>OX387312.1:14469501-15132001 GCA_947562085.1 Eudonia lacustrata | reverse complement strand
GGGTACTTATCCCATCCCAGCCAGGTGCACTGCAAGAGTCAAGGCTCATGAGTATGCTATCAACTTCCTCGGGATCAGTCTCCAGCAGGATAAACGAGGTGGGCTGAGAACAGGCATTCGATGAGACGCAAGAAGTAGGGGCATTAGGTGGAGCTTGTTTGGTTATTAGGTCTGCTAAGGTAGCACCTATGCTAACAAAATAGTTATTTACATGATTGACTGAGTTTTGTGGTTGCGATTTTAATTTAAGTAGGTCAGCGTTGTTAGTCTTAGGAGGTTTATACTGTGTAATCTCAGCTATCGTGGACCATAATTTTTTAGGTTGATTTACAGATTTTTTTAATATTATGACTATTATATTTCCGCTTAAGCTTAGTCAAAAGATTAGTACAGAAAGTACGGTAACGTTTGTATGTTATTTTTAAAATGGTGTTGTGGGGATCTTTGCCTAGCTTGAGTTGCATACTATTTCTGAGTTTAATACATTTTAGGACGCCAAGGGTCATCCAAGGCTTCAGAATTCTTTTACTATTTGGCACAGTTATAGTCTTAGAATTTGCTTGGATTGCAGCCCTGATCATTCCTATAAATGCGTTTGCAAAATTATCAGGATCGTTGTAAATGTTAAGAAAATACACATCAGAAGCTATAAGGGATTTATACGCGTTTTCATAATCTATTACAGTTTTGTGTTTACAGGGAGTGGCCTCTTTATATGTGAAAGAAAACTTTACTAAAACAAGATTATGGTCCAGAAACAGAAGCGCAGCTAGTATTGGTATTTAATTCCAGCATAACATGATCCAGACACGAGTCACCTCTAGTAGAAAGGGTGTGGCCAGGCAAGAGACCATGCAAGGATAAGACGTTAAGGTAACCGAGCCGATTGCTGCGTTCGTGTGACTTTTCCTTTTCTGAAATGATCAAGTCTATGTTAATGTCGCCAATAACTAGAACATTTTTAAAATGGGAAATGGTTTTAAGATGTGCATCAAGGGAGTCAATAAAACTGTCAGCATGTAGGTTAGATGGAGAACGATAAACGGCAAGAAGAGCATAATTGGCAATCACAATCTGGATTCCGGTTGCGCTGGTAAGACTAAGTTCTGTTACTTTAGCTTGATGATGATCCTTGATATATACCACGACACCATCATTTTGGTTTAAAACATTATCTGTCTGATAAGAGGTATAATTATTTAAAAATGGTAACTGTTTATTTGAGACTAATCTACATTCAGTTAATATCAATATGTCAACTTCAAAGTGTAATTGTGATAGTGTCACCTGCAGATCATCAAAATTCTTATATACACTCCTTATATTTTGGGTGATGACTATTAAATTATTACATGCACTACTCGAAATATATTGACTTAAGTCCTGTATGTTACAGTTATATGATTCAGTGATTTGCAAAGAGTCTAATTCCTGTATAGAATGAATGCTGTTTATTATAAGATTTTTATATGATAATAGTCGAAACTAGGATTGTATCTTAGAAAGTCGTAAGTAAATGTATTTAGCAGTATATGTGGGTGTGAGTTTATTAGAGTTACAGGTAGCAAAGAGACAATTATAATTATGAGGCTTGTAGATGGTATTTCCCTAAATATGATACTTAGAAACTGAGCTTGATTTGAGGCAAAAAGGCAAATAGTATGAGTGTGTATGTATATAGATTTGAATGTATGAATGAGTAATAGTAAAATTGTGT
Source organism: Eudonia lacustrata (assembly GCA_947562085.1). Lineage (NCBI taxonomy): Eukaryota > Metazoa > Arthropoda > Insecta > Lepidoptera > Crambidae > Eudonia > Eudonia lacustrata. Next base: position 15,130,284 of record OX387312.1, on the reverse strand, counting down.
AACAAAGTGGTGTGATGGTGTACATAGATTGTAGAAGATTTTTAACATGCATAATAATTTTAAAGGATATAAACTTGTTCTTACAACGAATTATTACATAGTAAAAGTAAATAAAGAAACAAAAATCAAAGTTCTGTCTGAGATTAGGTAGTCACGATTTCTGCATAAGTAGGTGTACTTGAGCTTCATTTTGAATACATATAATCTTGGAGGCATCGTCTCTACGTACAAATACTTTCCCAAAAGCAGTCCAACAGTATTTGTACTGCTTGGACTTGACGAGGTCCCGGGATAGGAAAAACAGGCGAGCACCCCTTGCGGTTAGCTGCTCCGATATATAAATAGGAGCGTCTTCACTAAAAGTGAGGCCCAGGTGTTTTGCCTGAAGTTTGATTTTGTTCTTTATGTTGAAATCCTTAGTCCTTTTAAGTAGATCTGATCTTAGAATAGTAGAACCAAGTTCCACGACAATCGGAGGGTTATTTTCTTTTTCGTTTCTCCCCTTGAGTCTAAATATGTCTTTTATGTCTCGCGGGCAGATGTCGAGTTTTACAGTTTTGGATAGACTCAAGACTAAGTTGACTAGGTCGTCTCTGTTTTCAGAGTTTTTACGTGGGACATTTTTTAATTCAACACTAGTCTTACGGGCAACTCTCTGTAGATCCTCTACTTTCTCCTCGAGAATCGAGATATGTTCCCGGTCCTTTTTAGCCTGGGACTCCAGCAACTCAATCTTTTTACGAAATTCTTCATTTTGAGTAGTCAACAGGGAGACAGATTGCTCAATATTAGTGTTACTTAGTTGAATTTCCTTTAGGTTTTTAGTGATTTCGCTCAGTTCCTTTTTTTGTTCTCAAATTAATGACGACATAAATTCCTTTATTTCCTCCTTAAAACTGCGAAACTGCGATGGTGAAATGCTTTCTTCTCGGGGTCTTTTATTACGTTGAAAAATATAGTTTGGTGGCGTAGATTTGTCATCCTGCAGATCAATTGCTGTATTTATTGATAGTTCGGGGTCCGATCCGTAATTAGAAGAAGTTTGCTGCCTCAAGTTGGATACTGTTGATTTTTTAGCAGGCGATCTTTTAACAGACATATTTTACAATAGTTGATTCAGGGGCTAAATGAGTTTCAAGCTTTAGCCTGTTAAAGACACTTTACGATTTTTAAATCAAAAATATGCTCATCAATTGGGCCAAACCCTTATTTAGAAGCCGTAATCGCTACCGCCTATGAATTGTGGTAAGCAACAGATGAGTGACGTACGTGTACGGTGGCTATGACGCGTGCGCCGCGCGTAGCTTGCAGACTGATGTTGTTGCAGTTGCGTTGTCTCGTTCTCTCGTGCGTCGACCGAATAGCACTCGCGTTTTATGAGCGCCTGGTACTTGGCAATCTTTTAAATAGAATTTGAAATAAAAATAAATTGATTTATATATAATAATCGCGACAAATTTTAGCACAGAGGCACACGTCAATCGCTTGTGCGGTCCGAGGGGGAAGAGCAATAAATAAATAAAAACAACAACATACTCTGCTGGTATTTTTTTAATTAAAATAATAATAATGTCACAATTTTTATAACTAATTTTTATAAGACCGCCGCGCCGGGCGGTCGTGAAGTCAATGACCATGACTGCGAAACCGAAGGTTGAAGATGAAGATGACGATGAAGGTTTCTGAAAATAAATAAATTTATTACTTTCTGTATATTTCAAAGTAACGCAGTTGAGTGACTGCTCAGACCCATCTTCCTCATGTTATACCATTTAATACTGTAAAACAATATTATATTTATATTAACTCACATAATGTCACTTGAGGTACTCGGCTGTAAATTTTGCAAATTCTACAAAACATGATCTCCACTGGCATTTTTTTTTACTGGACCTTTTAATGAAGATATAGATAAATTCTGAAAAACAAATTTAAAGTTATTATTTTATGCACATTTTCATACAAGAATACATCCCCACGACTAGCATAGGGTTAAAGGGGTAGGATAAGGTTTCATCATCATCATCATCATCATCATCATCATCTGATCATCATCATCATCATCATCATCAGCCTACACACGTCCACAGCTGGACATAGGCCTAGGATAAATTAAATAAAAAGTTAAAGTTAAGTTAAATTTAAAGTTCAATAGATTTCAATATTTCTTTTAACTCAAGATGGTTTGGATAAGTAGGTACGTAAAAAAGATATGTGGACACTTACTTCTTCTCGGTACGATGAATCAAAAATGTTGGAATCTCAATAGGAGCAAGAACTGTACGGAAGCCACTGTGATCCAGTAAATGAGTTTCGAAATGCTTTGAACACAGCACACTAGATGATTTGGGCTGCCAATGTTCTCTTTTCATATTACTCAACCAGGCATTTTTTAAATAATCATCCTTTGGAAACCTGAAAACGATTCCATTATTAAAATTTAATATATTGCATACTTTAATTTAATCAATCCTAAAAATATTCCAAATAAGGCCCTGTAAAATTGTACAAGTATATGAAACGTCAAACGAGATCGGGGTTAATAATTAATTAGCTATTGTTACCACAATAATCTTTCAGAAACTACTTTACGTTTAGTTTTTACAAGATTTGCACTTTTAACAACTATTCACTGCTTCTACAATGCCAAAAAATTAATAATAATCACACAGTGACGAAAAACCCAATAGGAAATTATATGGCACAACAAAACTTACCGATGGAAAGTAATTTCAGGTGTTTTTCTACATGAGCAGTTGCCGCACAAAGGTGCACTTCACTTCACCATTTTATTTTTGTACTTTTGGCTCTTAAACTTAAAAATAAGCGAAAAGCAATCTCCTGTACGCCGCTTGATAACAAGTCTAGGATGACATTTGTCGCTTATTTGTAGTTTGTCAAGATGGCGATTTGCCTCACGTCGCATTTTGTCTATGTGTGTGGAAGTGTTGCAACAGTAAAAAGAAACGAGATAGTCTTATTAATTTGTGGTCGGAGAGAAAGAAGTAGAAATATTATTTTATTCTCATGTATGTAGTTGTGAAATAATGTTTGGTCTGCTTCTTATTATACGTCTGTGGAACAGAAGAAAATTAAAAGAAAAAAGATATTATTACTAAAAATATCTTATTTCTTTTAATTTTCTTCTGATTTTTTAAAATATCATGCTATGAAAAGTGAGTGAGTGAATGTGACAGAATGACGTACCAGTTCTTCAGCCAGCATTTGACAACTTCAAACGGACAATACGTCATTACCGCTTCTTTTGCATAAGTATTATCGGTGTTTCGTGTGTTTGAAGGTTTATCGTAGTGTTATATAATGTTATTGGTTTAAAGAATAAGGCGTCAAAATATCGGCCGGCGTACGCATAATGCAAGTCGAGTTCACAACAAGGTCCATGAATCATGTTCTTCACTATTTCATACAATTCTAGATTTACTTCGGGAATTCCTGCTCAAATTATTGAGTCAATTTGGAAGGAGGGAAAACGTGTGCTGGTAGACTATTCCATCTATTGACAGTGCGACAAAGAAACGAGTCACCAAAGGAGATGTTTAATTTTGTATGGAGAAAACGCCAACACCTTGTACACAAGACCGAAAGATAGCTAATGTACGAAATAAACTTATTCGAGACGATTTTCTTCAAATAAATAAATAGTTTTCATGTCAGAATTATCTGAAACACTTAAATAAATTAACTTTCGTGATGGCAGCGGTATTTTGCCAATTTTGTCGTCAAAACAGTCGTATGTCTTTCGGTTTCTTTTTACATCTTTTATATGTATAAATCTTCCGTGCGTGTGTATGTTATTGAACTCCTTTCTAAACAGCTGGACTGATTTCGATGTTTTCTGTGTGTGTTCAAGTGGATTCGAGAATGGTTTAGATTTACAATTGGACCCGGTTGGTGGCGCTGCTATAGGGGTCCATCATGGGATACGGGTGTTCTTAAGCGGACGAATGATTTGTTAGTTTTGTTGTCATGGAAATTGTCCTGTCAAAGCGGTACGAAGTCCGCCAGTCAGCTAGTTTTTACAAAAAAACGATAAAGTGTATTGAGGTTTTACATATTTTTACTAAATACATGTATTTTTTACATTTATTTAGTAAATGTACAGGGTCTTGGCATAAAATTAAACATTTCCTTTCTTTGTGCGCGGTAGGATGTTCGAGACAGTACAGCGGTGACTTCGGAGAGCAGCACGTGTACTCCTATGGAGGAATGGAGAAAGTGCGATAAGGTCAAAGGTTTCTTCAGAGCACTCGCCGTGGTATAAGCGGTAGAAGACGCTGAGTGACGCTATATCTCTACGCAATTGCAGGGACAGGAAAACATTATTGACCTCTGCATTGCTGATAATACGTATAGCGCGCCGCCGCTGCAATCTGTCCATGGCATCGAGAAGGTACTTTGCGGAACCGTCCCAGAGGTGCGAGCAATACTCCACGCCAGACCACACCTGCGTCCTGTATAAAAGGCACAACAAATCTGAAAACTTTTTATAACTACCTGTTTTAACAAAGAGTAAAGTTGATAATGATAACATCACTACATTCATATTATAAGTACCGTTAAGTAACGATATTTCTATGAAGTTAAACTGGTTGTAGCGATAAATGCACGTAACGTTATCTAGTACAAGTATAATTTTTTCGTTACTACTTATGTAATTTTGCCAATCCGTGTATAGCCGTATATTGCTACGCGTATTATGCCATCCAGGTAACAGTACTAAACATAACGTTTCCTTAGCTATTAACGTTATCATTGTATAGGTAACGTTACTAAGCACAGTTTCAAACACCCTCGATTACAGGATAATTTTTAAGTTGGTAACATTACATTTTCTTCTTCTATTTTAGGGAAGGCAAAGTTTCTCTCACATTCAGCCAAATATTTAATATTTTTTATTTTATTGGTGACTACAGACACAAAGTAAGGAGACTGCAGAAAGAAAGCTTCCTCTGAATAATATTTAAAGATTTAAACGCGCTCGGGTAACGCACACATAGACTACCATAAGGACGCGGAATCTCGCAACTTTAGTAATCTGTGACTTTTGTTAACTCGCAACAGCTTCAATCGGACTGGTTCGAATTGGTCCGAGACTCCGTGTCAAAATTCCATGTTTCTATGTCGTTGCTCGAGCACGGTATGTATTGTAGGCTTACCTTTCCTTCTGGGGTCTTAGACATAGAGTACTTTATATTATATTGGTCTTAGAGCAGTCTGGGGTCGAAGGGTTTGAGGAGGTTTTATATTAAATTTACATCATCACCAATAATCATGAAAAGTTTTAAAGACATGGCTGTATATCTTTATACCACATCTACATAGAACAAAAAAACTAAAAAAGGCAAGAAATTCTTGCGGATTCTGAAGTTTTGATAAAAATATTTTTTATGAAATTTATAAATCGATCATTCAATAGTTTTACTGAATATGGCTGGTCCCATGGAAAGAATACAAGTCCTCGATGACATTGAAAAAGACATTGTGACCTGTTTACAATGTGCAGGTTTGTTGTAGCTAACCTTAGTATAAAATATGTACCTAGGTACTTGGTTGGTTATTTTCTAATAATTTTGCTCTGATTGATTCTAGCTCAAGCGCTTCTGGAGCTCAGTAAAGAAAAGTCTGGACAGAAACAAGCTGAAACAAACACATCACAATTTCTGAGAACTTTGAATCAGGTTGAATCAAAGCTGAGTGATCAAATCAATTACCTGACACAAGTATCCACTGGACAACCGCATGAAGGATCGGGATATGCATCCCAGAAAGTCCTGCAAATGGCTTGGCATAGATTAGAACATGTTCGATCTTGGGTGAATGAACTAGATCGCTTGAAGGCCTCTCATTTAGCAGTGGTAAATAGGAATCCTGGAGCTGTACCTAATGGCAACATGACATCGTCGGGAACCAGTACTTGATATTAGTATAATTCAGTAGATAGCTAGTTGGTTTGATTGTTAGTTCTGATTTTTCTTAATAAAAATACTCATTTTCTTCAGCTCATGCACTAGCTATAATGTTGATGGGCAACCAAAGCAGAGTTTTAACCTGTCTGGGTTTTAAAGTGTCACAGGTTTTCATCTATTGTTAATGTATATTATGCTTTAGAATAATTTCCTGCCACTCCTCATGAAATTGTGCCACTGTTTGCCAGTCGAAAGAGCGGTGGGAAAGGGAAGCCTTTGCCTAACAATGGGATAATAAAGGCTTTACTTAATAATTTACATTTAAAATAATTATTATTAATAATTAATATAAGTATAAGTTTATAAAATACCTAGTTACTGGTGATAGTACATAGTGATTACAAGAAAAGAGTTATGATTTTATACTTCCTTTAATTTATTAATATGTATATGAATGTAAAATAAGGGATTGTCATGCGAGTTAAGATATATGTAATCTACTTTTAAGAATATTATTAATTTGAATTAAACAAAAAAAATTCTTGATGCATCCTGCAATTACAAGATAGCAAGATGAATGTTAACAAAAACTAAATATAAAAATATAAAATAAAGATAAAAAATTACTGCCTACTTGCATTTATTATTGAGATGATACTGCATTGACATAAACAGGACTACTAATTTCACTTCAACCATTATCAGAAAGACATGTCCATGCAAATGCAGATTTTAGTTCGGAGAAACCTAGCAGCAATCAATTTCAATAACTATAGGCAACTTTGAAAACAGTGATAGCAAAGAATATAATTTATACAAACATTTGCAGAGTGGATATTTTATTCCTGTTTCAGCTTACATACTAATTACTAAAAGCAGAGAGCAAATAACAGACAAATAAAATTAATGTACATCAAGTTTATTTAATTTTGATTTTAATTAAGCATTGCACTAATATTTTACATGAAAATGTTAGTGACGTGAGAGTTCATTCAGGATCTCTTTATACCCAAATAAAAATATATCCTGTTAAAATGATTACATACTCATAAAAGGAGCACCCATTCACAAGTAATTATATTACAAATACATATCCTAACCTTGGTAGGTTAGGGTCCCAACCAGGTAACAATGCTCATATTATTATGTACAAATTATACTTCGACAATGTTCACGTCCTAACACTAAAACAAATTACAATTGTGCTATCATAATAAATAAACTATGCATATTACATTCTTCATGATCAGTAAAAAATATGACAAATCAGGTAATACAATGTAGGTTGCCTTTGTTGTGTAAAACACACATTGCGAATCAACAAGACTAATTGTGGAAATCACTCCTCTTTTCAGCTTCGTTGATTTGCATTGGCCTTTGTGAATTTCTCAATATCATCCAAAGATCGTTTGGCTTTAGTAGATATATCATCCATTGATCTTCTGGCTGTGGATGTGATGTCATCGATGGATTTTTTGGTTTGTGATAGTAATTCATCAGTGCTTTTACAAGCTGTAGTTGCTAGTTCTTTGATTTCAGAGTCAATTTTCCCTATAACCCACTCTATTGCTTGTCTTCCTTTGCCCGCATTCAATGAAATCTTGTTTGCTAATAAATCTTCCATGTAACTGCTAAGCGGTACTCCCTAAAATGACAATGAGAGATAATATTGATAAAGAAAATAGATATTATCAACTTTTAGGAACCTTCATTATCATCATCATCAGCCTATACTAGTTCACTGCTGGACATAGGCCTCTCCAAGGAACCTTATTAGAGTTTAATATCAATTAGGTAATGGGTAAAAAACTTAAACATTTATGTATTTTTGTTAATATTTTTTTCCTGATACTTCCTCATGTAAGTGACCATTACAGTTTAAAAGTATAAACTAATTTAGGATAGAAGAACATTTCCTTTCCTGAAATGGTTGGCAATTCATCAAGCTAATTTTAGATTTTGCACGTGCATTATTCAAATTTATGCAAGTGATATGTTGTGAGACAAATTGAATGAATAAATCATTGACATCACTGAACTCAACAGATGTCTTACGTTAGAGAAATGGGCATGAAGAAGAACAAATTCCTTATTTTTACAACTCTGGAATTCATGTACATTGATGCAACAGTAAATCACTACATTATTATTAGTAATAGATATGACCTTCATTGCCGAGATACTCATGCTACGAATGTAATAATACCAGCTATGTATGAAATAGTGAATTATAAGACAAACTTTTAGGTTTCATGCCTAGCTTCTAATCTGTTAGATTATTATTTCTAATAATAATTACTTACTTGTACTGTAACTACCGCTTCTTGTTTAAGAAGAGTTTTAGCAGGATCCTTAGGGTCAGGTGTGTATTTCACAGTCTCATCAACAGCTATGTACCGGCAAAATGTTAAGTTTGTTGTTTTGAGGGTCATCTGGCGTTGTGTAGGGTTTACTTCTGACTTTTCACTAGCATAACATATTTTGGCAGTGCCAATAAGCTAAAACAAAATAAATCAATATCATTTTTTCCTTATCAGTTTAAAGATTTTTCAAGTTCCCTTTTTAGATAAAAATACCTATAAAAAGACTTGATAATAAGATAAGACTACAATGATTTGCCAAAGAAGAAATTGGGAAATATAAATAATGACATTTTAATTACACTTATTAGGTAAGTGGTAAGTAGATAAAAGCTCTCTGAATTTTAGGCACTTGCCCTGCCACTTAGCTACTATATTAGGATATTATATTAATGCTTTAACTATAATACTGCTTTTTGTTAACCTAACTGAAGTTAAATTAAAAGTAAAGGTAAATATAAATACATTTTAGTCACACAATGATACCTATTCATGTTTTTATCAGGTTCCAACTTCCAACTTACCGCTTGTGCCCATCTGGGAAAAAACCATTTTGAGCTAACCAGTCGATGAGTGTGTAATATTCCATCCACTACTTTCCTCTCCACCACATCCGTCCCAATGACAGCTGGATTCATGGGATTTGGATATTTTCGCCATGCCGCTTGAGCTACTGTCTCCCATGGGTGACTAAAATATTAAAATTCACATATTTTTTAAATTAGCATACTGAACTCGTATTACAACAGGAAAGAAGGTACCTAAGCTATAAAATGTTGCGTCACTTGAAAACTTACTTGAACGTATGTTCTGATGTCCAAATTTTCATTATATTGTTTTTGTTATTATTTTTGGTGGAGTTTCAAGGAGATATTTTTTATATCCCTGATACCTAAATCTATATTATTTTCTAATTCTGCCTCACATAACGCTGATCATGAGTAACACCCATCTACTCGATACTCGACTGAAATGAAAAGAACCACAGTAAAATAAAGAAGAACGCAGAAACTAACTTGTCATTGTCACTGTCAACTTGACAGTATGGACTACTTTTTTTAATTCTCTGAACCCCTTATATAAAAAAAAGGCAAAAGATTTAGCCCATACAGCTATGTCTTGAATAATGACTATTATGAATGATGAGTGGACTGTGGTAAGGTGATGACTATGACTATGCTTGATGATTGATGAATGAAAGACCTAATGACGAAGATTTTGAAAAGTAAGTCAATGCATAGTTAATGGAGAAAGAATCTACAGCTTCATGGTATACTGTAGCTATTCAATGCAGTTGAAAATAGTGGAATTATATACAGGGCCGGCCTTAACCATCTAGGCGCCCCGGGCGAATCATTAATTTGGCGCCCTTTTATATTAAAATAAAAAAAACTTATTTTGAATTAGATATCATATTTTTTAAATATTTATAAAATACAGTGAATGAATTAAACGCCCACCCGACTCAGCCAGGAATCGACCCTGGGGTTTCCGCAATCCGGGCAGCTTCCTGGTAGCATAATGGTCAGTGTCGCTGAATAAGCACTTGAAAAATAAAAAAGTAAAATCATATTTTTTATTAATTCGAATAATATTAGAAAACAAGAAACATGTATTTATTTTTATTTTACCGATTCATTCTCTAAAAACAATATACATATTATATTGTCATTATGTTGTGTTGTATTGTTCATTCACGAAACATTTAATGAAAAACAATAAATCAAACATTTACTTAATTATCTTAAACCTTATTTTACTAGCTTTTCTGTCAGCAAACTCTTTGATAAGACTGGCAAAATCTAAGTTTTCCGAAATTTGATTTTGAATAGACAGCGAGGCCAAACTAGTTAGTCTTGTTTGAGACATTGTAGACCGCAAAAAGGACGTTTTTATCAATTTTAGTTTGAAAAACTGCGTTCGCCACTTTCAACAGTCACGGGTATTGTTAATAGAATACGTAGCGATATCCAGGTCATCATCATCATCAGCCTACACACGTCTACTGCTGGTCATAGGCCTCTGCAAGTGCACGCCACTGAGTATGATCCGCGGCTACTCTCATCCAGCTCTTGCCAGCCACCTTGCGAAGATCGTCATTCCACCTAGTCTGAGGGCGTCCTACTCTACGTTTGCCGATACGCGGTCTCCACTCAAGACTCGTTTACCCCATCGTCGGTTATCAGTTCAGCGGTTAATATGGCCGGCCCACTGCCACTTCAGCTTGCTAATCCTGTAGGCTATGTCGACGTCTTTGGTTCTCTGTCGGATCACCTCGCTCCGGATCCGGTCCCTCAGAGAAACTCCAAGCATAGCCCTTTCCATAGCTCGCTGAGCGACTTTAAATTTGTGAACCAGGCCTACCGTGAGTGTCCACGTTTCGGCTCCGTATGTCATGGCGGGTAGGATGCACTGATTGAAGACTTTCGTCTTTAGACTCTGTGGAATAGGCGATGTAAAGACCCGACGTAATTTCCCATATGCTGCCCAGCCTAGCTGTATCCTTCTGTTGGCCTCTTTCTCGAAGTTGTTTCTACCCAACTGCAGAGTTTGCCCGAGGTAGACATACTCCTTAACAACTTCGAGAGTATACTGCCTTGAACTGGGTCCCGGAATGGCATTCATCCGGAGACCGATGCATAGAGAAGAATCAGCTAGGCCGTCCAGCATGTGTTGTAAATCCTGCAACGACCGGACTCGCTCGTTCAGTCAAGCGTGTATTGGAGCGTCGGAGGTCGCAGCATACCAGTTTGCTAATCTTCTGGTTGATAGCCCGTTGTTCGGACGAAGTGATACAGGGTAGGGTAGGTAGGTAGGTAGATAGGGTCTTTACGTCGTTTCTTCATGAGCCTAAGGGTTTCTTCCGAAAACTTTGACTTTTTGCCTTTACGATATCCAGGTGTTAGGATATATATAAGTCTTGAAGATTGTGCTTTTTGATAATTTTTAATGTCAATATCAATAGGTGTTACCTGACTGTCTTCGAGATAGTGTTGCAGACTTCAAATTTAATCGCACAACAAATCTCCGTCAATATCTGATTTAAAGTTGACCGTTAACTTTCTTGCAATACAGAACAATGTTTATTTATGAATTTAGCTTTTCTTTAGATTGATAGATATCAAATTAAGTGGTAAAGTTAGGGCCACGCGCTGGCGCACGCGGCGCCCTCTGGACCCCGGCACCCCGGGCGGCCGCCCGGGTCGCCCCACCCTAAAGCCGGCGCTGATTATATACTTTAAGAGAAACAGTTAAAATCGCTAGTATCAAAATTGACTTTATTTATAAGAATCGTCGCCTCAGTGCTTATTTGTCCTATATACCATTAGTTACATATTACAGTAGAAGAGGTTTTTACTTTATTTAGTCAAAAAATATATAGTTTCAAGATTTAAAAGTCTTTCATAATGCATGAGTTACCTTAGAGCATTAAACCAACCGGAGAGGCCATGCGCACTAATTTCTATGAAAAAAAGTCTGTCATTTTCTGCGGGGGACGAGGTAAACGCACACAAATACAGTTCACACTGATGCATTTTTCAATGACATCGCTTCGCACGCTCAATTATTACTACACTACGCATACTACGCACTACAAAATTATTAAACACTAGCATAAACTAGACGCACACTAATATATTCACAACAGGGATAGCCTGTCCGTGCACGAGTCTGACGCCAACTTTATATAAACCTCAGAACAATAACTAAAGGAGATGTTTAATTTTGTATGGAGAAAATGCCAACACCTTGTACATAATACCAAAATGTAGCTAATGCATGAAATAAGCTTATTCAAAATGATTTTCTTCAAATAAATGAATAGTTTTTACGTAAGAAGTATTATAGATAAACAATAATGGCAAGTTTCGTGATCGCAGGGGGTAATGGTGGTATTCTGTCAATGTCATGTCAAGTAGCTGTCATAACAAAAGTACTTACCGTATGCATGAAAATTGTTAATGTTAATAAATTAACTTACTTCTGGCTATTACTTTCATAACATGTAGGTAGAGTAGAGTTAAACTTAAGCTGTTAAGTGCCTAATTAAAATACGAAAAACTCACCTAAAAACAACGAATGTAGTAGCAACAATGCAATGGTATCAACAGTAGCAGGGTCAAATGCAAATCGAAGTCCGGGATAGCAGGCAGAAGTCAACAAGTGAGGCAGCAAACGGAAGTCCAGGATAGCAGGCAGAAGTCAACAAGTGAGGCAGTAAACGGTTAGCAGGTAATCGGTCCAAATCAGAATTTAAAAACAGCACAGCACAAAACCACAACGACTCAGAATCCATGTAAAAACGGAATGAAAACAAAACACCGGTTTTTTTTTTAAATCATGGTGACAGTTGCACTTTTAATTACGTTCTTTACAGCTTTGGACACTTGTGTTTAATCTCAGAAAGACATCTCAAGTTGCCAGGTTATTAAAAATTATGTTTCATTTTTTTATTCTTACGCAAAAATGGTAAAGCATATCGGAATATTAAATATATCAAATAAATACATGTATTTAATACTATTTTTTGAGTAGGTGTACATGGTCTTGGCAAAAAATTAAACATCTCCTTTGTTATTATTCTGAGATATAAACGTCGATAGTGCTTGACACTGTCGATTAAATTTGTCGATGCTAATAACAATGACATAGCCCGAAAAGGACACGTTTCAGGAATGTATGGAGCAATGGCCTGGACTTTGTACACTTGTATTTTAGAACCGTCATTAATTACTGAGAGTGTTCTAACTATCATTTTTGTCGTTTTTGACCTAGTTTTTTTGTACAAAAATATTAAATACTCATCGTTAAGGCAATACCTAACCTAAATAAAGATGGCGTGTGTCATTGTCTGTCATTCACTTCAATAACATCTCTTGTCTTGACGTTTCAATCATTCATTTCAACGTTACTTCCACCAAAGAGCAATTGCAATATTGTACCAATACACCCTTCCACTCTAATGCACTGGAATTATTAGAAATATCAAGGAATAATATATTCCTTCTAGGGTTCTTTCCGATCCCACACTGTGCCTCCTCTCTGTGTAACCTCACTGTGCGGTGTACTTGGCAAATAATATAGCAACCATTGTTAACATTAGATGAAACTAAGTAGAAACAGTTCTTATTTGTAAACCACTTACCTTACTTACGCTCACTGCGATGTGCGGTATATGAAGAACCCAGCAAAAAGACAATTTGTGATCATCAGCTGATGAAAATATAGATATGTTGAATGAAACCAGTTCCTGTTAAAACTACTTACCTAATACATATCCTCGCTGCTGTGTGAAAAAAGAATCTAGCAAAACAATTGTAATCATTGCAGATGAAATGTGTTGAAACCTACTCACTGTGGTATGTAGTACAAACAAAGAATCTACTAAGGTAATTGCGATGATCACAAATGAAAATAATGTGTTGGATCCTACCTATCCTCACTACGTTCGGTATGCAAAGACAAAGACAAAGACTTTTTATTTCGCAGTACAAAGAATCTAGCAACAAGGGCAAAAATGTGATCACCACTGATGAGAATATGTTGGCACCTATCTATGCCCACTGCAGTGTGCAATGCAATACAAAGAATTAGGGCAATTGTGATTATTGCTGGCTGATGAAAATAATGTGATGTGAACCTATCTGTCCTCTCACTGCAATAGGTATGTAATTAGTGAATAGCGAAGTTTGTCCTTCAACAAACTTAAAAAAGGACAGGTATTCATTTTGAACTGTGCAATTAAATAAATAAAACAACTCATACTATTTAATGATTTTTATTCATTTTCAACATCCTCTCTTATTAAAATTCCATTCAGAAATGATGCCGGTGCTTCTATGCTTTCTTGGTACCGAGCCCAACCTAAATACCATACAATGGTCATCACATGAGCACAGCAACCAACAGTGCGGAGACCACATAAGCAATTGCAATAGTATCCGGCTATTTTCTCATTCCAGTTTGTGCCATGTCTCGCCAACAATATATATGTATAATAAGTTCTACCAGATTGATGGCAAGACTTGATACGGCCCCTCACAAGTACCGTCTCATGTCTCAAAACATTATAAAATCTTCATTATCATTTTGGAATAAGGCTTTCATGATGTCCGCATCAGACACAGTTCCCGGATAGATAGATAGATAGATTCCCAAAGACATCAATAATATGTCCATCTGTAGCAACAATTAAAAAAGGCTTAACAAGATTCCGGTACTTATGCAAGCTATAAGACTTTTTTTGAAACATATAGTATGAGGACTTTTGCAAATAAATATATGTGCCATCGCTAATAACAATTGGTCGTCATTCACGTTAAAACCTGAGGGTAAAACAAACACGTAATGAAAGAAAAAAAATCAACGACAAAACAAGACGATAAGCTCCGTTTTTTCTCTTTTTTTTTTTTTAGTGTAGTTTGTTCCTTGAGGAACCGGCTAAGGTCATAGACCATGCTGCCATGGCATTAGTTTAAGTAATACATAAATAAACAATATTTTCATATATGATGATGATGATGAATGATATTAGAATTGGGAAGTGAGAAATGATATACCCCCCAACCCCTCGAGTATCTCAGTAAAGATGTGGGGCTTTACTAAGTCCTCACGCGAGCTTCTTGAGAGAATTTGAAAAGTGACGTTGCACTGTTTTGTTTCATTTGCCAACACTTATGCACACTCACGAACACTTAACGGTTAATAATCCACCATTATTTCACATTAATATTCGACATAACACAAATTTTGGAAAATAAAGCAAAACCGCAAACATGACGCTTCACTTTCCCGCCAAGAAGTCCCCGTTTTTTCTCTCAGTCATCCATCTGTCTAATTGACGTTTGAAATGCGTTCGGAAATCAGAAGACTAAGACGACACGTGATTTCGCAATAAAATAATGCTTTTGTAACTTTAAAAAGTAAACTAACTTAAGACGAAAGGTATGTAAGCTTTTTTTTAAATTAATAATGCGGTTAGTAAATCTAAGGATAGGTACATTATTTACGATTAATGTTACATTCTATAAAGTTTCGGAACGAATACGTAATGGAGTAAAATTGCCGTATTGCCCTGTATGTAATTAAATAATGCTTTTGTACAAAAAAAATACTACACAGATTGCAATTTTGGTATTTTTCTATTAATTTCTACATTTTTCTTCAATTATGCATTAGGTGTACAAGGTGCAGGCAAGCCCTGAAACGTGTCCTTTTAATAGTTAAAATCAATCACATCAAGTTATTTAATTTACTTGTTTATCTACACAACTGACGTTATAAGTTCAGAGTAGGTACTTTCAGTTGGTTTATGAACTAAAGTATCCGCAAGTGGCTAAAATTTCTCAGAACGACTTAACTGCTCGAGATTGCACGTCTTCTCTTGGTTCATTGAATTTATCAGTACCGGAGATCGAGGAGGTTTTAATAACAAGCGTGCTGGTTTAGATAGTATACCAAACATATTACTAAAAATGTATGCCGAGAATCTTGCGGGGCCATTACAAATATTATTATAACAAATCTACTAAGTGTCAACCATTTGTTGCACTCCAACCTCCTTTTCTAGCCATAAGATAGAACGGAACTAAACATAGTTGCACGATTTTTATTTTAGCCATCCTTCTATAGCTTTAGTTATTGTTCTGAACAGTATGGGCTACTTAGAAAGTAACCAATATTGGTCGCTCGACAGTCTAGGAGGTTTTTGTCTTCGCTCGGCGTGATACGGTACAATGTTATAGTAACAATGTAGAAAAACATTTTTGAGAAAAAAAAATCTCAAAAACGTTGTTTAATGAATGATTATTAATTATCACAAAACTGGAATTTATTTTATTTTTCCTGGGGCCATTTTTTTCAATATTTTTTTATAGTTCATGTTAATGCTACAGTACCACTGGACCAACTCACATTCCTAGGCAGCACTTGGTCCAAACCTTGGCAATGTCCTTTGTTTGTGTGTGCATTTTTGCTCTAGGCTCTAGTCTAGCTAACTAGACTATAATTTTTATTGATGTGTAACATCTTTCCCCTCGCTTTCTTGCAATTTGTGGGAGTAATTTCGTGAAATGGGACGGAAGTGTGAGATGTGTAACATCTTTTCTCTGGGACGGAAGTGTTTAACAGGAACAGGGCTTGGAATACCGGTATTTTCAGATGCCGGTATACAGACCTTGATGTAGTACCGGTACTTTAATTGGTACCGGTATTAATATACCGGTACTTTACAGATACCGGTACCAATTAACTTGATACAGTACCGATACACCGGTAATGATTATACAGGTATTGACCATTTGATATCGGTATTATACCGGTATAATGTGGGTGTTCTAATACCGAAAGCAAATAGACGTTTAAATAAGTGCGAGCGAAAGAGCATAGTAATCGAGTTCGAGGTGGCCCTTGGTGTGGATTTTGGTTAAACGGATTGCGATAAGTGCGTATGAATTAATGGATAGCTGTTACATCGCAGCCTACTCAAGAGTTTTTAAAATTCGTTGTGTAGTGATATGTTGTTGCTATTGTGAAATACCTAAGTAGAAATAGAAGGTAAGTACTTCCGCGCGGCGCGTGACCGTCGTCAACTACAAATCTCGCAAGATGAATAAAGCGGTATTACTTGTAAGAAAAATTACTTTGACACTGGCTAAATGTGCTAATCGCACGAAGCCATCAACTAAAGGAAAAAAAAAAGTCTATGGTGTCTATTGTCATGTTTGCTGTGCACGGTTGTTCTGTGGGTTGTGTACGTGTGTGTGTGTGTGTTGTTTTGTCCACTACCTACCTTCACAGAGTACTTTTGACTACCTACCTTGCTACATAAGTTTATCGTAAGTAGGTTTAAAAATTATTTTAGATGAAATAAAAACTGCTATTCTATCAGTTTATTAAATTATATTCGTAAAATGACTTCTGAATCAGAAGACAAAGCACTGAGGTATAGGAGAGCACAGAGTGTAACAAAAGCGGAGGAAATTACCGAGAAAGAAAACAAGGCTCGCAAACTCCAATTTGATAAACCGTAAGTGCCGGCGATTACCAGTGTAAAATGAACAGTCACGTTTTCCCTTTAACGGTAATGCTATTGAAGTATTTTATATGTAATTCATTTATACCTGCATAAATTGCCGAAATGTCAACAATTTTAAAGTTTTTGTAATGGCTTTCTTAGCAATTAAGTCAGTTTTGTAGCACTGTTCAATGAATATTTTTCTGGAATACCCACAGTTTTTGCTGTACCTACTTACCACATTTTAGTTGTGAATTTGTGTTGGAAAAATAGTTAAAATTAGTAATACTCAAATATTCTCATTTTCATAAAAGTTAAGCTACAACAACAATTAGCATTACTTATGAAAAAATACTAGATGACATTATAATTAACTTACCTACCCACAGTAATATTATGATAAAAATTAATGTAGATAAAATACTTTAGGTTCCACAAACCAAGAGATTCCCTGTTTTCATGGAGTTCAGAATTCACAAACTTTACGGGTCTGGTCAACTGGGGATTTCTGATGCTAAGTATTGGTGGTCTCCGTCTGTTTCTTGAAAACATATTAAAGTAAGTAAATCATAAAGACATAAGTATTTGTCATTTTTAATTTTTTACTAATAACCTTCTAGTATAAACTAATGATTTAATTTGAAAAGTTTTTTGATCAATATCTTTTCTTTATTTTATTTTGTTAATTTTTAATGGAGCAAAGTTATAGACTACCATGATTTTTTAATGCTTATCCCAAATTTTTAGCATTAAAACTAATGGTTTAAGTATTTTCTAAAGTTTCTAAATAGGTACATACTTAGAGCATTAAACTTTAATGCTCTAGGTACATAAGGTACTTACATTCTTATTTTTTTAAATTTAATTACTTTTTAAAATATATTTGTATGAATTTCAAATGCTTTGCAGGTTTTATGGTCTGTCCCTATGATTGCAATTGATTCAAAGTTTGTTTTAATTTTTATTATTTTTATTTACAGATATGGGATCCGTGTAAACCCTTTAGAGTGGATTATAGTTTTAACAGGCTATAGTGAAGGCAATAGTCACCAATATCCTTCAATCATACTGTTAATTTGTAAGTTTTTCCTATGATTTATTAATTCTTTTTGTGCACACATTGCTATATTTTTAATTTAAAATGTATTAATGTATACTTGAAAGAAGCAACTACCTCAAGTGAGGCTTGAACCCACAATATTTAACTATCTATATGCCCATCTTTTGATTGATCTACCAAGAGCTCAATTTCCTTATACACCTGCTTATTTACTAAGCTTTTCAAGAGATTCGTACTGATTGAATATTAACCACACAAAGTAAGTCAGTTATTACTATATTACAAGCTGAGAAAAATAATAATAATTTCTTTATTATCATAACATGACATTTCTGGTTATATGATAGAAATAAGTATTTCACTTTTCTAACACTTAATAGATCAGTTTCTTTACTAAAAATGTTATTGGTGTGCATTTATACATGTAACATTGACATTAAATACATAATTGTGTCATGGTTATCAGTAATTTTAGAACAGACATAACAAGCAGATAGGTACAAAAATTATGAAACTTTATTTTTTGTGAGCATTAAACATATTATTATTGTGATTAGACTGTATACTAGTTATCAGTTGTAATCTAAAGTCGAGGCTTAATTGCAGTTAATCTGTATTTTACTGTGTTTAGTAAAGATAAGGCTGTCTTTGGCTAGTGAGATATTTTATTATTAGATAATTATTTTAATGTATTAACGTTTTGTCTATCACTTTCTAGTACTTATTTAAAGTTTAGTATGGATTGAAAGATTTGGAAAAATTGGAATAAATCATTAACATGTATTTGTAAGGCAAAAAAAATTACCTGAATTTCAGTCCTTTCAGTTTGGTTCGAGATCCTGGTGGCATATCTTTGAAGTCCGCCCGGCTAGCTATTATCATCTTATATATATAAAATAAATTAATAAATAAACTTTCCTACACTCACCACCAATTATCTAGCCCAAGAAAAGCTTTGTTATGAAACTCGTTAAAATGGTTACTAGACAACGGATAAACACACTTTAAATACTTAGAATACATACTTATTATACAAAGAAAACACCCAGACCCAAGACAATTTAAAAAAACAATAATTTCTAAATTGACCAGACCGGGGATCGAACCCGGGACCTCAGAGATGGCGACACCATGAAACTGGTGCACAAACCACTCGACCAAGTAGGTCGTCAGGTCGAGGATATATGTCTGTTACCATAAAACAATGTAACTAGCTTGTTGTATTTTGACAGTTAGATATGAGAAAGCCAAGTCCTCAGTAGCTCAGTATTACAGGTGAAGTATGCTTTCACCTTTGGCCTTACTATTGGATGAGATGTAGGCCAATCATTTCCCCATCCTGGTATATTATAATATAAAAAGATACAGACACATCAACCATTCCCTAGGCATAGGTGTATTCTTATTTTGATGTACCTATGCACCTTTCCTTCCAATAACCTATTTCTATCTTTATTATTTCAGTTAGTGTGGTGCCAGCTGTCACAAGTTTACTTATAGAAAAAGGGATAGCTGTGGTAAGTTCAAACTAATAGTACAGTCAAGAGCAAAAGTCGATGATCGAAAGGCCAAACCTACAATTATAAAAAGGAAACAAAAGGTACCAAAGCATTTACTAATCTTTGATGATATCTATATATATAAAATTCTCGTGTCACATGTTACTTGCCATACTCCTCTGAAACAGCTTGATCGATTGTTATGAAATTTTATACAACTTGTTGATTTGCATTCACGCCATATTCATAGCAGCAGTCGTATTGCTTATACTTATTACAAATAAATTATAAAAAGAATATGAAAAAATAATAATCATATTTTCAAAATCTGTAAATACGAATCGCACGTCTGCGTAGCACTAAAAAATAAACGCTCGTTCACGTACGCCCGCTCACCCGACCACGAGTAGGTAGCAACAAGCTCGAGCTTCGCGGCGCGCCCGCAGCTTTGTCGGCGCGGCGAGCGCCGGCGGCCGGCGGGCGGCGGGCGCACGCCGCACGCATCAAAGCCAGTGTGCCGCGCAACCCCGAACGAGTGACACATTTCTTAGCCCTAGCGAATTTGGAGCGAAACGTGTTCTTAGGTGTGTTGTTTGTGTGTGTAAAAAAAGTAAAATGACGGAAAATTATTCTAACGTAGAACTTGTGGAGATGGTGCGATTATACGCAATTAGTGGGAACAGTCTACGTCGAGCCGTGGTCATGTTTGTGGAAATGTTTCCAAACAGACCAACTCCATCGCGCGAGGTAATGCTTGCTGCCACGCAACGACTGAGGGATCATGGCCAGTTCAACGTTCCTCGACATGCGCAGGGTCGCGGCAGTGTGGGCCTCTCAGTCGATTTGCAAGAGCAAATACTCGAATACTTCGAGAGGGAACCACGTGCCAGTACTCGTGATGCTGGCCGCCACTTCAATGTCCACCACACAACAGTCTGGCGGCTTCTTAAGTCGGAGCAACAGCACCCGTTCCACTTCAGAAGAGTTCAAGAATTGAACGAGCAAGATCATGCCGCCCGGGTCACTTTTTGTCACTGGGTACTAGAACACCGAGAAGCCAGCATTCTATGGACGGACGAGTGTATGTTTACGCGCATCGGTGTTTACAACGTCCACAATGAACATTGGTGGGCTCACCGCGAACAGAACCCGCATAACACCAAAAAAGATTCGTTCCAGCATAGGTTTAGCATCAATGTGTGGGCTGGCATTGTTGGTGGACATTTACTCGGGCCCTATTTCATCGAGGGTTATCTCAACAGCAACTCGTATTTGCAACTTTTGCAGCACGTAGTTGACGTAATGCTTGACGACGTGCCACTAGCTCTTCACCGGAATCTCTTTTACCACCAGGACGGGGCGCCTCCGCATTATGGACGCCAAGTGCGCGATTATTTGGACGAAGTGTTCGGAACCGAGTGGATTGGTCGAGGTGGGCCAGTGCCCTGGCCTCCGAGGTCGCCAGACTTGACTCCTTGTGACTTTTATTTGTGGGGAGACATAAAAAGAATGGTTTATAAAGACGAAATCACGAGTGTTGTGCAGTTAAAACAAAATATTTTAATGGCTTTTGAGAGTGTAAGGTCAAATCGTAGTGTGCTGCAAAAGTTACCTAGAAACTTAAGGCGCCGTGCTCATTTGTGCATAGAACGTAAAGGTGCCCACTTTGAGCAGTACCTGCGAGTATCTTAAACATGATCAGTAAGTACCTAATAATAGTTTATTGCAACAAAGTATACTTATGCGTAAGAGTAAGCCACTTTACCACAGAATACATAATAGTACCTACAAGTTTACGTAAGTTCATCGACTTAATGTCCGCCCGCTGCGCTCTTATGTACCTACTACGGTCTGCACCCCTATTCTCGTCAGTCGACGGTCGCTATTCTAATTTACACTGAGATCATTTTATTAATCAATCGGTTCCTTATTACTTTCTCCGTGTTAAAAGTATTTTTTAGTCATTAAGTGTACCAATTACGATCAGCTGTAAATTTATGGCGGGAATGCAAATCTACAACCTGTATGTATATTCGGCAGGTCTGACAATCAATCGTAATCTATTTTTTATACGATTTGTTTGTTTTGTTGTCATAGAAACGATTTGATTGTATTGTTGACATAGAAACTGTCAGAGCGAAACGAAGTCCGCTGGGTCAGCTAGTATTATATAATATTTTTATTGTGAAACACATTACCTGTCCGATCGCATGTTCCAAGTCCGAGAGGACGGAGACACGTCGGAGATCTACGACATAATGGCCGGAGTGCCGCAAGGGTCAGTCCTTGGACCAGTGTTGTACACCCTATACACTGCTGATCTTCCCGAAGTCCAAGGGGTAACAACAGCTACGTTTGCTGATGATACCGTACATTTTTGGCAAGCAACACAGATCCCCAAACTGCCTCCAATATACTGCAAACGAGTCTGTGCAAGGTGGACGATTGGCTCCAAAAATGGCATATAAGAGCAAGCGCTTCGAAATCAGTGCACATTACCTTTACACTCAGAAAGGAAAATTGCCCACCAGTAACCCTAGGGAACAACATTCTACCTCGTAGTGACACAGTAAGATATCTTGGACTACACCTGGATAGAAGATTGACTTGGAAGAAGCATATTAAGTCAAAACGAGACGAGCTAAACATCCGCTTTAAGAATATTTACTGGCTAATGGCACGAAACTCCAAACTTTCTGTAGACAACAAACTTCTCATTTACAAAATGATTTACAATATGGATGTATGGGATCCAATTGTGGGGAAGCGCCTGCAACAGAAGCTTATCAATCATCCAAAGGTTGCAAAATGGTATATTGCGAACAATATCAAATGCACCTTGGGTTGTCACCAACGCAGAACTCCATGAAGCATTGAATATAGCAACAGTGAAGGAGGAGATTAGATTATCCGCTTCAAACTACAGATCTCGACTTGAGAACCATCCCAATGAACTGGCCACAGCACTCTCATAAGTAACTTACCACAAACGCCTCAGGCGCCATGACATACAGGGCTTGGAGAGGCGATTCTGAAAGATGGAGGAGATCTCCCACTGGGGAGCAGCCTTCTTACGTTATGAAAATCACTGAACAAATCTGCTCATAGTTTTAGGACTGATCGCAGATTGGCACAAAAAAAAAAAAATTGTGAAACATCGCAAAGTATCACAAAGTATTGCAAAGTACTCACCTAGTAATTAATCTTTGATTTCATGCCCTCAGGACGACTTTGTCATTTTCTTAAACTCTGCACTTTCCTAACTTGTCTCATTTTTAACTTGGCTCTTTCTTAGTTGGTGTGTTTTGCAAAGTTGCCACTTTTATAACTCGTCTCATTTTTAACTCGGCTCTTTCTTAGTTGGTCTATTTTGCAAAGTTACCACTTTCATAACTCGTCTCATTTTTTAACTCTGCTCTTTCTCAGTCGCTGTTTTACCTCTCTCCTTAGCCGTGGTCCACCGGATCAGTTCATCTGAAAGAACTACGGGCAATTTTTTTTCTCGTGGTTCACCTAGGTTCAACTGTTAATAAAAGCACAATAGTGCATTTACTATATAGATCGCCGGTTACGCATTAAAAAAATTCGTCACGTTTTCTCATAGTAGGGGAGCCCACAACACTAAACCTAGTTCGATAAAACTACCGGATGATATACAATGTTATTTTTAGTTTATGCGAAACCTGAAAACTGTTTGTTCACAATCAGTAATAGAATCGATGTCAATATTTTTTATACCATGTTACATTTTGACCAAATAATATTTACAAAATCCCGGCCGGCTTACGAGTGAGATTTTTTCTAGTAGGGTGTACTTCTACAAAAAAAAATCTCACTCGAGCCGGCCGCGCGCATCGCTTGTCACGTGGATGTGAGAGGGCGCAAGGTCGCATAGCGCACCAATCGAGGCACGCGCCGGCTCCACAAACAACAACACGTGGACGCACGCCGCCCCCACCTCCCGTGTGAGTCACCCGAAAGCTATCGACCGATGTGTATGTGTCGCATGCGCCCCGCGCGTCCTGCGCGTCCTGCCTGACTTGCTCCAGCGCAGTGTTCGTTTCCGTATCGAGAAAATGGGATTTCGATACACCAATGCTCAGTACACAGAAATGGTACGAACGCTAGACACACAGCTGCTGTGTGTGGTGATAGATAACGTTTCGCGGCAGTGCGACGTTACCAATACGATACGGTAATAAATAAGTGCAGTGTTGCGTGCTGTATGTGACCACGTTCGCACGAGGACAACAGGACAGCACAAAAAGCTTGTAACTTCGTGAGTTTTCAAGATATTATTTTAATATTTTTTTAGTACTTATTCTTTAAATGAAAATATTTGTCCCGTGTTTCGATTTTCGTATAAACTAAAAATAAGGTTGTATATATAATTAGTCAAGTCATTAATTAATGGCTACCATAGAAAGCTCAATACCGAATTCTCTGGCAAACCTGATTTTTTAATATTTACAGCATCCTTAAGAAGGAAGTAAAACACTTCGACAATAAAATCATGCGTTACGTCGTGGTATGGGGACGTCGTTGATTTGCGTCTGTGGCGCCATCTGTTGACACGGTTGAGAAGGTGTTTGCTTCGTGTCGAATAATGTGCGGCGTATGCGGTAGGTGGAGCCGCCACACGTCTATCACCATTTTCCAAAAAACAGGAAATCAAAGGACTTAATTAATTTATGTATACAGGTGTCCAGTAACCACTTTCTTAGAGTTGTAAAAAAAATTACGAGTTAGGAAAGTGTCAAGTTTAATAAAATGACGAAGTCGTCCAGAGAGATTTCATGAGCACTAGTGGTCGCCCAAATGGTCGAAATTCGACCGTAATCCATTATAGGTTACAATGTAATGTAGCACAAATTACAAATACATTTTGAAGCTTTATTTATACTAAATCACTCACTCCTCTGTGAGGGCAATGTGCATAAAAAAGGGACACTAAGTTTTCTCTTCTCATATTACTATATAAATTAGTATTGGTATTCTGATTTTGATCATTTACTTTTGCTGTTATCTGTACAAAACTTAATTACACATTGTACACACGCCTGCACATACCTACCACAAACTGTCAAATTACTACAATAGACTTTGCACTTTAAGCCTTAAGAGCGTTTACGCCGCACACTTGCGCCGCCAATGAAAAAAAAACATATCTAGTAATTAGAGATAGAAAATCAAATTATGCTCAACAAACTATTTGAATGAAGTGATTTAGCATTTTTACGTCACCTAATGAATATCTGACATGATATGGTTTAGTTAAATAAGACGTTACAGCTAAACGAAAATGTATGGAACAGCTGAATTTTATTTTCGAGCTAGGGAGTTGGTCCA
This sequence comes from Eudonia lacustrata, assembly GCA_947562085.1. Taxonomy (NCBI): domain Eukaryota; kingdom Metazoa; phylum Arthropoda; class Insecta; order Lepidoptera; family Crambidae; genus Eudonia; species Eudonia lacustrata. The sequence continues at coordinate 15,105,073 of OX387312.1, read as the reverse complement.
ATATGCTAAATTACTTCATTCAAATAGTTTGTTGAGCATAATTTGATTTTCTATCTCTAATTACTAGTACTAATTATTACTACTCTTACCACCGGTTTAGACCCAGAGATCCCGGGTTTGATTCCCAGCGGGGGGTACATGTTTGTGTACTCAGTTTGGTTGGTGGTAGGGCTTGTTTGCCCGCCTGGCTAACTACCACCATCTTATCTAAATATGTCGCCATAACATCAATGTTTGTAGCATTGTTGTGTTCCGGCAGCTAGAGATAAGATAGCCAGTACCTCACTAGTTGAGGATCCCGGGTGAAGTGCGCTTTCATCTTTGGCCTTATCATCACTAAACATCAGGTGAGATCAAGGCACTGTGCTTACCCGTTAATATAAAAAAAAGATGTTTTTTTTCATTGGCGGCGCTAATGTGCGGCGTAAACGCTCTTAAGTATATGATTGGAAATGTATTGAAGAAATTTGATAGTTTTGGATAGGTTGATGTGCAAGCGGTTGTACCATCAATTTATTTATTGTTTTCTCTATGTTCCTTTAGGACATTTTCTCTGAAAAACTTGGTGTGGGCTTCCAATTATCAAACTTATTATTTGTAATAGTTTTGCCTGTGATAGTTTTACATTACAAGGGCCCAGAATTTAGTTTTGGTATGTATTTTTATTAAACATCTATTCTCTTGGAACAATTTAGTTTTATTATTAAATTAAATAAGTCTATTTTCTTCTACAGTGGGAATATCGACAGTGTGTATGATTTATCTTATCGTCTTCCTGAAACTATGGAGTTACATTCAAACAAATCATTGGTGCCGTACTGGGATGAAGGGGAAAATTGCCAAAAATAAATTGAGAAGGCAGAGTTTGTCGGCACCCAACTGGAGTAAGTCTTAAAATTAACCTTTCGTCTGCTTAGTGCCAGGTCCGTCCTACAAACAATTGAAATTCTATTGTGTCTGTATTCACAGACGACAGGTTAAGACAATATTTGTTCTTATGTAATGTAATTAGTATATACTAACCTGTGTCTTGACCCAACATTTATGGCAGTATTCAATTATTTTAGTTAGAAATCAGTAATATAATGTTGCATTCCGTTCAATTGTAAAAGAATATATTTCAATGCAAGATAAGAAACAGAAATTACTGTTTAGCAATTTTTGTTAATTGCGTGTCTCGTCTCATACGAATTTATTTTCATTTATTTTCCTACGTCAGCTAGTTAGCTAGAAGAGAAGCTGGGTGCCAAGTGCGAGTTTCATTCGCCATTCGATCACGTTAACGAAAACGATAATTTGTATGGCAAAATGTTAACTCTACTCGTATGCCGCCAGGCTGCTTCAATGCCATACTAATTTTCGTTTTCGTAAACGTAATCGAATGAATACGGATAGTAAACAAAACTAGGCACCCTGAAGTCTAACCTATTCATTGCTGCTGTAGATAACGATTATTTATCGCGATGCCTCAAAATGCGTCAACCACACATTAGACGCTACACTTTCAGTATAAGCGGAGCTCCGCAAGCCAGTAACTTGATAGTTATCCGAGCGCAGCTTATACTGGAAGTTACGTCACTGTTGTGTGGTTATCTTATAAAGTATTATTGGGCGCTCATAGGCGTCCTCGGCGTTAGATTGTGTTTAGCGTTGTGTTTTATTTCTTAGTCACTAAGGGCGCGGTCCCATTGAAAGCTATTAACTACTAGCAAATTACACAGAAATGGCAATATAATAGTTTACTAGTTTTCGGGACACATTATTAGCTACTAAAATTCCATCTCAGTTATATATTGCCATTTCTGTCTAACTTTGTAGATCAAATTGCAGTTTTGCTCTTTTTGAACAACAAAATAGTTCCAGCTACTATAATGAGACCGCGCCCTTACGGTGCCCGCAACGGCCTCGGTATTTATACTAATACAAAAGCTGAAGAGGATATTTTTTTGTTTGAACGCGCTAATGTCTAGAACTACCAGTCGGATTTTAGAAAATATTTTTGCATTTGATAGCCCAGCTTATATTATTGGCTATTGAACATCACACTATGACTTTAAAAAAAAAAATTTGAAAAAACGCTAAGCGAACACGATATACTAGCGCATTCGGGAGACAACAGCTAGTATTTAATAAACCTAATATGCTATCGGCATTAACGAAGTGGGCTGTGGTGTGTAACATAATTCTATAATGACTACTCACTTATTTTTTTATATAAGTATGATAGTTTCACACATATTTGTACCGATATCACATTATTAATTGGTTATGATGTTTACAGACGAATTAGTGAACGCTGAACAGAGGCGTAAGTTCAAACGTATTTATTTACGACTGTTGCTTTCTCTTTTTTTTTAGCCCTATTTTCTTCTTTTGCACTGCACTGCATTGTATTGTAAAAAACTGTTAAGTGTTTGTTTTAATGTTTGGTTTTGTATTATATTTTGTCAACTGAATGCCTGAAGCGACACGATAACTTTAGGGGTTTCTATGTCATTAAAAAAACGAGATTTTATGGTAAACCTTATTCATCTGTTAAAATAATATTAATCTTATTTCAACATATCAGTATAAAAAAAGAATGAAAAACATCTTTGAAAAACAGATCAGTGATTAACAACCTTTTGTCTCGACTCTTTTAAACAATTAGATCCCTTTTTAGATATTTACGTAAAAGATTGACCAATGACTACAATACAATAAAATTTAAAAATGCATACCGTAATCAGAGCAACAACAGTTATCTTAACAGCCGAAGTCGTTACACCAAATTGTTGAGTTCTTATCTTGTTTGATGTCGAAACCGTTCGGGCGTAGGTCATCCGTCACATTAATTACATTACATTACATGCATACCTTTTCCCTGTCTATTTTTAACCATTTTATACTAAGGTTTGTTTCAATAACAACTTGTTGTCACCAATGCTATTGCCTATGTGTTGATTTATGTGGAATAATAAATTATTTCTAAGTCAATTTGTTGTTTGTAGACTACTACAAACAGTACTACTACGAGTCCTAACTCGTAGTATTCTGAAGGAAATAACAAAGAAAATTATGTCACAGTTTGAATGAATGGCCTTATAAAATATTTATCATGTCAGTTATAATTTGCTTATAATTTGCTAGGTGGCGGACGCTTTGTATCTTTACGCCTTTACTTTTACTTTTACATAAGAGTAAAGTGACGTATTTGTTTTTACAATATCTGTTAATTTTAAGGGTGAACGCAGTTATGCAGTCTTTGAGGGGCTCATTAAATACTCTTCAACACAAGCAATAACAAAGTTTACAAGAGTCTATAGTTCAATACATCGATTTTAGTTTGTTTTATACACCTACTTAATTTAATTTTTACCAATACATTACTAGCGGCCCGCACGCGACTTCGTCCGCTTGAGTGAACACCCGCATCTTGTAGAACCCTATAGCAGCGCCACCTACCGGGTCCAATTATGTGCATGTATTATACATATAAACTTTCCTCTTGAATCACTATCTATTAAAAAAAACGCATCAAAATCCGTTGCGTAGTTTTAAAGATCTAAGCATACATACATACATACATAGGGACAGACAGACAGCGGGAAGCGACTTTGTTTTATACTATGCAGTGATATGTTATACCTAAATCTACCATTTATGTAGTGTTTGCGAAAAGAAATACAAAAATTGGCATGCTGGGCATTAATGTTTGTAAAAAAAAATCGCACCCAAGTAGAGTTGCAATCGTTGAAGATTCAACGATTGCAACTCTACTTTATATCGGTGAGATCACCGGAATATACAGTGTCAAAATATTCATCGGTAACTGTAAATATAACACTCGTAAATGATGTCAAATTGTGAGAACATTTTCATCGGTCGGTTCAAAAGTCGCAGGGGCCCTAGAAGCAGCCACATTGCACAGAATAATTATGTTGTCGCCTACCAACAACCAATAGCAAGTGGGTATAATGATCTGAGGTTCCGATGTTGATAAGAAGTAGTTACAAAATATGACGAACTCAGAGGGTAAGCATAATACATACCGCACTCGAGCACAGGGCATATCCTATTAATATTATAAACGCGAAAGTTTGTTTGGATGTTTGTTACTCTTTCACGTAAAAACTACTTAACGGATTTGTATGAAATTCGGCATACATATTGTTTATAACCGGGAATAACACATAGGATACTTTTTATCCCGATATTCTCACGGGAACGGGAACCACGAAACTACTGGATGGATTTGGATGAAATTCGGCATACAGATTGTTTATAACCAGGAATAACACATAGGATACTTTTTAACCCGATATTTCCACGGGAACGGGAACCACGAAACTACTCAATGGATTTGGATGAAATTCGGCATACAGATAGTTTATAACTGGGAATAACACATAGGATACTTTCTATCCCGATTTTCCCACGGGAACGGAAACCACGCGGGTGAAACCGCGAGCGGTTATGTATATATGCGATATAATATGATGATATGATGCTCTTGGACACGGAATCTCACAACAGTCTCCCTATTTTTTGTGACGCAGTTTTGTTTTCCTAGTTCACTCACTCAACATTAACGCTGCAGCTACAGCCCCGGGCACGGTCGGCTACAAAAGTCGTTGCCGTAATAGGCATTTGAGTACCAAAATAACACCATTAGAGCGAAAGCAGAGAGATCATACAAGCGCCTGATAAATCCATTATTTGCTTGGAAGAGTACTTAGTGTTCAACCACTTTCGCTACTTACTATACGAGTGACGTTCATTAACATTACCCTAGTGTAAGTTGGTAAAAGCATGGCGTGTTATCATCAGAGAGTTTCGACGACGACATGAACGATGCCATCGCGGCGGCGCGCCTGGTCAAGTACCCCGATAACCTGAACCTCAAGGACCTGTTCTACTTCCTGCTGGCCCCCACGCTCTGCTATGAGTTGAATTTCCCCCGCACGACACGGTTAGTTCCCGCATGATATTGTATGTCCTTGTGTGTAAACGTTGGTTCATTGTAATGTGTTACGCCTTATTTGATTTGCTTTATGTAAGCTTAGTTAGTTTAGAAAGTTGATTAAAGTTTATTTTGTTGAAGTTAGGGTAACAAAGTCGTGATCTGCTTGTATGGAATATATATGTATTACATAAATGCCGCTGCTTAAACAACATGTAACACACACACACTAAAAGTAGTAAAAATTAGGTAAATTACAGTTACTCCTTCGTTGAACAGTCGAAACTACCGAAATGCAATCATACCTACTTTATGTCATTATGAGTTAAGACTTTTTAAATTAACATAAACACTTATTTAGTTTTTTTATTAAGTACGTCTCTTTGGAGTTCAACGAAAGAGTGTCTGCAATTAACTTAATTCTTTTTTATTTGGTAAAGATAATACTTACCCTAAACAAAATCCCTAAAACACGTATATGGTAATTTTTTTATCGATTTAATAGCCGATTCTTAACTCTCTCAAACATACTTCATGTTGCGCGTTTATTATTGTTACATGTTGTATCAATAACAAATTGTATTTTATAGAATCAGGAAGAGGTTCCTCGTGAAACGTTTACTGGAGGTGGTATTCGGAGTGAACCTCGTGTTGGCACTCTTCCAGCAGTGGATGATACCTTCCGTCACAAACTCTGTGAACCCTTTCTCTGAAATGGACCCTGTCAGGATGACTGAAAGATTGCTGAAGCTCTCTGTAAGTATCGATGTTGTTAACTTCTTTTGGTGCCTTCGTAATTTATCCGATAGTACTTGTGTCTTTTAAAAGTAACTAATTTGTGTAGCAAACGTCACTATGATTATTATCATTAAACACTTTGTTCCCCTTTAATCGCAGGTGCCGAACCACCTGATATGGCTCTGCTTCTTCTACTTAAGCTTCCACTCGTTCCTGAATCTCATGGGGGAGCTGCTCCACTTCGCCGACCGCAAGTTCTACGCGGACTGGTGGAACTCGAACAACATCTCCGTGTTCTGGAGCACGTGGAACCTGCCCGTGCACATGTGGGCGGTGCGCCACGTCTACATCCCTATCACGGAGCTGGGGTACAGCAAGGTGGCTGCTAGTGCTGTGGTCTTCTTCATATCAGCCTTCTTCCATGAGTATTTGGTGAGTGTTGTTATAATAATAATCTATATTAATTTAAGTTTAGTAACATTAATAACTGTGTTAGTACTCAATTAAAACGCAATAAATATAAAAAGAAGAAAATAACAAGAAATTATTCATTTTGTTGCTACGTTCGAGGGCTTGACATGGATAAAAAAATATATTTATAATTATCAACCTTTAAATGGTTCTCTGATGGGCTCAAAAGCTCAACTGTTAAGCGAGTAAAATGTGGAAATCTTGGCCTATAACTTTGGTCTCTTGATCGGAATGCACAACACTGCGGTAAGCGACTCCAACGTAGTGCCATAACTTATTGCCGCTGAGATACTACTAGCTAAGCTTGAAAAAATGGGTATCAGAGGAATCGCCTTGGCATGGTTCAGAAGCTATTTAACTAATCGTGTCCAGTGCGTTCGTGTTTCTGACTTTATCAGTGACTCTCAACCCATTTGCTTTGGTGTACCCCAAGGAACCGTTTTGGGGCCAACTCTGTTTAATATATACCTCAATGACTTCCTATCTCTTCCTCTTTCAAATGCGGAAGTTATTTGTTATGCCGATGACACAGTTATTTTGTTTAATGGGTGATCGTGGTCACAGACATTTCAGTATCTTTAATCGGGCATGGCTGATGTAGCACGTTGTTTAGAGAGCAACCTCCTATCTCTCAATATTTCAAAAAACAAAATTTACTTTCTATAAAAATTTCCGTCCAGTCCACGAACAGTACCATCAGTGAAGGTCCATCAAAGTACCTGTAACTTTGAGTCTAATTGCAGGCAACATCCATGCCTGTGTGATAGTATCGACCAAGTGGACGTAGTAAAATATCCTGGCATTCTTATTGATAAAAATCTTAACTTCCACCATAGCCTTGTCAAAACGAGTTCGCAAAATAATTAAAACTATGTTGCTTCTGCGCGACGCGGCATGCCTCGCAGTACTTCAAATGGTTTAGTCTGGGCTGTGTCAGTCTTTGATATCCTATTGTTAATCGGTCTGGGGAGGAACAGACAAAACCTGGATGTTGAAGATCGAGAGAGCCCAGAGAGCCGTGATAAAGGTCATGCTGTGTCGGCCGCGCCGCTATCCGACAGATCTCGTCTATGAAGAAAGTCAAATCCTAAGCGTTCGCAAACTTTTTATTCTCAAAGCTGTAATGTCCACTCACAAGTCTATAACTCGCTCCGATGAGTATGAAGAGCTACTTAAGAAACGTACGTTTAGAACTAAGACTCCAAAACCACTAACCACTTTTGCAAAAAGACACAGTGCGTACTTGTTCCCCTTCGTATACAATAAAGTTGTAGCCAAGTGCGACATTAAGACACTTCATCCAATAAGGGCTAAACTAAAGGTAAAAGCTTGGCTCCAAAACCTCAATTATATTGAAACAGAATCAATAATACACACACACACTCTCACACATACACTCGCACAACACACACACACACACACACACACCACACCTTTCTTTTTTCTTTATTTATGTGTTTAAAATATATGTCTAAAATTTTCATTTATAATCTCATACAACAATGTAATAACTCATAGCTTTATGCAAATCTCAAACTCGTAACTCCCCAAGATACAGGATTACCTCAATTGGGACTTTATTGTAACCTATGTTGTGTAACCTTTTTTGTAATAAACTATTATTATTATTATTATAGGTAAGCGTGCCGCTACAGATGTTCCGCATCTGGGCGTTCCTGGGCATGATGGTGCAGCCGCCGCTGGCCGTGATCTCGCGATGCGCGGAGCTGCGGCTGGGTGCGCGCTGGGGCAACCTCATGGTGTGGAGCGCGCTCATCCTGGGCCAGCCGCTCGCCATCATGATGTACTACCACGACTACGCGCTCGAACACTTCAAGCCGATACAAGAGTGAGCGGGGACATGTGCGAGAATTATCGGTAGGAGGACGGCTAAATGCCTACTCGACAATCCTAGTTTCTAAAAACATCTGAGTGCCTAGCGCGAGTTTTATGCTTCGATCACGTTAACGAAAACGTGGATTTGTATAGCAAAATTTTAACTCTTCTCGTATGTCGCCAGGAGGCACTGTTTCAATCCCATACAAATTTTCTTTTTCGTAACAAAATCGAATGAATACGAATAGAGTAAACAAAACTCCCACTAGGCACCCAGTAGGCCTAGCACGAACTTCTATAAATATCGTAATATAAAGCCTGAGACATGTGAAATTGTGAATGTCATAAAACCTATGTAATTAAGTCTGTCGATTGTTAGTTCCATTTACAGACGTTAAGGCGTTAAAATCATTTCCATACAAAAATCCTATTGTGCTGCGATACGAATACGGTAGCTTTTCGTGCTTGGCCCATGAACCCTTAAAATCGAACATCCCCTTTTTTATAATAATTGGAAAGAGTTAAGCATTACAAATGCAAGAGTAGAACTCCCGCGTTTAATTTCGCTTATATACAGAGTAATACATTTTTTAATGCTTATTTTTTTTTTAAATCGAAATTTATTTTTCATTAAAAATTAAAAATTCAAAATCATTTATTCAGTTTAGGCTACAAATAGCTCTTATGAACGTCATTTATGCCATCGGTTCGTAAGTCTATCTACTCTGGGCGGGAGATCTTGTACTGAGAAGAACCGGCAAGAAACTCAGCAAGTGTCCAGCTCATTTTTCTCCCTTACAGCGTCATAAATATTGGAAAATGCCCTATCATAAAAGGACACTCCATCACAAATAAAAACACAAAATTTAAAGGACAGTCACAACATGTAAAAAAACACAAAAAAAGAAAAAAAAAAAATAAATAAAATATTTAAGTTTGCAAAAACATCATTTACCAGTATAATTTTTTACAATGTCATACAGTACTAGTAAAAGTCAAAAACCTGTTTTAAGAAAAAAAACAAAGTTAAACTATAGTTAAAAATAATAAAAATAAGTACGCTAGAGCAGACCAGCCTCCACAGGCGGCACCCGTTCACGAGTATGACATATGAATCAGCCATCGCTTCACTCAACCATATTTTAGGGAATGTAACGAACCGACGCACATGCCACCACCGCAGAGACAATAAAGAGAGCATGACACACCCAAGCTACTCTAAAATCAAAACTAATTGAAATGTTCAACGCAACGCTATTTGTTATCTGTAGGACACTGTTTATAGAGGTTATCATATCAGTATAATTTGTTATTATAAAAAGTAGTAAAATATGCGTTTTTTATTATAGCCAGGCTGTTTTAGAAAAAGGTACACGCTAGAAACTTATTTATTTTATAGGTATTTAGAGGTATCCGAACTATAGATTTTAAACTCATTTTCAAATTTATAAAGTGTGTATTTACGACAAAATTAAATAATTTAGATTTTTTTATTATTATTTTATTTTGGAATTGGAAATATAGCTTAAAACATAATCGACACGTACAAAAAAAACCGGATGCGCGATTTTATGGATAGTAACAGTCATTGATGCCACGAATATGTAACCACGTATCTTTGAGCCAATGTTTTGCAAAAAGCTCCGAACTTCACCGCATCTATGGGTAAACCACAAGACAAAACTGCCAGAACTGCGTGAAGTCCATCAATGAGCCACTTTTCAAAGTTTAACCTTTTCACCGCCCAACTATCCTCCACGCGATGTCCCGCTGTACGCCAACGTATAAATGTATTTTAATAAAGTAGGTACAAAGAAGAACTTCTATAGAAGTGCTCGCGTGGACGGCACGAAAATCTCGAACTTCTATAGTAGTTGTCGGCGGTAAAAAGGTTAAAATTTCTGAAAAAAATCTGTTTTTGTCTGACAACAAAGTTCTGGCAGCATTCCCGTCATAAGTTGTGACACTATTTAGTCTGACGACAGCGACTAATACTCCAGTTTTGTTTCTAATCTCACCCTGAATTTTCCCCCCTGGCGCCCTCGTACCCCCCTTGTATTAAGTCTACCGGTCGGGGTCCGGTAAGACATCTCTCAGCAAATTGGGTCAGCCCCTGCTGAGGCAAAGTGGCGCCATGGGTCTTGTACGGCTCCATGGTGCCTCACCCCCGTTCCTCCGGACTACACATATTAATGCGGGGTTTTAACTTATATCTAACGAGGGTGGACCCCTTCCCGCATCACATGTAGCCCTTCATTGGAAACAATACCAATCATCAGCTTATAAATAGTGCACAAAAGCCTAGACATTGAAGAAAAATAGTTAAATCAAGATTCGATCCTGTACTATTGAAATCAAATGAAAATAAAAATATTTTTTTTTCACAAGCGGAGTTGCAGCACAAGTTAGTTACTACAATAAAATGTAGCCTATGACACTCCAGAAATCAAGGTAAATCCAATGATACCTCGCACTTCAAAATCCGTTGAGCCGTTTAGGTTACAGGGCGTAACAAAGAAAACAGACAGATACATACAAACCCTGAAAAATATTAACCTCCTTCTGCAGTCGGTTAAAAAGAACGGAGTCACGATAACAGGTAAAAATATTTTGAAGTTACATACCTGGAAAATTTTGGGGGTCGTTTGGTAACAACCCTAGGTCGTCAATTACCGGTATTACTTTTAAATGCATTTTACAGCAGGATTCCATGAGATGCGCATCCGGTTTTTTTAGTACGTGTAGTTTATGTTTTAAGCTATATTTCAAATTGGAAAGAAAATGCGTAAATTTTGTAATTTAGGAGAAAAAAAATATATTATTTAATTTTGTCGTAAATACACACTTTATAAATTTGAAAATGAGTTTAAAATTTATAGTTCGGATACTTCTAAATACATATAAAATAAATAAATTTCTAGCGCGTACCTTTTTCTAATGGAAAATAAATTTCGATTTAACGGTATTAAAAATATCCATTTTCAAAAATGTATTACTCGGTAACTAAGCGGAACTCTTTCTAATTATTATAAAAAAGGGGAAGTCCGATTTTTAATCGTGCTTTGCCCCTGTTTTATATTAGAAAACCAAAGTCTTATTAAAAAAAATACTAACACGATTCCGTAGATAGGTCATGTTAATGTATTATTACCTATATAGTGTACAGAAAATGTTTATCGTGAAGCAACAATTCGTTACTTATTAAAGTTGACAGTGTACGAATTATATGTGTACCTACCTATGCAGTAAGCATGTCTTCTGCTATGTACCAAAGACATGTATTGTACAAATTATCCAAGTACAAATATTTAAAATTTAGAGATCTTTGGGTTTATTTAACAAGAACTTCTATTGAAATCGTAACTTAACATTAAATCCATTAATGTCATAAATGCTATGAAATATTAGAGGTCTGTCCAACACAAAACATCCCATAAACAAAATAAGAAGAAATCTGTCAATAGTTCGTTGCCTTTGGCCGCATTGGCGCTGTATGAAATAGCATACAAAACTTATAAACGAATGGATTTTACGACACAAATTCCATAATTGTTCTTGCTAGGCCCGCTCGCTATTTACTCCATCTTGATCTTAATAAGTCTATAAAAAATCAAGCCACCAATAGTAAATGAATGTAAACAACAAAATTTAAAATTTAATTTGGATTACCAGCTAGGTATATCACAGTTGAGATCTTGTGATATCTATTTTAATAAAAACTTGAGAGTTCTTAGAATAGTTACAATGTGCAAGTGGTGAGACATGGTGTTGTTATTATATTATATAAAACAAGCTTTAACAAAATGAAATTACATGACATCACTTGTTAGTATATAAACACTTATCTACTATATTATACAAGTATCACTGACTTGACTCTGATACCAATTTGTAAAAGTTCTGAAACATGTCAGTCAAGTTATGTTTACAGATAGATGCATCAACACAGCATTTGCTCTTTTAGAGCACCTTTTTGCAACAAAATATTCAACTATCTAATAACTTTTAATGTAATTGAAACTATTATTCTATTATAGGTCAACAGTGTTTTGAAATGTATGGCATGTGTCGTTGTTTATGCTCATGTTGAACCAGCGATTTGAAGCTCGGTATCCGGTAGCTCCGAATTATGTTTTTAGTTGGAACACATTGAATGTATTATATAAGCAAACCTTTTTTCCTATTGAATAGTTGTAAGAAAATTGGTGTCAAATATTCGCAAACCTCATGACAATTTAATTTTTATTATATAACTATGCAAAATAAAAATAAAGTGTAAACTTAGATGAATGATTGGTCTCGTTGCGCTCGACTAGATACCGCCGGCGTACTTGTTAAATGCAAAAAAATACTACGCCGAAGTCGGCGTACCCGAGTCAGTCGCCTGCTGTCAGTCGCGTTGCCTACTGTGTGTAAGGTGCGCGTACCGAATGTTTTGTTAAATTTTGGTCTTAAACCGAAGTGAAATGCCAGTGTGCGTAGTTAAACTGTGTAAAAGTAATACTACAAAAAAAAAGAAGGACTGTTCTTACACACACTACAATATTGAGTTGCCGCATTCACGGAGCTATTGTTTCTAGGTAGCGTGGTCTATAGTCGAGCGCAGCATGATGAATCATTTATCTAAGAGTGTAACTATATTTAAATAGTTTTGCTCGGTTAGGTTTCGAACTACTCCGGTCAATAGGAAACTATTGACGTTACTAAGTCAAACTAAGGCAAACTTTCTTTAAAATATAAATGTGTTCGATAATGTGATTGTGATGATGCTATAACTTTATTAATTTGCTTCCTTTTTATACTAAATATTTTTAAGCGGTTTCTTATAGTGTATAATTGCAATAAATAATAATTGAGTGATGTTTAATTAAGATTTTTTCATGAGATGTATAATTTGATCGTGCCAATTCAAGTATTTATGAATGAATTAATTGTATATTTGGGAAATAATTTAATTTATACTATCGGGTTTGGGGTTTAAATGAATTTATGTCAATAACACTGCAATAAACTAGTTTAATGATTGTTATTCATGCACCTAATAAAAGACATGCGACGTATACAAAACGTCAGCAGCTCTTTGGCATATATTTAAATGTATTTATTGTTTATTATTTACTATGCAAATGTTAACTTTTAAGACTGAAAGTGCCTTTGTCAATTGATTATAATGTAAAATTCAATTTTATGTTTATTTTTTTTTTAAATCATTTAACATTATACTGTGTTTATTTTGATAGATACCAATATTTCTTTTTTATTATTTTATAAAGTTTACAAGCACTTGTTGAATCCAAGTTTTTTTTATATTTGTAATAAAATATTTTTTAAATTATTGTTTCGAGGAGAATATATATTATTATATTTTTATTAATAAATGATAAATTAAAACATTGGTTTTGAATATCCTTTTAGTTATGACAACAATGGAAGCACCGCACTTCTTTTCAAACACGGTTATAGTTATTCAGTCATATATTCACTTTCACAAAGTAGGATCACCCACTTCAGGGCACAGACGAAGAACAGATCTTAGCTTACTTTTATCACTTTGAATTGTTCCGCGTAAATCTTAGAACTATTATAAGCTCTTCATACCATCCGATTTGAAAGACTTAATTCCAGCCAGCTTTAGATTTTAAAATGGATTCTAAACGTGTGGCTCATCTTGGCGTGGCCACCATCACCAACTGGAAATCTGACTATAGATAATTTGTCGGAATTTGTCGTGAAATCTCAGAATTTTTCAGTCCACCGTTCAAAAGTTATAACGGGTTCAAGGTGGCCCCGCCATGATGAGCGCTCATCTTGGCGTGGCCACCTTTTTTCTCTGAAACCGAAGATCTGATTACACCAATACTTTGTCGATAATTTGTCGGAATTTGTCATGATATCTCGGAATTTGTCGTTTTTGTTTGTAATTATATAATACTAGCTTCCGCCCGCGGTTTCACTCGCGTGGTTCCCGTTCTCATGGGAGTGCCGAGAGAAAAGTATCCTATGTCCTATTCCAGGTCCTAACCTAATGTACCAAGTTTCATCCCGATCCGTCCAGTGGTTGAAGCGTGATTTAGTAGCAAACATCAAACTTCACATTAATAATATTAGTAAGATTTCGTTTCATTTTCATCCATATATGTATTCGATTCTCTCATGTCCGTGACCCCAGCGGGATAACCCCTTCAGATCCCTCATATACTTACTTGCACTCTTTATACCGTTTAAGTCGTGTATTCAGAATATCAATAAGCTTCATGCACGCAATTGTACATTTACTATGGGAAAAAAAGAAGTTTATATAACTTTTCATAGGAGCACCGTCAAATTCTGGCGTTTGTCGACAAATTCCGACAAATTAGCCACAAATTATTGGTGTAATCATATCTTCGCTACGACCCGTAGTTTCAGAGATGCAAGGTGGCCACGCCAGGGTGAGCGCTCATCCTAGCGGGGCCACCTTGAACCCCTTGATAACTTTTGAACGGTGGACCGACAAATTATGAGATATGCGTGTGAGTCAAATACATGTTACTGTATGTAATGTTTGTTTTATTGATTTAATGTATTTTATATGCATAATTAATAAAAATATATTAACATTCTGTACTTACAATATATTAACATTCTGTACTATGTAAACTATGTGTGCGAAATTTCATACTCCTCCGTCCGCGCAATTTTTGTAAAAAGGGGTACAAGGTTTTTGCTTCACGTATTAATATTAACCTTTAACCGCCTCTGTGGTCTTATGGTTAAGACCACCGGTTTAGACCCAGAGGTCCCGGGTTCGATTCCCAGCCGGTACATGTTTGTGCATTCGGCTTGGTTGGTGGTAGGACTAGCCAGGCCGACAAACATGTCGGCCTGGCTAGCTACCACCATCTTAACTAAATATATCGCCATAACATCAATGTTTGCATTGTTGTGTTCCGGCTGCTAAAGTTAAGATAGCCAGTGCCTCACTAGTTGAGGATCCCGGGTGAAGTGCGCTTCCACCAATTGGCCTTATCATCACTTAACATCAGGTGAGATCAAGGCACTGTGCTTACCCGTAAATATAAAAATAATAGATAAGCAATCTCCTGCATAGATAATTAGCCTGGTACTTTATGTTGGAAATATTAAATCTAGTGCAACTAAAAATAAAAAAAAAATATACATAACATACCTACACAAAGCAGTTAAGTAATCAACTAATAGGTACGGATTAATCAGTTGTGTCTCAAAAGCACCCATGGCACAACCAAGGATACGAGTTTTCGTCAGTTGGGCCCATAGTATTACATTCCAATAGACCAATCGTATGTGTAGAAGGGAATCAAAAATGCCCACGGCACAAACCAGTTGAGCTTAGTAGTTTTGCCATGGGTCCGAAAGGGTCTAGGCGGTCATTAGTCGTCAGGGGTTGGCTTTAGTAATCGGCGGCAGGAATTAGGAATTGATAAGGGTTGGTTTTTATTGGGGTTGGTTACCCCTTTCAATCGACACCACCACCCCCCATCCCGCGGAGATGCGTGGTTTTATTTTTACACGTGTTTGCAGTTACGTAATCTGTTGGGTATTCTGTGCTGTTGGATAGGTTAAGTAAAATTTTTTTTTCCCGAGCGTAGCGCAGCGTAGCGAGGGCCAAACGGAAGAGGGGGAGCGTAAAAAAAAATAAAATTTGAAAACTCACGTAATCTGTTGGGTATTTTGTGCTGTTGAATAGGTAAAGGTTATTTTTTTTTTCCCGAGCGAAGCGCAGCGTAGCGAGGGCCAAACGGAAAGAGGGAGCGTAAAGAAGAAAAAAAAAAACAACTAAGTCAAAAGTTTTTTTGTAGTGATTGATTACTTGATAAGAAGTGGCAGATAAAAAACTATGGGTTTCCGCGTCTCCCCCCTTTAAGAGGGGCACATCCCTACCCCCCTTGACCCTCTACCCCCCCTGACCCCCTACCCCCCCTGACCCCCTCCCCCCTCCCGTACCCTCTACGACTGCCGCCGATTACTAAAGCAACCCCGTCGTCAGTATAACTGGTAATGAATGGCAAAAGTAAGTAGGTATTTAAGATACCTACCTGTGAAGAGCCATTTCACAATTCAGAATCACATACAAATTTTTAAAGCGGCTTACGATTTTAATGAAACTTTCTACAATACTACAATTAAGGGAACGGCGTTTCTTTTATTAATAAAAAGTTAATAAAAACATTTTAGTAACACGTTTGTCTAACTGATTTTATGCTATTTTAAACTGTTCATAGTGCGAAGCGCATAGGTTCAGCTATATATTAATAGGTACGATTTTAATTCATTTCTAAAGCATAGAAAGTTTCTTATAGGGTTAATAGCGGCTTTGTTTGTATCGAAACAAAACCGATGCCGAAACGTGAAATGTGTAGATAGTAGATAACGACATAATATTTATTTCACAGTGCCTGATAGAAAAAATCAGCAAACTCAACCGAGGCTGCTGTGTTTGGCAGGCGGGTATTTTTTTTTTAATATTAGAAGGAGGCAAACGAGCAGGCGGGTCACCTGATGGGAAGCAATCACCGCCGCCCATGGACACCCGCAAAACCAAAGGAATCACAGATGCGTTGCCGGCCTTTAAAACATAAAATTTCACTTTGAACCGTAAATTATTTTTTCTGTTACAGTAGGTACTGAGTAATACTCAGATAAGTACTGTATTTTGTCACTAAAATGATGGAACTATAAAATCGATTGTAGTAGACAGAGCGTCCCAATTCTTTATTAACTTGATTACGTTTACAAAAACGAAACTTAGTATGGCAAAATTTTAACTTCTCGTATGTCGCCAGGAGGCGCTGCTTCAATGCCATACTTATTTTCGTTTTCGTCAACACTTTGACGAAAACGAAAATCATATGAAATTCACACTAAGATCAAGAGTTCACACTAGATAAAAAATACACTAGATATACCTCTACCTCAGAACAATAACTAATAGTCAGTAAAAACACTAAATTCTACCAAATAAATGCTCCATGTGTAAAGTTGCTATTGCTACGGTTTAGGGCTAAGCTGTATATAAAATATTATCCGTATGGAAGATTTCTACACATTTAACAAAGTTTTGATAGTGTGCAGGCATTTAAAAAAAACACCAAAAGCGCCCATCGTGCAAATACTCGTTTCGATAGCCTAATCTATCGGCAAATAAAACTCGCAATAGTTACCCAATCAGCAAAGTGTAATTTTTTTTAATTCCGTTGACTATAAAAAACATAATAAAGTTACTTTATAGACGCGCGATGCCAAGGATCGTCGTCCGCATGAGGAGCAGAATCAATTGATGAAGTGCGCTGATAGCCCGCGCGAACGTGCTTCGCCCTGGGGCCGGCACTCGGCCTGCGCCCCCGTAGCCTTCCATTGTCAACCTTCTGTGAACCGATAAATAACGACATCCTAATCTTAATGGAGTGTTTCTGTTTAAAATCAGTAGGTAAGGTATAATAGATTAAAGTACAGTCGACAGTATTTATCAAACATGCCATTATAAATGAAACAAAAGATTAACTAATATAGTACAGGGTAGGGTCTAACATGGTGGCAACCATGTTAGACAAGAACCAGTGATAGACATTTTTACCTTTTTAGGGTTCCGTAATCAACAAGGAACCCGTAAAATTGGCAGTTGACCGGTTTTTTAATCATTAAGGTGTCAACAACTGAATTATTTATAGAACTATATCTTTAGGGTACGGGGACACGCACTAGTGCACATTGCAGGATGAAGCTGCCTCTAGAAAACCTCAGACGGTGCTTTGTTTGAGGAACATAAAACAACCGCAGCGTTGGTTTCTTGGCCAGCCTCAGCTGCTGGGGCTCGTTCAGCCTCCTGTACCTCAGCACGTGGGCCGCATCACCCCTCTGCACCTACGCGGCTCTAAATTTCATTCTAGCGTAGGGCAGACAAGTCTACATGGAGCTGATTGTACGGCGATTCGTTGCTGTCTCTGAATTTAAGCGTAAGTAATTCTTGTAGACATTATAAAACATAAAAATACTTACATAATATGATTACACATAAGCTTTGCACAAAATAATTTAATTAACGAAAAAAACGTATTTTCGATGTGCAGTGGTTTTAATGAAGTAAAATTTGATGAAAAAACAATTTTATGGACTGAACGTACGTAGAAACTAACTCATAAATAGAAAACGTAACATCGATTTACCTTTACTTCGTTGAAATAAACAAAATATGGAATGAAATTGGATTAAATGATTTTTTTGGTATTGACGATTCAAGTACCTAATTAAACATAAATGCGATCTGCGAAGTGTTTTGATTTTATGACAAATGAAAATCGTTGAAATAATTTGCAATGAAATGACGGACTCCCAAAAAATATATACCTGATAAGCCTACCTAAGTATTCTGATACTGAACATCGAATTTTGCTGTCTACAATGCAAGGTATTTAGCACGCAGTTTTACTTTATTTCTCAATATTTTAAAATGTAGTGTCTTCACGCCTGGACTCCATTTCCACTTAGCATCAATCAAGTGCAGTGAAGTCACTTGGGTGACATTATTACAAAAAAACATGTGCTCAAAAAAACTGGGTCGATTCAATCTAGGGTTCATGATTTCTCGAGCTTATCAATTTCTCGGGCATCGAGAATTCTCGAGGCTACATCTAGCGAGGCTACATCTAAATAATAGATATTTGAGTCTATGAAATCAAATTATGATTTCTCAAGTTCTCGACTTTTCTTGAGCTTAATTTCCCGAGAACAAAGCCCAACGATTTCCCGGGAATTCTCGAGCCGAGAATTCCCAGGAATTAACCCTAATCCAATCGCACTGGATGGGTGAACATCAATAAAATATCTCTATGCTTCTGATGGCACTTAAGTTAAAATACCATAAAAACTTCTAAGTTCCAAATCTTTCATACCAATACACCTAGTTAGCCAATTCTTTATAAAACTTTCTATGCACAGAGATCTAAATAGTTAGTAAAACATAAAAATAACGTTTATTCAACTGAATTTACCTGTATTTATGGTTTGAAAGTACACACGCCTGCACATCAACCTATCCAAAACTGTCAAATTTCCTCAATGCATTTTCAACCATATACATAGGGCATAAAGTTCAAAGTCTATTAAGGAAATTTGACAGTTTGTGGTAGGTTGATGTGCAGGCGTGTGTACGTACATATATCATTGCTTAGAAAAACATTTATTCAGTATCTATTACAAAATAATACATTCATACAAATAAAACATTCATAAACAGTATATATTAGGTCCTTACCTATGAAATTGCCGTTTTGTATGAAGATTTATTTTAAATTATAACTTTCTTACTAACGTTTTTTTAACTTTCTTTGCATCTATTTATGTTAACAATATAAATTGTAGAGTAGGTTGAGTGTTTGTTTCACTAGCTAAATATAGCAGACATTAAAAAGAAAAAAATCTAGACCCTTCAAAGCTACAATGAAGCAAAAGTCAATTCCGCGAACAAAAAAAGAAGTCAATTTAAAAATAAAAATTGGGCGATAAATACACAAAATGAATAATCATTATTACTTATTACTGAAGCCTAAGTAACATAGTCCTAATTAAAGGTGTATAATAATATTAACAACCGGTATTGACTTTTAGAAGTAATACACCTATTTAGTAAGTGAGAAAAAAACGACAATTTCATAGGTACCTATTATTATACTGAAAAGTCATCTTCTCAGCATTATGTCATAGCACTTTAGTAATGCCACGACGGTGGTCTTCCGAAGATGCCCAGCTTAAAAGTATAAACATCAATACTTTTGTTTAATTTTATGTAAACCAACAAATATCGTTACTGTCTAAGTAATTACAATACTAGTATCATTCGTTGCGTAATAATTGATATTACGCTTCGCAGTCAGAGGGCAATTAATAAGCGAGGTCGAATAGACGTGTCGGGGGGGTTAATCATGTAATAACATTTGCCGCGAGAGGGCACGCTAACAATGTTGACCGTGGCCAAACAGCGCTGCGTCAGCGAGGCAACCCTATCCGTGCCTATAAACAGTGCTTGCCTCCTACAGGATCTATTATTTGGACAAGACGCTCGGATTTGCGCTTATAGGTATCAACTTTATACGAGATATTTTATTCATTCCGTGTAAAGTTTCTATATGGAAACAAATGAATATCTTTGTAACGTAACTATATTTCGTAGTGGAACCAGTGTTCGACGCTTTAAGGCGACGCACCGCTAAACAAATTAATCTAATACGGAGCGGTTGCACTCCGTACCATAAGAAAAACTGTTTTTTTTCCTTCCAATTAAAACTACAAATTATTTAAAAAAAATGAACTAGCATATTGAAGTGTGTGTTAAGACTAATCTTCTAAGAAAATTTAGATGCTTAAATCGGTCTGGTTTGCCTGTAAAATGCAAATCTATGTTCTAAAAGAGGTTACTTTGATATTTTTTTCTCTGTTATAAAAGTTAACAAATCGTGTTTCTGCAACTTGTAAAATGAAGTCAATTAAATGAAAAATCATGTCATCAAATATCACTTTCATATGTTATGCAATTGTTGGGAAAAATCAAGATCCCCGCCACGTAAAGGAGATTGTTCTGCGTCCATATATTGCTCGCCTTAAAATAAACTGCAGAGGAAAACTCATTTTCTAGTAATGAATTGTCTGTATTAACCCATGAAAACTAAGTTTCATGACGGACACTTCTGAGAAGACAGTTATTTAATTAAAAAGGACCGATTTTGAGGTTATGTTTAGTCATAGGAAACACACACAACATTGATATTTTTACTACTATGCCCTGCAACAAGTTTCCTCTTGGTGGCGCTGAACGGAGACATCACTAGGTGGTAGGTCTGATACCTGGCTGTCTAGGTACTACCTCAGTATCGATATGACACGGAAAAATATTTGGGAATATAATAATAATTTGTCATGGGCAGGCGTTTCACTTACCACGCAGTGAGCGGCCTGCTCGTTATATTACTTTGTAAAAATAAAATCCTTAATGATACGTATAGCAATTTAAGGCCTACTCAATTGTCAAGTTCCATTGCTACAAATGATATTGAAAGTTAATAAATCTATAAGTATTTGGCTATGCTAAACATGTTTAAAAACGTGAATAAAACCGAAATACTAAAATGCTGCGCAGCAATAATGTTTTATGTGTAAATATCAATCTTGTTACTCGATGTTTTTATCGAAACCAAATTCATTTTTTTTTGTATATTCAGTCAATCAATTATTGATTGACTTAAAACATCGAACGGAGACATCACTAGGTGGTAGGTCTGTACACTGATACTAAACTGATAATTATTATCAGTACTGACATATTGACAAACAAAGATGGCGAGTTTGGTGGTAAAAAAATACTTTTAAAAGTCTTACTTATAATAAACAGTGTCCGCTTGAAATTCTTATTGTCAAAATTATTATTTAAATTAATTACAACATAACGTATTTTTCAAATGTTTGTAAATTTTAAGGCGATCCAGAGCAATCTCCTTTCCAATGCGTCGCCTTAAGCCGTGTTCGACACAGACTTCGTGTCCAAAAAATAACATAAGATTTTCATTGAAATTTTACGTGATGACAGCAAGGAGGCAGGTGGTCTATAAACAAATTGTTGTTAAAGACTAAAATCAGTTGCTGACTCTTATTTTTAATGATTAAAAGAAAAAATGTCAATCACTGATGCCACTCTACCCTGCCTACATTTACAATGATAATGTTTTTCCTTAAAATGGATTGTGTTGTTGATGTTTGCAAAAATTCAATATGCTTAAATGATATGCCTGATTGCAGTGCATCAGGGATGCTAGCAGCAGCTGAAGTTGATAGCCTCTCAGCTATCATTAGAAAGCGCATCGCGTCTCTGATGCATCGGGTGCGGGGCAGCGCCAACAGAATCCTGAGGACAGTCGCGACGAGACTGAACGTAGACAGTACCATTATGCGGCACCGGATCTGCGTCCACCTCGTCAAAGATAACAAAACTAATTATATTAACTTTATATAATAAATAATATGCACTAACATAGGTTTTTAAGTTAAATAATGTTACTAACACTATGGACCCAGGTCTGAAATAAATGTTTTTTTTTTAAATTCTAAACTCTGTCTCCGTCTCCTGTCGGTATTACGTTGCTGAGTATTGCATCTATAGGTTAGGTACTGGTTGGTTTTCACTTAATATTCCTATGAACCACAAAGCGAAGGCATTGGTTTGTAACCGTATTAAAAAAAAACTCGGGCGTTTTTGCCTGAACAGAAAGATCGCGTAAAAGTGATATCCTCACTGACTAATATATTCATCTAAATTCTTACATCTTGTTTCAATTATGCTATTCGCTATATAATAAGGCTGGGGCTACATGTTTAAGTTGCGGTTGCTGAATCAGGCTTAACGAGTGCCACTTCAACCCTTGCGTGCGGCCACGCGTGAAATCACTTTGTTCTACTGAGCCCGTTAGTCTCCTGCCTGCCACAATTATTAGCTATGTTTATTTATAATTTTTCGCAAATATAGCTAATAAACAGAACAATGGTACACATTCTAAAGCGGTAGGGAGGATATGTATGGAATTCATTGGAATGATTTTCTTTTTCATTTAATTCAATGCAAATGTTACAAAAGTCTATGATTGATTACGGACCCATGCTTTTCACTTTTATGTACAGTTTCCTGACCATCAAGAATTGTGAAACTTTAAGTTTATAATTGCTAGAACATTTTTATTTAATACTAGCTGTCCCGGCAGATCTTGTTCTGCCCTATTTCTCTAAAACAAAGTTACATTGATTTTTTTATGTTAATAGCTGCCCCGACCGATTTCGTTCTGTCAAAAATTATTGGCCTGTCGCAGTCTAATAGAAATAAAATAACTTTGAAAGACTTTAGTAATATCTAATGGGATGATATTTTTGTTGTAATGTCTATGGTACACGATATTTTTTGTTTGATTACTTGGCGCGTAAATAAATAAATCTGAAGGTCTTCCGACGCGGGAGCACGCAACATACAACTGTCCATGAGAGAAGCATGGGTTTTCAATATTAACGCCGCAAACATTCAATAACTGGCCCTGAGATTTATTCATGGTCATAGCGAAAGCAAGCCGCACTGGAAATTGCAGTCAATTATTACAAACGGTACGCGTCAGTTGGGATACCATTGGGATGCGGGGTATCAACACATCTTCTCCTTTATATTTTCCCTTTAGAATGGTTGCCTCGATCACATTGTTCAGTATTTTTTTCACTGCTAGCGTGTGTCGTTATAAAGACGCAGTTGGTTGATATTTCGCAACATTATGACCACCGATCCTACTTTTAATTGAAGATTATGGGGCGGCAATCCTGGCAAATCTAGCGAGTTCAAAAATTCTGGTGGATAGCTTACGACATCATCTTGGTTAGTTGCACAATCAATTGATTTCTATGTCCTTAATTCACCGCCAATTTCGTTTGAATTTTAAAATTTATTTCATTTACATCCGTGTTTTTGGCAGCTAATAGCTAATAGCTCGCTTACTCAACCAACAATGATCTCTGTAATTTTGAGCGACGTTTGGTATAAGCTCAGTTTTTGATTCAGTACACTAACAAAAATTGACAGGAAATGTAATGCAGCCTGTCAAAACGTCTACAGGGACACATACATACATTAAAAATGATTATACAACAAATTTGAGGAAACTCGTTAGGTATATTATTTTCATTAATTTTTTTGAGTCCGTTTTGTTTGCATATCAGACTGATTTTGACTTTAAATTTAAATTTTGACTATCTTGCCGCAGTATTGCCAATCTGGATAACTTACAATTACAATGATACTTTGGTCTCCTACTTGGCCCACCAAAGTTTTGGCTGTTTTTGGAGTTTTTTTTTAATATTTTGTTTTATATAGTTTGTATTCATGTTTAAATGGTATACCTAAAATAATATACCTATATTATTTTCATTAATGACGTGCAACCTCTAATCGACTTGAAGGCATACCAAACCAAAGATAATCCTTACGCGCCTTTGTTTTGTTTTGATTGACGTCAAATGTTTGACATTTGGTGACAAGAGTGGTTTGTATGGGAAAAGAAAATTGTTGTTTTTACCATTTTCCTCGTATTTTTTATGTTTTTTCTGTCCATAGGAACCTTCCTCGGACTTCATCAAACACAAAAAAAAAAGAAATCAGCCAAATCGGTTCAGGCGTTCTCGAGTTATGCGATTAGCAACACATTTAGCGATTCATTTTTATTTATATAAATTTAGTTTGGTATTAGCATTATTCAATTATAAGCTTGATTGTCCCATTCGTAGGCATTGGACTAGAATGCACATGGCTGGGATACCCAAGTTTTTAAATTATCAAATGAATTTTTGTAAGTTTTAAAGTTTTTTTAAATTTTTTTTTTTTGGATTACTAACAACTACTACTAACAATTTTGTATGGATTTGTAATCTGAAATGAAAGTTATATTATTGTTATTAAGTATTTTGATTTCGAACGCTATAGATAAAGAATAAATAATATTTTATGAGACTTCCATTGCATAAAGACTAATCAACTTATCGTATTCTTCGAAGTCTTATCTCAACAGTACTGTAGGCGAAGGTTAGACATTCTCAGACGCCACTTCATTATTCAATTTTGCAAGCCTAGCTTTTCATATGAAACCATATGGCGCGCAATATATTTTAACTAAACCCGCGTTTAAATATTATGTTACTGCTAATGCATTATACCTATAATTCATAGGTTATGCTTTATCTTGCCAAAAAAGAGTTTGAATATTTAGAAGAAAAATATGAGTAATCATAATTTTACTGACTCAAGTACTATTTTGTAAATACTCGTACCGTCACAATAATCAACGGACTGACTGTCCAAAATGGATGGCAGACAAGTGGTGGTAGGTAGCCAAAGAAACATTAAGAAAACGATAGCGAAGTTCGAAAAGAATAAAAGGTATATGGGATTGACATAAGACCACGTGATTTAGCGCGGCATAAGTCAATCCCATACATTTTATTATTTTCGAACTTCGCTATTACTTTGGCTAAGTCTACAGTAGGTCAATTCTATTAAAAAACTGCAACTACACGTTTACACCTGTCATTTGTCGCGTGTAGGAGCAGTGCCGTGGAAATAGACGTATTCTATTAAAATTCTCTGCACCACAACTACACTACAACTGTGCGACTAATACACTACAGCTGCACGAATCCTGCAATAACCCTGCAATAAAACTAAAAGGACTAATGTTACCTTAAAATAATAAAAATTAATATTTTTTTTTAAAAGAATTATTGAAAATTGTACTAAAAGCTAAACAATAATACGGTAGGTCCTAGGTCTTTTTTAAACACTAGTTTGTTCATGTTGTATAGTTCTTTCATTGACTAATCTGACAAATACATAGGTTCATTTCTCTTTTAAAATCTTTATAAGTTTGTGTTTCGTGTGGGTTTCTTGCCATTTAAACATGAATACAAACTATATAAAACAAAATATAAAAAAAAAAAACTCCAAAAACAGCCAAAACTTTGGTGGGCCAAGTATTATGGAGACCAAAGTATCATTGTAATTGTAAGTTATCCAGATTGGCAATACTGCGGCTATAATATTTTAAATTCATTTATTTGAAAATAGTCAAAATTTAAACCCTAATTAGCCTTTAAATTTAAAGTCAAAATCAGTCTGTTATGCAAGAAAAACAGACTCAAAAAAATAAATGGATTATTCTAAAACTTAAAAAAAGTAAAAACAGCTCTAAAAAGCAAGAAATATTTTTTAAAACTGACATGCGTATCTAGTTGATTAATAATATGATTTCAATATTATTTCTTGCTTTTTAGAGCTGTTTTTACTTTTTTAAGTTTCCTGTTTTTTTGAAGTCTGTTTTTTTTTGTTAAAAGTTATATTTTATTTTACGATTTTTAGTGATGGGTAGACGTAGACCTAACAAGGATGCTTCTCGGATGAGGAAACGACGGCTTAGTAGGTAGTGGTATTCTTATGTAAAACTTCAATCTTAATTAGGTATTATTTTTGTACGAACTAAACATTTTGGCATATTGAACCGTATGAAGTAAGCCCAACAAAAGGTAACTGCTGTAAATTGTTGAGGAATTCCCTCGACTGTCTATGGTCTCTATCATCAGACCTGCAATGGTACTTATAACCCACATGGGTGCAAAGTTCTTATCAATAGAAATGAATTAAGACCAAACACAAAGTAGCTATTGTAAAATTTTGAGGAGTTCCCTTGACTGTCCTTCGTCTTCATCATCAGACCCCTAATGACAGTCACAACCCAACCAGGTGTAAAGTTCTCATCAATACAAACTAATCTATCCCAAACACCATGTAATTGCTGTAAATCGTTGAGGAGTTCCTTCGACTGTCTTTCAGCTCCATCGACTCCAGATCTTCATTAAATAGTAGTGCTTTAAAATACTTAATGAAAACATTAACAAAACGTACTAGTCGCCACTACGATTTTCGAAGGTTCCCCTCGATTTCTCTGGGATGCCATCATCAGATCCTGGTTTCCTTATCATGGTACTACCCTTGGGATATCTCCTTTCCAACAAAAAAAGAATAATCAAAATCGGTTTATAAACGAAGAAATATCGACAAATACACATAAAAAAAATATATATACGAGTCGAATTGAGTAACCTCCTCCTTTTTTGAAGTCGGTAAAAAAGACTTGTCTTGATTGTCACGGTGCGGGTTCGAATCCCGCTCGTGATTTTTTTTTCAACACTTTGTCTTTTTTCAATTTGTAATTTGTTCGCAACAATATTTGCGTAAAATTATATGAAAATAATCATAAATATTGCACAGCTTGCCTGATTCATAACTGATCTGTCAATATTTGTAAAAGTATTAAGATCGGATGTTGATGACGTAGTTGTCGACATTGAATAGGCTTTGGCTGACATAGTAAGAGTAGATAGTGTTGATTAATTTCGGCAAGTTGGATTGAGCCACGATAGTATAGTTGGTAGTGCACCTGACCCGGCATGTCATGGGGTGCGGGTTCGAATCGCGCTCGTGGAATTACATTTTGTCTTTTTTCAATTTGTAATTTGTTCGCAACAATATTTGCGTAAAATTATATGAAAGTAATCGTAATTTGGCTTGCAATCCTTTTGCAGCTTGACGATGATTTTTGGATCCTGTAACCTCTATTATAAATCTACTGTATGATGTCATACATGTGTACATACTGTAAGAATAGTTGTTTTAGATAACCATAGCCGATAATGTTTTAATTATTTATTACGCACGCACACTCTACGGCCTTACAAATGATACCGTGGCGTAGCGCCGCGCCGCGCCGTAGTCGCGTATACTACGAGAAATTGTCGTAGCAGCTAACAGCAAGCGCGAGCGACCAACTTGTATATCGGTTCTTCGTGTTTGTAAATGTAAATACATGTGTGAATGATGTGAATGGTTATAAAATAATATTTTATATTATGTAATAACACAATAAATTGTAATAATTAATTAATTTATGTTAAATATTTTGTCTGCATAGTTATCAATATCGTAAAAATACTGTAAATTACTCTAAAATTATAGGTAACCCGAAGAGGTAACTTTATAAGCAAAACATATTAATTTAGTGTTAAGTGTACTTGAAATGTAAATAGTAGCTTAATGTGATTCCTTTTTGTATACATACGTGTCTGTGTAAATGTGTGTCATGTTATGTTTAAACTCGTAGTATTGGATATTCAGCCGATAGAGAGAACTTATGTTTGCGAATACAAAAGGCTGTAATATGTGCGCGCGTCTCGCGACGTCATTGGGTCGGAGGGCGGAGTCGCACCGCCCTGCGGCCGGCGGCAGTTGAAATCCGGCCGGCGCGCGCCCCGCACGGCCCCATGGTGGAGCACGCGCTCGTCGACAGCTCCCAGGCGAGCGCCATGCAGACCGTCCCGCCGCAACCGCACCGCGAGGCCGACGAGGACCAGCTCGCCGACGAGTACGTGCAAAACTTCGAACTCGATCACCTCGAGGACCACCACCTCGTCAAACGCGAGCCGCTGCGCAGCGGGTGGCACGAGCTCGTGGAGACGACCCCACCGGCTTGCGCCCGCGCCTGCCGCCCCTGGCCGGACGCGGGCCCGTACCCTCAGCCGCACGTAGCCATCGCCGTCGACCCCAGCACGCCGCCCGAGACGCCCCCAGCGCCCATCGGCCGCAGCCCCTGCCGCGCCGCGCTCGTCGACGATGTCCTGTGGCTCCCGCACATGCGAGAGCCCTTAGACATGCGAACAGTTCCATGCGGGAATTTTGAGGAGTGGGACAGACGAGAATGGCGCGAACAAGACCATCACCTTCAGCAAGTTGCGCTGCGGCCGGCTAGCTCGTGTTCCGCACTATCACCGCGAACCGGTCTGCATCAGTCATACCAAGGCTCTTCGTGCGGTGACGACCTGATCAGCGACGATCTTTTAATGACTCTGAGTGTGCGTGAACTAAACAAACGGCTCCACGGATTTCCCCGCGAGGACGTGACGCGACTAAAGCAGAAGAGACGCACTTTGAAGAACCGCGGGTACGCACAGAACTGTCGCAGCAAACGGCTGCAGCAGCGGCAGGAGCTGGAGTTGACGAACCGGTCGCTGCAGGACGAGCTGCACGTGCTGCAGCTGCAGGTGGCGCGCGTGACGCACGAGCGCGACGTGCTCAAGCAGCGGCTGGCGCTGGTGGGGCGCGAGCACGCGGTGCCGCAGCACGCACCGCCCACGCCGCACTCCTCGCCCGAGTTCTTCTC
The DNA here is from genome assembly GCA_947562085.1 of Eudonia lacustrata. Lineage (NCBI taxonomy): Eukaryota > Metazoa > Arthropoda > Insecta > Lepidoptera > Crambidae > Eudonia > Eudonia lacustrata. The sequence goes on along the minus strand of OX387312.1, from coordinate 15,076,288 downwards.
GGAGCTGTGACGGCAGGGCGCGGCGCCGCGAGCCGCCGCTGCCGCCTCCGCCTGCGCCTGGCAGCGCTACTGAGGCAGCCGTCGGACCGCGCGCGTACGCACCACGTCGCACACGTGCTTCTGTTAAGTTTGAAATTTAATCATCAGTTCCAGTTTTATAGTTTCTTTATTATTATGGTGGAACAATTAGGCAGTGTCTTTCTGATCGAAATGGCTGTCGACACCGTGTTAAATGTATGGTTGTGTCGTAAATTATGCAAATGCATAGCTTCGTTAAATTACTATTATGTATTATTAAAATTAATGTAAGATAATGATAATATGACTCGAACAACTGATTACTCTATAACTGTACATAATTATATAACTTACGAAATTATCTATGGGAAGATTTGAGTTTTCCTAATAAAATAAACAATTATATAAATGTTTTTCTTTTATTTCCTTTTTCTATAATAAAATAATATAAATCTTAAGAGCAGAAACAAGCTTTAATCTTTACATAACTACACTCTTAGCAAAAAACCCTTAGAAGTACCTTATCAAAGTTATTAAGATAATGGCAAATTTCTGGTATTTTTTTATTTAAACATCATCTAATTGTTTTTGTTGCCAACTGTATAGAAACAAATTCAATTCAACGCACTCTTAATTTATTAGTATAAATAAATACGACATTTAAGACTACACAGCGTAATTCGATTGCGAGCTTTTTATTTTATTTGATTATTTAATTTTGATAGTCCCTTTTCAAGTGACTCTGAACACTACAATTTCCAGTTTTCCAGTTAGCTATTAATAATTTAAATAATTTGTTCCTACACTCACCCAATTATCTAGCCCAAGAGAAGCTTCATTATGAAACTCGTTATATGGTTACTAGACAACGGATAAACATACTTAAAATACTTAAATACATACTTATTATACATAGAAAACACCCAGACCCAAGACAATTTAGAAAAACAATCATTTCTAAATTGGCCCGACCGGGGATCGAACCCGGGACCTCAGAGATGGCGACACCATGAAAACCGGTGTACAAACCACTCGACCAAGGAGATCGTTTAGGTTAGGAGGCTATTTACCAAACTGTAAACTTTTCAACCTTACAAAAGTTAGTCATTTTAATGTGGAATATATTTAGAAATTGGCTTTTACGGATAAATATTACATACTTACTACTAGGTACGTATTACATACCTACGTTAATAAATACAAAACCATTTTAAGAAAACGAAAGGCACATAATCTAATCTAATATTGTAATCTTGATTTTAGATAAACACTACATACATATAGGGTATTGGTACTCGTGTTCGAGATGAAACAGTTATTGACAATTTTTTCTTTAGCCCTTATAACTACTGATTTTTTACTATAGCAACAATTCAATTCAGGGATTTCTATATTATTTTTTGGCGGCGAAAACTAGTGTTGAACTTTGGGTTGCTGTAAAGAACAATGTTGCCATTACGTTAGTAAATTAAACACTTTCAAAGGCATTGACTTTATTCAGACAAACATAGGTAGTAAATAAGCACTTACCTACATTTTGATATCCTATTTATACTACGAAGTTTTTACTGTTTCAAACCTAACAAAACTTTCTTAGAGGAAAATACCGAGATCTAAATATCTACTAAAAAACATTTAAAACGAAAGTTTGTTCTATTGGATCCATACTATACGGTTTGAAATGTTCTATGGTGGACTATAAATCGCATAAATTCAGTTAAATGAACGTTTTTCTATCGCTCTCTCACTCTCTCTGACTCGATTTAGTTTAATTAAAATTATTTAGTAAAAACTTCAAAGTTTGTTTGGGGTTCAGAAATGTTTAAAATAATATTATTTATCAGACTAAACCATTTCTAGGATTCATGGTCATTCATTTGTAGTATGCAGCTAAAGAATTAAGAGAAGGGTAGTAGAGTGGCAGCTAGTTAACGACATTTAACCTTCAATTATTAAAAACTAGTTGTCGCCCGCGACTTCGTTCGCAAAGACTACATTATCCTACTAGAACCTGTTACCGGGATAAAGAGTATTCTGTATCCTAGTCCGGATAATGATTTGTCTAAGTGCAAAGTTTCATCCAAATCCGTTCAGCCGTTCTCGAGTTTTGCGCTTAGCAACATTCATTTTTATTTATATACATATAGAAGATAGATAAGGGTCAGCAACCTGATCTTTTACATAAGCAACAATTGAATACAGACTAGACTAGCTATCATGCAGTAAAAATTCAATGAAATTCTACATTATTTTTTGGCGACGAAAGCTGGTGTTGAAAACTGGGTTACTGTGTCGAACACTGGTGTCACTACGATCATCAGCGAAACCACTACGCGGGTCCAGTGCGGATTGTTAACGACTGCTAATGCAGCCGGGACCAACGGCCTTACGTGCCTTCCGAAGCACGGAGGAGCTCGAGGTGATAAATGTTTGGTCACTCATCCGATGACCGGCCTTTGCGATAGTTGCTTAACCTCAGCACTCGCAGACCGGGCGCATTAACCACTGCGCCATCAATAATAAACAATAAAGAGTTTAATTTAACTAATATAATGTGAACTGACTGAAAATGTCATGGGTCTGTACGCAAACTTTATAAGAAATCTTTCATCGTCGTCGTAGCAGCTAAGTTTATCAACATAAAAATACTTAGGTTATTTTATACTAGTGGCCGCTCGCGGTTTCACCCGCGTGGTTCCCGGTTTCACCCGCGTGGTTCCCGTTCCCGTGGGAATATCTGGATAAAAAATATCCTATGTGTTATTCCCGGTTATAAACTATATGTATGCCGAGTTTCGTCCAAATCCATTCAGTAGTTTTTACGTAAAAGAGTAACAAACATCAATACTTACAAACTTTCGCGTTTATAATATTAGTAGGATATTAGTCAGAGTTCCCGGGTTCACTCCATTGATTGCACTCAGATTAGTTGGTGGCAGGGCTTGTTTTAAGTCTTATCTAAGTATGTCGCCAGAACATCAATGTTGGAAGCATTGTTGTGTTCCCACAAAGAGATAAGGTAGCCAGTGCATGAGTAGTTAACGATTGAAGTGCATTTAACATAAAGTGAGCTGAAAGACAAGTGCTAACCTAAAACAATAAAATACAGTAATTTTATCATGTTTGTATCATAAAAGTCGTAAGGGTAGGTAAGTACAATGTTCATAAATAAATTTCCAGTGAAAATTGAGTCCATCGATGTGCGAAGTGCTTACTTTACAAAATGGCCGCCCGATTGCCCAAGAGTTGTGGGAAAATGAGGTCGCATGCATATCGCCGTGGCGTTGCCTGCTGCCTTGTGACGTTGGATAATGAGGTGAAAAATTGCTGGTGTTTTCATATTTTAATACTGGTGGATAGCAGTGAGATATAGATTAGGTATATGTTTGCGAAGTTTGGTAAGATCTTACCAATTCTTAAACGTATTCCGATGGTTTTGTATTTTGTTGTCCGTCGCAGTCACTTGTTAAAATTTATGAAAAGTGATGGCGTGGTGGTTCAACGTTAGGTGGACCAACGATCTGGTGAAGGTCGCGGGTAGCCGCTGGATGCGTGCAGCACGAAACCGGTCGGTATGGAGATCCTTGAGAGAGGCCTTTGTCCATCCGTGGGCGTCTTTTTTGGCTGAGATGATGACCATGATGAAGGCTAGGCTTATTTACCCCTACTGATGGAACAAGTTGTTAATGGTTTATGTTTTATAAATATTGTATGAAAGATATGGTTAAGTAATTAGTAAAACAAAACTTTCATGTTTTGTTGGGGAATGAGAAAATGTAATTCTACATTCAGTTACAGTTACAAAAGGATAAATACAGTTGAATTAGTGTAACTTGAACTCTAAAATAGACGGGTAATATGAAACTGTAAGAGACCTATATAGTAGGTCTCGGATAGATGCGTAGATTTGACAGAAACAAAAAACAAAAAAAAACAAAAACAAACAAACAACTTTTTGATAAGGTTTCTGACAGATAAGGGGTTATTACGAGTAGGTAGTACCTATTAACATATTTTCTCACACTGAATCAATGCGATAGTATAAAGCATGTATAAAGTATAGCCGGGTGTGAGTTGATACAAAAGCTTGTCAGTTTATGTTTTACGCTAAGTATTACGATTTAGAACAGTTGTGTGGTTGTAAGTTGTAACTTGTATTCCATTGTTTCGCAGTCGGGCCCACAGGTCTCAAGTTCAAGTAGCGATACTATTAATATAATACTCTTTATCATAATAGGTAATGTACTAACAAGATAATGTTCGAAAGTAAACAGGAAACCTCTAGGTACATTGTAGCAAATGACCAAGTTACCTACTTGTATGTGAGTACGGGTGATGTAGGTACAGCGTAATCGTAATTTGATTCCAGTTTTATCGGAGCTAGTCCTAAGGCGTTCACTTGTGTCACGGATAATATTACCGTGCTTGTATTCGTCTATAGCGGAACAACTAGGACATAATTACCTACTTGGCTAAATTAAAATATATGAAGTATTAATAAAAAAAAAACCTGTATTTTTGTGTTCGCAATGCTACATTCATACCGTAACTGTCGTAACTGAAATAGCTCTTGCAAAAAAGTTGACATGTCTCACATGAGTGTGAACCCACTACCTTTCGCAATCCCCTCGCAGGTCGCGAAAATTGCGACAAATGTTCTTCCCTTCTATTCTTCTTCTTTTTCTTTTTATACCGAGACAATGTACGCTTATCGATGTCAAATAATATATTTTTTATAACTGGGTCCTTAACATAATAATATTAAAGCAATCCTAAATTCACTAGCTTTTCCCTTTAGGGCTGACACCACCTTGCTTGGTCCTCCATCCGTGATGATGGTGCATGCAACTGTGCCGAAATATCAGATCAGATACTCAGAAGCAACAGAAACATGGTAATCGTCCCTTTAGTTTTTAATCTAATCTTGATTACTGCAAGAGACGTTGAATTGTTATATAAAAAATAATAAAAACGCTGGTTATTGGGAAAATGGTAATTTATTATAATTTATGAACAGGAAAAATACGATCACGATACAAAAAAAAAAACTTATCAAGCGACTTAAAAGTGCTTAAACAAAGAAAAAGACTATTGTAAGAATAAATTAAAACAAAGATGATAACGAAAGAGTTCGTAACCATTGGACTTTAGGCTGAGATGATGATGATGATGATGACGATGATGATGATGATCATAGTAATCACGACGTTAGTCTAAAAATAAAGATTTTAATGACTGACTTATTATGAAATGCAGTAAGTACACATCGCCACCATACAAAATAACAATCACTATAGTGTTCATGCTGTACAAAACAAATAATGAGCATTGTAATACAATGCCGCAATAGTTCTTGGAAGCTACCGCGATGGTGCACCGCTTGAAGGGCGAGGGATAGAATTACAAGAGGAATTCAATGTCACAACGCTGCTACATTGTGTGATTGTGATACGGCCGGGTGTCTTAAATAAACAATAGCTTTCAAACTCGAATCAAATATAATAAAAAAACTAAAATATTTATTTTATTTAAGTAACTATATCATTTTAAAATTACAAGACAAAAAAACAACAATTAAACCAATCACTCCATTCATTCACCAGCTCATTATATGTCCCCAATGCTGAAGCACGAGGCTTTCCCTGTGGATGAATAGGAAGAACGAGCAGTAAACCACCACGGCCGGTAACGCATCTGCGTCCGCATCTGCATTTCTCTGGTTTTGTGCGTGTCTATGGGCGGCGGTGATTGCTTCCCATCAAGTGACCCGCCTGGTCATTTGCCTCCTTCTAATATAAAAAAAACGCGGGCCAACTACGATGGTTGGTTAACGACTGCTAATGCAGCCGGGGCCAAAACGGTTTTACGAAGTTTTAGGAAGTACGGGTGATAAAATTATGATAACCAATCCGATAACCGGCCTTTGCGAAAGTTTCTTAACCTTAGCAATCGCATACCGGGCGCTTTGACTACAGCGCCATCGAGGTTCTCACACATCAATGTTAATTGCAGCATTAGGTAACATCACCATTCACCATCAACGCAAGCATTAATTTATTAAATTGTGGTTTTTTAAATCTGTTTTTTAAATTCCACTGAAACGCGTGATGTTTTTTTTACTCTATGATAGTGACGATAAGGCTCCAAATCGAAGCGCACTTCACCGTAAAAACATAAATAGGTACCGAAGAACTGGCTAGCTTATCTCTAAATGTATGAACATAATAATGCTATGAACATTGTTATGTGGTTCTGTAACACTTTTTGTCCGTTTTCTCCAAGAAGTTAGAAGAATTAGCGTTAGCAGATACTCTCCATGTTTTTTATCCCTGTAAATCCGAAGCTGCGAGATCTTAAAGATCGATGGCAATCTGAGGAGAAGAGTGGATAAAGTTCATGGTTGGTGACGTAAAATTTAAACTAAAACAAAACTATCTACAACTTGAGAAAATCTCGGCTGGGGGGAGATTTTTGAATATCACCGGTTATGTTGAAATGATTTCTTGCTTAAGCAAGAGAAATTTAAGTTACAATTTCATTATTAAGATAAATATGGGTCCAGAATTCTCAGAGTAAAAAATAAATTACCATCAGTGTTTTTGAATAAGATAATAAGGAGTATTTGTAATATCATAGCGTGATAACTATTCGCCGGTTCAAAAATCGCCCCCCTGACCCGCATCATTTATTTCTACGATCGTGAATGTTAAGCTATATCTGGCGAGGTCGCTACCCGGCTGGGTGACCAATAATTTCTTCTTATATTTCCTCCATGCTTCTAATGGAATGTAAAGCTAATTTAAGTTTCCTCTTTTCTTTTTATAATGGCACGAAAAGCCAATGGTAGCGGCTGTTATTATAAGATAGCAGTTATTAAAAATTGGTAAAAATAAACATTATTTCAAACTAAGATAATGATTAATGCCTTAACTTAACGAAAATAATGAAAAAAAATGAACTTTAATCTTATCAAGATTAACTCTAATCTATCATATTATATATTTATAAAATATAGTGAAAAAATTAAATGCCTACCGGACCCAGCCGAGAATCGAACCCGGTTCCTCCGCAATCCGGAATAGAATATCATATTAAACTCATTAGATAATGATATGACGTTGCCTGAACTTAACGAAAATAATGAAAAAAAAAACCCTTAATATTATAAAGGTTGTCCTCTAATCCATGATATTAAACTCATTGCTTAGCCTACAATCGGTACAGGTACGCTGTTAAGCCGAGCTCCAAACTATTTCGGAGGAAAAGGCTGGTCGCCTCATTACACCGTCATATAAGTTTCACGCTCCTTACCCGGCATCGACCAAGCTGCGTACTACGGTGGGGAGGGGCGTGCCCTCTGCCGCCACGCCCGCCCGAGAGAGACGACGATAGCGCCGCCTACCGGCCGCAGGCACAACCAACACACATTTTCCATCCAACATTCACCAACGTTTCCCTACCACACTCACCTTAGAGTCGAAAATGGAAAATCAGCATGCACAAAACCAGTAAAAGCCCAATGAACTTTATATGACCGATTTCAACTAAGATAGATGTATACACAAGTGGAGGTTGTCATGCAAATGGAGGCCTGTTAATGAAGCTGAGGAGAATTATGGCCATTGTTACTGCCTGGCCCGGCTCCGTAATGGCCCGTTTTGTAGGCGTACATCATAATAATAAATGCCACAATTATTCCTGCGATGCTATTGGCGTGCATGTATGAATGCATTTACGGAATCTCTTATGTAAGCTCTCTGGATGGAGTATTGTGTTACTATTTCGCGATTATGCACAATCTTCTTGAAGTAGAACTAAAATGAAAACCTTTTTTATAAAAAATGATAATCATTTTCTTATGTAAAAATATGTTCTTTTAAATTCAGTCAGTACTATTATGACCAGTTTGGCCGTTATTTATATTTTGGGGGCGTAAGACGTAATAACGACAACTGAATAAGTTAATTATATATTGATATTTAAATAGAAAATGAATATAACAATTAAATAGAATGATGTCGCTTCGGCGGATCAAGTTCAAGTCTCTTCTCAATTGTTTCTCCTCTCGTGACGTCTTATTTGAAAAAGGTATGCAGAACGCGACGGCTGCCAGTAGGTTCGCGCCTCCAAGCAGTCCCGATCACTACAGGAGCTACGCCCCTTCAGCAGACGTCATGTTCTGTAACAAAGGTAAAACAGCTGAGAATATGCCTGCCTTTTAGGGGAGGACGAATATGGATGCAGCTCATGTCTGCTAGCTAACATCACATTCTGCCAGAGGAGTACCTGGAAGAGGTACTTGAAGTTGACACGTGATGTGAGCTAGAGTCGACAAAACCTCCCCACAGAAAGGTCGACTCATCCAACTAAACATAAGTTACAAATATAAGAGACAAAGCAAATAAATCATTTTATTTATCACCCCCTTTTTACCTGCCTAACATCTAGATATACATTAGATTATAAATATAGTTTTTACACCATATAACAATCAAATGAAACCTACATCTAACGTTCCCTGGATACTTCAATCGTAAACATAACCGTAAACAACTATAAACATTTAGCTGCCTCCTGAGTGTGTTCGACTCGAACACCTCACCGGATTATATAAGTCCGTTGGTGAGTTTCAGTAAACGAACCAAAGTTCATAATTTCGACGGATATTTTAGCGACAAGTAACTATACTACGGGCTTCGTTTTCTAGAACTCAAATCGTTAGTGCACACATCTAAACTACGTAAATATGATAATAATAAATTATTAGTAACAGAGTGTCAACCATCACTTAGACACTTGCCATGACAACTTTTTCAAAACTTCATTAAGTTTATTTATCATTAAAACTCTTTCATAATGACATCGACTTAAATGACATCGTGTACCTTACACGCGTCATCGAGCAAAAATCATCAAAACTCTTTGCTCTCATCCCCCTCGGGGCGTAAGACGTAATAACGACAACTGAATAAGTTAATTATATATTGATATTTAAATAGAAAATGAATAAAACAATTAAATAGAATGATGTCGCTACGGCGGATCAAGTTCAAGTCTCTTCTCAATTGTTTCTCCTCTCGTGACGTCTTATTTGAAAAAGGTATGCAGAACGCGACGGCTGCCAGTAGGTTCGCGCCTCCAAGCAGTCCCGATCACTACAGTACAATCTCGGGCTCTGTAAATATTCATAATGTATGTAACCTATAATTAACCTACCCATTTAACAATACACCCAATTTTTAACAGATTCACAGTAGGGACCTCATTGCGTTGCAAGAGGTTTTAAGTATCATATTAGGTTGGGGAAAAAGTCTTTTCGCTTAAAGTACCTATGTATGAACTTGTAATAAAATCTCTTTGGCTATAGGTACTATTTGTATCTGGCTGGTTTTGGTATCATTAAAAGTTTAAATTTTAAAGAAGATAATTCCTAATTCAAATTAGGAAAATGTGTAATTTTCATTTGCTTTTCATAATGTCAAGATGAGTGAATCTAATGGAGAAATTCGATACATTTTAAAATTTTACTACAAAAAAGGTATAAATGCAACGCAAGCCGCGAAAAAAATTTGCGATGTTTATGGACCTAGTGCAGTGTCTGTGAGAGTAGTACAAATTTGGCTTAAGCGTTTTCAATTCGGAAATTTTGATGTCAAAGATACACGTCACTCTGGTTGCCCTATTACGGAATAAACGGATGCCATTTTTGAAAAAATGGAGCAAGATCGGCATATCCAAACCATTTTTGAAGAAGCTGTTATCTGGTTATGAAAAGTGGATCACGTACGATAAGAAAGAGCGAAAAAGGTCGTGGTCAAAGGCCGGTCAGGCTTCACAGACTGTGGCGAAACCCGGGTTAACTCGCAACAATTGATGATGTATGTGTGGTGGGATTGGAAGGGCATTATACATTGTGAGCTGTTACCACCAGGCAGGACCATCGATTCTGAACTCTACTGCGAACGACTGATTTAAAGCAAGAAGTTGAGAGAAAGCGGCCGGAGTTAATCAACAGAAGGGGTGTGGTTTTTCATCATGATAACGCTAGACCTCGCACATCTTTAGCCACTCAGCAAAAATTAAGAGACTTTGGCAGGGAGGTGTTAATGTATCCGCCGTATTGTCTTGACCTTGCACCTTCAGATTTCCACCTGTTTCGGTCTCTTCAGAATTCTTTAGGCAGTGTCAGGTTAACATCACGAGAGGACTGCCAAAACCACTTGTCGGGGTATTTTGATCAGAAGCCCCAAAATTTCTATAGCAATGGGATCATGTCCCTACCTACAAAATGGCACCTACATACTTAAGGTAAATAAACTATATTAAAAAATGTTTTAAATTTTCTTAAAAAATGCGAGGAAACTTTTTCCCCAACCTATGTCAAATTAAATTTATTATACCTACCTAAAATGATTATACTTACTCAAATATACTGATAAGTTTTCTCTTATTATAAAATTCATTGATAGATATTTTAGAATCACAAAATTTTTAAGATTGTTTGAAGTGCAAAGTTGCCGAGCAATAACCCACTCTCTGGTAGTTATTATAATACTGCAATGTGGAGCAGCACCTTTTCCCTAGGAGCAGATAACGCTGCTAACGTTATAATTATTGCGACAGATTTAGACAAGGTGGTACGCTAACTAGCTAGGCGGATAATGTGGCAATGCTAATTGGATATTTAAGCGAGACTCGCGTGATTTGAAAACTTAATAATAAAATTATATTACGCTTTTTAAAAATATTAAATACAGGGTGTCGTTATTATTTGTTCATAGTAATATTTTCTGATAAACAATCTCCTTGTTTACGAGTTCGTTAACATGCGTATTCCCACTGTTGAGCAAAGGTCACCCCCAAAACACACATGCATGTATATACTCTTTTCAAAGAGGAGCGGCCGAAATCTGTCAATGCCAATCCAAACTCACATTCTATCTATTTAATTTTTCATTGCTTATGATACAATTCTTGCAGGCTTAATAAAATGACGGTCGAATTTCGATCACTGGGCGACCGCTAGTTAGTATAGATAGGTACGTAAATTGTTGTATTCCAATATAAAATCTAGAAACATGACACATCTCGGTGAGAAGAAAAGAAGTTTAACCCTAAAACCGTCCGCGATCAGTGATAATAGCAATGTGGTTGGGCGAAACATCTCACATTTATAACAAATTTAGAAAAATATCTACTAATATGAAAACTAAATACATAACACATCTCGGTGAAAAGTAAAGATGTATAACCCTAATACCGTCCGCGCTCACGAGTGTTATCCAATAGGTAGGGTGTGGTCGGGTGCGACGTCCGCTACTCCGCTTTGTGATGAGCCAGCAGCGGCGGCGCGCGACGCGGCACATTTTTCCAGTAGCAAGGTCACCGTGACGTCACTTATACTCTACTTTCCATTTCCCGGACAGCTCAAATTGTGGATAACCAGAAAGAGAACTGTAAACTGTAATGCCTAATATAGTTTAGAATAGTAATCTGTTAATAGGTCGGTCAAGACCTGGAGAATCCTTCTTTACTTTTATCGTTACGCAACGACAATGCCAATGGAACAGTAGCACTGGAGGATCTTTTTCAAAAACGCACATTTGACAGCTCATTTCAATAGGTTTCCAGCGTCACGCCTTTGGTCGTCACCGCTGTCAAAACCTACCGCGATATGGATTTGAATGTAAAATTTCGCTCGTTAGCTCCAAAGATCGATCGTTGCGCCAACGTATTCCCCAAATCATTGTCGTTAAAATATTAATTTTGGTAATGTCGTTCCCAGTTACCGCCATCGGGGCCCTGTGTTTTTTTTTTATGGTTTGGTTTTTGTTGTTGTTTGTTTTCCTTTTATTCTTATTAATTCTTGCTTTGTTTTGACTGTATTGTATTTTGTGTGCGTGTGTGTGTGTCAATAAATATTTTTCTTTCTTCTTTCTTTCTTCTGTGTGACACCTAGCAGTGAAACTTTTATAGGCTGATGCTGGTGGCCTTCCAATCAACGATTCTCTAAGTGAAGACAGTGGGACAATGGCACCAAAACGTGCGTATCTTATTCTAGCACAATTTTCTTATTGTTATTTTTGTTAATTATCTAATAAATAAACCACAAACCTTAAGCAGCATTAACAGAGGCAGTAAAGCTTTTAGTCATTTCTCATTCAAGATTGGAAGTTTAAGCAATACGTTGTTTGTATTATTAGATAAGATTGCGGTTAGGCATCTGGTAGCCTGAGCCGGTAGCTTGTCATAAGACTAACCGCCTTACAAAGAATAAGGTCCGAATAGTTATTCCGTGTTTTGTTCCTTTCATGTAAACGTCATTTCAAATTAGAGTAAAAGAGACAAAACACGGAATAACTTTTCGGACCTTATTCTTTTTTTATTTGTAAGGGGGTCCATCAATCACACCCAATACAACATCGTTTCGGCATGTTTCTTGCACACTAAATCACGGATACGGATAGAAAAATATTAGTTTATGTAGAAGTCTTAAGTTTTTAAATCTTCTGATTATCTTCTGAGTTCGACACTCAATAGTTTTCTCTTTCTTATAAATGTCTGCGCAGACGAAAGACGGTCCTCAGCGTACTATTCGTCCGTCAAAATCGATCACTACACTCGCAACGCACTTGAAACGCACACGACGGATTTCAAGTACGCGTCGAATTCTAAGTGATATATTTTTGACGGAACTGCGAGGAACGCCGAAGACTGTATGCTTTACTGACTGGATAGTGTAAGAGCAAAGGTAGCCTTGCTGCGTGTGCAAAGTGTGCGTGTACAGTATGCGTTAAATCAGTCAGTGTGGTGAGGTGAAGAAAGCTGAGTCCACCTGTTTTCGCAGAGCCGGAATGTTGACTGGTATGCAGGCTGGGCGGATATTTTTTTATATTAACACTCCATTACACGCGCTCTATATAGTTGCCTACATGATTCCACGCGCGGGGCACAACAGTGGCCTAAAATATCATGACTTTTTAGTAACTTAGGTATAGAAATAAAATAATTTAGTATTTTATATATAATCAGTCTTTATTGACTTATTAAAATATAACACAAAAATAGTCACTTCTGAACTAAAACAAAAAATAAAAAGTATTTGACTTTATATCGAAAAAACTAAAGAAAAATGGCACTTATACTTATAATCAAGGTTTTCGTCATAATCTGACTATTCTGTGGACTCGGTTATATATTTATTGTAACAACCAAGGCATACAGCACATTTACACATATTTTAACCATAATTATGTTGAAAATACGAAAAACAAAATAATTAATATCAAAATAGGCCGCGTACCACTAGTTACGTAATCACACGCGTGGGGCACTGGTGTGCCCCAGGGACGCGAAAATACTTACACAGGACACATCCCAAACGCCGGCGCAGTCGACGCGAGACTGAAGGTCACTCAAAGAGATTTGCAACAGCTACTCAAAAAATCAAAAACCTGGTTGTTAAGTTTTGTTATTTACATGCAAAAATATACAGCGGGGGCACGCCTGTGCCCCGCGCGTGTAATGGAGTGATATAGGTCAGATCGAGAGCGGTCACTGCCGCCATGGACATCAACAACATCATAGGTGTTGCTTTTGTGTTACCAACCTGAGAAAAACCTCTTTACACTCACCCCTTTTGGAAGAGTCCATGTCGTAGCTCAACGGGAAAACCTCGGATGGCAACTCATTCCCGAGTTTGATAGTGCGTGGAATAAAGCTCTTTTGGAAGCAAACCGTTTGCGAGCACAATGGCTCCAGGAAACGTGCGTGTGCTTTGTTCCGATGGCGAGCAGTGCGATGGTAAAAGGAAAAGGAGGATAGTCCCTCCCAAGTGGTACTTAACATTTTCTCATCTCTACTTCTAAATATTTAAATAATATACAGTATTAAAAATTTCTGTTGGTTAACAGAAGAAAAACTGTAAGATAACATAAAAAATAAAATGGAAATGGAAATATTCCTGGTAAAGTACGGCCTATGTTGCTCGTTGATTTACAGTTACAGCATCCCGAAGTAGTCTTTGCTAAATTGAGTTGATTTTTTTACATGCAAAACTGCCAAACCGCATTAGATGCGAACAAGAGAGATTATCTCGTAATGATGAAAAATTGTAATGAAATCTACATCACATTTGTAACCCGTATAGCAATGTACCTCGTTTTTAGGGTTCCGTACCTCAAAAGGAAAAACTGGAACCCATATAGGGTCACTTTGTTGTCGGTCTGTCTGTCAAGATCTTTATCTCGGGAACACGTGGAGGTATCGAGTTGAAATTAAAACCATATACTCAGGTCTGCGGTACCTTGAAGCTGTGAAAAAATCAAACTTCTAAGTTAACGAAAAAAAGATGTGAATTCAGGTTTCTTCTATTTCCATAACAACATCTTATCTGAGTAGTTTCATCTGCAATAATTGTTTCTAATCGAAAATCACGGAAAATCTATATATCACAATATGAAGCATAGGCCTAAATCATCTCACCGCTATAAATATAGCAGCAGCTGTTCTCTGGGCCAGCAGTGACATCACGCCTGATGCATAAATGTACATATTTCTTTCACATTAATCCTTATTTCCTTTCTCATCTGAGTAGCTATTTCAAATCAAACTCTAGAATTATACTTGTAGCATAAGCCTAAATCATGTCACCGCTATAAATACGGCAACAGCTGTTCTTTGGGCCAACAGTAAAAGGGCATATGAGGGCCGGCACTGCCAAATCCGCACTCCACAGTACTGTTTTTTGGTAATTACATATACAGATATCTTCTATAGTAACCCTTATTTCCATAACAACAACTTATCTGAGTAGTATAATCTGCAATTATTTCTAATCGAAACTATGTCGAAACTCTATAAATCGCAACATGAAGTATAAGCCTAAATCATGTCACCGCTATAAATACGGCAACAGCTGTTCTCTGGGCCAGCAGTAAAAGGGCTGATACAGGGCGATGAGACGGTACTGCCAGCTCCGAAATTTTGTTTTCTAGTAATTAGATACAGATAATATCTTCGACAGTAAACCTTATTCCCATAACAACATCTCATCTGAGTAGTTTCATCTGCAATTATTCCTGATCGAAAATCACGGAAAATCTAAAAATTACAACATGAAGCATAGGCCTAAATCATGTCACCGCTATAAATACGGCAACAGCTGTTCTCTGGGCCAGCAGTAAAAGAGCCGATGCAGGACGCTGAGCCGGCACTGCCAGCTCCGCAGTACGCGCGGGGTCGCGCGGTCGATACTCCGGCCTTGGCTCCGTTCACAACACCGCATCAGCTTTTAGCGGGTTGAATGTCTTCGTTTTCTACCGTGGCTGTTTTGGTATAGTTCCTTTGCGTGTTTTTGTGACTTTGGAAAATACCCCGGTGGTGAAAAGCGTGTTAGTAAAGTCACGGTTTCTGAGGCATGGCCAATTTAAACTATTTTATTTCAAGAATTTATTATTAAAGAAGAACTTCTTATCTTTATGGAAGGTGCCGAATACACAAATTAAGTATACCATTTCACTTTATTTAGGATATTGCATGTCATCACGTTTACCTATTTGGGCTGTAAATAAATATATTGTAATTCCATTTCTCAAACGCTGTATAGTACTTATTCTTAAAGTAACATAATATATACAAATGCTGCCTGCTACTTATTACGTAGAATATTGCATTCACTCACTGGTTATCATAGTGCCTGCGTCTATGCATTCATCAAACAGAGTGGAACTACGAGTAAATAATGTCTTTTGTTCGATTTAAGAGCTGTATAATTCTGAAAAGAGGTACTTATATAATTTTATGCGCATCAGTCGCCGATTGCTACTCGGTTAAAATGCTACGTTGTTATTGATTAGTTGATGACTTACGAAGGTGTAAATAAATTGAACAAAGTCTGCTAGCAAGAAATGTTCATAAAGGTATGTCATCTTATTATAGTCCCAGGAGTCAACGAGCGCTTATGTTGCAAACTTCACGCAATCTCAGCCACTAAGTCATAGTACCTACTTTCAAACAAACTGTCACGAAAACTCTAAAAAAACATAAGAAAGATCACCTATTCTTCAACAATTATTATATTTAATACTTTTAAGAGAATTGCAGACTGCTACCATAGATTTAATTAATAAAAAAAAGGAACGGGTTCACGCAGAGAGTTCGAGATCGAGAGGCGAGGGCGGCGGCGCGGGCGGGCGGGCAAGGATCGCTAACTAGGCACTATTGCCAATCGATACTCGCGCCGAGCGCAGACCTAGTACACACGTACACACAGAATATAATCTCCTTGCTGGCTGGAACGCTCAGCGTTACCCACACTACGAACAAAAATATACGTCGCAGATAGTGCACACTGCCTTGAAACCTTGTGGAGGCGTGCGTTTGTGTGTGTAGAGACCGTCTTTAGTTTGGAAGCATGGAGGTTTTATACCGTATTCGCTTGCCGATGAAGCTGAGCGGCGGCCACGCGCGACTCATCACTTTAGCTGAAGCTACGTCAGGTCACTCTCCTTTTCTCGATGTCCTTCAAATTAGCTTTGTAGGTCAGGTTTTCGCTGGTCTGTCTCCACGTGGTGTTGTTGACGCACGCAATGTAACCACCTGCGGGAGCTCTGTTTTCATCGTTGGATTCTAGGCCCAGGTCATGGGTGAGGCTGGTTCGCAAGGGCACATAAGACTGTTTTGTTGAACACGCTGATGTTTGGACATGGAAAAACGACGTAGATAATCTCATGCTGAGTAGCTTTTCCAATGAGCGAATGCTGTTTAAGCTGTTCTCGTAATCTATGTACAATTGTACAGTGCTTAAATAGGTTACTAAGTTTAATTGTAACAAGCTTCGTCTTGCGAAAGCTGTACTTCAAGTTACGGAAGTTGTAACTCAGCAACTTATGTGTTATCAAAACAATCTAACTCTATTCTACGCTAGTAGATTAAATGTAACGTAAAATCGAAAGCATATGTGCCTCTGTGGTCTGGTGGTTAGAAAACCGGTCTTAATCCTAAGGTCGGTACCCAACGGATGTATTTAAGTCTGCCTGAATAGCTAGCTACTATCTTATCTAAGTTTGTTGTGTTCTTCAGTTAGCCACTTCTTTATTGAAGATTGAGAGCGAGAGGCGCTTGTAGTAAAATAAATCTTTTTTAAAACAATTTTAACAATTTCTGTAAATAATGATGTAGGATGGCACGTGATAAATACTGGTGTATAACCCAGGTCTTTGACTGGCCTTGTATTTTTTTTATTTACTTACGTAAGCGAATATAATATTTAATTGCGTAGCGATAAAGATTGTAGAGTTATCTATAGAGTTCATGAAAAGGCACAGGTAAGGTAACTGATGCTTTATTAAACTTTCACTGCCATAACGTGTAGAACGCAATAAAATTTATAACTAAAAAGTTTAAAAAAAAATCAAATAAAAATGTAAGCATTGATCACATCTGAATATCACTTGATCTTAAGCGAAAACGTGGCCTACGTGACTTAAGTTCAGGGAACACATTAGTAGGCAACGGGTTGCACTCCTTAGCGTTAAGTTTGATTTATCCTACTAATATTATAAACGCGAAAGTTTGTAATGGATGGATGTTTGTTGTTCTCTTTCACGTAAAACTACTGAATAGATTTGGATGCAATTCAGCATACATATAGTTTATAACCTGGATTAGAACATAGAATACTTTTTATCTCGATATTCCCACGGGAACGGGAACCACGCGGGTAAAACCGCGTGCGGCCGCTAGCGAACTAATAATCCAGGAACGCCGTTTTTTAAACAACACTTAATCTTTAATTATATTTGTCGTATTGCTTTCATACTTGTACAATACCCGCTTAGTTGACCACGAACACCATACAAGTAGATTTAATTAGTTGTAGTAGGTGCTGTCCTGTCACGTAGTCAGTGGTGGCAGGCACGACGATGTAAGTAAGTTGATACGGAGATAGAGTAAAAGATATAATAATAACTAATTACTGGTACAAAAGTATAAGTTTTTTAAAATTTATCTATTTATTTATGAACGGTACACTGACAGATTAATGTCATTACAAAAACATACAAACATTTTCCACATAATAAGACAATACAATAATCTAGTGTACACAGCATGCAATCATTTTAACTTACAGAATATTTTTGTTTATAACTTAACTTAACTTATACAATAATTATTAACAATTTTTTTTTATTTATACGGATATTTATGTAATAAGTGGGGTTGAGGATGTTTCGTCATTAAATATGGCTGAAATTACCCTTTTGTACTGTGAGAATCCATTGTTAAATACGTCTATATCATTATGAACACGAGTTAATTCATTATAGGTACGGCACATTCTTACAATAGGATTATAAAAGACGTATTGTTCTTTAAAATCAGTACGTTAAAATTATAATAGGATTCCCCCTAACGAACAAATTGTCGAGAGGCTTGTCAAGTGGTTGCGGCGGTGTCGCTCGCCCATCACGGCACTCCTACACCTTGCACCGTTTCCCCACGTGATGTCTTTTGTTAAATTAAAACAATTGAATATTTGTGCATACGCAATCGATGGGCCCCGAGTCGCGCCTCTCCACGCGGCAAGGGTGATCGGTATCCAACTGTTTGCCTATGCAAAATCTTGACGAGTACATTTTGCATTCGTCTTTTCGCATGTGTTTTATATTCGTTTACTTCGGTCGGTCGAGCCCGTAATCGGCGCGCTGTTTGCGAGGGGAGCTCTGCTGACGGAGCCCCACAAATATATGTCGTAAGATTTAATAGACATGTAATGGATATCTGGATGACGTTTTAAGGATTTGAGCAAACCGAATATGTCATTTCTTCCACGCGTAATTGGAATTTTATTTGCGGGATTTGGTGGATCAGCCATGTCCTTTCGATTATTTCCACGATGAGTTTTTTGTGCTACATATTTCATTGTTACAGCGTAGGTAGGCGATATGTTAAAGATTAAATATTTTTCATAACGTCAGCGATGTTTGGTTTAGTGAAGGGGAAGGTAACTTAAGTAGGTAATAGGTTACGTGTGGAGTATTTAATACCTGCTTAAAATTAAGAAGGTATTTAGTGGAAGCGCTACCGCGTTCGGTTCCCTCTCGAGGCGTGAGGTGGCGAAGTCGTGAGGCGTGAGGCTCTTGACTGCGTGATTTAAGCATGATTTAAGTGAATTATGGCGCCCCCGGGCGACGGGTGCGGCGCGGCGGCGGCAGGCGTCCTACGCTCTTGTTTGCCGCGTCGCTGGAGCTGCGTCAAAGGCGCTGCTTTGTCTTATGTTCAGTTATACGGAAAACTCATTTTTGTAAGGCATGTTCGGAATTGAGATAAACTTAGGCATAGTTTGTAAATTACGATAAACTTCGACAGATGATCAGTTTAACAGAACGGAATTTTCGCCTGATTTTGAGTAACGATTCCTTAACACGTCTCGCCACAGTATAGTGTACTCAATAAAGAACTAAAGAAAATTGCAATAAAATTGATCAACTAAACAAAGGATGGCCTTAGATTAAGTTACATTATAATTAGGCTGATGTCTATAACATAAATACTTATATAAACCATATATTTACTAATACGGTACATTATAGATATTCATAAAGTTTATATTCTAAAATAATATGACAACGTGCAAAACTGCCAATATTAATTTTGAGATTGTAAGTTTATTAAAAATCTAAATCGCCTAAGACGCCTAACAAAGACTAAGACCTGAATACTTATTTATAATATCCAATTTACTATTTTGGAAGGGTTTCGTCATACCTGATTTACAAAATATACCTCCTACAGGTCAACGTTAAAAAAATTAAGAAAACATCTAAAAAATAATAATCTAATCGTATAAGTACCTACTTAAAAAAACGAAAGCTAATTCAATCAGAAATTTGTACTTCATAATGCAGTAGATACGATTAGGTACCGTTTGTATTCGCCTAATAAACCAAATTAAAAAAGAATAAGTATCAATTAATGAAATATAACTCGATACCCATGCGAAAACAATGTTGCCTGCACATTATCACTATCAGACATTATACCTATGAATTAAAAACAACTAACTATCACAGTACTGGCGGCAACACATTCAGTGTGACCACTGCTATGGGATTATACTTTTATTGGAAAGTGGAATAACGTTGATTAATGATTGGCTTTGTGCTACCAGTTTATTCCTTAAACAATGTAAGGTGTATTAGGTTTCCAGCGACATCCTGTTGAGTACCAGGAAGGTGGGAGCGCTATTGTAAGCTCAGGTGATAGAGTTCCTGTTATTTACATGCAGTTTTATCGGTTGTTATTACAGTAAGGTACATTGGAGCTGCCACTCAATATTTATAGGAGTTTATAGGCATGTTTGGTATGCCTGTACTTTATACTTAACGAATGATATCTATAAATCATTATTTTATAAATTTTGGATAAGTAGTTTATGTTTTTATATAGGTAAATGAAAATGCAATGTTAAATACGATTTCACAATTTCACATTGACTATAATGAATATCTACCTATATAAAAATCTTCTGTGCGTGTGTATGTTATTGAATTCCTTCTTAACGGCTGGACCAATTTGGAAAAAAAAAATCTGTGTGTGTTCAAGTGGATTCGGGAATGGTTTAGATTTACAATTGGACCCGGTAGGTGGCGCTGCTACAGGGGTCCATCATGGGATACGGGTGTTATTAAGCGGACGAATTATTTGTTTGTTTTGTTGTCATGGAAACTGTCAAAGCGGTACGAAGTCCGCCGGTCAGCTAGTGTATCTATATTATTTAGCTGTTGCTGCTTCGATTCCATATATTAGTAGCTTTCTCCACTTCCATGAAATAGTAAAAAAGGTTTTCTTTCGACGTTTGAATCTATGGTGGACCAATTTAAGTGTTTAAAAATATAAAAGTATAGAAATAAAAGAGCATAGGGCATGGTTTAAAAAAAAGGATAGTAAAATTGTTAAAAACACGTTATTTTTTATAATATAAAGTTTTACAACTATATGATAATATTATACCGCGAGTCATCAAGAATTAAAACTACCAAATCCCAAGGTGAAAAGTTTTAAGTAAATAATCGTGAGATTATCAATGGTACTTTGCGATGAAGTCTTTCGATGATACATGATATTTATGCGCAGTTTAACTACGACTGTAACACCACAACATTCTTCTGATAATCTTTCCACGATGGCCATACTTACGATAATCTCACGTGTACACCAAAAGGGGATACAAATAAACATGACGGCCCCTTGTCGTCGAGTGCGCGGGCGCAGGTCGGATCACATTAACAAAACAATACGTCGGCATATCAGGTTACACAAAACTCAAGGTGAACATTTCATAACACCGACAATGGAATCCTCTTTGTAATAAATGTGAAACTTAAACTGTCGCCATGTGACGACCACTTTAAATAAAGACAAACATATTGTTTGGTAGTGGCGTATACAGGGCGTCTCATTTAAATCGGTCATTATGGGAAAGTCTGAAACTATAAGACATACCAAGATCTGTTCTTAGAAACCATGTCATCGATTTTAATTAGAAGAAAAACTGCATTCATACATTTAAAAAAAACCTGTACTCAGCTCGGGAATCGAACCCGGTTGTTTTGAAAAAAATAAACTTACACTATTTCTATTTAGATATCAAAATTCAAAATTCAAAATTCAAAATTCAATTCAAAATTCAAAATCATTTATTCAGTTTAGGCTACAAATAGCTCTTATGAACGTCATTTTAAGCCATCGGTTCGTAAGTCTATCTACTCTGGGCGGGAGATCTTGTACTGAGAAGAACCGGCAAGAAACTCAGCAAGTGTCCAGCTCTTTTCTCCCTTACAGCGTCATAAATATTGGAAAAAGCCCTATCATAAAGGACACTTTCCATCACAAATAAAAACACAAAATGTAAAGGACAATCACAACATGTAAAATAACACAAAAAATAAAAAATAACTGAATAAAATATTTAATTCAGCAAAAACATAATTTACCAGTTTAATTTTTTACAATATCATACAGTACTAGTAAAAGTCAAAAAAAAACTATAGTTAATAATAATAAAAATAAAACTAATTGTAATGTTCAATGCAACGCTATTTTGTTATCTGCAGGACACTATTTATAAGTAGTATTATGTATATGTTTTTTATTATAGCCAGGCTGTTTTATCTTCTAAATATTCTTTGACTGTATAATAACCTTTTTTTAATAAAGAAGACTTTACATGTTTTTTAAACTTATCTAAAGGTAAATCTAGTACAGTATTTGGTATTTTATTGTAATAGTGTATACCTTGCCCCAAGAAAGAACCAAGCACCTTCTGTAACCTGAACAGTGGCATTACAAGTTTTGACTTATTTCTAGTATTAAAATTGTGTACATCACTGTGTTTAGCAAATGAATTGATATTACAACGTACAAGAACTATACAATTATAAATAAATTGAGACGCCACTGTCAAGACATCAATTTCTTTAAAAAGATTTCTTAAAGAAGTTCGTGAACCTAGTCTATAGATTGTTCTTACTGCTCGTTTCTGTAAAATGAATATAGTTTCAATATCAGCCGCTGTTCCCCACAGTAAGAGGCCATACGACATGACACTATGAAAATAACTAAAGTAAACTGTTCTAGCAGTTTCTACGTCTGTTAACTGCCTTATTTTTCTAATGGCATAAGCAGCAGAACTGAGTTTGCCGGCCAATTTCGAAATGTGAGGATTCCATTGAAGTTTTGAGTCAAGGGTTATACCTAAGAAAACTGTTGAGTCTACCAAATCTAATCGATCACCATTTATTCTTATATCAGTTGGTTCATTTTTGACATTTGGTAATTTAAAATTAATACATTTTGTTTTTTAGCATTAAGCTGCAAATTATTAATAGTAAACCAACTGAGTACATCAGAGAGTGCTTTGTTTACATCGTCGTAATTATTCTTACACCTACTTACATTAAAAATGAGTGAAGTATCATCTGCAAATAATACGATTTCACAGAAGTTCTCTACAAAGAATGGCAAGTCATTAATATAAATCAAAAACAGAAAAGGACCAAGAATGGACCCTTGTGGAACTCCCATTTTTACATGAGAACCAGATGATTTAGTTCCATTAATATCGACAGTTTGTGTTCGAGAGCTAAGATACGACTGAATTAAATTTAGTGCGAAATCTTTGAGACCGTAGTAATTTAGCTTCATCACCAGAGTTTTGTGCTCAACGCAATCGAAAGCCTTGGACAAGTCGCAAAACACTCCAAGGGCGTTTTGAGACTTCTCCCAGGCATCAAATATATGTTTTAATAGAGCAACACCTGCATCAGTAGTAGAACGACCCTTTGTAAATCCATATTGTTTAT
The DNA here is from genome assembly GCA_947562085.1 of Eudonia lacustrata. Taxonomy (NCBI): domain Eukaryota; kingdom Metazoa; phylum Arthropoda; class Insecta; order Lepidoptera; family Crambidae; genus Eudonia; species Eudonia lacustrata. The sequence continues at coordinate 15,052,904 of OX387312.1, read as the reverse complement.
TATGTAAAAGGTTGTTTATGTTAAAATACGACATCAACTGTTCCAAAATAACTTTTCATAAATTTTGCTTAGAGTTGGTAGTATTGAAATGGGTCGATAGTTACTGGGGTCTATCGATTGTGTAGGTCTTAAGCAGTAAATGGCTCTATGAAACATGATGTCTAAAATGAATAAAATGCATTGTTTTCACATACTTTAATTTATTTTAGTAGGTGTTCGTTTTTTCAATACAATATTCAACACGTTTAGGTAACGATCTTACAATTACAAAACCAGCAAAGAGGTACAAACAACCATAGAGACAATTTTACATGCCTGAACTTGTTGAATCTAACGGTGGTCACTTCAAACACCTACTAAAATAAATTAAAGTATGTGAAAACAATGCATTTTATTCATTTTAGACATCATGTTTCATAGAGCCATTTACTGCTTAGGACCTACACAATCGATATCTAAATAGAAATAGTGTAAGTTTATTTTTTTCAAAACAACCGGGTTCGACTCCCGAGCTGAGTACAGGTTTTTTTAAAATGTATGAATGCAGTTTTTCTTCTTATTAAAATCGATGACATGGTTCCTAAGAACAGATCTTCGTATGTCATAAAGTTTCAGACTTTCTCATACTGACCGATATAAGTGAGACACCCTGTATAGATATTCATACTCTGTGATGTTTTGATAAGATTTTGTCGGATATTATTTAATGTTTTTCTCCAACTAAGCTAATCTATACAACTATGCATATGATTTTGTGACGCGATAAAGTTAGTTTATCGTTGCTATAAATAGTTAAACTTAGTTAATTAGTGAGTTTCGTGCGCACGTAGCTCGAAATATTCTAACGTGGTTACCCCTACAAGAGTTTGCCAATCGTGATCCGAACGCGCTAGTTGATGCGCTTTTTACCGCGATTCAATTATATTTACAATATTTACATTTAGAGCTGAGGAGGAAGAGCTCGATAGCGCAGTGGATAACGCGCCCGGTCTGCAAGTGCTGAGAGTGAGAGTGGGGACATAAAATGAGCTGATGATGGTTTACATTTCGCAACCCTTATCTCTGGAATCTTAATATAGTTTAGTATACTTAGTATTTCTTGATACAGAAGTTTCGTGTATCAAGAAATAAATAAAGTGTGTAAGCAACGACATACATATTACGTAGATAGTAGTCGCACAAGTATGTAAAGTAACTTAACTTGCCTAGTTTTGATAAAAGGGATTTTGTCCCAAAATCATCTTCATTGTAAACCAATTTCGTTGCAACTGCAAAACGTGTTGCGCTTTCTAAATCGCCCTTCAGCCATTATCTAATTGTGGCATAGACAGACGCGTTACAGTCGTCAACAAAAGCGATTAACAATCGAAGATGACTGCGTGATTAATGGACGGAACAAGCGTTCAATCAGCGTGTGGTCAGGAGGCGTGGGGCGCCGCCACCGCCGGCGCCGCCGCGCGCGTCGACCGCCAGGAGCTACCGCGGCGACACAGACTAAGCATTCACAGATGATAAAGGAAGAGAAAATCATAATATAGGCACAGATATGGGGTAGTGGCTGGTGCCACTTCGATAAATAGTGATCGACACTTTTTCATTTTAATTAATAGAAATAGGGGCCGGCAACTGATTTGTGACTTTAAGATGAATAGATGAAGATCGGGCTTGGCCTGATTGTGATGTGATATGATGTGATGATGAGAAGTTCGCGCCAGCAACTGTGCCACCTACAACTACCCGGCATATAATTTTGTAAATTTACTAGTGACGTAAATGCCAAAGAACATTGAATATTATATTATTCGTCGGTGGAACGTGAAAACTGCTAAAACGTCAAAAATCAAATTACGAATGCTGTTTTGGGGCTTAACCTATTATCTCTTTCTACATGAACATTAAATGGTCTGAAAATAAAAGATTTTTATTTTTTTATTTTTATAATTAAAAGTGTTAAAATTTATACATACAACAATACAACAATATGTTCGATGTTCGTTTTTATATATTTTCATACATTATCAGGTGGGATGGAGTCATTTCCTGAGCTATCTATATAAAAAAAATTAAAAAAACATTCCGTTCTAAAGCACTTTGTTGTATTAATTTTGTAAAATTGGTAAAGTTATACAACGTATCGTAACAAATCACAACATACGCAAAACAATAATAAGTTTACATTTCATTTATTTACTCTGTGACTTCGTGTGAGGAAGATTAATTCGAAACATAAAACAATCGACTTCTAATGACGTCAGTTTTGGCCTATTTCTAAGTACACCCTACGCTCTCTTCTGACAGATTGGAATTTTTTTAGATAACTAGCAAATGAGGTTAACAATATAAAAGTAAAAGAAAACACGCTTGGCTTGTTTATTCTCATTTCAAATGGTAACATATTTTGCTAACATCGGCGTTATAGTTTATTTTAATTAAATTCACGTTGATTGAGAATTCTTGTAATGTTAGCAATAATTTGTGTTGGTATTGCAAAACGCAAGTGGGAAATGGTGTCCCAGAGGGCAATGACCATTGGTGGTGATGTTGTCACGTACATTTTATTATTCTTCATGTTTTTGAGAATTAACTGTTAGTATTAAAAACAGTGAAATAGTTTTTTTTAATTAGGTAAATTTTGATTTATTTTTATGCATATTTTTACACATTGGGAAATTGAGTCATAAAATGTTTCGGGTAGGTTGCGCTGCGAAACTCTACATTTATAATTTAGAGCAGTGGTGTGGTGGTACTGCTCCAATTGAAAATTGCATAACAAATTAAAGTTAATAACTATGTCTAAGTAACTCTACATAAAAGGCCTAGATCGTATACACTTTGGACCTTTTCATTTTGACCACACCTTTCTGTTACACGTTGTTTAAATACACCATTTATTATCATAATTATGACACACGGATACCTATGCTGGCCATCTTCGGGCGCTCTCTCTTCTCAACTAGGGGGCGAAGTGGTCGCCATGACCGAAATCGATCGGACCAATCATCATCACCATCATGACACACTACATTTCAAAATGAATAGGCAAAAATAAAACAAAAATAACAAAACAAAATAACAAAATGTTAATGTGAGACTTGGCTGTTCACATTTAACAGCCAACGGCAACGGTTTCGGCATCGCGTCTGCGATTCCTCTGGTTTTGCCCATGGGCGGCGGTGATTACTCTCCATCAGGTGACCCGCCTGCTCGTTTGCCTCCTTCTTTTGTAAAAAAAATAATAATATTAAAATGTTTGTATTCCTTTTCGATTTTATTCGCGAGCGCCTAGAAAACAGGCCGAAAGCTACCAGGGCCTCGCGAGCTACCGGCTGGGCACTAGTGGTTTAGAGTAATGTGTTAGATAGATAAATTCTTTATTGCTCACACAAAGATGGAAACAAAAAGAAAACAATAGTTACAAAAAAACTTTAAGCTAGTATATAGGCAAAGGCGGTCTTATCGCTATAAGCGATCTCTACATTACAAGATAAATATATTGTTAAATACTGTTGAGCCTAATTAAAAAACTAGATTCATTTGAATTACTTTACTTTGCATTTAGAATTAGGATAGTGAAATGCCAACAAATAATTTATTGCTATAAATTTAAAACAAAACTTACTAAATCTATTTAAGTTAGAATATTGTCGTTTCTATTGGTTATTTTAGTTGTTGTTAAAGAAACTCAAACACGTATACGTATGAGTGATTTAAAAAAAAAGTAGATCCCAAATATACATCGCCAATAATTCTTGTATTGCCGATTTGCGGTCGACCACGAAACATGTTCTTAGGGTTAGGTTGGTTAGGTTTATCCTAGGGTTAGGGTTGCCTTATGGCAAGGTTGTATAATAAACAACAGAAGACAGGACATAGCGTTACAGACTCCTGTTTTTTTACCAGTTGCTTGCTTCGTTAACCCTTTTGCAAATATTTTACAACACCCTTAAAAAGTGATAAATGCACACTAGCATGAAACCAACACTTGGTATTGTTATAATTTGCTTGCACGCTGGCTGTCCACTTATGATCTTTAAAGGGTTTCTGGCCAGCGACATTTTGGTGGCTCCACAAGCCGTAGCGACGTAGTGTACCTTGTGTATTTTACCAAATGTTTGGTTAATTTATAGAATTCATACATCAATCACTGTTTGCGAATGCTACGAGTATATAACCTTTATTTTACAAATCAAACATTGTATTCTATTCACAAAACTACACATTAAACTTACTTAATAAATTGGTAAAAATCAAAAATAAATAAACATTATATCGGCCACATAAAATGCTTATAGTGTTAGTTAATGATTGCGAAACTGCTTAGGCGCCGCGCGACGCCCGATGAGCTAATGCGGGTTAATCCAATCAAGTAATTGGACTTGCCATTATTCATTGACCGGGTGACGCTTTAAGCTAGCGCTCAACGGCTTCCACTTGCTTCGCCCGGTAACCGGTAACCTTTGGGTCTCATGGCAAATGACAACTCTGTTATCTTTGATTTGTATAACAAACACTTTAGATTTCTTATTAGGACGAATTAGAAAGAATCTTCTTTAAAGATCTTCGTTTTAGTTACAAATTTCAGAAAGTCATTAAGTTCTTTAACATTTTATATTTTTGTTTTTCTCCAACATTACAGTCGATGTTTCAGCCAGTAAAATCTATTATATCTACGAGTATAAGCGGAGGGTATGTGCAGCTAATAAAAAAATACTAATTTACTTAAATCTGATAATGTTTGCCCTCGCTAAAACATCTTGAAGCGGAAGATCGCCACATAACGTAAGATAGCATACTGTTTCTTTTATATGTAATTTGTAGTATATACATACGTACACAAATTATTAAAACAACTATGAAATTTCTTTCTTTTGTCAATAGATAGATAAAACGGTTTGCTTTATTCTATTAAATTTTGCAGTTATAATTTAAAACTAAATGTGCTGATTGTAAGAGAAATATCAAAACTGGGTATTTTAGCAAAGCTTTCGTATTTTTTATAACAAAAATTAGATAAATTAAAAGTACTGTCGTCGGTGTCCCGTCAGTCAGCCTGTCAATCACCTGGCCGTCATCCGGCATCCAGCCGTAGCCGGCTTCATTTGCGCGGGGGCGGGTTCGCTGACGCGGCGGTACTCGTTAGTGTCATAGTTCACTAATCACTCGCGGACATTTAATGTGCTTTAGGAACAATTGCTGTAAGGGTATGAAAGGAGCCCGATTTTACAGTGGCTAGAAGAGCACGTATAGGCCGGGCCACTTTTGCTGAGGTATCTCGGATGGGTGTTACTCGTACGTATCAGTCTTGAGCTCCACCTTTGGTTTCAGTTTTAATCTTTCAGCGTCTGTAGAATTAAAATGAAATACTCGTAGATACCGAACTTATAAATTCTATGTGAAAATTTGATTATTCTGTAAATGGTGTTTTTAATGTTTCTGTCATTGGGGTCATTTGCTTTTTGGTAGTGATGAGTAAACTACAGTAAAGAGACTGACTCTACATAATTAATCCGTACCTCACAATAATAATTTCATTTGTACCCAATGGTTAACTATAACAATACATAAGGTTGTGCCTATTAACAATGGTACGAATGGAATGTATACAACTGGCATTTTCTAGTTTCATTATAAAAAAAATGCAAACGGAGTGTAACGTACCTCCCTATAATACCAGGACATACGCTGAGCGGAAACCAATTTGGTATTTGCAAAAGTGATGTTCTTGTGTTTTGAATGTGTATGTGTAATTATACCAAATAAAGATTTTTTCTATTTCTATTTCTATTATACTCATATAGACAGTTAGCATGACCGGTGCAACTCGGCCGAAACAAGTATGGATACAACATAATGCTACAGGGTAAGTGTTCTTGTTAAAACCCGTTAAAACTTTTTTAATAATATAAAGGCCACGTGAGTTACAGTTCTTTTTTTAAAAATAACAACTTAAAAAGTAGTAGCTTCGCCTGGCAAGGTGTAGCTGTCAGATTTGCCTGAGTGGTCCAATTGTGAGGTGCGGGTTACTGAGCGGCGCTGGCAGTAACGACGAGGGTTCACATACATGCTCGCCCGTGACGGACAAATTGGGTTCGTTTGGTCCCGACTACCGGTCCCGACACCCGGGCTAAGACGAGCCGTACGAGTTGTTCAATGATACAATTTGCGAAACTTACGTTTTACTGTTCTACTCGTATTGTTGTTACACAAACTTATCTATTTACGTACTTAAGTCCTAACAAGAGTTTTTTTTGTCTTTTTATTTTTGTATCGTTGTATTATGTTAATAAATAATTTGATAATCTTCATTTGGGGCAGCGGTTTAGCCTGATAAAAGTTAGTCAAAGTATCCACATCGTCAGCCTAATAAACATCCCACTAGGCTCAGGCCTGCCCATCCATCTGCCCTGGCGCATGTGTTTAGGAGGTATTTAACGACTGCCCTTTTATGGTTACAACTAGAACCAACATCATAATGTACCTTCCGAAGAACGCACTTAAGCTAAAGTTAATAAGTTTTTATTTAAAAAAGTTAGGTTTCCATCTCTACATTTCAACAACTTTAAACCAGGTTCAATTTTTAATGTCAATCGGATCAGCTTAACATATCATTAACTATTTTAAAGGTACTGAAGCGTTAGAACAATTATTATTAGCTATATCCATCGCATTAGGATGAGCGGTCCCTAATGTTAACAAAGTAGTCGATAACAAATATAACGTTATCTCAACAACAAAAGTCCTAAACAGGAATGTAATGACGCCAATCCATTACTAAATTATCTTCTAAAGGAGCGCAATAAATACAGATATCTGTCGGTATTGATGCAGCGGAGACAATATTTACTGGCCGCTGCCCCCGGCCGGCTTGCCGAACGGAAACTTATAGTTTTCTTGAGGCGCCCGTCGAATAAAATACTGCTGTCCGGGACATAAATCAGGTGCGTTATAGGCGAAACGGTAGACTTTAGTACAAATTTTATTTTTATACAAAATTACTCGAACTAAATTGTTTTTAAGTTTGCGGTAGATGTCAGAGTTTAATTGAAAAATGTGTCATGTTGGTTTTGGTTTTTGTTTGGTTTTGGTTTGGGTTGGTAGTTTCTTAAAACTAAATACTTACAATTATCTACAACTGTAAGATTTAATGAAAAATAAAAAGTGAACAGAAAATGACGCACCTAATGAAATAGGCTTTTTATTTAACTAGCTAGAACGTAGATAGATATGTCTTACCACCTCACCAAACTCTACCAGACAGATGACCGTTAAAAAGTCGCCCCTAAGAATTCATAACTTCGTGCTCTTCCATTCGTAATTCATATTAATTTTTAGTTTGCTCTTCTTAAATTTAAGTTTTATCATATGATTTTATTAATTTTTTTGTTTAAGATTTTCCTTTAAAAACTCCGTTTTTGTCTCTTATTTTTGTTTATACTGGCATATAGAGACATCACTTATAATCAAGGTATAATACGAGCCATGTTATAGAATAACTTCAGTGTTAGGTTCTAGTAGTTGTGCTATACCACCCCACGGTATAAATCAGATCTCGCGCGGCACCCGGCGCGCGGCGCGGTGACGCCGCTCCGCTACATTTTAATAACAGGGCTCCTGGCCATAAATGGTCACTGACAGATTTTATTTCAACTCATATATTACGTCCAGTCGTGCACGTGGACGTTTTATTAATCTTCCTCGGACGTAAAGGTTTTTTGTCTCTTGTTTCAGGCACCTCGCGAGTTTCACGACTTAACTTTGAAGTTTCAGCTCTACGGTAGATTTTATTCTTTCTTATTTTTTTTTCTTTTTTTTTTAATAATTTCTATTTCTATTTCTATAACAAAATAACAGCTACTCATTGCTAGTTAGTTAGTATCTACGAAAAAACTTTTCAGCCTGATTTGAAATGAATTTTCAGCCAATAACAGTTTTTCCTTCCACGACCACAATTAACCCAAGCCTTAGCTGGTTCGTTTCGGTTCAGTTGGTAGGTTGTTTTGAGTTTCCGCCGTTTACGCAAAGGTTAATACCCCGGATATATCAGGTAAGGTAACCGCTTACAGAGTGCTGCCATTCCCTGAAGAACCTCCGGTGTTGATCAGCAACCAAAGCCCTATGATCCACCAAGATTTACGCCGCCTGCCGCCTGACGTCTCTTCAGGTTTCCTTGTTATTTCATTGGCGCCCAAATAAATACTTCTGTTAAAAAAATTTTTTGCCGATAAATGTAAATGTAAAATGTAAATGTCTCTTTCAGACCGGGATCCGATCCTGCTACTTTGCACAATAAATGTATTGTATCAACACATCTAAAACATTCCTTAAAGAATCAAATATAAGAATATAAGAATTCTATTTCTCTTTTCAATTTGTACAAACTTGGTCTGATTTATATTATATTTTCCAAACAATAAATAAATGTACACAGTTAAACTTGTAATAAATTTCATTTTTGTACAGTTACAGAGAAAATGTTTTACGGCAAAACGCAAAAGTTGACCAAAGTTTACAGATCGGAAGTAGCTCATATCTTAGAGTGTTAATGCTAACTTAGACTCGAATACGGTTCCTATAAATAGCCGCTAGGGCTGGGGGTTTACGGCCAGTTATGTCCGAGACACAATAACGTCGGAGGGCGTCGCGGCCACAGCTGTTTTTTACACTTCCTCTTACAAGCTTCGCGTAAAGCGTAAAAATCGGGAAAAGGAGTGGAGACTTTTGGGCTTTTAATTTTCACTTGCTTTTGTTTTGTTTAGGAACTGTTCTTTTTATGAAATTATTGCTACATTAACTCCCATACTAATGGATTTAGACTAGGCACTTTAGGTGTTCATTTTATTTTTTATTTTTGTGTAAACTTTTGCAACTTTTTTTTTACATGGCGGATATGTTTAGTTTGTTGTGTTGCGTTAAGGAAGTAAGAGGTAAAACGCGTGTAGGAAAGACTAACTAAATAGTAAAAACAAACTCTTTCAGAGAAACTTTAGACGGACAAGATAGATTGGAGATTAAAAGTTGGCTAGTTGTCGCTTCGGAGCACTGTTGATTACAAAGTTCTAAATGAAGCAGAAAAAACAATAGTAAGTTGCAATACAGGACCTTTACCTATCACAAAAATAACAACATTTGTAACATAACTTTTTTCTTCACATGTGTAGGTATCAGTTTTCAAAGTTAGCAACTTAAATCGGAAATAAAAATAAGTGACAGCACAACATTGTAAAAATAACAATATTGATCTATCTATATTACTTCACAAGTACGTATTTACATTTTACAAATTTTAGTAAAGTAGATACTTTACTAAAATTTGTAAAATGTAAAAAAAAATGGGCACATCCATTCCATCCGCTGTCCTCGAGTGACCACAGCATTACAATAAAAATATTAAAAACCGCATAAGTAAGAGCGCAGGTCGCCGGCAGTTCGGCGCAAATGTCGCCCCGGACACTAACATTATTCGGCAGGGCGGGCGGCCCCGGCCTATTATCTCAAAACTTTAGATAGTCGCTTGGACATTCCCGGACTGCGATCGACCAAATCGCCGGCCATTGCCGAGATCCGATTAGTCATGATTGTGTTTGTGTTCTACTATAAAAATATAAGCCGCCTTGCGCGGGCCAAGCGGAACTGATGCGGCCCCGAGACGCTGAAAGGACTCCGCTTCTCAAAGGAATTACTAAATGGACACTGACTTTGAAGGATTTTCTTGCAACTTAATCTGTCGGCGAGGCAAGATGTTTGTACAAAATTAATTTTAGGGATTATTTTACTTCGGTTAACATGAATAAATTATTGCTTTCAACATGCTAAGTCGATAAGCTAACCATGTTATAATGATTTATTTTAATTATACGGTTTAGTTATTATTGTGCATCATCATTTACAAAAACGCGATTGCATGCGCAAATAGCTCATAAAATCGCTTGAAATACAATATCTGCATTTAATTATGTTTTTCTATAATTTATTGCTATCGAAGGTAACTTTGTTTCGAGTAAAACACTATTTACGTTACTACTAGTATTGACTTATTAAATATATACTGGATATTTCAGTGAAGTCTTATTTGTTCACTTACACATTATTTTACCACAAAAAAGTTTTGACTTCTGAAATAACAACACAGTCAGTTTCTTTTTAATCTTTGTTTATTTATTACTTGTATTTAGAAGTATTTAGACGATTATATTTACCTGGGACAAACGGTCCAGCTAGGTAGGTCCAACTTCAGCAAAGAGGTCAATCGTCGAATCCAATTAGGCTGGGCAGCGTTCGGTAAGCTACGAAATATCTTCTCGTCCGATATACCGCAGTGTCTCAAGACAAAAGTCTTTGACCAGTGTGTGTTGCCAGTGATGACATATGGGACTGAGACGTGGTCGCTCACTATGGGCCTCATAAAAAGGCTCAAGGTCACTCAAAGAGCAATGGAGAGGGCTATGCTCGGGGTTTCTCTGCGTGATCGAATCAGAAATGAGGAGATCCGCAGAAGAACAAAGGTAACCGACATAGCCCGAAGAGTTGCTAAGCTCAAGTGGCAGTGGGCAGGGCACATTGCTCGCAGGACTGATGGCCGCTGGGGCGGGATAGTCCTGGAGTGGCGACCGCGTACCGGAAAGCGCAGTGTGGGCAGGCCTCCAACAAGGTGGACCGACGATCTGGTGAAGGTCGCGGGAAGCCGCTGGATGCGAGCAGCACAAAACCGGTCGTTGTGGAGATCCTTGGGGGAGGCCTTTGTCCAGCAGTGGACGTCTTTTGGCTGAGATGATGATGATGATGATGATTTAGAAGTATGAATATTGAATTTTGTACTATATTTCCTTAAGGTATGTTTATACAAAAAAATCATGTGTCTTTTAATGTTTTAAATGAATTAAAAATATTAATGTACAAACGTAGGTCGTTAAAAATTCCACATCATCAACTTTTTATTCACATCAATATCAGTGTAAAATCGTTTCCATTCCGGCATGATATTCGGAATCGGAAACAGTTTCCATTGACAATCAATAGTGCGATTGATGGCATGGGGTGCGTTCCGGTCGGCTGTACGGTCTCAGATTGTTCTGCTCCATTATACACCGCGGTAATCCTGCGAGGCCTCGCTGAATTCTTGTATGCAGCGCTACAACATTGGCAGCGATGTATCGTAGAAAGTTAAGCAAATCCTTTAAACGTTGTGTATGAAAATTAAAATGAATGCTACTCGTATACTGCCTTAGAAAAAAACGCATCTCCGAAAAAGAGATCAACCGCTCTAGCGGTTGGTCTACCAACTCGCTAGTTGAGGTTCCCGGGTGAAATGCGTTTCTACCATTGGCCTCATCAGGTGAGATCAAGGCACTGTGCTTACCCGTAAAAAATGAAACCGCCTCTGTGGTCTAGTGTTTTTTTTTCCTTTAGTTGATGGCTTCGTGTGATTAGCCAGTGTCAAAGTAATTTTTCGTACAAGTAATACATAAATAAACAATTTCTTCCAGTAGTACATAATGATGATAAATGATAATAGAAATGAGAAGTGAGAAATGGTATACCCCCCAACCCCTCGAGTATCTCAGTAAAGATGTGGGGCTTTACTAAGTCCTCGGGCAGACTTCTTGGGAGAATTTGAAAAGTGAAGTTGCACTGTTTTGTTTCATTTGCAAACACTCATGTGCACTTACGAACACTTAACGGTTAATAATCCACCATTATTTCACATTAATATTCGACTTATCACAAATTTTAGGAAATAAAACAAAATCGCAGACACGACTCTTCACTTTCCCGCCAAGAAGTCGTTTAGTGGTTAAACAAGTGCTCTCAGATCAATCGATAAGGGAGGTAATGGAGCTTGGCTAGCTATCATTGTCTTACCTATTACCTAAGCATGTGGATATAACATGAATGTTAGTAGCGTTGTAACTTATATCTCTAACTCTCGGAACACAGCAGAGAGTCTGAGATAGGTTAACAAGTTCCTCAGTAAATAAGAATTTTGGGTGAAGTGAGCTTCACTTATCGTCACTTACCTTTCATTCCATTATTACTCAATCTTTAATTGAAGTTTGTTGCTTCTTTAATTTATTGAAATCATCAAACATTTAGCTAACTTTGAAACACTGTTGGATACTTTGTTTTTTGTTTTAGTGTGACTTTATTTGCCTTTTTACTAGATTATTTAAAAATAAGAAGATCTTCCTTGAAAATAATAGTATAAGCATAGTGCTTTCCCTCTATCCTCGTCAATCAAACAGCAACGATCGAAAAAAATTACGAGGGCCTTTTGCTCTGTCAAACTCAATCGCAATAACCACAAATTGTTGAAGGCACAAAGAGTTCGGCGCGTTTAAAACGACATTAGCGTCACACTGAGACGTGCTCCGGAGTGAACCCGGGCCGCTCCGGGCGCGCACGCTCCGCGGCACCCTGATCCTATCATAACGCAATCGCATATCGCCCACCTCCTTCCTGCGACATAGTTCTACAAACACCATACCCATATAAACTCAACTCTAGTCCACAAGAAATACGAACCGATTTGCCAACGCCGCCGTCACACGTAACCCCGTGGCAGGATATCAGAGGAAATCTGGAGATATTTACGTTGATAGCATGGAAGCAAAGAAGTGGAGTAGATACGTGAACTCGATCAGGGACTATAATAATGCAAAGCTCCCGTTATTTTCTGATATATGTGACGTATGTAATACACGCACCTGGGTGAGCGTCATAAAATAAAACACTCTCATCAATTTGGAGCTCTGAAGCCAAATTTCAGGCTACAGGTACTGTGCCTACACGTCATTGTCTTATTATTTCATATCACACTAATATCATAAATGCAAAAGTTTGTGTGTATGTGTGTGTATATTTGTTGCTTCTTCACGCTGCAACGGATGAATGGATTTGGATGAAATTCGGCATACAGATAGTTTATAACCTGGATTAACACATACTATTTATCCCGATATTCCCACGGGAACGGGAACCACGCGAGTGAAACTGCGGGCGGCCGCTAGTTAATCAATATATCAATATATAGTAGCCGCGGATCGTGCTCTAAGGCGATGGCGTGCAAATGGAGAGGCCTATGTCCAGCAGTGGACTAGTATAGGCTGATGATGATGATGAATCAAATTTAATTAGTGATTTATTTCTTTTTTTTTTAAATTTTAAATTTGTTTGATCTTCTATAAAATAAAAATATTTAAATGCCATGGACTAATATAATAATATTTATGCCAAATACTTTACGGGAAAAAGTTATCAAGTTATAAGATCTACTACTAAGGTTGATAAATAATCAGTTATTGAGAACTTTAATTTTAATTAAGTTTAACTTATGTGAACTTTAGTTATACATTTTAATCTTTTTTCTTTTGGACCATATTATGTGTATTGTTGAATTAAGCGAAACAAATGTAACGGAACCCTCAGAACGACGTTATCTTTTTATTTCCACCAGTAATAACTTACCAAGATAAAAACTTTGGTGTTATTATAACAAATCGTTTTCCATGTACCAATTATATTCGGAAATCTATTAAAACAGGCCCAATCGGAAGGAATAGGAAAAAATATCCACAAATCCCATAAAGTATCCCCCTAAGCCCGCGCTCACCGATAATCCCTTTAGCGAGGGAAAAACTTCAAAAGTTAGTGCGGCCGGCGGAGGGCCCCAAAATTTTTGATCTCTATTAAATTGTTTCAAATGGTTTAACTTGTCGCGGCTCAATCAGTGCGGGCGTTGCCGCTTTACGCTCACTGCCTCGAATACTGATGCTGGAGTTTCACGCATCGCGCCTCTTGGATGCTTCCAACGATTTCCATACGATTTCCATTCCACAAACTGTATAGTTACGTGTGTCGTTTTATTTTTTTCTATGACATCGTTTGCCAAATGGCGCGCGGTGGGAGAGCAAAACATTTTGAAATTCGTATAGTGATGTGAAATTAGAATTGAAATGCTTCTAAAATAATGCGGGCCTGCTGGAAGATATTTCAGAACTGAAATAAGCAGCGCCCTTTAACTACATTCTGCTGTAGAACTTATTTTGTAGCCTTTATAAAAATAAAATGCATTTATTAATTGCCATACAAAGTATACCCAATTGTGTATCAAATAACTTATATTTTTAAAGTGTCTTTCTAAAATTTATAATATTAGAATATTTTTAATAATAATGTCTAAAATGTTATTTTAAACGTTCTACATCAAGCCATGACCCACCACGCCGCCGCTGACAACCGTCACTATCAGCTTAATATGTCTTTTAAGACACTCACAGACTCGAAATATTTTTATTTATTTAATCCAGAACAAGCAAAGCAATACGTTATCTCTTCATTTCTACTTAAAATACTTCCATATAATTGGAAACAATATAAAAATACTTAGTTAAAATTGGTTTATAAAATAATTTAAAAATAGATTTTTACTTACCTCTTATCTACGACCTTATATTAACGAAATATAAGCTGCAACCGTTGAAATAGAATTCCTATGGCAGTAATAAAATAAAATTAGCACAGATATTTAAAGATGAGGCTATTAATATTTTATCTGTGATATAATATTCCATGACCATAAATCTGATAGTTGTAGGTGGAGGGTCGCATCAGGCTGATTTATTCACTGGTGATATTTTATAGCGCAGTTTGTTCCGGCTACGGAGATATTGTGTTAGGGAGGCGCTACGATCACAATACGGTGCCCTAGCCTCGAAGAAAGCTTCTTATAATCAATTGAGACTGTTTAAAATAACAAAGTTTAATAAGATATATTACCTCAGAGTATTGAAAAAATCTAGACTATAAAGACAATAAATGAATAATTTTATTACCTTATAAAATATACTTAAGTAAATACCTAAATGTTAGCTTCTTATTTTTTTAACATGCTATGCTATGAGTTAATTGTAAATCCTTATTAAACTAACCTAACTGTATTATTTAGTTAGATGATACAAAGAAAACATTATTTCTAATTTCTTTATTTTGTAATTTAAATAGTGTATCATAATTGTTTTTGGTATATTGACACTCGTTTACCAATTTACTAATATTCGTTTATCGCTCATTATTCTCGATTTATACTAAACGTGTCTAAACGCTTCTAAAACCAGTGTAGTACCACCCAATAAATCTTTTACAGAGGTAAAATCAAGGGAATGCTGATACAGGGATAATAAGGTGATACAGTTAGCGACGGGGGCCTGGGACGAGTCTCCTGGGACGGCCTAATTTGCCGCTTACCACGCGGGAAACAAAGCTTTAACTTTAATTACGCTGAGCAGCTAATTATACTTTTATTTTTTGGATAGGTTATAAAATTCTTTTCGATTCCCTAGAAGTCTAGACTACAGGCCTGCAGGGTATGTGGGGCTTTATTGTACGGCTTGCTTTCCTTTCACAGCATGGACAAGAGGATACCCAGGATAGTCAAGGCAGGCACTACAAATTCTCGTTTTAGGCGACGCATTGGAATTTTACGTAGCGGGGATCTTGATTTTTCCCAACATTTACAAAACATATGAAAGTGATATTTGATGACATGAGTTTTCATTTAATTGACTTCATTTTGCTAGTTGCAGAAACACGATGTGTTAACTTTTATATCATAGAAAAAATATCAAAATAACCTCTTTTAAAACATAGATTTGCATTTTACAGGCAAACCAGACCGATTTAAGCATCTAAATTTTCTTAGTAGATTATTTTTAACACACACTTCAATATGCTAGTTAATTTTTTTTAAATAATTTGTGGTTTTAATTGGAAGGAAAAAAAAACAATTTTTCTTATGGTACGGGGCGGGGCGCAAATGCTCCGTATTAGATTAATTGTTTAGCGGTGCGGCGCCTTAACGTGATGGAATGGTAGTAAATAGCGAGTCAAAACAATCTTTGGTATGTGGTCGAAGGGTACATGAGTTTATTATACCCTTGTACGCTTCTACACATTCATTTATTAGGAACTCACCGAGACCTGGAACTAACCATACTTAAATATGCAAGAGACATTGAAAAAGTTCTTATTACCAAATTTTTTTTCATCAGAAAATTACGATTTTTTTCTTGTTGACTACTTAATTACCTAGTTAATATCTGTGTCCAACCAACCAGAGCTTGGTGTATGGCCAACATCACAAATTATTCCTTCCTTACTCATAACATAAATACGAAAGTGTGTAAACCAGTGTAAACAGTGAAACGTAGGTACTGATGAGCAAGAGATAATTATACAAAGAGCTAGTTAGTGCTGTACGCTTCTTTTATTCCGGTCAAGAAGTTAGTAATGAATGATATAAGCATCAATAACACGATCAAATATTTCCCGATAAGTTCTTCTATTTATTAAACCATGTTCTTACACCATTAAATGTAAATGAAAATCGGTTCAGAAACAAATAACTTTCATGCTGATGTAAATAAACGAAAGTGTAACTATTAAGAATTGACAAACTGTCCCCTCTTCATAACAAGCTAACAAGTTCGCCGGCACAGCTTCCGATTAATAAACTCCGTAGCGGGCGTACAATAAGAGAATAATATTTCCGACGACTGTCCCCCAATTTTTAAATTTGCGTGAAATTAAATTTAGAATATACTTTTTTTATCCCTCTGGAGTCTGACAAATAGCCAGGAGCGGCGGCGCGATTTAGCCACGCTGTAATTGGTTTTTTAATGCGCGCCCGCGAAGTACCACCTTCCGCTTTATCAAGTGAATACATTATCAAATCGTTAGACCGCGGTCGGGCCGACCCCTGCGCCATGAATAAGAATCAAACGCTTTCGATGTTCACACAGTGCGGCGCGGGCTTCGGAGACCGCGACATGAGGGGTTGCAAATTAGTGATTCCGCACAACGACTCCGCGTTTTAACGGTTAATAAATACAAATTGAACCATAATACTTATTGTTATGAGTTAAGGGAGTTGGTTATTAAAGCTCTATTGCCGTATACTTAAAGTAAAAGATTTTTATTCCAAACTAGGGGAAGCGCTTAGTCTTTATCGCACTTATGATAACGGACGATAAGGCGGAAGTTCGAAGTGCACTTCACCCGGAATCCTAAACAACTTAGGAACTGCTTATAAGGCATTGTTGTTATGGCAGTAGACTTGGAAAATAGATAGATAGATAGATAGATAACGTCTTTATTTGGACACTATAGACACACACAATATACAATCGTAAATAAAAAAACAACAATTACACTAAACATAATTTCATAAGGTAAGGTCTATTGTAATTACTAACAATCTATGGAATTATTCTGAAATAAATACTTATTATTATTATTATTATAACACAAGTATTAAAAATACAAAAATGTGTGCGTGCCGCAGCATCTCAAAAGGGTCGTTGCTCAGCGTGGTATTCACTCGCATAGCTAGTGAATCTAAAATATAAATGAAATATAGTGGTAGCTAGACATGCGGAATTAACAGAAGCCATACCTGGGTCGCACACTTAAATAGTTTATCCGAAAGTTAATATTTTTTTAAATTGTGCATAAAAATACATTAAATCAATAAAACTAACATTACACACACTACCATGTAATTGACACACACGCATATGTATTTGACACACACGTAGGTATATACTCTTTTCAAAAATTTCAAAAATGGAAGAGCAGCAGCCGAAGTCTGTCAATGCCAATCCACACTCACATTCTATTTTTTTTATTTTTCATTGCTTAGGATACAATCCGTGCAGCCTTAATATAATTACGGTCGAATTTCGACAACTGGGCGACCACTAGTTATTTGAAATTGTTCGAAAATAGTCATATTTCTTGCAATACGATTCAGTTTACTGTAAAAAGATAAGGAATATCACTCAGACATAGAAACCGAATCGATGCAAACTATTATAGTAGGACGAGGGTGTCAATCAGATACACGCAAAGGATGTGTGCGTGGTGTTTCTGATATCCGATCAGACAATGTTAATATAATAGATAAACGAGCTAAAATTCTCCAATTACATTGATTTCCGCTACAATATACTCGTGCGATCGACACTTTTATTTACTGCAAATGGATATGTGCACTTTCCTTGTGGATCGCGTTTCGTCATCCCAGTCACGTAGCGTGTTACGTACGATCCTCTGTCTGTTACTGTGGGGACTATTGATAACGAGGCGACGGCCCCGAGCACGACGTATCGCTCCTCGTAAACTGGTGTCCGTTTTATGAAAGCATTAAAGCACGGAAGGCCGTACTGTTGTGACAAAAGCTATAATCGCTTTATTAGGTATCCCCGCTTTATAGTGAAGGGTCCCCGTTTTTACGGAGAATCGACGCTATGGGAAACATGTAAAAAGCGTGGCGGAACTATAACTCTTGTCGTAAATATACCTAGTTTAAGTTGAGGAGGAAGCGCGCGGTGCTCTCGTCTGCGTGGTTAAGTGGCCCATTCGCGTGCAAACGAGGCGCGCTCTCCAAAAATAATAGAACCCCTTCAGCGGGTATCGGAGCGATGCACGGCCCGACCGGCCTTTCTGGGGCACATTTTACGCGAAAGATACATAATAATTTAATGTCGCTTTGATTATGCAATAAAGATGCAAACGAAGCTTGAATAGTCTTTTAATTAGTTACTATAACCAAGTGGATCTGCTATTGGTTTACTGACGTTTTGTTGTTTTGTTACACTTAATAACTTTAGGTTCACTAATGAAAATTAATTATATATTTCGGTATTCCAAGCAAACATTATAGTTTAATATTTTTCAAACTTTTTATCTACTAGATATATAGATCTTTATATTTTTCTTAAGAAAGTTTAACTTCGATGTTTTAATGAGATATAAAAATATATAAAGCCTCTTTCATTATAGTATACATGTTATAATATGGCGTCGAAAAAATTTTGTAGTTAAAAATATTTCTACACTAAGTTTGTCCAGTACTGGTAGATAATAAAGAAGAATATAAGAAAAAACTTATATCAATGTAGGTAAATAGTTTAATTTGTAGATAAGTATCTGTGTTATATCTATATATAAGCATAGTATTGCTTCACACTATTGATTTGTCTGTCTGTTCTCCTGTCACAGCCATTTAAATCTCGCACAAAAAATTTGTGTCACAAATACATGATGTTTATGCTTCTAATTAAATATATCTACAGAGTTCCATATGTCATAAGTAAACTTGTACTCAACTATCACTATGAATTGCTTCATAATTAATAAAGCATTCACAATTTTCATAAAATTTTCTCGATTATTTTAAACAGCAGGTTGAAAACCTACCAAAGAAAAAATATATCAGCTGTTCATACGAAGTTCTGTCGTATGCAGTCCGCGTAGAGCGCTGTCGGTTCGGCGTGATTGCATTACAAAGCCAACAGAGGGCGAGAGTGTGCTCAAATCATTAGCTGACCGGCATCCCGCAGTGTAAGCCGTGCCTAACTAACCGAATGTCGCACCTTTATCCTCGTTACTAAGTAACAAAGTCACACGCCATGGGTGGTTGTTGCAGGATATTTTCAGTTTAGCAAACCTTCTTGCATGGATAAATTTTTATATGCAATCGTTTTTGGTTTCCTGTAAAAACTTACATCACAATAAACACTTTAGATAACTAGATTAGAATAGATTTTCTATACTTTTAACAATAAACTCTTCTGTTATACCTACTGTTGTTTGTGGTGTTGCAAACGATCGTGTCTAGAAACATTTATAAAAGAAAACGTGTTTTATTGTTTGCGTCGATCTTAAAATCGATGGTATTTACACAAATCAGAGTTTAGCAAACATCGTAGCATACAAGAGACAATACCCGTATTCCCTTTACTGATCGGCGCCTCTAGTTAGCGAGGTACACGGGGAAAAATGATATATACAGACAATTCGAGATCGTATCGCTCATGTTTGCCCCGCGTGGCACGTCGGCGACGCGCTAACAAGAGAACCCGCCACTGAAACACACCCTTAACTGTTAAACGTAAATTGGCAACAATGCCGATGACAGGCGCCTGTTGGGAATGCGCCACAACGTTGTGTAATGAGTTTTTCCTGAGTTTATATAAATTAACCCAAATTTAATAACCTCATTATGTTGAATAGCAATCTTAACACTGTGCACATTGAATCATTATCAAAATCTGTCAGACATAATTCCTATTCGAAAGGACCCCTGACCTAATGTATAAAAAATGTGGTTTCAGTTACATTTTCGGAGATTTTGATATGTTATAGATTTCATAGTCCTGAACAAAAGTCTCTAGGGGTGCTACCACTGTTTCCGAGTCCCTTTCAGAGTTTCGACTGATTTTGTACTAGATAACAAAGTATTAGTACTTTAATAAGATTCAATTCTCAACTATTTATTTAAATAATTGTCATAATATTGAACCTATATTGCGATAAGCTGGTCATTTAAAGAAAGATAAAATGACTGCAATGTCAACTTCACACGGAAACAGTGGTAGCACCCCTAGAGACTTTTGTTCAGGACTTTGAAATCTATAACATATCGAAATCTCAGGATATTTAACTGAAACCACATTTTCCATATTTTAGGTCCGGGGTCCTTTATTAATGTGGGGCAATGGCACCAGTGTTCGACAATTTAAGACCTTAAGATTAGCGATCGACAGAGTTTTCGTCGCCAAAAAATAACATAGTTTTTTGACGACCTCCTTGGTCGAGTGGTTTGTACACCGGTTTTCATGGTGTCGCCATCTCTGAGGTCCCGGGTTCGATCCCCGGTCGGGTCAATTTAGAAATTATTGTTTGTCTAAATTGTCTCAGGTCTGGGCGTTTTCTATGTATAATAAGTATGTATTTAAGTATTTTAAGTATGTTTATCCGTTGTCTAGTAACCATTTAACGAGTTTCATAATGAAGCTTCTCTTGGGCTAGATAATTGGTGTGAGTGTAGGAAAGTTTATTTATTTTAATTATGGAAAGTTCATTTTCATAGAAATATTACAGAATGACATCAAGGAAGCTGGTAGTCAATGGTATGTAGTCAATTGTTGCTAAATACTAAAATTAGTTGCTGGCAGGCCCCTATTTTTATGATTTAAGAACAAAATGTCGATCACTGGTTAAAGTTGAACATTGGTCCACTACCCTTACATAAAAACAATAATAGAAACATTACATAACTTAACTTGAAAAAATAAAACAGAAAAATAATTTAAAAAATTAAAAACTAAAGACCTATAAATAAAAGATGTCCTCCAACTGTGGGCTCATGGGAACGGTCCCAAGAGTGCTGGCAACATTGCCCCTTTGGATTGCCAAACTAATACGCAGGCAGAGGTAGCTGCCAGCCTTCTTGTCACCGGAGGCCTCGATAAGGCGAGCACTTAACTCTCTAACTAGCTGCTTTGCCTCCGGCCCTCATGGACCTATTGTTTCCACTGCAAACGGAACAAATAAATAATTTCGACCTAGGTTTGCGTGTTTGTGCAGTTTGAGATTTTCAGCGCTTACCGCAGCAGCCCCCACATGAAGTCAAGAAAACAATAATTGTATTGCGCACAAAGTAAGTGACCGAATAAATCAAACCAAAACAGTTAGGTTATTAAATTCTATTGTTTTGGGGGTAGTAATATCTAATTTATTTATATAGGAAGCCCATTTGGCCGGAGCCATAAAAATGTATACGAGATATTTCCGCAGTATTAATTCGTTGCCCAAAGCTGAAACTATAAACGGTGGCTAATCCCATGTATCATAGCGGGGCGGTCATTGATTCACTGATAGCGGGTGGTCGCGGTGACTTACAGCCGGTCCCCTCGTCTCGCGCCTGTTATACGACTAAAGGTGGAGAACGCAGCTTACAGTAGGGAATCTTCAAAGCCACACTAACTGTCGTCGCACGCACACGTAGAAGTCACACACTCTCTGCATAAATGAATGAGGTTGCAGAAGATAAGCTGTTGCAAATAAACAGGCATTTATTTTTGTTGGAAATAAAACTTTGATTTGTATTATGGACGGATCGATTTGGGAATCGATTATCGAGATTCAATTTATTTAGTGGCATAATGGCCCCATCACTAATTGTTTTTTTTTGTTGGTACACTTGTCTCGGGAAGGCAACAATGGCTGGTTTATAGGTTATCGTGTGTTGATAATTAAATAGATTTTAAGCAGTAATAAGGGCATTTGGAGCCGTATTACTCTAATTAAGTGTATTGTGCAACCTGTGTTTTGTGAGTGTGTACGTCGTAAGCGAATCGCATCGGGAGTATAATTCGCCTGGATGTCGGCGTCACCGCTGCTGGAGTAAGCAGGTATTTCTTCCGGGGAAAAGTGCACTTGGGGTAGTTTGGGTGTGATTAGGGAACCCGAGAAGACCCGGACTCGGATTCAGGCCCCATCAGACCATATGGATCCCGTTCTGGACGGCGGGAGCGGCATGGAACTGTGAGTGGATTTTGTAGATTTTAAGGTGTAACCTAATTTTAAACAGTAGCATAGTGTGTGTTGTGGGTTTCCGCAACATTTTGGTAGCAGAGCGTGGTTACTACCGGACCTCTAGGTTAATCGGTGTAATTTTGTGTATTTTATTAGTTCGTAATAGGTTAAGCTCATTTCGTGTAAAATCGCACTTCCGGGACAGGTGCGGTTGAATTGTAAGGTTGGTAGTACCGTTGTATTTGGGCTGGGACATTTCTCGGAACGTTAATTGTTATTTAATTTCTTTCAATTGAAAGCATCGTGTCGATTCGGGATAATCGATTCCGTGTTTTCGTTGACTCGTTTTAATTTTATGTTTAGGTTTATTTAGTTTAAATTATTTATAATGACAGCATCACGGCAGGAGTTGGCTCAGCAGCTCCGGTGGTTCACCGGGCTGCTTGCATTAATAGATCGGCCTAACCGGGAGGACGCCTTGGAGACGCGTTCGAAAGAAATGCAGGCTCGTTTCTTGTTGGCAACCGACCCGGTCGGGGAGAAGGAGCTGGCCCTCCACGCCCAATATGTCAAGGATCTGGAGCACATCCAAGACATCTACGACGATGTCCTTCAGCGGGTGAAGGACATCGAGCGACTGCGGGAGGGGAAGCCTGTTGCGCGTCCCGCTTCGCTCCACACCCCTGGACCCAGCGCCATGGGAAGATTGGGTGCCCTGGAGGTCCCGCATTTCACCGGATGTATGCGGGACTGGGCTGGATTCCGGAACATGTTTTTGGCCTTGGTGGATACTCGGAAGGATTTCACCAAGACCGAAAAGCTGGCACATCTCCGTTCCTTCCTAGACGGAGAACCCAGACAGCTCGTACAGCATCTGGAGCTGCAGGATGCGAGCTACGACACCGCCATGCAGCTGCTGGAGAAGCGGTACGAGAAGCCGCGTCTTCAGGCGGACGCGCACGTGACCCATCTGCTGGGATTGCCGAGGGTCAACCATAGGGCTCAGCTGAGGGCGCAGCTGATCACCCCGCTCACCGTGTCCTTAAACGGGTTATGGACGCTCGGACTGCCCGTCGACCAGTGGTCCTTCCTTCTTCTGCACATCGTTCTGGCCAAGTTGTCGCAGGAGATGAGGGACAAGTTCGAGCGGAATCGACTGGTCCACAAGGATCTCGGCAGCGTTCTGCCCTCGATAGGGGAACTTCTGGAGTTCCTGGAAGAGGAGGCTGGCCTGCTGGAAAACCAGCTAGCCTCCCAGGAGGCTCCGACAAGTGCGCTGGCCCGCACTTCCGGAGTCTACGGCGCCCAGCCGCCACGCAACCCAGGGAAGGGTCGCGGCAGGCTGGTGGCTGCGGCCGCCATCAACCCCGGTTCTGGATGCCGGGTTTGCGGACAGCAGCACTTGGAACAGCTATGTCCAGCAATTCTCGGGCTGCCCACAAAAGAGCGCCGAAACCTCGTTCGGACACGAGGATTGTGTTATGCCTGCCTGGGAGGACATAGGTATAATGAGTGTCCCCAGGCGAGGCCCTGCGATGTGTGCGGCGGACCGCACCATCGCTTACTGTGCACCCGTAGTGCTGAGGGCTCAGCACCGGTTCGGGAGAGGGGATCTCCCACGGGTGGCGGTTTGGGGCCGGGGTCAACTCCGCCTCCGGAAAGACGGAGGCCGCCACGGCCGCCACACTACAACCCCTCGTACACCCCGGCTCAGGTGAGTTGGGGACCGCCGGAACGGAGCCAGGTTCTGGCTACAACCCGGCACCCGGCGCGACCAACACCAGGAGTTGGTGCCCCTAAGGGCCACTGGGTACAGGGAGCCCCACCTCCGGACCCAACACCCGGATACTCGTACGCGTATCCTCCGCCGCCGTTGCCGGAACAACAACGACATGAGAACCGTCAACAGTTCTCACCGGTACTGCACGAGTACCCGAGGTTGGAATACCACCCACCCTATCACCGGTATGGTAGGGCAGCTGGATACGCACCACCCCGGATGGTGGCCTGCACGCGTCCGACTTACTGGCCGAGTCATCACGGTTCGACAGGGTCGGCTGCTGGCTCTAACGCGTGACTAGCCTGTGGTCGGGCTACGTCGGAACCGAGGACGGTTCTTTTGCCCATCGCGCAGGTACGCGTTTGGGGACCTAGGGGGGACTTCGTCCGGATACGAGCCCTCCTAGACACTGGGGCACAGGGCTGCTTAATTACTACGAGGGTAGCGAGGCGCCTACGTCTGGAGTGCGCGCCTCCCTCAGTTCCGATTCGGGGAGTCGGAGATACAGAAGTGGGGGGTCTGTCCGGTCAGACCCACATTTTCTTCTCTCCTGTGCATTCCGCTTCGATACGGATTGCGGCGGCCGTGATCGTACTCGACAATCTGCTGGGTTGGCATCCACCGACAGACATTCCGCGGGACGCAATGCCTGACACATCAGGTCTCATGCTGGCAGACCCTCATTTCGAGGAGCCGGCTCCGGTGGACCTCATATTGGGAGCGGATGTACTGGGCTGGATCCTTTTAGGGCCTCAGCGGAGTCTGGGCCGCTCTTCGTTGGTAGCTATACCTACCATCTTTGGACACGTTTTAATGGGACCGGTTTTCGACCAGGAGACGCGGGATGTCTCACCTGTCGTCGCTACTACCTCCATCGCTAGGACGATGCAAAAATTCTGGGACCTGGAAGAGCCTCCCATGGTCTCCCGTCTGGATCCGGAGCATGTGGAGTGCGAAACCTTTTATAAGGATCACACACGCCGGATGGCGTCGGGTAGGATCGAAACTCGACTGCCCTTTATCGACTGTCCCCCTCTCTTGGGAAAATCGAGGGCGTTGGCAGAGAAACGACTCTTGTCCATGGAGCGTCGTATGTCTCGCGATCCGGTACTTCGGGAAAAGTATATCGAGTTCATGCGAGAATACGAGGCCTTGGGGCATATGTCGCGGGCGACTGTCGACTGGACAACGACAGATCATTTTTTCTTGCCTCACCACGCGGTGTTGAAGGCCTCATCTGGAAAACTACGGACTGTTTTTGACGGATCGGCACCGTCGTCGACTGGAGTTTCATTGAACCAATGTCTCCATTCTGGTCCGAAGTTACATCGGGACATTGTCGACATCATTTTAAATTTCCGAAGACACCAGGTGGTGATCGGTGCGGACATCCGGATGATGTTTCGCCAAACAGTAATACATCCTGCGGACAGGAGGTTTCAGTTAATACTCTGGAGGGAACATTCGGAGGATCCCATAACCGTCTACGAGCTCAACACCAACACGTACGGCCTGAAGTCGAGTCCCTTCATTGCCATCCGGTCACTGCTGGAACTGGCGGAGCAGGAACGGGCTCGCTTTCCCCGGGCAGCCGCTGTACTGACACGTGATGTGTTCGTAGATGATATCTGCACAGGGGCAGCCTCTCTGGAGGAGGCGCTCATCATCAGGAATGAGCTGATCGGACTCCTCGCGGCTGGTGGTTATGAGTTGAGAAAATGGTTATCCAACGAGCCACAGCTTCTGGTTGGGATTCCGGAAGATCACCAACAGAATCCTCAGCTATTCGAGGACGCAGGGGACCCGAACTCTATCGCCGTTTTGGGAATTAAATATCAGCCGGTTCACGATATTTTCACATTCCGGGTAGAACTGGAAACTACAAGAGTTTGGTCGAAAAGGACGATCCTTTCCACCATCGCTCGGATGTTTGATCCAAATGGATGGATCAGCCCGTGCATTTTTATGGCGAAGTGTTTATTGCAAACACTGTGGACACTCGGAGTCTCGTGGGATGAGCCACTGGTAGGGCTCTCACTCGACACTTGGCTCGCTCTGATCTCTACGATCGAGGCGATCAATCAGGTAGCGTTGCCGCGGCGGATCTTGCCGCGGGGCAAATACAGGGCAAGCCTACATGGCTTCTGTGATGCGTCAGAACGAGGGTATGCCGCAGTGGTGTATCTGCGAACGGTTGACTCGAAGGGTCGAGTCGCCGTCTCCTTGCTTCTGGCTAAAAGCAAGGTGGCTCCCCTCAAAACTAGGCTGACAATCCCGAAGCTGGAGCTTTGCGGGGCGCATCTATTGGCCAAACTGTTGTGCCACGTGCACAAGGAACTGACGTCTACGGTGGACATCCGGAATATCTACGCCTGGTCTGACAGTCAGGTAGCTCTGGCATGGCTACGCGGGGCACCCCACGTATTGGAAACGTTTGTGGCCAATCGGGTATCTCAGGTACAGAACTCGGGCATCGAAATTTGTTGGAGGCACGTTCCCGGCCCCTGGAATCCTGCCGATTGTGCCTCTCGGGGCTGCACCGCGCCGGAATTGGTGCAGCATGCCCTCTGGTGGGGTCCAGAGTGGTTAAAGGAGGGTGAGTCATCATGGCCGGTCACCATGATCGATGGCTCTCTAGGGATGCTCCCTGGAATAAAAGTTTTGGTGACAACAAACGAGTCAAGGCCAGATCCGAATTGGTTGACGGCTCGATACAGCAAACTGGACAAATTGCTAGGTGTAACTTGCTGGATCCGGAGATTTCTACATAACTGCCGCCATCCAGACAAGAGGCAGTTATCACCCGTGGCGGGTGCTGAGGAACGCAGGAGTTCACTGTTGGCCCTGATACGGCTGGTTCAAGCTGACCGGTTCGAGGACGAACTGAAGATTTTGCGCGTCGGTCGCGCAAAGCTCAAGGGAGCGATCTCTCGGCTCAACCCATTTCTGGATGCGGATGGACTGTTACGCGTTGGAGGTCGCCTCAAAAATGCCGACCTGCCCTTCGGTAGCCGTCATCCTCTGCTACTCCCCAAAGGAGGACCTTTGGTAGAACTGGTGGTCTCGGATAGACACCTGAAAAACGCTCACGCGGGGTGTAATGCATTACTGGCGATATTACAGAGGGAGTTCTGGATTTTGTCCTCTCGGAGAGTGGTTCGCAGCGTGTTATTTAAGTGTGTGGCTTGTTATCGGGTGAAGGCCTCCACTATGCAGCCACAGAAGGGGGATCTCCCTTCTGACCGGGTTTGTCAGACTACTAGGCCGTTCGACGGGGTCGGTACGGATTTTGCTGGACCGTTTCTGGTGAAAACCACAGCCTATCGTAACACTAGGGTCACGAAAGCATACCTGTGCGTTTTTGTCTGCCTGGCCACTAAGGCCGTCCACCTGGAAGTGGTTTCGGCTCTGTCTACGGAAGCCTTTGTCGCCACGCTGGATCGTTTTGTTTCGCGACGGGGTTTACCTTCTCTCATTCGGTCCGACAACGGTACCAACTACAGAGGCACTGCCAACTACTTAAAAGATGTGAACGATTTTCTGGATAAAAATTGTAATAGCATAAGTCAAGCTCTCGCACAGCGGGGAATCACATGGCGATTTAGTGTGCCAGCCTGTCCCCACTGGGGCGGGATATTTGAAGCCGCGGTAAAATCGGCAAAAACCCACTTGCGCCGGGTAGTCGGGGAAACTACCCTCACGTATGAGGAACTTACAACTGTGTTTTGTAAGGTTGAGGCGGTTCTCAACTCGCGTCCGCTTTGTCCACTCTCTGACGCAAATGACATGGAAGTCCTGACCCCTGGTCATTTTTTGGTCGGTCAGCCACTCACTGCCCTGCCTGAGTATCCCTGGAAGGATGAACGCAGACACCGGATGTCTCGTTTTCAAATGATACAACAAATGAGTCAGGACTTGTGGCGTCGTTGGTCACTGGAGTATCTGCATTTATTGCAGCAGCGTGTAAAGTGGACAGACCGGACGTCGCCCCCTTCGGAGGGGGATCTGGTTTTATTAAAAGAGGCTAATTTGCCATCGTTATTTTGGAGACGAGGTCGCATTTTAAAGTTAATCTGGGGCGCGGACGGGACTCCGCGTGTGGCGCAAGTGTTGGTTGATGGATCGGTGCTAAATCGCGCAGTCGCGACCTTAGCTCGATTACCGGTTGACTAGTTTAAGATTTCAGGCTAGAAAGCGGTACGTCCGCTTTGGGTGGCGGGATGTTGCAAATAAACAGGCATTTATTTTTGTTGGAAATAAAACTTTGATTTGTATTATGGACGGATCGATTTGGGAATCGATTATCGAGATTCAATTTATTTAGTGGCATAATGGCCCCATCACTAATTGTTTTTTTTTGTTGGTACACTTGTCTCGGGAAGGCAACAATGGCTGGTTTATAGGTTATCGTGTGTTGATAATTAAATAGATTTTAAGCAGTAATAAGGGCATTTGGAGCCGTATTACTCTAATTAAGTGTATTGTGCAACCTGTGTTTTGTGAGTGTGTACGTCGTAAGCGAATCGCATCGGGAGTACAATTCGCCTGGATGTCGGCGTCACCGCTGCTGGAGTAAGCAGGTATTTCTTCCGGGGAAAAGTGCACTTGGGGTAGTTTGGGTGTGATTAGGGAACCCGAGAAGACCCGGACTCGGATTCAGGCCCCATCAGACCATATGGATCCCGTTCTGGACGGCGGGAGCGGCATGGAACTGTGAGTGGATTTTGTAGATTTTAAGGTGTAACCTAATTTTAAACAGTAGCATAGTGTGTGTTGTGGGTTTCCGCAACATAAGCTTTTATACATAACTAGTTAACCCGGCGGACTTCGTACCGCTTTGACAGTTTCTATGACAACAAAACAAACAAATCGTATTTCTACTTATTTATCACTATGTCCCTGCATTTTAAATCTGTAATATCTTCGAAAATATTCATTAAAATTACATGCTGTAAAGGGCCATATTGATCTATGTTATATTCACAATGTAGGTATATATTTAAAGTACTTAATTGGATAAGGATTAATGCTGTTTTGTTTAAAATCGCTTTGTAAATAAGCCTTTATTTCTCGTAAAAAGTAAAGGATAAAAAATGATAATTGTGGGTTATTCCTAAGAGATAGACATATACTATCGTGGACTTTTTGTAGACCTTTTTAAGCTGTACAATACTGTAGTACATTATTTTGATCTATCTCGTAGGCTTCAGCCAGCGTTTCCAATGTAAGCGTAAAAACATGTGAAACCTCTAAAATTATCAGTGTTTTTCTACTACATTATGCATGTATTTATATATATAAACCTTCCAATTGAATCACTCTACATATAAAAAAAAACCGCGCCAAAATCCGTTGCGTAGTTTTAAAGATCTAATCATACACTACATAGGGACAGACAGACAGCGGGAAGCGACTTCTTCTTCTTTTCTAATATATAAAATTCTTGTGTCACGGTGTTACGGTGTCTCGTGTCATGCCAACGTCGCGTCTCGATCCCCACATTGGTTGCATCCTTGCATCAGTACGCACTAGCACGAGTGCGAATTGGACATACAACATAGACTCTCCGAATGCCGACTGATCGAATGAGCAAATACGATCTCGTCCAACATACCTGCTGCTAGTGCTCGCAAAAAAAAGTGACGTGAAAAGCCGCGTTCCAACACTTCCAACCCTCCAATACCCTTGGCTAGTAAGTTTGCCAAAAAGTATTGGAGCGAATGTGTAGCCGCATGCCTTGGTACAATAATTGGCCATTTTAATTCGTAGCCAAGCTTGGACCCAAGTCACAAGTCAATGTGTGGCTCCGGCATCACAAATCACATTGTAGCAGTGTGAGTAAGAACGTCGATCAACTTGTGTGCTACACTTTAGGCCGTTGTGTTTCGCATTTGCCATACTGTACCGAACTACATGTGTGCGACATCAAACAAATCGGGCTCGGGGACAGATTCGCCCAAATGCAACTAATACACCTCATCATTCGCTACCGTCTCGCAATTCGTTTCGTGACTAATTGGGCGTAGGCGTTGCTAGTTACTTTATCTTCGCCGTAGATTTACGGTTATTACCTCAATCTTTGCTTTAAGCATTTTTCTTAACGTATATTAAAACGCTTATGTTATAATTATTATTTTCTATTGAAAAGTTTAATATATTATATCTGTTTAGAAGTAAATAGGTATCTTTTCCAAATGTTTATGTTTTAAAGTTATTTCTTTTTAAACTGTCAATACCTTTTGTTTTGCTTCTTATTTTTTAATCATACATTTTACTTTGCATTTCTCATACAGCTCGTTTATAATTTCATTTGTTGTATTGGAGAGGTACACTGAGCTTGATAAGGGAATTACAAGCCGTCATTCATTAGCATAAGCCGACGCGGGCGCAAAACAGATAGCAGTAAGGTGCTTAGTTAAATGAAGCGTTTTGGGCGTAAAGTTACTACGAGCAACGAGCTACGACGCGACGTGCCGTAGCAGGTTGTGTAGCACCGTAGACGACCGCTTATCAGCTGGGTTCATAAATCATCTCAAAGCAGCATTAAACTTAATTGATTATGATATATTTACGTTAATATTTAGAATTTAACTTAGTGTGGATTTGTTTCTTCTTTTAACATTGGTGTACCTTACCAACAAAATGACATATTTATTTATTAATTTAATCTTAGGAAAATCAACAGCTATTATACAATAATAATCATTTAAATAGCTACAGAAAGTACTTATGGTCCTCACATAAATGTCCACACATTGTGCATTGAGGTATTGGGTGGTAAATCTCATTCTCAATGAATGTTTATTACTGGTGCAAACAGAGCTCGCTCTAACATTTTTTTATTTTTTTATTAAAATTGAAGTTTCATAATAATGTGTTGTTCTTTTTCATCCTTTCAGAATCTTTAACGTCTTTTATGTTCGTTGTTTTATTTTTAAATATTTAAGTAGGTAGCTTCTTATGTATATTGACCTAAAGCAATGAACTTTACACATTGACATACATTACTCACTTAGATTTTGCTTTCGAATACACTGTTGATGATGAAAAACCCTTGCCGATATTGTGTCGATATTTTATATTACAAATTTTCCCACCTACAGATGACGTAGTGACTATCAATGCTATATTGGTAGTCAAGTGCAGATAAGATTTAAAAAGTCATTAGCTTTTTCTTAAAACAACTTTCATCTGTACCTATATAAAATGGTAATGGTATAATGGCTTTCCAATAGCTTTTTCCTCCGCGCTCTGAGCCCAGGGCATCCTGTACAGCGTGCAGGTTAGGCTGCGGAGGCGTGTGCACCGGCAATAGCCGTGATTGGATTAGCCCCGGCCCGCGTTGACGAGGCCCGCGGGAGCCCCGGGGCTGCGACGACGCTAATACTCGTACCCGGCCGGACCCGCCAACGCCACTTCCAACTCGTAAAAGGAACGACTGACACTGTTTTATACGTTTTTCTTTTGTTTATTGTTGTGTAGTAACAATACTGATTGTAGGAATTGTCACAAATGACAACGTTATGACTCGTATGTAGTGGCATCAGTGAACGACAAGAACCATTGATCGTCATGTTTTCCCTCTAATTGTTAAAAATACTATGTTATTGTTTGCCGATGAAAATTGTGTCCCGTGAATGTTATGTAAGTTTACATACAAACAATTCGGAAAATAAATCGTTAAATTAACAAAGTTCAATAGTTATTCTAATCTGTGTTTATTTTAAATATATTTTATTTGACGGATTTAGTCAGTAAAAATATTAGCCAACTATTCAGAAACATTGCAGTGGACTAATATAGGCTGATGATGATGATGATGATGATTCAGAAACAACCTGTCAGAAAAAGTCAGGTTGTTTCTTGCTGGGATTGGAGAATACGCAATACGGGTTGGTAGGTTTCTATAATTTCCAAAACGAAATAACGACAATTTTTACAAATACCTACTACCTTTCTACATGTAGGTACATGAAGGTATAAATATAGTTATAAACGTCGGACTCAATCGGGTCGGGGCTATTTAAAGAAATTATTAGGTACCAATTACGTCGCTTGTTGTGCGTGATTGGAATGCACGCGGGCGGCGGCGAGGAGGGCTCGGCGACAAATTCTTACAAATTAATACATCTATCTGGGAACCTCCTCGGCGCGATACGTGCGGAATACCACATCGCGCTGCTAACGCGATTTGAACACTGTATGTTGACATTGAGTGCCTTTGAGAGGGTTGTAATGGAATATACAAGAAGTAAGTAATAGAGCTGACAGAGGCCGTTAACGGGACGGACTACCAGTAGGTATAAATACCGATAACAAAAAATAAATCTTTATTTTTTTCTTAATCAAAGCAAAAGCATGCTTCTTCATTTGTGACTGCCCCAATTTATTGGCTTTCGTATATAGTCCTTACGTAGTCCGTACCACTGCTTAAAACCTTTTTTTTTACGATTCTGATAGGCGGCTCGATGAATAGTTTTCATTTTCCCCGCTTGAGATTCGGAACTTTAAAGAAGCAATATTGCAGCACTCTAGATGTTATACCGGAGATACCATATAACCGAAATAGGGGAAACTAGAAACTTGAGAATTTATGATTTCATTTATTAAAGAAGTGTAGTTCCACTCAAGTGTTTCGGCGGAGACAACAACCGCGCAACACAGCGGGGAATTCCATTTCTAATCTCGGGGCATGATCTGCGGAGTCAGCGGTGCGCTGCAATATGCGCCGCGCGCGTCTCTTCACACTCGCTGTTTCGAGAGCAATCGAGGCGCCAATAAAAAAGACGATCGTCGCCCCGAGCCGCCGGCACCGACTTATATACAGAACACCCTGCCATCGCTATTTATTTTATTGACTGCCATTTGCTCTGACTTTTATCGCTACCCACTTCCTGGGCAACAAAACAACGCCAGAACTTACCTGCTTTTTGTCCGGCCGTACTAATACTGAGCCCCTGTCCGATGCTTATTGCCGATCTCTGTTATTGCAGGAGGGGATCATGGGGATCGTGTCGCGCGAACCTACTGTAACCTTGACCCTTCGTTTTTAATTTAAAAACGACATTTGTTGGTATCGTTTATTTTATGGCTATAAAATGTTTATTCCGACCATTAATTATAAAAACCATTACTTACGTAATATAATGAGTATTTGATGTTAATATTTTTATGTACAGGTAGGTATTAAATAAATCGACAAATTGTTATTGAGCAACGAACGATTGGCAAAATATTAATTGTCGATTCATGTTTAATTAACTGTATATTCTGCAAATAATAAATCGCGAGTTTATTTGAATCGATCATTTCAAAAATCTCTTAAGTCACTCAATTAGAATTTTTCAGAAATCAATAAAAACTGTTTTATACACAAACAAATGAGTTTTAAAGGACTTTTTTTATGTTTAATTTAGTATTTGAGTGGTAGAAAATTAAAATAGCGAATAACCTTTACAGTTAAATAATAGAGCTAATGAAAAAAACCTGAAAAACTGTTCTTGA
This sequence comes from Eudonia lacustrata, assembly GCA_947562085.1. Taxonomy (NCBI): domain Eukaryota; kingdom Metazoa; phylum Arthropoda; class Insecta; order Lepidoptera; family Crambidae; genus Eudonia; species Eudonia lacustrata. Next base: position 15,019,246 of record OX387312.1, on the reverse strand, counting down.
CTTAATGTTGTTTTAGTGAGAAATAGGGTTAGTGGTAAATAATTTAACCAAGACAATCGTAGTAATCATATTTTTTATTGCTTATTATTGAGAATTACACTTAAAAATAATCTTAATAACATACATAATGGTATTATTTTGTCATGTTTAAATCTTTATAGGTACATAGTCATATTCTCCATCATTCTCATCTGGATTCAAATTCAAATTCAAATTCAAAATCATTTATTCAGTTTAGGCTACAAATAGCTCTTATGAACGTCATTTTATGCCATCGGTTCGTAAGTCTATCTACTCTGGGCGGGAGATCTTGTACTGAGAAGATTATCTTCAACATTTGCAGTTGGCCAGCTAAAAATGTTGTTATAAAATGGCATAAGCTCTTCCAGAATGCTATCTTGAACTTGTTTTATATCGTCTATTTTTTTTATTGATGGGCACTTTCAAATTATAGGCTTTGGCTGAAGGAAGTGAAACAAAAGTTGTTTTTTTTATTAATAAGAATTAATGTTTAATCAATCCATTAATATATTCCTCGGCTCTGATAGTTCCTTTTCGATCTGAATCATATTGAAAACTCATGTGTCGAAGGTGCTAATGACTTTTTCTGGTCCTTTGGGGACTTTTTTCCATAAGATTCAGTTGACAAACGTGCTTTTTTGTACAAAGGCCACCATTTCTTAAATTTCCAAAACATCTTTAGTTTTTAGTTATATGACTGTAAATGTTGAGCTCGAGTTCAAAACCAAATCAATGTATTCTCCTGGGACGTAGATACGATCATGCTTTCGAACAATTTTTATGCCTAACTTCACTTTTCTTTTACTCAACTGTTTTGTGCGAAAAGTAATTTTAGCTTAAAAATGTCTTCAAGTGAAACTGAGAGTGATGGTGAGCCGAAAAAGAAGAGAATGTGTAATCCCGCAAAGTATAAAAGAAATGTTATAAAAAAATCTAAAAATAAAGGACAGTCGTATATTATATAACGAGGTCAAATTTGAAGTTAGGAATATTGTTGAACCAATCAGAACAAAGCAAATTTAAAACGTCAAACTCAGTCAGTATATTTGTTGCTTCTTCACGCTGCAACGGATGGATGGATTTGGATGAAATTCGGCATACAGATAGTTTATAACCTGGATTAAAACATAGGATACTTTTTAACCCGATATTCCCAAGAGAACGGGAATCACGCTGGTGAAACCGCGAGCGGCCGCTAGTAAAACATAAAACTATAAAATAAATGCAGTAAATACTCATTAGAAGACATTTGACATATCAAAATGACCTTTGATAGTCAAATGACACAATATGTCACATATAATAATAATATGTCATGTTCTTAATATCGATTTTAAATTTACAAAATGGCATCACTGTTACACCTACTTCCGTCACATTTCACGAAATCACTCTCACAAATTGTATATATAGAAGGCGAGCGGAAAGATGTTACACATCAAAAACAAAGTAGGTCATATCATCTGGTCGTATTGTCTGTAAATGGTATCGTCTCGTATCATGTGGAGGTCGTATCGTCCGGTATCGCTGTCTTTAAGTTAAAATTTAAACCTGTGATACAGAATAATGAGTGAATGATGAGCGACCTGTGTAGCAAGAAGCAGGTGCAGGTGGTTTGTCAATAAGCCGAAGGCGGAGTTGAGGGAAAGGCATCTGCGAGAAATTATGCTTAGGTTCATTATTTATACTTTGCTATGTAACTATTAGAAAATACAAATTAATTCCCAGCATAAAAGTATTACTTCATTACAATCAACAAAAAATTACATTATCATTTTCGTTATTAATACCGGAGAACACAAAAATAAATCAGAAATATTATTAGCCCTTATCTAAAAGAGTAACAAGAAAAATGCAATCCATAATCAATTGTTAGACTTGTTTTATTGCAGCGCGCGTGAGGGCAGCGGGGCAGCCGCGACCGCGCGCGGGGCAAGGGGTGATCCCCATTTTCCACACATCATTGCATCGGGCCGCAGATTTATTTGCATGCGGGCCGCTGACCAGGATCCATTACTGCCATTACCCCGCTATCTGATCAACCCGCACGAGAGTTATGGCCTCCTTGTTTTTCTTAACTACACGAAAAAATGCCAACAAAGAGAAAAAACCCAATGTTTAGGAAGTCGCATTGAAAGGATTGGATGTTGTGCCGGTTATGGCTTCCGCTATATTTCTTTGTTATGGCTGGGTATTGACCAATGTAGACTATTAGTTATATGTCATACATTAGGGACGATAAGGGTAATTTTAAAATTGGTTATACTTATTTACGTATCAAATTGCACATGGTTACAAATATTGATTTATAAAAAAAAGAAAAAGTGTTAATAAAGAATTTTTCATATGTATTGTAAAGTGAATGGAAACAAGCACCTAAAGTAATGAAGTTAGCTGAATTATATCCGATAACAAGTCAGCAATAAAATAATTGGTGTTATTAGTAAACAACGTCAATGGACGTCTTATCGGTGCTTATCAGTAGCGTTACACGTATCAGCCGCTCATCGAACTCTCTAAGTTGTGCAACTTAACTCAGAGACGGGGAAAGTTTTTCTGGGCGGACGGGCGGCTCCGTTCATTCAGATTTATGCCACGCGTCCGACGCAGTTCAATACAAGTAATGAACGGGGCGGAAACTATAAATCTACTTAGTCGCCCAACTTGCGTAACTGAGAAGAATCAAGAAAGTGAAGTAAACATTGCTGGCTATTAGCTCGTTTGTGACGAGACGCGCCGGCTTTCCGACTGCCATTGGAACTTAGTGAGGTTTCCGCTTAGCGGCATTAATCTGTAATTAGGTCAGAGTTTACACGTCGTGTGAAGGGTCAGCGTTCGATTTCACGTTTCATTTCATACGACACTGACACAGTTTCACCTTTTTAAACACAAACTTGTTGAGTTTGAAAGTGACGTGATTAGGCGTTCAATGGAAATCTAATTCGGTCAAAATTCATATTATTATTTATTATTTTATCAAGTTGATTCAAACATAGTAATTGGATTTTTTTCTATTAAGAAAACTGAGTTTCTTTGACGAACTACGAAGTTTGTTAAAGTTATTGCAAACTAAAGCCTCTCTACGAATCTATTCAAAATGAATGGAGAGTATAAAGCACATAGAGGATAAATATTTTTTAAATATTTCTCATCTTTTTTAAATACAATAATGTATTTTACTCAATACGTAACGTATCCTAAATATCAGTTTAATGTTTTCTAAGTTTTTTTTGCTTTTGTTTAGATTGTCATGATGATAAATTAGTAACTTTATTGTTAGTAGAGCACAAGTAAGTTACATGTAAATAATTAAATCAAGTGCGGATATAAAAACTGCACATATAACTTATTTATACCGTATCTGACTGGAAAATGAAAAATTATTGCGAAAGTCTCGCAAAATTGTAGAAAGGCATACAAGTTAACGTAGAGTGTAAACAGCTGATGTTTTCTGTATTTCGGTATAAATAATTTTTAATTTAAATTTATCTGAAACTAGCTCTTGGGCTTATTTTTCTAGGAGTATGACTGAACCCTAAATATCCGAAATATATTGAATTTTAGTAATTACAAATTCATTAGTTTTTGAAATATTTACATGAAAATACATACGTAACTCAATATAAATAAGCTCTTCTCACACTAACTTAGGACTAACAATTTATTCTAAAATAGTAACAAAAATTTAAATTGTACTTACCTAAGATAGATTTATTTTACGAGTTGTCCAGGGGTAATATGAGAAAACAAAGTAGTCAATTGGGCCAGTATTTATGTAACGAGATGGCATGTAATTATGCAAGCAGCCACAGAAGTAAGATATTCTTGACCGTGGGGGGCGACTCTACCAAACGCTTTATTAGTTTCCTATAGTCACAATAGCGAATAGTGTGGACACAATGCCTAGATATCGATAATTCCACTGATTGTGCAATAGTCAGTGATATCTACAAAATATAGTAAGACCTACCTAATTTTCTTTCGATTGAAATTATATTGGTATCATATTTAAAAGTTGATAAACAGTTATTTAGAACGGGATTATAAATAAATACTAAATTAATAAATCTAAACACCAGGAACCTTGGCTCGGGTAAAAAACAAGGGAAAAGGCGCCCGCCATCTACATACTTCGTCGTGGTCCTAAATTAGTAATAATATTGGTAAAGTATTCAGTTATTACATACTTGGCGTGCACTTGAAGATGTATATATTGATAATGATGATGATGATACATGTAAAAGTAGTTAAAAAATAAAATATTTACTTTGCACTTAACATACCCGCTTAACTCTCCTGTGTACAATGGTGGGTTGTTTAATCACCGCAGAATGTTATACCTTATTAAAAAAATCTGTATAACTAGGAAGAGCCTGTATTTTATTTGTGCCTAACCAAATTATCGATAACCATAACACCACTAGAATAGTTATACATCGGCGTGGGCCGGCCGCGACAAATCAACCCTGGCGGGCGTCGCGCCGCGCCGCCCTCATCGACAGCCGCTGATTTATCGGCGGGCCGCACTATCGCCCGAGCAGACCCGCCACATTTGTCCCACTGTGTCTACCACTGTACCAGTACTCTTTTAAAACGTGCCGTGGGGACGTTTATTTATATGGACACATTAAGGGGCAACAGGAGACGTTTAATTATGTAGTGGGTCAAAAGGAAAATCCAGATTTCAACTTTAGAAACAAACCAATGTCTCAATAACCCAGCGTGCGACACTAGTTTTCGTCGCCAAAAAATAAATTTAGAATTTTATCTTTTTATTTATTTTATTTTCTTTTTCTTTTATTTTATTTTTAATCCATCTCTGAGGCCCCGTGTTCGATCCCCGGTCGGCTCAATTTAGTAATTATTGTTTTTCTAAATTGTCTCGGGTCTGTTTCTAATATACTTATGCATAATAAGTATGTATTTAAGTGTTTTAAGTATGTTTATCCGTTGTCTAGTAACCATTTAACGAGATTTATCACGAAGATTCTTTTGGGCTAGATAATTAGTGTGAGTGTAGGAAAGTTTATATTTATATTTATTTATTGAAATTTTATTGAATAAAAGATATGATGAAGCAGGTGATCTGTAGGTATTCAATTGTTACTAAAGTCAAAAACAGTGCTGACCCCTATGTTTAATGGTTAAAGGGAAAGAGTTAGATCACTGCTCGAACACAGGGTAGTGACCCTACAAGCTTCAATGAACCGTCTAACCACAAAATAATCTTTACTTTGACTTCGATAATGCATAAAAAAGAATTTGATTTATTTATACAAACCAAAAAAGGTTCGATTAGGAACAACCAACAGATGCTCGAGACCTTTACGGCCCACCAGTCGCCATTAAACTTAACACTTCTTTGCAGAGGACAGTTAATCGCATGTTAACGGTCGGTGACCGTGGTAAATCTCTGGTAATCCGGCGCAGAACAAATATAGTTGAGGGCCGATAAGGTGCGTCCGGCGGGCGGGCGGCGCTAATGCCCCATTTGTATGATGATGCCGGTCAGGCCGCTGCGGCCGGTCCCCGAATGGTCTCGAGAGGTCACCGAGACCGATGGGGATGTGAGTAAATCATAGAACATTTTCATCACATCACAGATAGCGCTGTACTTTTAAAATTCGAGATCTGTTAACTCATTCTTGGGGGCTCGATGGCGTAGCTGCTATAAACTAAACTAAACTTAAACAATAAACTTTTCTACACTCATACCAATTATCTAGCCCAAGAGAAGCTTCATTATGAAACTCGTTAAAATGGTTACTAGACAACGGATAAACATACTTAAAATACTTATTATACATAGAAAACACCCAGACCCGAGACAATTTAGAAAAACAATAATTTCTAAATTGACCCGACCAGGGATCGAACTCGGGACCTCAGAGATGGCGACACCATGAAAACCGGTGTACAAACCACTCGACCAAGGAGGTCGTCTATGCTAGGCTATGCGCGTTCGAAGTGTGTGTTGAGTGTTAGTTTTTTTTACCATTCCACAACGACACAATGTTAATGAAAACAATGTAGGTATGGCAAAACTGCTACTCGCCTCGTTTGTCACTGCGCTGCTGCTTCAATGCCATACTTTCCGTCTACCTTAACGTGCTTGAAAGGAAAGGAAAATAGAACTCGCACTTTGCACTCTGCTAGCGACCTTGTAAAGTTAGAACTTTCGCAGACCCGGCGGTCACCAAAGGCTTGTGATAACGATGACCTATTAGGTAGCTATTACCTATTAGGTAGGTATTTTATCTACCTATTTACTACGCAATGGAGTTTTCACTTATGTGAACACAGACAAGTGGATCCTACCTTTATTTAGCTTTTTTAATACGTGAGAAATCAACATAACTCCAGACCTTTAGTCGCGGCCAGCCAGAAAACAGGGCACAAGTGCAAACAGCAACGATGTTTGTTTGTTTAAAAAAAACGAGCGATGGCAGCAGCGGCGGCCGGTGTGGCGGTCAGTTAATTTAAATGGTAAACGCGCGCTTAGAATGGGCAAGCACGCGCGCTCCCACGCCGCGAGTTATACGAGGTATACCGTTTTGCAGACGTTCTACATCATTACTTTGCTAAATTAGCCATAGAAATGTCTAAAATATTGAAAAGACTCTTATTATATAGTTAACCTGTATATTTAAATAATCATTAAAGGTAAAGCAGTACTTTGATTTTCGTAGGCATACTTAACGTATAGGATTAACACACTAACTATATAGGTACTCGTATACTTCGTCAGCCAGCATTAGCACCTAATGTTCTACTACTGGGCTCAGGTCTTAGCCCTCATTGGGGAAATTGGGTCATATCATAACTATACCTTACACCCATCACGCTATAAGTCAGATCGGGTTATTGGCGGGTTACTAACTAAGTACTTATGCTCACGGATCTCGCGGTAATTTACGCCGAGTTGACATACAGATTGTAACTATAAATCTGTTGACTATTTTACTACTGTTGTGCATTTACAAAAATGTGTAAATGTGTTAAGGTACCTACACACGCCGACAGGTCAGACTTATACCACATACTGTCAAATTTCGTTAAAAGACCAGACCAGTGCAGCAGGCCCCGCTTGCAGCATATATACTGAGCTGTGCACAGTGTTGGCATCACATAACAGGGCACAATGTTAATTGTTATTTTTTTTTTAATTCTTTTTGTCACATGTTGTATGTTTAATTGTGTGTTTTGTTATGTGATTCCAATAAATGTCTTTTATTCTTTATTCTATTATGTGATATTGTTGAACAGTTATTGGACAAATTCGAAAGTTTTGATATATTGATAAGCGGGCCCCGTTATAAAAAGTCCGATAATTAAAGTTCTATGTGTTCAATGAATTTGTTTCAACACCACGCCTGCCAAGATTGCATGACGCGCATTCGTATGTCGTGACTGCACTATTGTTTCTACTGTAGTCACTGTAAATGATAGATACTGTATACCTTTCTAAATTAAGTTCTATAATCGTGGTGTATTCAGATAAGCTCAATCATTCTGCGGCAGGGTGATGCGGATGAGTCGGCGGTGAAGGGCGTCATTAGCGGTTATCACTTCATTCCGGATGAAAAAACTTCAACGGCCCTCCTACAACGTGCCTTTAATGATTTATTAATTTTTACCTCCATAAATATGGTGCACGCCTTTATAATGAGCTCCGGCGTCTGAAGGGGGTGATAATGAAAGACAGGTGATTTTGTGTTTTCAATAAGATTTTACGCTAGCTTCCTGATAACGGTAAGCAAACTCATAGATAGTGCTAAGTACTAATAGTGCCAAGTAATGCCTTAAATACGAATACTCGTAGTATTAAATATAGCTTAGCGTACGCTAGACTTATGTATTTATTTATCATTCAATGTAATACCTAGATGCTTTAGGAAAAGCGATTAAAACACCTTCAAAAAAAAACGGCTTCAGATTTTACAGATTATCATTGCTCTTTAAACCTGCCTAATTAATGAAGTAACAACATTTGTGGCTGAGAATCAGTATTTGAAGCTCAAGTAGCAACAAAAATCATAATTGTCCTAACTTTTTACGAGCACGTCTGTCTTCACAGCCCTCGGCACAGGCTCCCGGTGACCCGCTAAACGCCGCGTCAGCAACGCACGAGCAATCGATACGCAGCTCGCAGTCTCGGGTGCCTGGTGCGAGTTTTATTTCACCATTTAATCACGTTAAAAAAACATGATTTTGTATGGCATTGAAGTAGCGCCCTCCTGGTGACAAACAAGGGGAGTTAAAATTTTGCTTAGTAAAAATTTGCTCGTTTTCGTGGAAGGAAAATCGAATGGCAAATATAACTCGCACATCCCGCATTCTTATTACTGAAAACAGCAACCAGTTGTTAAGTAAATACAGTTGCAAAATGTGTGCTTGAAAAATTGGTATTACGGACATTAATCGCTCAATAATCGCTCGCTTAGTGCATTTGCGATTAAAATTTAGCCCACAAAAACGTAAATGAGAAACGAGAGCCAAGTTCAAAATTATTTGCCTTGGTTGTTGACTTCAACGACAAAAGAAGTGAGATCTAAATTGTGCCAAGTTCAATGGTCAGTCCTGAAATTTATTTATAACAACATAAAAAATAATTTCTTACTTAGGATAATATATTGAAGCCTAAGGTCTGACTTGGCTAGTTCTCATATACGAATTATTATTAAGTACCTACTAAAACAGTCATGGAAGAGCCCAATGTTCGATGGATAGATTCTACCAGCCAGCCAAATTTCAAGAAGAATAAAATAAGAACTTACAGCTTTAGAACTTGCGAAGGCTATAATATTCGTATATGAATACTAACCAAGTTAGACTAGGCTTCAATATATTATCCTAAGTTATAAGAAGATATTACATTTCATGTTGTTATAAATAAATTTCAGGACTGACCCAAACTGAACTTGGCACCCATTTAGATCTCACTTCTTTTGTCGTTGAAGTCAACAACCAAGGCATATAGGTATCATAATATTGAACTTGGCTATCATTTCATATTTATGTTTTTGTGGGGATATCATTACTTTTTGTACAGAAATTATTAGTAGGTACCTAATTATTTATAATAAAATTATTGCACCGCTCCCTACCCCGCTGCTCCACGGCCGCCCGCCGCGCCGCACCGTGCGCCGTGGTCCATGGTATTATTTAATTATTTATACTTAATGATCTTACACTATTGATGTGCGCTAGTTATTGAAATAATAATTAATACTAAATCCCAGTTAATAATAACGTAATAAATACGAAAGTCGTCTATACTCTTAGTTAAAAATAGTTATAAGTACTAAAACTGATACTTATGTTTGGATCTAAAAAAATAAGGATGGTATTCCACTCGTATATTCACGTGAAGACCTTAAAATCCACATTAAGACCGGCTGTCATAAAAATAACTAAGTGTTCCTAATAAAATCAATTATTTGAAAAATATATTAAATTGATAAAAATCTACTACTTGTATTCGCCCAATCTGGATGCCAAATTTGAACTTTCTAGGTCATCTGGAACTGGGTTAGAGTTTTGATTTATATAAAGATCAGTGAGTCAGTCCAGTCAGTGATAAAAATGACGATTTTTGGACGTTAATATTTAAATAACCGTTTGAGGTGTGTTTATGTTTGGAGCACATCATATGTATCTCGTAAATTTGACATGTTTAAGTGAAATAGTTTTTGAGTTATGAGGGGTCAAAAGTGGCTCTAAATGGTTCGTGTAATATTACACACGGTGCTGCTCGCCAGTTCTGTTAGCTTGAACTTGGCTTGAGACGCTACCGCGTGTCTAGATGTAATAGAATGTTTTTGTTTTACAACGCAATATAATTTATAACGCAAATTTTGTTGCGAACAAATTACAAAAATACAAATGTTGAAAAAAATATTTTTGACATACCGGGTCAGGTGCTCTCCCGATTGAGTTATCGTGGTTCTAACCAGCAGCCCGCCGAAATTTTTCAACACTGTTTACTTTTTACTTTGAAAGCCAAAGGCGCCCATTCAATGTCAACAACTACCGTCATTAACATCCTATCATAATATTTTTACAAATTTATAAAATGTTTTTGTTTTGTTTATATAATTTTTAACGCAAATTTTGTTGCGAACAAATTACAAAAACACAATCATCATCATCATCAGCCCCTCCTGACCCACTGCTGGGCATAGGCCTCTCTTTGCTTGTGCCATCCGCCTCGATCCTGCGCTACTCTGAGCCACGTGCAACCAACGGTCTTGGTTATATCGTCGACCCATCTCACCGGTGGACATCCCCTTTTTCTGTAACCGTCTCTCGGCCACCATTCAGTCAGCCTTCTAGTCCACCTGTCGTCACTTCGTCTGACCAAGTGTCCCGTCCAACTCCACTCGAGCCTCAATATCCGCTCGCTGGCATCTTGGACTTTAGTGCGCTTGCGGATTTCGGTGTTTGGGACGCGGTCCAAAAGTGTGATGCCAAGCATGGTGCGCTCCATGCCCCTCTGTGCAACACTAATTTTGTGCATAGCTTCCCTAGTCAGGCGCCATGTCTCAGCACCGTACGTCAAAGTTGGCAGGACACATTGATTAAAAAGACGTGTTTTAAGACATTGTGGAATGTGGGTGGACTTAAAGATGTCGCCTAGTTTTCCGAGAGGGGTAAGGGAAGCAAAGTTCTGTACCGAGGATGCAATATTGCAAAAACTCAGCAGCAGAACTTAGCTATACCGGTTCCGTGTCACACCTCCATGTGGTCTCCCCTGGTAACTGCGGTGAGAAATCAATATTGCTGCTAAATTTCTCACCACAAGCTAACGTGACTGGGAATAAAATTCGCCAAGACACACTGGCCAGCGTGGCGTTTTAAGGCTAATTCTTCTTTGTTTCACGATTAATGCCTTCAAGCCTCGGCCCTCAGTCCCTAGCAGCCCCGCCATTCCTGGTTTTGGCAGCGGCTACGGTTCCAGCGGGGCAGAGGGTGCTAAGAATCACTGGAAGTCGTTCAGCTGCCAAAACCCAATGACCCTGACCTTGGAGTGTTACAATGCCAAGACGATTCGCACGGACGAAAGATGATTTGAACTGCAACACGAACTGGATAAAGTTAGATGGGACATATTAAGTTTGTCAGAGATTCGACGAAAGGGAGAAGATCTTCTAACGCTTACATCTGGGGACCTATTTTACTACAGGGGTCACGAGGATAGCTCTCATGGAGGCGTGGGATTTCTAATAATTCTGGATAAACAAAAATGTCGTTCCTTCCATACAAAACATAAAGAGTATTTCTACCCGCGTTTGTTTCACTGTACTTAAACTAAACAAACGTTACTCTCTCTAAATTGTTCAAGCTTATGCCCCTACGTCTGACCATCCTGATGACGAAGTCGATTTATTTTATAAGGACATTGAAAGAGCTATTACAGAGGCACCATGCCAATATACCACCATAGTAGGTGATTTCAATTCCAAAATCGGAGCTCCTCTTGTAGCTGAAAAATCTATCGGCAGTTTCGGACTTGGAAGGCGCAATAAAAGAGAGCAAGTTCTCGTCAACTTCCATGAAAAAAGAAACTTTTATGCAATGAACACCTTTTTCCAAAAGCGCCCCTCAAGGAAGTGGACATAGACAAGTCCTGACGACCACTATATAAATGAAATAGATTACATAATATCTTCACATAAAAGCATTGTGACTGATGTATCTATTCTGTCCCAATTTAAGACAGGAAGTGGCCCTATGGTCACTTCCTTCAGATCTTAGACAAGAAAGAGCAAAGATGATTCCACAAAAAATATGAAAAACAAGAGGTAGCATTATTACAAGATCAGTTTCGTGAAGACCTACGTAACCAATTTGATGGACTTAAAGAATCAAACTTAGATGTCGGCCAAATTAATCAGCTGCTGTGTGATGTTATATCCGAAACCGCTCGTAAACACTTGGGTGATGTCCCAAAAAAAGCTAAAAAAACTCTCTCTGAAGACAAGAGATATGATTGAGCGAAGACGAATAATGAAGCTAAACACAGTAGCAGACCAAAAAGAAATGTTAAGTTTGAATAAATTAATACATAAATCAATTAAAAAGGATTTAAGAACATATAACACTAATATTATTACCAACACAATCAATAAATATAGGGGACAAACAAAGATTTTTAGACGAAAAACAAGTTTAGGTAATAAACAAATATTAAAATTAAAAGATATAGATGGGAATTGCGTGACCGACAGACAACAGCTTCTTAAAATAGTTGAATAGTTTTATAGTGAGCTATACGCATCACATTCAACATCCGTCAACAAGCTAAATAACGACCCTAGAGCTCCACCGGTAAGAAGTCTAGAGAGCGATGAACTACCGCTAATTGTATCTCGTGAGGTAAAATATGCACTTGGCCAGATGAAAAGCGAAAAGTCTCCTGGCAACGATGGCGTTTCCATTCAACTACTCCGTGCCACTACCGTGCAACGGACCACCAGTGATTGACGTACTGATTAAGCTCTTCAACGATGCCATGTATCTAGCTCGAACATCTGAGTCTTGGAAAAACGCTGCGGTAACAATCATCCATAAAAAAGGGGACATTTCAAAGCTAGGTAATTACAGGCCCATAAGTTTGCTCTCCCAGGTTTATAAACTGTTTGCTAAGATCCTCTGTAACCGCCTTACCCGAAAGTTGGATGAATATCAGCCTTCTGAACAGGCTGGCTTCCGGAGTGGATTCTGTACCATAGATCACATCCATTCAGTCAAGCAGCTGATGGAGAAAAGTCACGAGTTTAACCGGCCCCTTTGTATGGCCTTCGTGGACTATGAAAAGGCTTTCGACAGTGTCGAGCATTGGGCCGTATTTGACTCTCTCCATCGCTGCAACATTGACGCTCGGTACGTGGATCTGCTTCAGGAGATATACAGCCAGGCCACAATGCAGGTTTGGCTGCACAGCTTGACTAACTCTATCTCCATCAAGAGAGGGGTGCGACAGGGGGACACCATTTCACCTAAACTTTTTACGGCTTAGGCCTTAAGATGAACATGGACAAGACCAAGATTATGTCGAACATCTCTGGTGTCTCGAATCCTAACATCATGGTTGGGGGCGAGAGGCTAGAGGTAGTCGACTCATATGAGTATCTTGGCCATGTTTTATCTTTTGGGAGAGAGTATCAGTTGAAAGAGGTCACCAGACGTGTTCAACTGGGGTGGGCAGCTTTCGGAAAACAAAAACACAAATGTTGAAAAAATTTCCACGAGCAGGATTTGAACCTGCACCCTTCTGACATACCGGGTCAGGTGCTCTCAACATTTTACAAATAGTTACAATTTGCAAATGTAAATGACAGCGGGGCCGAGGTAACGCGGCGCGGGAAAGTTTGAAAAGTTTAATAAGCAAAGCTGCGGTAACGGTGATGGTTCTTTGCTGCACCTCGAGTGTTACATTTGAATGATTTGGATAACGTGAAAGTTTATTCAGACAGAAGAAACACCTATGGAAATTGTTTTTAACTTAGTTACAACATCTTTTGCCAGTTTTTCCAGCCTGTCCCTTTTTTATTACTTTTTATTTGTCCACTATACATGAATCATATTTTATCATAATGTCTATCAGCTACTATGTATGTTTTCACTGTTTTGTAATTAGCACAGAAATAAGAATCATAATCAGGATAATTTTAAGGATGGCAGAGTTATACTTCCTTTGCCGCGACCACAGATATAAAATTAAAAGTAGTAAAATCAATTGCCAAATGTCAAAATACTGTGATGGGTCTGTGAATTGTTTGTTTGTAAGAAAAAACTCGTTAGAAAGTATTATAAAACCATTAAAAGTAAGGATTAAATACTGATATCACACAGAACCAATAATTCTTTCGAGTCATTGCCAGAGATTTACTTGTCATTGTGGCATTATTCACTTAAGTGGTTAGCCTTGAAGTAGATGTCATCTATTATCATAAATGAGTGTTGTTTATTTTACATTTTAGTGATATTAGTTGCTTTTCCACGATTATATGGCTTTGATATTTGACTTATGGTTCACGACAATCCGGAAGAGGCATGTTTTACCCACGCATTCGGGAGAAAGGTGCAGGTTTAGTTATCCTCAGCTGGACTTGTCTGGCTGTATTGTGCGCCGCGTCCACAGCGCCCTGCGATAAAACCCGAAGGGTATTTACAGATCAGAGCGGTATTATCACCGATGGGCCGAGTAATTCTAACTATACACAGGTTTGTGATGTGTTACTGCTGTTGTATAATAATAAAAAGTAACACAAAACTATTTTATAAAATTTGTATTATCCCATTCTAGGATTCCCACTGCGAATGGCTCATTAAAGCAGCTAACAAAAGTCAATTTATAACCTTGAGTTTTATACGTATGGGCACAGAATGTTCCTATGATTATGTGTTTGTATATGATGGTGATTCCTTTGATGCCCTGTTATTGGGAAGTTTCAGCGGAAAGACTGAACCTCAAAATGTTACCGCTTCCAGTGGATTTGTAAGTTGTTTTATATTTAATAAAGACACCTAGCTGTGTCAAGGTATTGTTACTGTTATTTGTAATTGCAAATTAACATTTGTTATTAACTTTTTATTATTTGCAGATGCTAATTTTACTATATAGTGACACAAACTATGTACTTGATGGATTTCGTGCAACCTATGCTATACATGACTGCCCCAACAATTGCTCAGGACAGGGAGAGTGTGTGTCAAACAAATGTTTTTGTTGGGGGAGATGGGGTGGTCCGGACTGCAGTGTCGACCTCTGTCCCAGTTCATGTTCGGGGAATGGCCAGTGCAAGGGAGACAGATGTATTTGCAAGAAAGGGTAATTAATGTTTTTATGTATTGCTTTTGTTTACGTATTTCATGTTATTATAAAAAACTTTTACCCTGTTGTTGACATTGTCTGTGTAAAATGGTTAATACAGAGCTACTTGTACATGCTATTTGCTGTGCAAATAATTTTTATTGAACAAACAGACTGGGTATTTTACAAAAACCAGTCTGTTTGTTTTGGTTTATAACTTGTATGCAGTAGATTTCATTTTTTAATATCTTATAATTTTCACACTTATATGTATTTATATTATTATATGCTTTATCTAAATAAATGTTACTACAATATACAGTAAAAAGATATTTATTTTTATTTATTAATTTAATTATTGGGTAACATACAAATCAAATAGAAATATTTTAAAAACTCTTAGAAACATACTTGAAAAAAAATATATTCTAGTGGTTTATCTGCCAAAGATAAACAAACAACTCCAAAACCCAACTATTTATATAAAATATAATGTATAAATTGTGATCACCAAACTTATATCTGTGTCAAATATAATATACTATCTATTATGTAGTTTATGTAAAATTTTCGGTGACATACAGATAGACATAAGCATTAGTGATTATAATCGCTGTAAGTAAGTAGTGTTTCAATTTTAAACAAGATGTTTGTAACCCCAAAAAAGTTTTTCATTATGTTTTAATGATAGAAAACTTGACATAACAAAAAAGTGGCCCACATTGTTCATTGAAACATTAAGCTAGAGACAAAGTAATACTAATAATGATAATAATTGTTATGATCTAAAGAAAAGGAAAATCCACTCCACTTAGAAAACATGTCAGATATTTATTTATTAAACATAATTAAACAAGTAAAAACCCAATTACATAATTATCTTAAACCTAGGTACATAATTAACTATAATTATTGAACTGTCATTTCCATTAAAAACTTGAAATGGTTTATTCATAGTTAATCCGTTTTTATCCTATTATAGGTATTCAGGCGAATCTTGTTCACTCAAATATGGTGATAAGAAAGGCAACAGTTGGCACTGGCTCTCTCGCTCAGAAGGTGGCATGACAAGGAGGGCAGCCCACACCGCAGTATATGTTAACCACACAGACTCCCTGTACATATTTGGTGGATATGATCTGAACAAGGTCTTAGGTCTATTGGAAGTTTATAGGTTGGTCAACATTTGCATTTTTATATAACTTAGTTTTTGGAAAGCTGGATAGGGATAGGGATAGATTGTTGTTAGTTAAACTTCTCTTACTAATAATAATAATAATCGCTTTCATTATCCCAAAAGAAGCAATGGCAACTGTATTGCAATGCAACTACATATTGAACTCTTGTAATAAGATTGAGAAGCAATGAAAAACAACATGCTGTGCTTGTTAATTTCGATTTAACAGATGGACAAAGTTATAAGGCAAAAAGTTAGGTAAGGTAGTTATATTACGTGGCCTGCCGAATCGATGAATAAAGCTTGAGTACATTACTTGTCCTAATGAATAAATGAATTAGCTAATGTTATGCTAAATAAAGAAATAATCAAAAACGAATACCATAGTAAGTTTTATTTTATTTCTAATATTGTATCTGTATTATAAATTAGGTTTTCTACTAGTCAATGGTATGATGAACATGGAAGGGTATTACGGAGGTATCCCACCAATGAAGAAATGGATAAATCTTTGTTGACTTTGTTTAAGAAGGTAAGCAACTCTCTAAATAAAATTGTCTAATACAGTCAACACAGTCAGAATACTCAAAAGACAGCATTAAAATGATCACAATATCCTAAATGGGCACAAAGATTTTTCCATTTAAGTGAAATGAGTCATATCACGTAAGTTTTAAGTCAATGTTTGTTGTTTATAAAAGTTTGAAAGAATTTGTCAAAAACATGTTCTGACTTCATAAAAATAAGGTTTATTTTATTTCTATGCATAGATATTTTAAACCAAGAAAGTCATGTTTTAACTAATTATAGACAAATGATGTTCAATCTAACTAATGACTCAGTGATCATGGCGGCTGTCAATTATCAAGGTTAATTAACGCAACGTTATTGTATATTGCAGGGTAATAATGACGGCAGCTGGCACATCGGCAACGGAAGTTCATTGTTCACGTTAATCTTATCATCATTTACAAATCAGGACAAAACGACTCTACCACTGATGTACTCTCATTCACCCACTCCGTACTCTGAGAGCTACTTACAGTTCACTGACCGGCCTGAACTGATGACTTCCGTGAAATCAAATTATACTAAACCTGAACCCAGATATGGTCATTCGGCATGCGCATTTGGCAACGGTTTCGTTCTTTATGGAGGCAAACTGTCAGATGGAAGTTTATCATCTGAGTTATGGCTGTTTGACGTTAAAGCTAGTGTATGGACGTTAAGAGCAGTCAATTCCACATTTACACCTCCTGGTCTTACACGACACACCCTGACCGCTGTCAGAGATGAAATATACCTATTTGGAGGAAGTACTGTTGAAGGGGAATTCTCGTCAAGGTGAATACTCTAATTTGCATTGTTTGTGATGACTGTAAATGAAGCAAGGTTGTTTAATATTGTTTGTTTCCTTGTAGTATGTACAAGATAAAGCTGGGCGATATAAACACTGAGTCTTGGGAAAGAGTTCACGTAAGAGGTGGCAAGGAGTTGGATGTGAGGGTTGTCTCGCATACGGCGGTGTACCACTCGTATTCCAATTCCATTTTGGTTTATGGTGGTGTTGTTGCAAGTGTGGCTAGGTGAGATTTATTCACTACTACTTTCAAATATATTTTGAAAAATAATAAATAAAGAGGTTAAACTAATACCATAATGTATCAGGTATATAAATGTGAAAACTAGATATTCTTACTTTCTTTTTATTTTAAGTCCTAATTGCTGCACTGAAGCTGAATTAAATACTTATAAAATACAGTGAAAAAATTTAACACCTACCTGACCCAGCTAGGAATCGAACCTGGGTCTTCCGCAATCCGGGCGGCTGCACTGACCGTTATGCTACCGGGAAGGCTGACGCAAGCGCTGGATTTTGTCACTGCTTTTTAATTCCGGATTGCGGAAGACCCAGGTTCGATTCCTGGCTGGTTCGGGTAGGCGTTTAATTTTTTCACTGTATTTGTAAGTATTTAGATTTTCTTAGTTATATTCAAACATTGATTTTAAAGGCATGTTTCAGGTATGTAAAAGAAAGAAGGAAAGGAAATGCCCTTGCTGGGTTTTTTTAGCGCAAGGTCTCTCGCCGCTGAATAACAAACCGATGGCATAGTGACTTCCTTGATAGCTCAATTGTAGCCAAACATGAATACTTTTTAATGCTTATTTTGCTTATCCCACAAAGGAATACAGACTATGTTTCTCTTGCAGATTCTCCAAATTGTCCGATAGAATGTTCGCGTTTGACATAGACTACAAACATTGGAGTGAAATACATTATCCTAGAGCGCATTTGCGAGACACCTACGTACCGCGGGAAAGAGCTTTCCACACTTCTACTGTAATTGGTAATCTTTATTCAGTTGTTTCATTTAACTTATTTTACCTACCAAAATATCTAAACATTTGACAAAAATCAACTTTACCACAATTTATTAAGGTGCACTTTCATTTGTGTTAATCAAAAGTATACCGAAAATTCATTGTCAAGTGGTTGGTTTTTATCAAATGTTTAGATATTTTGATAGGTTTCAGCAGCGTGCAGATCATTTTGACGCTAACTATACTTATTAAGGCGACGACGCACCGCTATACAATTAATCTAATACGGAGCGTTTGCGCCCCGTACCATAAGAAAAACTGTTTTTTTTCCTTCAAATTAAAACTACAAATTATTTTAGAAAAATGAACTTGCATATTGAAGTGTGTGTTAAGACTAATCTACTAAGAAAATTTTGATGCTTAAATCGGCCTGGTTTGCCTGTAAAATGCAAATCTGATCTTAAAAGAGGTTACTGAGATATCTTTTTTCTGTTATAAAAGTTGACAATTCGTGTTTCTGCAACTAGCAAATTGAAGTCAATTATCACTTTCATATGTTTTGTAATTGTTGGGAAAAATCAAGATCCCCGCTAAGTAAATTTCCAATGCGTCGCATAAATCGCAAGATTATTGATTCTTTAACCTTTTGAGTGCCACGGACATGTATAGAAGATAAACAATTTCGTGCGTCTTTTATAGAAGACAATGTCCATGAACGTTTGTTAATAAATATACATAAACAATTGGTTTGTTTTTCTTTGTTCGTAATACCTAAAACCCTAAACTTAAATTTTTATTTCAATAGAGGCCTTTGTTTATTTAAAAAAAACAGCAAAATTATTCTGGCCACATATTTTTACGTGCCCCAGACGCCCTAGTCTTTATAGCAAGACACCTAGTGATGTGATACGATAATAAGTTTTTAATGACACTAACGTTTAAATAAAACAATTTAAAAAAACCGATTGTTTGTATGTTACAAAAAACTATCATATTTTGCTCTAGACACAAAGTAGATAAATAAAAATATTATTTGATGCCATAACTATGATATTACAGTGCCTATGTGTTGAAGTGAGTGAACTAATATGAACAAATTATAAATATATATTTTTAACAAAACTTTGTTTTTTTCAGATTAATACTTTTTAACAAACATGAAAAAATTAAAATATGAAACAAACCGTTTTGTTACTTTATTTCACCGTAAACAAATGTCAAAAATTACGAATTTCCATAAATTGTTCTAAACTTTGAGCTGAGGTAGAGGGCTAAAAAATATATCCAAAAAAGTTAATAATATTTTTTTTGTCAATATAATAACTAGGTATTTGAATACCTAAAAAAGTTTGCATATACCTTTTTTAGATACTTATTCGAGATTGTTATGATAAGATTTACTTTTCTTCATACATTTGACGCTCCACCCTAATGGACATCCCTAATAAAAACAGAATTTAACGTGCTACGGGCGCCACGGTCAGAGTGAACGAGAGTGCGGCAACTTCATACAAGCGCTCCGAAACGCACGCACACAAGCTCGTAGTTCACCTACATTAGCACACGGAAAAAAGCACGGGAAAGGAGTACGCGATGACGCGGGCTGTCCCCGCAAACGTGGATCGGGCAGCGTATGTTGCTGTAGTAACGGAGAATAACAAGTATGTCACTGAGCGCTGCCGATCAGTATACACGTATTTTTCTTGGTTTGGGTGTCGCGATTGCGAGTTTTGTTGCATATAGATGGGTGCCTATTAAAAATGTCTGGAAAAAAACCTGTTGTGTATGAGGATGTCTTAACACACACAACCATAATCCCAGTTTGTTCTTTTTTACTTTGCCGACAGGTAAATTTACAATATAAACGACACCCAAATTCACACAATAATAAATTAACTATGTGTGACTCAACCCTAGCCGGTAGGTACAGCTCAGTACGTCGATTAAAGGTCACGGCACTGTTGCCGCACTCTCGTTCACTCTGCCACGGTCTTGTTAGGAAGACAACGTGATGACGTCATATGACGATAGGGATGTATCTACCTAATTTGTATCCTTTCCTAGTTATGTGTCTATTTTGTTTCTATTTGCATTGCATTCTGTATTTCCTTATTACCGGAATTGTGAAATAAAACAAAGATTTCTAAGTTCATATTTTAATTTAAAAAAAAACACGTAAATATAAATAAATTATCGATGGAACAATTGCCCTCATCCCTACTTTTTACTATAAATTCGTTATAGATTTGTAGCGTGGCGCTGGGGGCATATCGCGGTCGAAATTGCTTGGCGCTCAAACGGTTTATCCTTATTTATATGAAGTAGGTTATTAAAACTATTGTAAAATGAGATCATCATTTCAACCTTCTTCGGTAGACAGAATTTACCGCCATTGGCCTTGCATTGATTTCCCTGCTGTCTAATCTATTAAACTTTCAGGAAATTACCTTGTTGTTTTTGGCGGCTATTCGCACCGGCACAACAGAGAAGAGATTTGTTACGACGGCCAGATGTATCTGTATCACCTGGGTTGCCATTCGTGGATACCCTTAGATGTGTTGGGCAAGATACCCAAGTTCTATCCAAAGAAACAAGGGGTGTTCGCACACGCTGCCGCATTGAAACCGCCGTCTACATTGTTGATAGCGGGTGGCTATCACGGAAATGTCAATGGTGAGGAATTGTTTGTATATTATTTTGTAAAACAAACAGTACATTTTACATACAAGGGTTCGAAACGTCATCGTCAGGATAAATAAATTAACATCAAATTTATAATATTATAAAGCTGAGGAGTTTGTTTGGTTGAACGCGCTAATCTCAGGAACTACTGGTTCGAATTGAAAAAATATTTTTGTGTTGAATAGTCCATTTATTGAGGAAGGCTATAGGCTATACTATATCACGCTATGACTAATAGAACGCGGAAGAAACCGCGGGGCACAGCTGGTGTGTAATATAAACGTGAATTTCAATTCTTTTTCTTAAGATTGTAGTCTTAGGGTCGATTTTTCAATTGAAGGATAAAACTTATTCGTTTGATAAAGTATTAGATAACCATTTTAAAAATGTATTGTCTTAACATGACTTTTCTTTTAAAACAGGTGACATTTTAGCTTGATTGCGTATTACTTTATCAGAAGGATAAGTTTTATCCGATGATTGAAAAATCAGCTCTTAATAAAAATAAATATTTTAGTAGCTATACTTAGAGATGTCGAAAATGTTGTGTAGCTTGGGTCCATTCCATACTCTAGGGTCGCCAGGGGAGATCCTATCTCGATTATGTTCGGTGTTTGCGTAAGACATCCTTTTTGAGTTAAAAAAGGCCAGTCTGTAATTCTGCGTTGTTTAAATTTAAAGTAAGGAGTTTTTAAAGTAAGAAATTTTAAAACTAAGTTATAAACCAAGACTACATAAACGTGTCTGTTTCGCAGGCGATCTGTTGGCGTACGTGGTGCCGAGCTGGCAGGCGGGCATCAGCAACGACAACCCTGAGTCGGCGTGCCCGCGCCACCACTCGCAGCCCGAGTGCCTCGCCGACCCCGAGTGCGGCTGGTGCTCCGCCGACGACGTAAGTGACGATTAAAGCGTGTACCAGACTTATTAACAAGCCTCCCCACCAGGTCACCTTGGTAGGAGGCTGGTTTACAACCGCCGTTGATGTTTCCGTCCACATTTGTTGTAAACAAGACTTATTGTGCTTTCGTCTCTCGCATCTGAAACATCTTTGCATTGGCTCCTTGCCTATAAAAAATTAGGTTTTATTTAGCTCTTTTGTGTGCAAGTGAGGAAAAAAAAGAAAATCAAAGGATATGGATGAAACAGATGACGAAAACAAGTTTTCAACGCGCGCCCGCAAACCAAGGTCGTGGAAAGGTCAACCGAAATTTCGTTACAAACAATTGTCCGCACTGTTGTAAACCGCTGTTGAAAACTTCGGTTTGGGGCTTGTTTTTAACAGTCTGGTACACGCTTTAGCGGCTAATGCTCGGTTATAGAACTGACTGACCTTTTAACTTATCATCATAACCAGCTCTTTTATGTCCCCCACATACGCACGTGCCTTCTCTATGGATGGATAGGGCAAACGGGCCATAAACCATCACGCGGGACCAGTGCGGATTGGTGGTTGTTAACGACTGCTAATGCAGCCGAGACTAAGGGTCACTGTCCACTTGAGAACTCCGACATTGCCGCTCTGTGGACAGTTTGTTTTTATGCAAGCAAGATGCAAGCAAACGACAAAATATGACAAAAGCGTGCGTATGACATGCAGCCTACGTGCAGCTTACGTGGACAGGTAGGCCTAAACGTTAACTATTTCACCGCCAACAACTTCTATAGAAGTTCTTCATTGTACCTACTTTATTAAAAATACATTTACGACACATAAAACATTTGTTTCTTTTGTAATTTTGTAAGATGGACACAACTGAAGCCCTATTTTTTATTATCCCAGGCAAAACAGGCTTTTTTGTGTTTTAAAATGGATAAAAACAAAAATGTCTCAAATATTTTTATGTCCCGCACGCCAACGACTTCATATCAAGTAGGCCAGTGATGTGACGCAAAAGTTGCATATATTACAATCATCTATACTTACTTTGTTTTATTTCATCCAAATGTTCATAAATTCTATGATTTAAAATAAATTCCGGTCAGTAAATAACGTATTACACAATAAATTTTAATTTTAATGTATGTATCAAATCACTTCATCAAAATTAATTAAGTTTACTGAGGACTTTCGATATCGCAACACCCATCTCTACGTAATGGCAAGACTGACATCTTCAGCTAACAGCGCCACCGACTTCATTTCAAGTTAACCCATGACGTCGTAAGCGCACAGGGGTCAAGGTCATCGTGTCATAGTGCCGGAAGTTACAAACGAAACAAACGTGCGCACGTGTGTTTCTTTCCCGGTTCGGGTAATACCTAAACAGTACAAAATTAGTGAATGTTATTCTGATGAGTTGTTGCGGATTTTAGAAGGTGTGGAACCAGATTCAGAAACGCCTCTGATGGCTGACCGAATGTAATTACTAAACTGTGACTATACTTTGTACCTGTGCGCAATTCCAAGCGTCCATCTATTTGTTTCTTTCTTCTTAGTTTAGTAGGTAAATATATTTATTTATGACGTGCAAAGGGAAGGTACTTACTCCATTCTCGTTCGTGCGTGTATAAACAAGAAAGCGGCTACTATAACACAATTAAAATGTTTATTGTAAAACAAAACATACTCAAACGTACACAGAGAACGTACACTCGGTAACTCAGCGGTAGTTAAAAGTCTGTAAGCCAGCTACTTAACCAGAATACGCTGTATACCTATCAACATTAAAACTGACCGTGAACACATTAGTCGTCGTCGTAGTGAAACGTCGATTGGTTATTTTAAGTTTAGACCAACAAAACTCTGTAATGAAAAAAAGAATAGACAACCATTTTCCTTAAGAAATTTATCATGCTACGAGCGCCAAAGACTTGATATGAAGTCAACGGACGACGTTATGAAATGAATAGTGAAGTGCTTATTATAATATATCTTTAGCAAGTATATGCATGTCTTTTTGTCTCTGATAATGGATACTCATTTTTCTTACTAAAAATGTTTATAAAATAAAACAAACTACCATTATAATGTATTAGTGTTTATTTATATTTGTAAATTAAAATACAAACTTAAAACACATCTATTTTTTTATTATCGATATGACGTTACCGCCATCCTTGCTTTCGTACTATAGAATCTGTTATACATTTATTTTTGGTGGTTGGTTGGTGTACAGCAGCGGGACATCGCGTGCAGGATAGTTGGGCAGTAAAAAGGTTAATAATTTTTTGTCAAAAAAAAAAATTTCTTGCATAAAAACAAACTGTCCACAGAGCGGCAATGTCGGAGCTCCCAATGGTCATGCAGTCGTCAAATGACGCGCCGTGGACAATGACCCTTACTTTACATGCCTTCCGAAGCGCGGAGGACTTTTTACACGCGTATTAGTATTCAATATGAGTTAATTATACATGTATTTGTATTAAAGATTATTGGAACGAGTAAAGTTAATGACAATTTATGTGGGTTCGACAGCACCATCTAGTGCCAAACTTGTGTTACCAACTTGTAACTGCTCGAAACCACACAAATTCTAGTTGACGCTACCTACGCACTCGAATGATGAATGCACTAAGCTTTTAGTCCTCGCATGAGCTAATGTTTGTTAACCCCTGATGTATCCACAATTTTTTGATAAAATATTTTTTTCTATTAATTGTTGTTATTCATCTCATCTCAATTTTACATTTTGTCTAATTCAGAGTTGTATAAAATAGATTTGTTTTAACCTATGTGTTAAACGTCTGTGAGTTAAGACAAGTGCAAATGTTGAAAAAATTTCTACGAGCAGGATTTGAACCCGCACCGGGTCAGGTGCTCTCCCAATTGAACTGTCGTGGTTCTAACCAGCCCGCCGAAATTATTCAACACTTCACTTTTTACTTTGAAAGCCAAAGGCGCCTATTCAATGTCAAAAACTACCGTCATTAGCTGGGCTGGTTAGAACCACGATAGCTCAATTGGGAGAGCACCTGACCCGGTATGTCAGAAGGGTGCGGGTTTAAATCCTGCTCATGGAAATTTTTTCAACATTTGTGTTTTTGTAATTTGCTCGCAACAAAATTTGCGTTAAAAATTATATAAACATTTTAAGACAAGTGTTCAATATTACTATAACTATTGTAGATCTGCTACGGCCGAACAATAGGGTCTAACTGCACGACCAACTTGCAATCCATTCGCTGCGGCGGCATCTGCCCCGCGCTGGGCGACTGCCGCTCGTGTCTCATCCACGGGCCACCGCCCGAGCGGGCTGCGCGGACGCCGCTACCCTCCGTCAGCACCAAGCTGGGGCTATACAAGTGCAGCTGGTGTGTGCAGAACGCGCGCTGCCATCACAAGGATGGTAAATATAGCGTTCGTTAAGATACAATTTGAAATTAAAATAATTCGCATACAGACTTCGAAGTTCTAACTCTTTTGAATTCTCTAATGCTTAAGAAATATACCTATATGCTCGTAGATCTAAGTAGGTAGTAGAAAAAAGTAAAAAAAAGGTTCTTTAACTGATTTTATGCTTTTTAAAACTTTCCATAGTGGACTAGTATAATAAATTTGGTAAGGCAAAGGGTGTGGCGTTCGAACCGCCCGTCGACCTCAGCGGAGCGCCTTCGTAACGTGTAACGATCCCAAATCATACTCGCAAGGAACAGCGATCGACTAATGAATGAGAATTGCCGGTGATCGTGATTATTATAAATCTAAAGAAGATATAATGTAATGTAACGAATTTGCAATTCTAAATATCACAATAACATATATTTTTCCAAGACTAGCCATAAACAACGTATTAAAATTAAACTACTCCTGACGTTTGGAACCCTTTGCGAGGTCTGTGGTCTCAGGGAGTCTCGCTAGGATAAACATTTAATCAAATAAACGCGAGTAGATCCGTAAAAGTAGTTTAATTTCAATGTGTAGTGTTCGCGTAAACTTAAGAAAACCATAATAAACAGCATAGCAAATTAATTTTAATTTTGTAATTTAAATAATATGTAGTGTTAATTCCGCTAACTACTCGTTTATACAGCTTGGATGCAGTACGCATGCACCGCCCTCCCGCCCGCAAAAAGTATGCACATGCAGGAGATATAATGCGTGCAAGCGAAAATGCACACCAACACCGATACCCGACACGTGTTTCGCCCCTCCACGGGGAATCCTCAGGAGCTGTTGACTGGTCGAGAGCTGCGCACCGACTTCCGCAAAATAACGCCTGATTCCATTAATTAATTTTAATTTTGTTTTATGTAACGAAATGAAAATTAATTTGATAAATCTAAAGCTAGATTTGTTCGAGTAAAGGATAATATGTCCTTTACTCTACACCATGGTGTGACAATCTATCAAACTAAACTATAATTTATTTTCCAGATAATTATGGTGTTTGTGGAGAAGACACGCCATCGGAGAATCCCGGTTGGTGGGGCACGACCGGCACAGAAGTAACTACACCTGAGGAATGTAAAATTTTGGACAAACGACCTGGCTTAACGTTCCTTAGGTACCAACAGCCGGCTGATTGGAATCATCCAGACGCTGTATCGGTAGTAAACGCCACTACAGTAGACTGGGGTACTGGAGGCGGCAGCAACCACATCTTCAGTGGTTCCAGCGAAGCGAGATTAAAAGGATGGCTGCACATACCCCAGTACTGGAACGGGACAGGGGAAGCGTTACATGTATGCGCCGGGTATTCGAATATCTCGCTCACTTTAGGAGAAAACACTGAGTCAGTAGCAAATTTGACTGCACAGCCATCTGCTTGTTCCCTTGTTGACTGGCCGGCGCTGTTCCCAGGACGGCTATTGGTTGATATGCACGCCAACGACTCTTTGCACACGGGCCCCTACCCATCACATCATCACGCTAAAATGGAACTCTTACATAACAAATCTCAAGAAAGCGCAAAGGTAATTATTATTATTTTTTATTTGGGATTCAAAATAGCTTACACAATAAACTTAAATAGGTACTAAAAGAATATAAACTTGTAATGATTATTGTGAACTAATACATTAATTCTACTCAATACAATTCAATATAATTGTTATGTAAATTATGAAAGATGCAGTGTTTGCATTAATATAACAATTGCGTATTTTCTATGTCATCATCATCATCATCATCATCGTCAGCCTATACTAGTCCACTGCTGGACATAGGCCTCTCCAAGTGCACGCACCGAGCACGATCGATTTTCTATATGTATGTTTTTAAAATTACTGTAACGTCTATGTATTGATTGCAGGTCTTCACATTTGAATTTCTGGAACCCTATTCAGATGGCCAATGCTCGAACTACGGAAACTGCTTACTGTGTTTGTCGGATGCTGCATGCGGTTGGTGTGAGCTGACCAACCGTTGTGAACCGAGAAACGCCGATGAGAAGGTCATGTGTACAGCGGAGGGTGAATGGAGATATCTCACCTTGCAACCGGCCGCTTGTCCCAACTGCTCGAATTACATAAGTTGCGAGCGATGCGTGGCTGGAAATTTCTGCGAATGGTGGGCGGATGAAGCTCGTTGCGCTCGGCGTGGGCGGGCTAGTGGTGCGATCGTGGACGTCAGCGAGTGTCCCGCGCCGTGTCGGATGCGCCTCGACTGCGAGAACTGCCTCGACGAGCGCGGCCGCTGCGTGTGGTGCGAGGCCACGCGCCAGTGCTTCAGCTTCAGCGTCTACACCAGCGAGTACCAGTTCGGACTGTGTCGCGAGTGGCTCGACCGCGCCTCCCCGCCCACAGACGACGCGGCACGCAAATCGGGACAGTGCAAGTCTTGCCAAGCCCATACACAGTGCTCCACTTGTCTGAGAAGCATGGGCTGCGGCTGGTGCCATTCGCACGATAATCCAATCAACGGCATCTGTACGGAGGGTGACTTTACGAGAGCCCACGTGGATTGCGCGTCGCTTCTGAACGTGACGTCGCCTGACGCCGGCTGGGCGTACGCTCAATGTCCTGACGTGGACGAGTGCGGGCTCGGCCTACACGACTGCCACGAGCACGCTGTATGTAACAACACCCACGGATCCTACACCTGTAAATGCAAACAGGGTTATATCGGAGACGGCAAGAAAAGTTGTATGAGAACATGCTATAAC
This sequence comes from Eudonia lacustrata, assembly GCA_947562085.1. Classification (NCBI taxonomy): domain Eukaryota; kingdom Metazoa; phylum Arthropoda; class Insecta; order Lepidoptera; family Crambidae; genus Eudonia; species Eudonia lacustrata. The sequence continues at coordinate 14,991,183 of OX387312.1, read as the reverse complement.
AATTGTATACACGGCTATTGCCTCGGTGAGCCACTGTTCAAATGCCATTGCGACCTCGGATGGACGGGTGCGGATTGCTCAATTAATTGTGGTTGCCATAATCATTCGACTTGTAAGACTGGTGTAGGGCGATGCGACGAGTGCCAAGATTGGACGGAAGGAGAGTTTTGTGAGTCTTGTAAACCGGGAAGCCACGGCAATGCCACCACGGGACAGGGATGCCGCCGCTGCGACTGTAACGACCACGGCGATGAAACACGCGGCATCTGCGACGTCGCGACAGGCGAATGCATCTGTAAGGACAACACCGAGGGCCAGAACTGTGAACGTTGCAAGCCTAAGTTTTATGGTGATCCAAGACATGGAGGTAGATGCTACTATCAATGTGAGCCCCGAGGTATGTTGAACGCATCGCAGACTGAAGGCATCGGCTCGTACAAGAGTGATCCGGACATTAAAACAGTCGGACCATCAAAGGAATGTTTGTGGATTATCTCCGCGGATGATATAAAGGATGCTCTTATTCAATTTACCATCAACTCTTCTACTTCTGATGTGCCATGTGATGAAAATGCGGTCTACGTATATGATGGTTTAGGTGGTGTACCTGATATGACGAACAATCAACAGAGTCAGCTTCTTGGCGTATTTTGTAATGGAGCATCTTCAGGGGTGGTGGAAGCTCGAAGTGGTAACCTAACGGTACATTACAAACAAGGTCAACCAGAACAAGGTTTTGAAGGCGTATATAAGGTGTTGGCGTGTGAAGGCCACTGCCCGTGGCCTAGAGTGTGTAATAAAAGACACTGTGTGTGTAGAGAAGGATTTGGAGGTCCCGATTGTGATGTTGAAATCTGCAGAAATAATTGCAGTTTGGCAATCAGCGCCGGAGTCTGTGATACTAATTACGGTCGCTGCCTGTGTAACGACGGCAACGGTGGAGACGACTGCTCTATCAAACTGGACAAAACGCAGTTGGTATTTTCAGAACTTTTCAATTCCGAGTATTTAACAGAAGGGTTGGACCATCTACGGAAGACTTTACCAAGATTCGGACACAGTTTAGTTGCAGATAGAAGAGGACTGTGGATGTTTGGTGGTTATTCACTCTCCCACGGTCCCTTGAATGACATCCGATTTTTCGATACGAAAAATAATACTTGGATGCAAGTCACAGTAGAAGCTACGCCTGATGCAAAAATGCCAGAGGGACGCTATTTTCACGCAGCTGAAATTTATCATTCCAAACAGAATATTTACATTTATGGAGGCCTCAGTTTACAAGAGAAAAGTGTTCAGAATAAAACTCTGGACGATTTTTGGCAATTTAGTTTGAAAGATCAGAGGTGGGGTAATATTAGAACAAAGGAAGAACAACCTCCGTCCCTTGCTGGGCACACGTTAACCTTACAGAAATATCAGGACTATGAAAGTCTGGTGTTAATTGGTGGTTTCTCTATGGAAAATGGTTTCATGGCTGATATATGGGAGTTCGATCTAGACAATGACAAATGGATCAAGCTTAACTGCGAAGGTTCCAAGCCTGCTGGTATAATCGGGCACAGTACAGTATACCACGCTCCCTCGCAAAGCTTGTACATTTACGGTGGAATATTGTATGCATATAATGGAACATCCATGTCGAATAAACTATTTTCCTTTCACTATCCGACCAAAAAGTGGAGTGAACTGCCAACTTTCCCGAATCTGAATCATTATGATAGTCTGCCACAAGCAACTTATCTGCACTCGGCGGTCACCACAAACGAGTACATGATCGTGTTCGGAGGGAGAACGGAGCCTGATAATAGATCTGACTCTTTGATTGCTTACGTGTATAGTTGCAACCAGTGGGTCAGACTTGTTAAAGGTGAGTTAATTGTACTATTCTCCATTTTAAAATGCTATTATTTAAATAAGCTTATTCACAAAATAATTTTTCAATAGTTGTAATTATGCCCGGTTTTCTATCCATACGACCGACGTTTCTAAAAATTATATGGTAATAAGCATTTATTAAAAATAAAACGATTCTAATTCGACTTATATAGACATATGTATACTTGGGCATTATGTACACTTAAAACTATGAAATTCTTGTTGATTGCCGATCGATTGATACTCAGTATACGGAAATTGGATAATCATTCTTGTCATACTACGCGTCCTTTAAATAGCACATTAAATCAGTTTATTTTTTGTTTTAGGAGTCAGTATAGTTGGTCACCCTCCGCCCCCAACGATAGCCCACGCTATGGCAATCGACATTGAAACCGAAAACGACGGCTACATATACATAATAGGCGGATGGACGGGCAGTGCACACTGCCAAGTTACCCGCATATCCCTTCCCGAAGACCTCTGCTCACTATGGAGCACTAGTAAAATGGAGTGTCGCAGTCACATGGGCTGCAGTTTTTGTAGCACAGGGAACTATACGAAATGTTACTCCGTTGACAAGCCTGGCTGTGAAGGCAGCGATCGAGTGTCCACCAATTCTGGTGCAGCTTGCGATGCGGAGTTGGTCTCGAGAAGGTCGTGTGAGAACTTTACTACGTGCTCGTCGTGTTTGGCAGCTTGGCCGCTCTACCCGGAGGAGAAGCCGGCGTGTCGCTGGTGCGAATCTTGCGCGGCTGCTGTTGGTTTGTAATCTTTTATAATTATTTTTTATATACAGAATGGTATAGTCAAAACCCAGTTTTAGCAGAACTTGTTTTGACTTAGCAATGTGTGTGAATCAATTAGTAAAATTGGTGTGCTGTTGAAGCACAGTCGATAATTTCATCCAACCAAACCAACCTAATTCATGAACCAAACTATGTTAATTTTACTTTAAATTAGTTTTGATGGCAGGTATTGTATGTGGTGTCTTTTAAAAAAAAAATTTCCTCGTTTCTAATTTTAGGTGAATGTGTCCCGACAGACGAATCTTGTACAAGCATCAAGTGTAACGCGGGAACTACGTACATAAGCGACGTAGATCAGTGTCCGGAATTGAGATGTACTGCATCAGATTGCGAGAAATGTGTGTCCAACCAATGCACTTGGACTAGGCAGGCTAGCAGAGAAGGTATGTATTTAAGACTAACGCGTATATTAAGATATATGTTGAAGTAAATTGTTAAAATTATATTCGCATCGCTTTTAGGTCAACTGACGAGAATTTCGGAAGATCCAGCAGACCTATTCAACTGGACTTGTACGTTGATAGAAGAGCAGGGTCGCACTAGTTTGCGTCCCACCACCAAAGAGGAATGCCCGTGTCGGTGCCACATGTACGACGACTGTCAGTCTTGCCTCACCTCGGACGGTGCGGAGGGCGGTTTCTCAGAGTGCCACTGGGCGACGTACCTTGGCAAATGCATATCGCCGGCGTATCAACCGGTGTACTGCGCGGGGGGCGTATGCGGCCTTGTGTTGACTAAAGCGGATAAGAGTAAATGTCCCGCGCCGTGTGGTACGTTTGGACAGTGCTCGGAATGTCTGCATCATTCGCACTGCGGCTGGTGTGCCATAGAGGGCGCTAACGGCCAAGGAGTTTGTACAGAAGGCTCTATCGACACGCCCCTCGACTACTCGGCGCGGACCACTTGCGCTGCTGTGTATAATAATGTGCATCAGTTGAATGAAACCAACAGTACCTTCTCGTGGCACTACACACGATGTCCCCCGGAAAATGAGTGCGAAAATAATCACCATCAATGTAAAGCGGAATCAGAGGTAAGATATTTGCAGATAGAAAAAATACTCTTTAGTTAGTTACATCCGTTGGAGATGGCGGGCGGTACAGCCGACCTCTCAGTAGTAAAATAGAATATCAATGCCGCAAATGTAAATGTTTATCATTATAATTAGTGACATAGTAATTGTATTATGGTAGTGTGAAGATTTGAGAGGAAATATTCATAATTATCTGCTGGCCTGTCATAACGAATACCTTGTATTTAAGTGACTTTTCTTTTAAGGTTTCGTATAAACTGTGATACTGAATGACTTTTTCCGGGAGTCATAGCGGCATCTATACCGCTGTTTCATAAGTACCGCCTCTACGGCTGACATAAGTTTGTAATATTGATATGCTTCTTGAGAGATGGTGTTCAGTATCACAATTTGCTATGAATAGAGCAAAACAAAAAGACAAGTCACTTATAAAAAATAACCTTATATAAGCTGATATTGAATGAGCAGACTAAAGTACAAATCAGACTTTTAGGCGGGAAAGTAAAGAGACATGTCTGCGGATTTGCTTTATTATTAAAAAATTTGTGTTATGTTGAATATCAATCCTACTAATATTATAAACGCGAAAGTTTGTAAGTATGGATGGATGTTTGTTGCTCTTTCACGTAAAAACTACTCAATGGATTTGGATGAAATTCGGCATACAGTTAGTTTATAACCTGTATTAACACATATACTTATTATTCCGATATTCCCACGGGAACGGGAACCACGCGGGTGAAACCGCGAGCGGCCGCTAGTGTTAAATAGTTAAATTTTAGATTATTAACCGTTAAGTGTTCGTGAAAGTACATGAGGCGAAACAATGCAACAAAAAGTGCAACGTAACTATTCAAATTCTCTCAAGAAATCAGCATGAGGTCTCAGTAAAGCCCCACATCATTACTGATACTATTTGTTTTGGGGGAATATACTATATCACTAGGTACTCATTTCTGTTATCATTCATTATATTCTATTTATATACGACTTGTACAAAAAACCCTTTGACGCTGGCTTAATGTGCTAACCGCACGAAGCCATAATAAGCTCAAGGAGAAATAAAAAGGTACAAACCTTTCAATAAAGTTTCGTACGGTGACAGGTTTGCCGCGATCTGCCGGAAGGTTACGAGTGCGCATGCGGGGCGGGGCACAAGCGGGCGGCGGGCGGCGGCTGCGCGGCCGTCTGCTCGCAGGGCTGCGTGCGCGGCGTGTGCACGCAACCCGACGTCTGCCGCTGCGACTTCGGCTACGTCGGCGCCAACTGCACCATACAGTGCCAGTGCAACGGCCACTCGCACTGCGAGGGGCCGGACAAGCTCGACAAGTGTATCGAGTGCCACAATAACACAATGGTGAGTGATGTTATGACTATTTTTGATATTAACTGCGACTGGTATGTTGAATTTTTTGTAATTATTTTTGATCTTATGCTTAGCTTTAGAGATCTAAAGCAATAAAGTTGAAGTTATGGTGTCAATAATTTGACGGTTCTATAAAAAACTCTGTTGGTTGCAACGGACAGTTTGTTAAATTACTTTTCGACCTTAGGCTAAGGGAATAAAGTTGAAATTGTGTTGTTAATTTATCGACGGTTCTATAAAGAGTTCAGGCATTTACTAGTTTTTGCTAATAAAAAATACTTATTATGTTTAATTCCGAACCTTTTATAATTATTTTATTTACAACACGAAAGAGAACACTCGTAAACCTTGTACAGGCTTTTTGGTAATACCTGTATAATCCCGAATATAGCAGATAGAGTACCGTTCATAGATCCCTGGAAATATTGAGGTTCTTTGTTACTGACAAAACTGTAAAGTGGCAACCTAAGATTAAGCTGATACGTTGTTCTTGGTTGACAATCTCATGGCCTAAAATAAACAGAAGTCGAAACATTGCAAAATTAACAAAAAAAATAATAATAAAATAAATTTGTGTTTTTGTGTGGAAAAGTAAATCTACGTAAATATGATTTTGCATGTTATCACAGTGTTCTTTATACTTGGTTGCTTAACTATGTTTCGGGAATATACACCTATTACCAAACATCCTGTAAATTTATTCATCATGACCCTTCATTCAGTAAACGCTTCAGAATAGATGTGACTGGCAACATACTTGTGAAAACATAGCAGTTTGCCTTCTTATCCTGAATGGCATAAAACAGATGCTGTCTCTTTCTTTTATTATTATGAAAGCTCCTCCTATTTTTGAAGTCAATCAAAAAAGAGTCAGCAACAGATATAATAATAACTAAATTATCATTTCCGCAGGGAAACCAATGCGAGAAATGTAAGCCGAACTTCGTGGGCGACCCGACCAACAACGGGCAGTGCGTGCCTTGCTCGATATTCTGCCACGGGCACACGTCGATATGCACCAGTGACGTGACCGATACCAAAGACGCTAGCGTGCAGGACCCGGAGGACTTTTACAGGGACCCGGCGGCAGCGAAGGCCCGCTGCGTGCGATGCGCTAATAACACCGACGGCCCGAGGTGTGAGAGGTGTATCGAAGGGTTCTTTAGGGGTTCGGAGGACTTCCGCGATCCGTGTAGACCGTGAGTACATGTTTTTTCTTGCTTAATAGGTATGCTGGTGCAAGATTAAGGACCTATTTGAATCCTCAAATGTAATCTTTTATACTATACAGGCGTTTTAAAAATGTTCTTTCATTTCCTGCCTCTCTGATAATGCTATCTCACTATTCTCACTATAGGTCACTGCACATATTACCCATTTCTCAACTAAATAAGTATGCCAATAAATGCGTTTCATTCTTACTATCATAGTCTCTATGTAAAGTACCTAACATTTTACTCAATTTCATAATGAAATTCCTATTTCAAAGTCATTTCCTACCAGTTCTTCTTAGTACAGTTCTCAGACATTCAAAAGAGCAGAATTGTAGCTCAAAAAGAGAAAACAAAATGTTTTTTATTACCATAATGATACTGTTGTACACAGCTGCGAATGCCATGGCCACGGCGATACCTGCGACCCGGTTACCGGCGAGAAGTGCAACTGCGGCAACAACACAGAGAGCGACATCTCGTGCCAGACAGCCAGCACTAGCAAGAACTCTGCGCAGGAGTGCTGGCGCTACCAGTGCGTCAAGTGCAAGGACCTGTACATGGGCGACCCGAGGAACGGCCACCAGTGCTACAAGACCATCAATATTGAGAACAAACTGTGCTTCGATGGAAAATCTATTGGTAAGCGGTGTTCAGACGTGGCCAAACTTTAGGCAGTCATCTTTACAGAGGAAGAAAAGAGAGGGTTACGCAAGAGATCCTAATGGGTCGAAGTGCTACTGCGAGAGGAAACCTTTGCAGGTCCTACTAAGATAAGACAATAATAATATAAGCTGTGTTGTGTACATTTTATTTATGTATCACATCATGGAAGGGCTTAACTCACCTGATGGTAAATGATGATAATACTTGAGGTGAAAGCGCATTTCACCCAGAATTTTCAATTACTTAGGAACTAGCTACTTTATCTGTCGAAACATTCTAACAAAGCTTCTCACACTAATGGTTAGACGTCAGTTTTAAATAGTGTGGTAGCTAACCATGCGGACTTAAAACACAAACCGATGTCCGTCAATAAAACATTGTGCTAGTATAAACTTATAAAAATATTTTTTAAACTACGAGTTAGCAGTTAGAAAATCATGTGTGAAACGAGAAAGTTATCTAATTCAAATTATTTTTAGATGAGTGCAAGATCAAACCGCGCGCGTTGTACCCCGGCCAGACGGTGTTCGTCGCTGTAAACCCGAGATACATGAACGTGGATATTCGCGTCATCGTCGACGTCACCCAAGGCGCTGTGGACCTTTACCTCAGCCCTAACGACAGCTCCTTCGTGGTAGCCGTGAACGCGAGCAACGGGGCGCACGCCGTCGAACTAGACCCTACGTATTACAAGCACGAGCCGTTTAGGAAAATGCCTTCGTTCGACGACCACGTGCCAGATAAGCCCCGTATCACGTGGTGGTATGACAAAACGGAGTACACACTAGCAGATTACAAATCGAAAGATCTCGCCACTTACGTGACAGTCGATAGAAGGAACATACTGTTGAGAGTACGCAACCTTAAGAACCGACTCGTACTGACTCTTCCGCAAAATGTGCACGATTTGACGCACACGAAGTTTTACATAATAATTAAGGCGAAGACCATTGTGGACGGCGCGGCCGGCTTCGGCGTAATATTCTTCAGGCAGGACCAGCTCCACATAGACTTGTTCGTGTTCTTCTCGGTCTTCTTCTCGTGTTTCTTCCTCTTCCTGGCGGCGTGCGTGGTCGCTTGGAAAGCGAAGCAAGCGGCTGATGTCAGACGAGCGAGGAGAAGGCACGTCGTCGAGGTATGTTGACTTTTTTTTTGGTATGGCTTTTTATTATTGAACTAGCGGCCGCTTGCGGTTTCACCCGCGTGGTTCCCGTTCCCGTGGGAATATCGGGATAAAAAGTATCCTATGTGCTAATCCAGGTTATAAATTATCTGTGTGCTGAATTTCATCCAAATCCATTCAGTAGTTTTTACGTGAAAGAGTAACAAACATCCATCCATACTTACAAACTTTCGCGTTTATAATATTAGTAGGATATCATAAAAATGTATAATAAACAAGACTTAGTTACACCGAAATTAAAATTTCATAAACTACTTTACATTTTAAAATTATAAAAGAGTTGCAATGTGACCCAAAAACAAATAATTGGATTGGCGATCGCTGTATTTCGGTTTGAAGGTTATAATCCAAAGAAATTAAAGGGCATATCATAAGCTCTGAAGCATCGGGGCGAGCAACACGCGCATAATAGAATACCCTCGTCGGTACCGCGGTGTCCGCTTTCCATCAGGCGGGCTCACCGGTTTAGTAATGTAAAGCTGCGGTTTTGACGCGAATAATTCCGCGGTCACGCCAAGCGATTTCAAGCGGACGTCGCGCAGTGTACCGCGTATACGATGTTATATTAGACATCTCGGCGTGGTTCGGTCACTGCGAGGGGTTTGAATGTTGAGGCCTAGTAAATAACTACTTTTTTAATTTACTAGTTAAAAGTTCTTTGAACACAAGTACGCGGCTAGCTCGCGCACAGAACGTGGCAACTACAAAAATGTTTTTGCGTCGTCTAACTGCAGCCTTAAGTAAACCTCTACGCTGTGGTACTCGGCAGATGCTGCACATGGCGAAGCGGCCGTTCGCGTCGGTGACGGTGGTGGTGGGCGGGTCGACTCGGCGGTGGCGCGCGCCCGACCTGCGCCCCGTCGCCATCGAGCCCACCGGCGACGGCCGCGCCGCCGTCACCTCCGTGCTCGTCAGGTAAGCATTACATACGTATACATGCGACTGTTCTTTCTTTTGAAATATGTTGTGTGTATGTTTGGTTCTTATTCCATTGTATTAATAAAATTGTGCTAATGCTCGTGTCGTGACAGTACAAATATTTTAAACCGAATTTAAGTTAAACCAAATTTACAACTTATCCAGTCTTATTTTTGTTCCTAAAAGCAGATATATACAATAGCAGCTTTGAACCAGGTCTTTAATTTTCTTTTTAACTTTAGTCCGTTTATTAATAACTGGGTAAATATGTGTTGCTTTGTCCACCATGAGGTTTATTCGAACATAATATATTTTCTAAATTTTACACATTTAACTAAAAACTAAATATAATTTTATTTAGGCTATACACCGTTTCAGACAAAGAAAAATATACCAAACCGATTGTCTTTGAATATATGATAGTTGTCGGCCATTATAATTTTAATAATAAGTAAACGTTCAATAAAATCCACATTATTGCGTAATACGACGCTCGCGTCATCATTCAGTCCCGAGCGGAACGCCTTGGACATCTCACAGTCGGAAACGCTCGCCTTAAAAACAAACAATACAAACTTGTTGCCCGTCGTTAGGTTGCCGGGCGGCGCGCGCGCCCCCGTGCGCATGTCGCTGGCGTCGTCGCTGGTGCTGGTGTCCCGCGGCGGCCCCCGCGCACGCGCCCCGCCGCGCCCCCGCCGCGCGCCGCACACTTAGTCCTGGACCTTGTAAGGCGCCGCACGTCCGCGGACCGCTCCATAGGTACCCTCCCTAGCCTAAGCGGCCCGCACGAACGTTTACGGTGCCTACAGTGTACTCAATTGTTTCAAAAACGTTTCCGACGTGAAATTTGTGCTAGAAGAAAGCTTCATCGCAACTGTACCAGGTCTATACTATCCTGGACCTTGTATGGCGCCGCACGCGCATCCGATGCGGACCGTTTGAACGTTCACGGTGCATATAGTGTCGTTCCAAAAACGTTGTCGACGTAATGTGTTGATGTATCCTGCCCTCACCATTATAGCGTAGCGGCCAGCTCGATAAGTACGCTGCCCAGATGGAGCCCGTGGGAACGTTCCCGGTGCCTACAGAGTTATCAATTGCTTCAAAAACGTTGTCGACGTGATGTTGTGCTGTAAAAACGTGCCCTTGCCACTATAGCAGCCGCACCAATGGTCTGCCTGCTCCTACCCTGCCCAGGCGCACCGGATGCGGCCCGCTTAAACGTTCACGGTGCCTAAAGTGTAATGAATGGTTTGAAAAACGTTGTCGACATGATCTGCTGATAGATCGTGCCTCCGCAACTGTACCCGCTCTCCACACGCGTCCTACATATTTGGACCTGGACCTTGTTGCCCGCGACCCGCCAGGGCAGCCTGCTCGAACGTTCACGGTGCCCACAGTGTGTTTCGACTGCCTTGTGCTCAAAACTCGCGCCACTATACTCACTCTGCAAGTTTGTCTAAGACTTTTAAGGACTTTTGGGGGCCGTAGCTTCAGCCGTATTGTTGAGAGAGTGAAATACGGAAACAAAAATCTCACTATACCCTTTGGTTGCTGCTGGATGACAACAAAATGGATCGCAACGTAATTGAGCTGTGCAGCGTGAGGCTACGGCCCCCGAACGTACATGCCTGCGAGTGTGATCGGACTCACGATGGATGTTATCGCTCAACATCAGTGCCAAAGCTGTGTTGCCTACAGATGTGCTCCATTTTAATAGATACAAAATTATAATATTTTACAATTCATTATTAATATTTACAATTTCGTTTTGAGGATTATGTAATAATCTATCGAGCGTCCTAATAATTATGAAATATTATTCAGTCGTCGATCGTGTGAGCAACACGTTTAACTAAATTTTTATTAAAGTCGAGCCACTTTGTAAGCACTCTCAGCGCGCTACAAGCTCAAATATAGGGGCCTCTTAGAGCGCTCTCAGCGTTATATTGCCACGCGCCCCTGCTACCTCCGGACGCCAGCCGCCGCTGTCTCCGAGAGTGACGTATTAGACGCCATAATTCGTACCTAGAAATGTGTGCTATATTCGACTAAGATTCCATACCAGTTGCACCAAATTACGAGTAATTACCGCCATACTTCTACTTCAAAATAAGGATAAATGATATTATAAAGAAACTAATATTAGGGTATAAAATATCGAATGGTGATACAATTGGACGGATCACCTTGATAAGTACATGTTAGCGAGTGGACTTTGTCATACTTCTGTGTATGTAGTGATTTTTAATGCAGCTTGGTGAAAAACTTTAATTTATTTGCAAACTCGACGTTATTACCATACTTGTGAAGGTTAATAATTATCAAATTATTATGTCATTATGTTAAACTATGGCGAAATCAAATTGTTATTCATCCATTAGAGAGAAAATATTTTTACAAAGTGTATTTTTTAATTTATTTAAATGTGCAATATTGAAGAGTTCTATTATGATTTTAATATTTATATACGCAAGAATTATTGGTGTTACGAAATTTTGAGGAGTGCAACGGTAAACATTAGTTATGTCGTCGTAAATAACTTATTGCTTTCGGAAAGTAGGAGCTCGATCTCCGATTTATGTAATGTGGGATTCTACAGAGAGTATTGTTTACATTGCCATTGTAATAGTTTATTCTGGTGGTTTTTATCCGTACGCAAAAGAGCCAAAGGATTCAAAATTGAGCGCGCTCCGTGCGCAGGTTGTGAATATTCGATAGTCGCTGTGTTGGTTACTTCAAAATTTTATTGCATGATGTTAACAAACTGTTAATTCCTGTTGTTGCCTTTCAAGTGTCAACTTACACAATATAATAATTATATTTATTTGTTAGTTTTAATTTGATAAAACTACTTCGTAAAATGCCTTTTGCATATAGCTACGAAATAAGTAGACACAATGTTCCTTGTCGATGATTTGTGAATCTCATGGATATGTGATGGATGATATATAGATTTTGGCTGCTTTTTTTGAACTGAATATTGTGGTAGTCAAAGAGGTTTTATTTTTGTATATATAGCAAATTATTTTTATTTTTGTTAAGACGAATCTCACCATATTATACCTTTTTATATGGTTTCTAATTATTGTGAGGTGCGAACTTATTTACAAAACCGTCCACGTTCGCACCGACGCTGGCTGCTAATACCTGTCATAATAAAAATTTATGGGTTTTTTTGGCTCAGTATTACATGATTTATATTTACGTAATGAAATGTTCATTTGGCTATTCTAAACTTATCTTTCACACGATTGTTTTCATTTTTAGTGTGGTTGATTTGTTCAATAATGTGTTGTGCTTTTTATAGTAGCAGTATGTTGCAAGTTAAGTGGAATGTAAAGATCTATCAAAAAGTTTTGGTCATTCGAGACCCGTGGTGACTTTCGTCCTAACTGTGGTGTGTTTTATTTCGGCAGGACGCCCGCCGGTGAGGTATTTCCATTATGTCTAGCCAAAACTAGAGTTGCTAATTAATCGAATCAAATCTGTTGTTTGGCTAGTCAGAATGAAAGTCTTTGGCCTTTCCGATAAAACACGCCTAACCGAGATCTGCGCAACGTTGAAGTTTGATTTATGTTATACCAATAAAGTACTGTTAACAGAATAGACAATATGTTTTTAGTTGTAAGCTAACTTTTAATGCCATTTGTTGTTTGTTTATTTGTAAGGTAAATGCTGGAGTGTTATTAAATAATATGTATAATTAAACCCATTCAATGCCGCGCGCAAACAAAAGCGTCTAACGCGTAATACTTACTCTGAGACCGCACATCGGCGTCTCAATCGTCCTAGCTTTTTGTAAATATCCAATAAATATTTTATTCATAGCTTGAATGACCTGGATATAAAAATAACAACAACCTTTTTATAACTTACGAACAGAGGACGCAGGTGAATCTTCGGAGATCACATATTTTTTTAGAATATAAAAGTAAAAGTGTTGTGCATATAAAACATTTCCGCCTAAAATAATAGACATACATTCATACGTAGACTCTGATTTAGGTCAAAGCTTAAGCGGCATAGCAGTAAATTAATGTTTTCAAGGGCGGCAATGAATGGTTGAATAGACGACGATAATGTTTATATTATGTAAATTGTGTGTCGGGGCGGAGTGAAAGAGAAATGCTCTTTTTTATATAACATATTATGACTGTCTGCTTTAAAGTTTTGATTTCCATGTCCTGGGTTGGATCAGTATTTTTTGCCTCTTGGCGAGTTATCAAGATTATGTAATTCATTTGCTTCGCTCTATTATTTTGGAATATATGTATAACTTTTTCATGTAGGTGTAATCACGATTGTCCTCTATTTGCTTTTATCATTTCATTACGGGTGTACGAATTCTATTCAATGATGATTGTTGTAGATATCTCTTTACTTTTCGTCGAATATTTTGTGTATTTATCTTTTACTTCTAAGAAGTACTTTTGGTACATCTTACAACTTTTAGGTGTAAATAACAATTAAATACAAATGTTTAAGGATTTCTTAAAACGTTCAAATATTAGTTGTAGCCAAATTAAATAAAACTGCTAAGCGCCTTTCCTTGCTCATTAGTAATCAACAGTATTGTGTTGATGGATTGATCAATTATTCACTACTATATCTATATCTACGTATAAAGTAGCCAGAGCCAGAAGAATGTAAGTAATTGTAATGAAATCCGGTTCGAAAATCGGTTTAGAAGCTAACATATAAAATATTGTTAAATTGATGTTTTCAGTGGATTCTTGTCAAACGTTTATTAGGGTTTGTTGCGTAATTCCCATGATAGTCTCTTACGGACACCAGTTCATTCGTCAATAATAAAATACATTACACTGTAAAGTGAAAGCATTATGTTTCAGTTTATGTGATTATGTACGCTGTTATCAGACAAGTAAGCTTATACAATAATCAAACTCTTCTTCGAGCTTTACGCAATAGACCTACTGGTTAGGATTTAAATGTAAGAAATAATGTAATTAAGTTAAATAAAATATAACGATAGTTCTCTATCTGCGTAAGAGAGTACTGATATTGTTATAATTAATATAGTAAGTTATATATTTGATCAAAGGTATAAGCAAGTCCAAATTACATTCCATTGTATATGTTGTACATAATAAATGTAATATTCTACTATCATGATTAGATCAGGTATTCAAGAGCTTTAAGAAGATTTAATTATATTATACAAAAAATTGCTCATCTACTTTTGTTTGAATTATTCAATACACATTTATGTACCTACCAATATATTTTGAAAAGATTACATAAGTACAAAATTAACAAATATTTCTGCTAAACCTTTCTTGCCATACTGTAAGCCAAAGCGCATTGCCCGAGTGTAGGAGTGGGTTCATGCACTGAGGTATTATAACTGTACGTACCTCAGTGGCTCCATGCCGTGTGCCGTACTTAACCACTCAAACGGAGCATCTCCTCGATTGGCTCCCGACGACACGAATTATTTTTATTCCTTATTTCAAAATACTTTTTTCGTTAAAAAGGTGATGAAAGGTAAAACCAGATAAGTATTATATTTCTTGAGTCTATGTATGAGTTATATTAATAGAATTTCGAGTGCGATATTAATTCAAACCAGTAATAAAAAAGCATTTCACTTAGTAAAATGCAAAGTAATTTTTTTTGTCAAGTGTGAGTTGCACACAAAAATGAGTTGAATTGATAAAAAAATATTTAATGCAAAAAAATGTGCAGCAATAATATGCCTCTATGTTCAGTTATTTTACTTGATCTCATACCAACAATCGGAACAAACCTCTACGGCTTGACCGCAGAAATGTGAGGGTCTACTATCATCAGGACTGGTTCTGAATAGTTTTAATTGGATTGGATCTGGTTTAAATATAATCTATTTGAAATTGTTTATACATGGATACATTTTATACAGTTACCTGTTTCAATGTATCATAGCGAACTTGTAAATATTGACCTCAGAAAGTTATTTTTAATCCTTCATTTAGTTAATTGACTGGGTATATGTTTTGGTCAGGTAAAGCAATAAAATGTACATGTTGGGTTTTAATGCTACATATTATATATCCTTGATGGTATGTACCTATTTATGTTGTTTTTTTGTACTGTACCTACTTATATTGTTTTTGCTATTTATGTTCACACACATATACTTCAATCACTTTCTACTCGTACCAATTACTTAGACATTTTTTACTCTTAGTGCTACACCTTCAATGTGTCTGACTATAATTAAGATAAGCATTGCATTTAAGTTTACTAAAATAGATATGTTGGAGGGTATAATTTTTATACATCTTGGTGTATGGGGTATTCTATAATTTATAAGCATGGTTTTACTTGCTCAATAAATATCTGTGACTCCCACCTGACCACCTGTCTATGGGTCATCTAACGATTATTTATATAAAGTAGCTTGCCTATTCAGGGTAGAAGACTGAGTGACCATCTAAAGCATTTGTCATGGGAAACACTGCAGCGCAATATCTTGTATTCTAATTTGGTGATTCGGCGGGAGCCAGAGATGCTCATAAAGAATTTTTATGTAATCTAGCTCAATTACAATAAATATTCAATTAGATACCTAGTTAATATGCTGTGGTAGCATACTAATATTCTGTATACACTCTTTCTATTGCTTTTGTCTGTATCTTTTGCCTGACAGTTGTAGGTTACTTCAAGTATTTCCTTTTTTTGTATAGTTCAACTTGTGGTACATCTCAGATAAAATTGTAAAAGCCAATAAACAAAAAGATTGTCATATTACATCCATGACAATATCATCTGGCAGCAATACTTTCATGACAGTCAAATAGGATCTAATAGCAGTATTATGAATAAGCAATATACATAATATTTTTTTGTTTAGCTATAATGTAAAATGTTTATAAATAAAATATACTGTTGGTTGTAAAGAATGTTTTATTTAGCTTACAGTTAACCAATATTTAAAAAATAACTTACTAGCATAGAAAATTAGCATTAATTATTTTTTGACATTACTGATCTTTTTGAGTTAAAAGGTGCGTTTTGATTTTTTGTAAAAGTTCTTTTTTAACTGTGTCTGGCACCAGTGCTCGAGCTCTGGGAGTAACTCTGGTCACCAGTGTATCAAATGTTACATTATTTGCTTCATTGTCCTTTACTGCATCTCTACAAAGCATCCTAACTTGGTCTCTCCAACCACATTCTATTAA
Source organism: Eudonia lacustrata (assembly GCA_947562085.1). Classification (NCBI taxonomy): domain Eukaryota; kingdom Metazoa; phylum Arthropoda; class Insecta; order Lepidoptera; family Crambidae; genus Eudonia; species Eudonia lacustrata. Next base: position 14,974,935 of record OX387312.1, on the reverse strand, counting down.
ACGTCTTCTCAATAGCTCCTTGAATCTGCAAGAAATATTTAGCTTCATTAGAGTTAGTGTGTAGATTACCAAGCACTAAAAACATTTTGATTTCTCCAACAACTGTAGCATTTTATTATTCGAACATAGAGTTGTTTGAATTATTGGGATACTTCATGGACTTCGCAGACATCTGTCAAATCCTTGATTGGTCAAGTTAGACATTCGTCAAATCCTTGATTGGTCAAGTTAGACATTCGTCAAATCCTTGATTGGTCAAGTTAGACATCGTCAAATCCTTGATTGGTCAAGTTAGACATTCGTCAAATCCTTGATTAGTCATATTCTATACAAGTCAAAAGCTTAAATTGTCAATTTCCCAATTCGTCAAATCCTTGATTAGTCATATTCTATACAAGTCAAAAGCTTAAATTGTCAATTTCCCAATTCGTCAAAACTTTCGATTCATTAAATACAAAAAAAGTGACAAAAGTGTATATGAAAAGTATAAAATCACATGACAAAAATTTATTTTTCATCAAAGCATTAAAAACCTTAAGAGCGTTTACGCCGAGCGCGAGACCTTAAGTTTAGGTTTTTAAGTCCAAATATCACGCACACAGAAACGGGCTGTGAGCGCGCGTGAGTGTGTGCGTAGAGTAGGCTAGTTCTGCTCACTATAGTCAAACTCACTACTTTGATCCGTTCGAATTTAGTTTTTCGGTATACTTAGAAATTATTGAAGTGAAATCTTTTTTAGCGGCGTTGTACACTTTTCTTGTAATGGGTAAAAAATGTTAAATTCGCATCAAGACACGTGACCTGATCGAAAATGTAAGACGTAAAATCGTAAGACGGATGGAGAGTAGACAGCCGGCGCGGTGTAGGAGAGGAAGTATCCCCCTCTCTTTCTACGGCGCGGCGAAAATGTATGCCTGTTGTTTCGTTTAGGCGGCGCAGGGCGCTTGCGCGAATAAGTTGTCATGTTTGTGTACGATAGCACAATAAATAAATATTGTATTCTACCACATAAATGATAGTACTTTTATACTGATAATTGAAGCAATTCGTGCAAAATTATTCCCTAACCATTCCAAAATATCAAAAATGCACAACGTTAATATTCAAGTTTTCACTTCTGCCGGCACTCCCGGGGTGCCACCCTTCGTTTATTTATTTTTAACTATGGGCGTAAACAGATGACTAAACTACGGATACACGAAATAAGTACCTAAGTATAATATTATATTGTATGTATTTTTATGTTGTAATTAATCTTATATCACAAAATTATAATCAATACCTATCTGTTCCTCAAAGATTTATTTTGGACGAATTGATTTGACGACGACACATTTTATTTTATTTTATTCATAGCTCGGCAAATGTTGATGTTAAGTGGAAATGTTGTTCCCTGCATGACGTTGACAGTTGACAGTTTGTTGATGGTTTGAGATACGAAACATTTAAGAATCCTTCTTATTTAAGTTTTTCTTCCCATATTTTACAAAGAAATGATTAATTGTATGGGCAGTCAAATAAATTGACCGATTTTTTAGAATATATCAATAATAATATGTTGTCTATTACCAAGCCCAATTTTGCTAAACTCCTTTTAAAATAAATTTTGTATAAAAATTACTTGGAAAATATGAGCCACATAAGCACAAAGCGCATCATGCAGCAATAAAATAGGTGCTGTCAAAACTCGGTCAAGTTATTTGACTGCCCATACAATTAATCATTTCTTTGTAATACATTGGAAGAAAAACTTTAATAAGTAGGATTCTAAAAACCATAATAATAGCTAAGGATACTTTAAAAAATTAAAAAAGCAATACACTTATTAACAAAATAAATAATTAGTCTACAAAAGTCGCACTGCTATGATATATGATATGATGCTGGATATGGCGAGATTGGGCCATGGCCCATAGCGCACACTGGCACGGGTGCGGAGCAGTCGTGACAAAAACTGGGACCAACGGTTTTACGTGTCTTGCAAAGGAGGGGAGAGAGAAACACACACATAGATGGTATTTCCCACCCATCCCGTGGGCCAGTTTAAAAGAGCATCTAACCTCTTTGGCATACCTACATGTCCGCCATTTTGAAAAATACGTGTTTTGGCGGCCAGTGATGAAACGCATGTCAATCGACAGAGTAAGTGATTACAAACAAAAAGTGTTTCGTGATGAAATCTCTAAGTGATACGGTTTCTGAGATATTAGACTCCAAAAACAAATATTTTATTTTAATTTATTTGGTTTCCTTGAATGACAAAATAAGTATATGTCGGCGGCGAGGTTGTTTGTAGGTAGAACAGTCGAGCAAACTCGGATTCGTTGATAACACAGTTAATCTTGGATCTTCAAAATAAAGACGCAGTCGTATTCCTTATAGTCAATTTAATGTTATTTTAATATCAGAATTAAATTATTTAAAAATAGTTGGCCGATGCAAATGGATTTTAGAAACGAAGTGAGTTCTGCGCGTGCGTACTCTCCGGCCGCTACCGTTCAAATGTGTCCAGTCCGTTGTTGCGCCAACTGACGTTGACGTTCCGCGTACCATAGAGCATAGGCTGCGCAGACCACACTCAAGTATAGACTATACTTGTCGTTTCTAAGCGATGCTAGCGCCATGTCTCCGACATATATAATACGAAACATACATATATACATTTACATTATACATATCAGTCAGCTCATAGCTTCTTAGCTGCGGCCTAGGACGGCGTCCCTCTATACAGGTGGCTGTACTGAACTGAGTTCACAAAATAAACACCGTGATCCCGGTGGACCGGTGGACATGATAATGCAAATAACAATAACAATAAACACAACGTAACAAAAAACTGCTCGTGAGGAAAATAACCATTCGTGCACTCACACCAGAGGTTAGAAGCCGAATGAAACGATTCACTAAATAAAAAATGTTTTTTTTTTGCTTAACTTTCTGTTTTAGGAGTCAAATATCTCAGAAACCGTATCACTTAGAGGTTTCATCACATAACACTTTTTGTTTGTAATCACATACTCTGTCGATTGACATGCATTTCATCACTGGCCGCCAAAACACGTTTTTTTTTCAAAATGGCGGACATGTAGGTATGTCAGGTTCCATACAAAAATGATCGAACCTCTTTAATTTGTTTATGCTCTCACCAATTATCTAGCTCAAGATAAGTATTCTTAAGAAACTCGTTAGTATAGTAAGATAATGGATAAATGCATAGACATGCATGCATGCATAAACATAGAAAAAACACCTAGACCCGAAATAAATTTAGAAAAACAGTCCTTCTCTAAATTAACCCGACCGGGAATTGAACCCGGGGCTTCGGAGACGGCGCGACGCCCGACCCGGCGTGCTAACCACACGACCACGGAGGTCGTCCAATTTAAAAATGTTGCAATTCATCAAAAGTAACATAAAATAATTTATTCACTAAAGTACTAAGATTTGCTTATCGCGCTATAAATTTGAACTATCTTCGAAGTTACGGCAATTGTTCGACAATCGTCGGGTAGAGCGTCGAGCGACGTGACCACTCTCTCAGAGGCCTCGCGGCGGACTGATTTGATACTAGTAGAACGCAGAGTTTTGTAGTAGTTTTAGAGCAGTTTTAAAATATTTATAGAAAAATTATAGAGCTAATTTAGTAAAAAGAATTTTGCGCATAATTTAAAGAACACTTTTTTCTATAGTAAAAAGCTTTTATCTCATATTTATATAGTAAGTATATTAGAGAAAACAATTATTTTATCACCTATAATTTCTTTAAAAATTCAAAATGTTTGGATTTTTATAGTTTTTGTTAGTAACCAAAATCTAAAAATGTTTTCAACAAACTATTTTGCTGAAGATCTTTCAAATTGAAATAAAATTTTTGTTCTTAGGTTTGTCAGTAATTTAAACACATTTTTAAGCTTCGAAGTTGACGCGGAAAGTCAAATTATGAAAACCTCTGTTCAATTATCTTGTTATAAATTCCAAAATATCCATAAATCTAAAAATGTTTTCAACAAACTATTTTGATGACAAGATCGCCTAATAATATAAGTAATTAACATATTTGTAAAGTAAATATTCATAGATATTAAGAGGTTTGAAAAGTACAGTTTTTGAGCAAAACGGCGTAAACGCTCTTAACATGTACATACTTTACTTAACACCTCTTCCTGTTAATCAATATAATAAAAAAGTTATAGCATAGAAATATGTGTGAACTTTATCCCTGACAGTTTTTTAAGGCATTGTAGAGTTTGTATCTTGCCTTTTAAAAGGTTGTTTATTAACAACTCAACCTTTGCATCTTTGGTCTTTCGTTTTTTTTATATTGCGTGGTCCAACTTGTGTTTGTCTTACTTAACGATCATATCTGGAAGCTTCCTTTTTGAGGGTATATACGAATTATAATAAAAATTGATTGTTTTCAACTTTACTATTTAGGCGTTTATGCCAACCTTCAACGGCGTTAGTAGTTCGATGTCGTTCATTTACACAGCACCACACATCCGCTTTTATCGTAGAAAACCATTGAGTGGTGAAGTAATTTTTAAATTCATCAATGTTATCATTTTTTTCTGGCATCATGTTCACAATATCTAGCCAGCCTTTTAAAATGTAGCTTAGGGGTAAAAGTGCCAAATTGCAAGTCAATCTTACAATTTTTTCCAAAAGTTTATACCGCCTTTTTTCTGATCCTTCCTTCTTCACTACACTTCTGTTTCTTTTTTTCAACCAAATTTAATTCTTTTGATTTATTCCAAATAGCTTGCGAAAAATGGAAGAAACACCCTTTTACACGCACATTTGGAAAGACAATCTTAATAGCATTCGTAATGGCTAATTTGTAATCACATTTTACATTTTTTACTTTTAAACCGAAATCTGTCTTTAAAATAGAAAATAATTTTTTGTAAGTAATGTTTTTTATCGGGTAATAGACAGTAAAATACAAGTATTATCGTAGTTGATTCCGTTACTTTGCAAATCGACATGTATTGAAAAAAGTTGTGCGAATGGATCTGGCACCCGTTTGAAGGTGCTGTCTATGACATAAACAAGAAAACCATTTTATACATGAAAGTTGCAACGCTATGCCTTTTCCTGTATAAAAATAAATGTATGACGTTGGAAGAGCCTGGATGATGTGGAAAACCTGTGAGGATGTCTTTGTACAAGTGTGGGACACTTATTATAGCTTTTACACAAAATAAATTACAGAACAACAACTTTAAACTTTATTCAGATTAGAAATAAGTTCCAAACTTATGACTAGACCAAACCTCAGAAATTGTAAAACTAGTTTTTATTTAATAACAAAATGAAGACGATGAAATATTATTTCTCAATTAAATTTGGCAAGACACTCTTTATATATATTATTTTTAAATTTTGTGTATACAAAATTCAAAAATAAATAATATAATACAGTAGGTAGTAACTTAACAGTGACGTAATACCAATGGCTTGCAAGTTCAATCTCAAACTACTAGACGAATTCCAAGAGTCTTCTGGGGCCATGGTAGCTCAGCGCTCAGCAAACATTGGACTGTTTATCCAAAGGTTGTGGGTTGGATTCCCACTCGCGCTACCTGAAGTTGGTTGATTTTTTCTAGTAAGATTTTATCTTGGCAAAACCTGTTGATTGACTTGCAATTTGGCACTTTTTCCTCCAAGCTACATTTCAGAAGGCTGGCTAGATATTGTGAAATTGATGCCAGAAAAAAATGCAGACATTGATGAATTTAAGAATTACTTCACCACTCAGTGGTTTTCTACGATAAATGCGATGTGTGGTGCTTTGTAAATAAACAACGTCAACTAATCAACGATTTGACAAGTATCTGTTTTGACAAATCAAGGATTTAACGAGTATCTGTTTTGACAAATCAAGGATTTGACGAATGTCTAACTTGACCAATCAAGGATTTGATGAATATCTAACGTGACCAATCAAGGATTTGACAGATGTCTGCGAAGTCACTTCATGTAACAATGAACTTTGTTCACTTAAGAACTCGGGCACATGAATAGAATAGAATAGAATATGATTTATTTGCATTTGATTAGGGTACACTGGAGGTCTCATAATATTAAAAGTTCTGCCTATTCAACCATTAAGAATAGCATGCAAATATTATAATAAATTAAAATCAACAAGTTGTTTTATCTTTTAAAAGATGTCAAATATTGTTTTTACAATTCATAATAATTGAATAAAATACAAACGAGATAAATGTCAATAAGAATCAGAATAATAATACAACACAACACAAATATAAACAACAAGAAGTAAACATTGACTATTATTGATGAGCATTAGGCTTAAAAATTTGCTAGATAAAATATTCATTAGTGCTGTAAAACATTTTATGGGATAGCCATCTGTACAGAGCAGTCTTAAACATATTAAAAGGCAATTGTTTAATGCTGTCCGATATCTTATTATAAATTAGCAATAGCATTATTTCTGAAATCTGCTTTATGAATAACTACAGAGACTAATCTATTACTATTAGTATATTTCTTGGATATACATCCTTAGTCTGGTTGAAACAGTGCATATTTAGGTTAACAAACTTAGCAGTTTCAAAAATGTAGATGCAAGGTAATGGCAGAATTTTTAAATAATTTAACAGTGGTCTGCACGGTTCATCTGGCGCAGTACCACATATCGCCCTTACACATTTTTTTGAGCAATGAAGGCCTTATTTATATCACTGCTGATGCCATACTTAAAAACTGATTTCACATAAACAAAGTAGGCTGTACAAGCAGTACTTCTAGTTGCTATTTTGGTCAGTTTATAAAGAGCGAACGTAAATCTATTAATTTTACTGCTCACAACTTCCACTTGCCTTTTCCAATCTAATTTTTGGTCAATTTCTATTCCTAGGAACTATGCCAGGTCAGCAAAATTTAAGTACAGTCGAAAGGAATAGTAGTGTCTCCAAACCACTTCATGTTCATCAGCATTTTCAGCAACAACAAACAGAAGTTGTGGGAAATCTTGTGATCTGAGTATTTGCAAACCCGTCATAGTTTTGACATGATTGTTTCTTCCCCATAGATTTAAGTATATACTATTACTTAACGACACTCCGACCAAAATACGATATTTTAAATTTAGCGATTTCTGACCTTTCTCGATCTCCACTTAGAATCAATCTTTGATGAGCAATGGTATTATTCACTGTCATTTTGTAGCAAATACTATTATGACTCGTTGTTTGATTGCTAACGTAGGTGTTTCTATTTTACGTAATTAACAAAAACCAAAAATGCGTATAGCATCAATCAATTAATAATTTTGCCAAAAGTAAACAGTTACAACTTTACAGTTCAATCAATCAATCAAACAAACCCCCAAAATAAAAATTGTCAAGCTTATTTTCTGTTTGACATTGGCAGTTGACAATGTTTTTTTTTCTTTTGCGTATTTTTTACGGCTCCGGATGAAATCATCAAGCCTATTCGTTCGTTCTAGACACTTCTTGTATGTCTAGTTTCTTAATTTCATTAGTATTTTTCTCTTCATGTATGATGATGATGATGATGAATGAGAAGTGAGATAGATCCCCCAACCCCTCGTTCTCAGTAAAGATTAGTTTTACTAAGTCCTCGGGCCGACTTCTTGAGAGAATTTGAAAAGTGACGTTGCACTGTTTTATTTCATTTGCCAACACTCATGCACACTCACGAACACTTAACAGTTAATAATCCACCATTATTTCACATTAATATTCGATATAACACAAATTTTAGAAAATAAATCAAAACCGCAGACATTACTCTTCACTTTCCCGCCAAGAAGTCCTCCCATTCTCTCAAGAAGTCGGCCCGAGGACTAAGTAAACCCCACATCTTTATTGAGATACTCGAGGGGTTGGGAAGTCTATCATTTCTCACTTCTCTTTTCTTTCATGATCATCATCTTATTATCATACATGAAGGAAAAATACTAATGAAATTAAGAAACTAATGACATGGCAGCATGGTCTATGACCTTAGCCGGATCCTCATGGCAACGAACTACACTTAAAAAAAATTGGACTTGGATATTTTTGCATCATTTGTTATGAATGAAGCTAAAGCTACAAAAGGTACAAAAGATTTAATAATTTGATTTGACATTGACAGAACTAACAAATTGTTTTCAAAGGTTTCAATGAAAGTTATTAGTTAAGTATATTTAATTATTTATTGTATTGTAAAACAACAGTAATCAAGAATTCACTAATTAGTAGAGTATATAACAATAACAATAATATTATTGTTCCAGAGTATAAAACTTAGAACCAATATGTTCAAGTTCAAATAATATATTATAATATTATTATAATATAATATAGTTAAAATAATATGGCTCAGGCTTTTGTGATCTCGCTAGACGAAGACATGTTTTATTGTGGAAATTGCAAAAATGTCTTCAATACCTTGCAGTTATTCCTATCGCATAAAAACTCTGATTGTAAGACAGAAACAGGTACCAATGAAATTAATAGTGAATCAACTCATGAAATAACTATGAGTGCTTCTAATCATTACGCCCATCCAAATGATACCAAGAAATGTGACACTGAAGTAAAATGCAGTCTATGTAAAAAAAAGTTTAAAAAACCTAAAAGTTTAAAAGCTCATTTAAAAATACATGATGAAAAACCACAGCAATGCTTGGTTTGTGGCCGCTGCTTCTTATACAATTCACATTTACAAAGGCATGTGATAACTCACAAAGTGTGGCCTGATGGTATAAGTGAAACTACAGCCAAATCAGTTGAAATGGATTTATTAAGTTACACCTGTCTCTACTGTGATTTAGTGCTGTCTAATTATAATCAGTTTAGATTACACATGAAGAATCATTCTGCTCTGAAGAAATATAAATGTGTTCAAGGCCAATGTAATAGTTTTTATGAGACTGTTGAAAGCCTAATTCATCATGTAATTAGTGCTCATAAGTCACCAACATACACATGCCATAATTGTTTTGAGGCTTTTTACTGTTTAGAAGACATAGCTGCTCACTTTCAGGCCTATAACAATACTTGTATTCCACAAGATCCTCCAAGTCAACAGTTTAAGTGCTTACAATGTGATGCTGTATTTAAAAAAGCAGATAAATTGTCACTGCATTTGCTCACTGAAAATCATAAAAAAGCTTGCATACATTGTGACAAAGTGTTTGCCAGCGATAAAAGACTTAGGTTACATTTACAGATTCATAGAAAGTGTAAACCTTTCCAATGTGATGTTTGCAAGCAAAGCTTTCATTTGAAGAAGTATTTGGCAACCCATTTAGCACGCCACGGAGACAGAAAATTTACATGCAGCATTTGCAAATCTACATTCAAAAGACAGGATTTGCTACATAGGCATATGAAGTCTCATCAAATACGAAAATTATACAAATGCCCTTTTAATGACACTTTAAACTGCAAGAAAGAATTTAGCAGAAGTGACAAGCTCAAGATGCATTTAAAATATCACACTAACAAAATGACTTTGAATAAGAGAAATACCAAAGAACAACATATTGCTGGAACTAAAGTATGAATAGCAAATCCAAGAAATATAATGCCCCAGAAATAATTAATGCCTTATGAAACTTTATACACTATATTTTTAATGGAGTTACATAAGTAGATAGTACAGATCTTGCATTAGTGTGGGGCACCAGTAGGGCTTCAATGCTAGAGTATGCTTAATTTAATTAACAGTTCATTTGCCAGTTAGTTTTACTGTGTTCTGAACTGTGTGGTTAAAAATGTATTATTGCAAAATATTCTGCTTAATTTATACTTTTCAGAATATTTATTATGTTAATGTAAGTTAACATTTATAATTGTGACTAACAGTGCTTGCTTAATGATTAAATTACTTTTAAATTTATGCATTATATTTAATGTTTTAGGCTAGACAGTTTAGAGTAACTGATCAAGTTTATTTTGATATTCACAATGAAGACAAACCGCTTGGACGTATTGTCATTGGTTTGTTTGGTGATTTGGCACCCAAAGCTGTGAAGAACTTTAAAGTTCTGGCAACCAAAGGTATTCAAGGAAAATCATATAAGGGGACATCTTTCAACCGCATTATCAAGAGGTTTATGGTGCAAGGTAGTTATTTTACTATAATTATAAAAAATTGTTAACCTTTTTACTGCCAACAACTTCTATAGAAGTTCGAGATTTTTGTGCCGCCCACGCCAGCACTTCTATAGAAGTTCTTCTTTGTACCTACTTTATTAAAATACATTTATAAGTTGGCGTACAGCGTGACATCGCGTGCAGAATAGTTGGGCGGTGAAAAGGTTAATCAATTCAATTCTTTTACCTTTATTAATTTATTTGCTAGCCACCTGTCTTTTTTGTCTACTATCTTTTAAAAACGTCAATAATTCTTCAAATAATCCACATTAGTTGTGATCATTGAAATAATTTTATTGTTCTAAATTTTACTTTTTATTTTTTAAGTGATAATTGCTACACTTCATCATCATCATCATCATCATCAGCTCATTTTATGTCCCCACTGCTGGAGCACGATCCTTCCCTATGGATGGATAGGGAGGATAGGCCATATACCACCAAGCGACCCCTGTGCGGATTGGTGGTTGTTAACGACTGCTAATACAGTCGGGACCAACAGCTTAGTCACCCATCCGATAATCGGCCTTTGCAAAAGTTGTTTAACCTCAGCACTCGCAAACCGGGCGCGTTAACCACAGCGCCATCGAGCTTCTCTTGGCCACACTTAAGCTGAATTAAATATTTATAAAATACAGTGAAAAAAGTGGAGTTGCCCGGCTTGTAGAGGTTCGATTCCTGGCTGGGTCGTGTTGGCATTAAATTTTTTCACTGTATTTTATAAATATGCTATTGTTCTGATAATAATTACTTTGCATATCAATCAATATACCTTATTTAAATTTAAAGGTGGAGATGTGCTATCTGATGATGGGCTAGGATCTATCAGTATCTATGGAGAAACATTTCCAGATGAGAACTTGGATACAGAGCATAGTGTAGCAGGATTTGTTTCGATGGCAAATAAAGGTATGTATTAATTTTATTGTAGAAAATTGCTTATTCTATGGATAGTCTCAGAGGGGTGAATCTTCCATACATTGAATAATTACAAAATTTTTATATACGGCAGCACCATCTTCCGTAAGAGGAACCTCAAGTTACTAACTGATTATCCATATAATGTCACTAGATGGCGGTAGTATGGATAGCATTTTAAATTTATAGGTTATGTTTAGTTATTTTCTAGTTACTTATAACAACAACTTTCGTCATCTTCACAAAGAGCTCATTAGCCGAACAGCTGCGACGACGCATCGTGCTATAGTAGTGATAGAGAGATCCTAGGCTCGATCCTTCGGAAAAAATAAATAAATAACTTTTGATTTTTATGTTAATTTATAAGTTTTTAATATTGAAATGAAACAACTTTTACGGACGTTTCGAACCCTTTGCAGGGTCCGTGGTAACAGGGAGACCCTGCAAAGGGTTTGAAACGTCAGGATAAACATTAAATAAGTAATGTGTAAAATAAACGCGAGTAGATCCGTAAACGTTGTTTCATTTCAATGTGTAGTGTTCGCGTAAACTTTAGAAAACAATATAATTTTTAATATGTTTATCAATCTTACAAATAATATTATACACAAAAAAAAGTTAACTAGTTTTTTGTATAAATATTCTTAGCGCTGTCTATCGGGAAGAAGCGTAAACACGCTCGCAAACGTCTACTATCTATTGTACCGGGAACTTAGTTTCCCATCTTTTTTTCTATGAGAGGCACATCTATACCCAATATTATACATAGTCTATGGATAGTCTTTTCACTTTGCTAGTAGCTAGGTGTTATGATAATATTTCTTTTGTTTGAACAGGTAAAAACACTAATGGGTGCCAGTTTTTAATAACAACGACAGGTACACCTTGGTTGGACAGTTTGCATACAGTTGTTGGAAAGGTATGTTGAATGGATAACTTTGTTTTAAATACATAGTCATATTTCTTAATTATTGCTCTGTATCATAGAATTTGTATGTTGTTAAGGTTGTGGAAGGCCAGAATGTGGTACACTTAGTGGAGCATACACCAACTGATGCTGAGGACCGACCCACTAAAAGAGTTTTTATTGCTGATTGTGGAATAGTTCCCACACCACAACCTTTTTATGTATCTGATGATCCATATGAGTAAGTTTTTATCATGCTTTACAGTTATGCTTACGTAAAAGTATTGTGCTGAAACCTCATTGCTTCTTTCTTCATACACATATTTTGCTTATTATTTTTTTATCAGCTGTTTAAAAAACAGAAAGTGGACCGATTCATTTTCAAAGCCATAGAAAAATCGATTTCCTTACTGATTTTCCAAAGCCAGGGTGCCCTGCTGCCCTGCACCCCAAGTGGGCTCCTCCTCGGTTTCATCCCCCACATCAGAGATCTCAGCTAGTTTAACAGCTCTCATTGTGCCCCATTATAATCCCAAATTTGGAAATTGAACTTCACATTGTTATTGTTCTCCAAATTTGGGTTTGATTTCTCACTAGTGGAAATGAAAGTTTGTCAATATAACTTATCCAGTACCTACATAATTATATTTTGAAATAATTAAGGAAGCGTTTGCGTTAACTAAAGTTCTATTTCTTCGGCAATTATAAGCTTAGTAGATCTCTTCTAGTAGAGATCATAATAGGAAATATTTTATAGATTTCTTAATATTTTTTACAGTTTGTGGTCATGGATAAAGGCTTCAGCAGTACCACTGACAATGTCATTTTCTATTCTGGGATTCTTCCATTGGATGATACGGAAAATGGAAATTTAAGGGATTCTACCATATTTTGAAAGTGTAATCTGCAACATTGTTATTTTTATATATGGTTTGAAGAAGCTCATTAATGTATAGAAATGTGTAAGGCAGTTTTGAAGGGTCTTAAGAACGATAATGTTATACAAACACAAGTAACTGTTTTCTGAATTAACTTTATTTTTTATTAATTTAGTACTTAAATATAATGTAAATCTTATCTATGTACACTAATACTACAGCTAACTGGTTTTATTGTTATTAATATTACAGATACACTAGTCACTGGTTACTTCTCGATTGTTTAATTGTTAGTGTTTTATGTTAAAACGGTATAAAAGGAGCAGCGACATCATTTTATTATGATGATATGTATGTTGGTGACTTTTGGTCTTTTACCGGATTCACAATTTCTTAAAATACAATTTGTAACTTAATTGACAAGACTAATTGTGTGTTGATGAATATATTACTGTTTTCTTAGCGCTACTCATGCGAAGCTGCGAATTTAATACGAGCGCAATGTATGTCCGATGAACAGTGCAGTGGTATATTATTAGACGGACATTAATGATGAGGCGCAGCTAACTCGATCGAAATTTCGCACTAGGCACTGAGCAGCGCCGACCTAGTCTTAAAATAAAACACGATACTTATCACTTATTCATCTCAAAAGGCGTCAACAAAATGTTATATTTTGCACGAAATTGTTTTCGCATTATTTAGCATTTTGTCGCCACCGGACGCCTAGAGCGACTGCTCCACTCGCTTTACCCTAGGGCCGGCGCTGACACTGAGTTATCTGGCCGCCAAGAGCGCGAGTGCGAACAGGATCACAGAGTAGTGCAGGAGGAAACAGCTGTCGAGTTGGACTGCTGTCTTGACAAAGGCCGGAGGAACGCTTAACTCAATGTAAGCCTCCGTCTGAAAATCAGCGTCATGGCGATGGCTTTGATATTGCCGTGTCATATTGCTGCTTTACTGCTCACCTTATTTGATGCTTTCTTTTATATAAATCCTTTTTTTGTAACTAACTCGGTCGAAAACTCTTAATAGGCGGTAAGCTATCGCTATAGCTATCTGGTCGCCAACAGCGTGAGTGCGAGTAGGATCACCGGGTAGTGCGGGAGGGAGACAGTGGCCGCGTCAGGTGCGGACGGGGAAGGCGCGGCGGGCAGCTGTGCGCTAGGCGAGCCGCAGGCGCGTGCGCACGACGCCCACGCGCGGCACACCTCGCACGCCGTGCTCGGCAACGGGTGGAAGAACACGCGCCCGCGGTGACCTGTGCAAGGATTAGTGTAGGCGTTATTTTAAATCCGTCTCGAAGGACCAATGTTTCGGATTGGTAACTGAAACTCTTCGACATTATTGTTTGTCGACTGCCTTCCATAAATTAGTTCAGATTCTATAAACAAAGTAAAAGTCTGATCGGTGCTGTAGTTTGGGCGGCCATCGGAGCGTTGCGCGGGCGCAATGGCTCTTGATAATTCACGCAGTGGTCGGCGTTGAGATGACCATAAAATCCACCGACTGACTGCTTGGCGAGGAATGACCATAATATACCTATACATGCTTTCCGTGCGTCGAGAAGTTTTATGGTGCAAAGTTTGAGCGTTTGGGTTCGAATAAATTTAAAAAAGATGGCGGTAGGGAAGTGGCAGTCGTTTTCGACAGGAACCAGTGGTTTACATTTTTTCCTAGGTGACAAGGGTGACCATAAATGAGTTTTCCCGAGCTCCTCCGTGCAGATAAAATGCGGGTAATGCTCGCGGCGAGCACGTACCCACGCGATCACGCGAGCCGACTGATAAGCTGCGGGTAATATGTGTGTGTACTGACTGAAGTCATAGCAGTCCTCCAGCGTGGCCCAGCCGGGGCGCTGCCTTGCTGCGGGTAATGCTCGTGGCGAGCACGTACCCACACGATCACGCGAGTCGGCTGATGCTAGCCGCGGGGTACAGTGCGAATCAAACTAAATGGCGGCTGTGAACCTAGGAGCACGTGGCTGCGCGATACTTAATTTAGGTGTCAGCGTGTGGAAGAGGGGAAGGTGCGGGGCATACTTCTACGCATAACGGTTAACTTCACAGCCGCCATTTAGTTTGATTCGCACATAGTGTGTGTGTACTGACTGGAGTCATAGAGGTCCTCCAGCGTGGCCCAGCCGGGGCGCTGCCTCGCTGCGGGTAATGCTCGCGGCGCCGCCAGAGTGGCGCAGCGCTCGGAGCGACGCGCACGCACCCACGCGACCACTCGTGCGCCGCCGCGCTGCAGTCGGGCCGACGTCACCATGCGCGCCGCCTGACATGGAAAGCCAAATTCAGTCAAAATTTATATTAACAAGTGGTCGCCCGATGGTCGAATTATATTAATTCATTAAAAAAAAGGATATTTTTTTTGTAACACAATTATACATACCTACTACTTATCTTTTTTTCTCTTACATGCGAGAA
This sequence comes from Eudonia lacustrata, assembly GCA_947562085.1. Lineage (NCBI taxonomy): Eukaryota > Metazoa > Arthropoda > Insecta > Lepidoptera > Crambidae > Eudonia > Eudonia lacustrata. The sequence goes on along the minus strand of OX387312.1, from coordinate 14,959,661 downwards.
TATTCTTTTATTGTAAACTTTAAGTATACCTACCAAATCTCTCACTCCTCCGTGCGCGCAATATGCTTAAAAAGGGGTACAAAGGGTTTTTCACGTATAGTAGAGTTCGCAAACAACTCCGCTCTACCTGATGTTAAGCAGAAGCAGAGTCCAGTTGTGAAGACAGTAAGTTGATCGAGCGGGATTGTGCCTCAGTAGCCGTCCTCAGTTCCTCACCTTGTTAATTGCTCTTTCTTACCTCGTTTAAACGACCCTGAGGAAATATGTGCAGAGAGCACGTAATCCCGAACTTGTGCTACTAACTTGCCACTTGGTAGCACAACAGCACTGCTTTGTTACGGATTCTGATAGTAAACAGATTTTTTATACTTTTCCTTATTAGGTATTTTATCCTAGCGCTAATCAGATATGACCCACCCTTAAAGAATAAGGATAGCTTACTTCGCCACATTTTCCTTAGGCAATATTACGTGCGTACGGGTGTGCCTACGAAAATAAAATTAACTTACCGTTAATTCAGTGATCGTGTTGATATCAGCCAAATAGCCGGTCGGTAGCTGCACTGTTAGCAAAGTCAATCCACTTTCCGTTTCGTTGCCTTGTGGGACGAACCTTTGAAAAGAAACGCAAGCAAAAATTTATTACGAGTCATGACTAGCCACTACACATGTACCTAGGTATACTAGAAACCGTACTTGAGAACAAGAGTACGAAGACCTGGTTTTATGCACTATATTCCAGAAGCGCTATTCTCTAAGCAAAACAGCGTCGAACTCGACGTTGAACTTGCTCATAAATTACAAACGAATTTCAACCTACTTTTCAATAGTAATAAAGTCTACATTCGTTTGCAAGTTATGAGCGAGTTCAATGTCGAGGTCGACGCTGTTTTGCTTAGAGAATAGCACTGCAATGCGCTTTTCCCCACCCCTACGATCCGGTCAACCCGAGCCGAGGTCTTAGCTTTTGGTGGCGCCCTTGGGTTGTGCCGCTCTTGATTCGATCAGGGTGCCTAGTGGGAGTTTTGTTTACTATCCGTATTCATTCGATTACTTTTACGAAAACGAAAATTAGTATGGCATTGAAGCAGCGCCTCCTGGTAGCGTACGAGAAGAGTTAACATTTTGCCATACATATTCTCGTTTTCGTTAACGTGATCGAATGGCGAATAAAACGCGCACTTGGCACCCTGAATGCCTTGGAGAATCTAGTAGACGACGTAGACACGTTTGCGTGGTATCCCCCTAGAAATCCTCAAAGATATTTCGTTCATACGGCTTGAGAAACCAGGGCAATTGCAGGCAATTTAAGCAACTTTTGCAAAAGCCGGTCATCGGGTGGGTTTACAAAAAATGTATCATCTCGCGCTTCTCCGTGCTTCGGAAGACACCAACTACCAATCCGCACTGGGCATCTCTCGGAAAGGCTCGAGCCCCAGCAGATGGGGACATAAAATGAGCTAGCGATGATAGTGATGGGCTAACAGCAATCTATGTACAAAAGACAAAGACAATATCTTCACACTTATAGTTGACCGATGCATAAATCCCCTCTAGAAACTTCTTAAACTATTGTAATGACCACTCATATTAGAACAGTTACCTATATTAACGGAATAGTTACTATTGCATGTGCCATGATCATGGATGCCTACTGCATGAGTACTAACTCGAGTTTGAGGAACCCTTTAAAACGTCAGGTTACACTGAAAAGACCAAAAGACCATCTCTGAAATAAAGCCAATACAGCCACTAGTTATAGTTACCCGATGCATATGGAGAGCTGCATGCGGTGGCTGGTGGAGACCTGGTCGACGCGCGGGTCCAGCGTGTACCGCGGCCACGCGCCCGTCACGTTGGTTGCGCCGCGAGCAGCCAGTCCCACCACCGCCACCCCCCGCCCTTCGGTCACCGCACTCGCCCAACGAGCGTTACCTATCTGAGGAGAAAACGTTCATCTGTTATCATCATCATCTTAGTATTCATTAACTAGTTATTAGGACTTTTTGGCGGGATGTGCGGTAAAGACTGCGGTTTTGTTTAATAACATTTTTGTAATATACCTACCTTTGACCCTTGCATAATTTGCTAACCGCACGAAGCCATTAATTAAGGAAAAATAACTAGTTATTCGTTAGTTTCTCATCTGCCAAGTTTAATCAAGGCACTCCTTAGCAGATCATGTCCATATCATTATAATATACCTATAATCCCTTCACCTAAGCAGCTCTGCCATCCTCTCCATACTGACACATGATAATACCTGTTGTTTTTGAATGATGAGCGGGTTATTGTCTCCAATCTGGATCTGTCGTAGTTCTTGAGAACCGGTAACATTGATGGATATTCTCAGCTTTGTCGGTGATTTAATTAACTCTGCATAATGGGCCAGGGCATCCAACTGAAACAACAAATTGTGTTAACTGCAGGCTGATGTAAAATAACGAGTAGGTACATAAACTTATGCATGGAGATGATATTGAAAAGAACGAGAGGAAGATTAATAGAGATTGTAATCAAATTATCAATGACTGCAATGAAACTGTTAATTCTGAAATACATTTCTTCAAAAACCATCTGATTAATCTATATCGAATTGTATGTTTATATTTTGCGTTGCCACTACAGCTGTGGTTGGCACCTACTACCAACTGTCAGCTTAAACAAGATGTCACTTAGCCTTGCTCAAATTAGAAAAAAAATTTAATAAAATTAATCAATTATTCTTGCTTTCCGAAGCACGGAAGAGCTCGTGATAATACATTTTTGGTCACTTATCTATAGACCAGCCTTTGTTGTTTCAACCTTAGCAAACGCAGACTCGGTGCGTTAAACCATTACACAATCGAGCTCTTTCATGAACAATTGAAAATCAATTATTATGTATCGCAAGTGATTCATGGGATAGGGATCATCATCATATTTTCATGCTGAAGTTTGGAGATCAGTACCCAAAACATCCTGCGGTTCTATGTAGCATGTAAGCAGTTCTAATTACCACATCGGGGTCTGGATGGTTTGGCCGGTAAGCTTGCAGCAGGAACCTGGCGACGGGCTCCGCCCTCTCCTGCAGCCGCGCGGCCAGCATGGTCTGCAGTCCCCACGCGGCAGTGTTTGATTCTAAGCTGTTTCCCTTCAGCCAGGGGTTACGCCACTCGGAGCCCTTGACCTTACGCGACCAGAACAATGTGGAGCCTGTGGAATAAAGTTCTAGTGAGTACTGGTCTATTAAAGAAACAAAAGAATAGGTTAGCAATAATGGTTAATTGCAATGCTGCCAGCATTTTGGGTACCTTGCCTCTAAACTGGCGAGTTAGTCGAACTATTTACCTGTTACAATGACTTATGGCAATGACTAAAAAGTGATGCAGGATAACCTTATTACCGGTGTGGTTATCCTGCATAATATGCAGCTTCATATGCAGGTGTACCTGCATATATGTTGCTGGGTTGTCCAAACACATTAGTTATATTGAAATAAGCTTCCAAATATTTTGTCACACCAGGAATATGTAGATGTGGGAGACAGCGTAGTTTCTTTGTCAGGAATACTCTACTAAGGAATCCTACTTGGTCAGGTCATACAAGAAGTCTACAAGACAGGTATTGAGTTTGAGCCGTCTTAATTAACTTAACTTATAACTAAAACTTAGCAGACACCAAGAATAAAGAAAGATAGAGAGAGCGACGGGGACACTCTCGACTCGACTCTCGACTCTTTCGCCAGTAAGTCCACGGCATTGCTGATAGCGCTCTTCTAGTCCTGGCCCGACCGCCTAACCGATCGCTTTGACTTCGTGTGTGGTTTATGACGTCTTCTTGTCGTTTCGTGCCACCTATGAAAGCAATATCGAAAGCTATAGCCTTCAGCTTTTGTATTGCTTTCATAGGCGGTGCGAGGTGGCAAGATGACGTCATAAATTATACGCGTAGTCAAAGCGATCGGTTAGGCGGTCAGGGGCCAGTTCAACCACTAGTGGTCGCGTTTGGTACCATTTTCTTTTTCGAATAATCCCACGGGGCTCCACTCCGCGAAGGTATGAGGAGTTGGCCGGAAGGCCAATATATGTATTATCCATGTGCTGTGTTATCGTTATCGTTATGTACCTACATTATGGTTTTGCAATAAATATATAGAGTATTGAGGCAGCTCCTTTGCCAGGAAGTCCACGTCGATGTTGTACCACTAGTAGTCGTGTTTAGTGGCCGTTACACTGGCTTAGTGAGCTTACCTGTATTGTTAACGTATTTGTCCATGTGCTGTAACGCGAATGCCGCTTCCGGGTGCTTGGCGGCAGCCAGCGCGTTACCAACCACCGCCAGGGTGTACGCGTCTAGGGATGGAGACAGCTCCTTCGCCAGGAAGTCCACAGCTTTGTTGATAGCGTTCTTGTAGTGGATATCTTTGCCCTGAGAACAAACGTTGCAGTTTGTAGGAAAAAAGTTTACAAAATATCAACATAATATCATTATCTATCTAATCTCTTTCTATAAAATGATAGTTAACTTCCATAGGAGATTTTATGGTATCTGATTGGCAGTTGCTACAGGTGGCAGGTATAGCTGCTGTGAGTTTTTTTGTAGCTACTTTTCCTAAGTTTTTTATCGTGTAAGTAATACATATAATGTATGTTTTTACTTCGTCTAGGTAGTTCTCTCGAATCTAGTAGAGGACGGGGATACGCTTGCGTGATACCGTCCTCTCTAGAAACCCTCTAACACAAACCATATCCTCAAAGAATGTTTCGATCAAATGTCTTGTGTGACCCTTTAAGTTTCTCGCCGCCAACAAAACGTCTGGTTACGCTGTAAAAGCCAAAGGTGGCCTACAACAATCTGTAAAAGAAATAGAGGCAGTCACTGTCTACTAAATCTCAGTGATTGTAACATACCTTAGCCTGTATAAGGGCTAGCAGTGCATGCGCCGCCAGTGGTATGGGTGCCTGAGCGTGTGGGTCATTCTTCACAGCGGGAGACGGCCCCCAGCTACCATCAGGTTGCTGAGCCTGCGCCAACCACTCGGCCGCACTCGAAGCTGCCACCGGACCCACTTCTAGGAACCGGGCGCAGCGGGATACCCAGCGGGCTGCCACGGAGGTCATCCTGGATATAAAAGTTTGACGTACTTTTTTAGTCATGGTTTTTAAAAAGTATCCAAGAACTCTATTGTGAATCAAAACCATCCAGAGACCCATTCAAACCCACACTAAAAATTTAATCAAAATAGGTCGAGCCGTATATGAAGAATTCAGTGACACTTATATATGAAAAATGATATGTATAAAAATCACACTTCAATTCACTGGCACCTAATGACGTCAAAACCATAAAAAAACAAATATCGTAATAACAAAAAACTAAAATTTAGTTTTGATTAAATTAGAAAAAACTTCTGATTTTGGAAGAGCTTCCGACCGAGAAGGGCTGGTAGAAACTCAGGAGGCTTTTTTCTTTTCTCCGTTACACGGACGTGTAAGACGGCGTGTACGTCTTCCTCAATATTCGAGTTGTTATATTATATTTAGGGGATCGTAGGTATGCAGCGCCGCTCAGTGACAAGCGGGTTTCGCAAGTTTGTCGTTGCGCTATTTGCCCCCCTTATTCTTTACATAAATTATCGTTGTAAAAAGGTGACAAATATATTAGTTAAGTACTTTATTTAGAATAGAATAGAATAGAATAAACGTTTAATGGGTACCAGTACAAACAGAAAAAAAAACAAAATTAAATTAAAACAATGAAATTAATAAATAATTAATTAATTTATTATTTATTAATTTAGCTAGTTGTCAACGTGGACCTCAAATTACTCCTGCCAACGTGTCTAGTGGTAATATTACAGTTTAGTTTAAACTCAACGCACAACAATCAAGCAGCTGGATGCTTGGAAATACCAAGATCTACCAAGATCTCATTGCAACATACCAAACGTCCCCTTTAGCGTCGCGGTCGGTCTCAGAAGCAAATGAGCCGTCAGCTCGGTGGTACGCCATCAGCCGTTGGAAGCCGAGGGATGCCAGAGAACGGGCGTCTTTGGCTATCGACACAGTCTCATGGTTCATGTTCTGTGAAATAATTAATTTATTATCAACTCTATGGTCTTATCCTTACAGAAGTAAATTATTGATATCGTTAGTATCAAAAAAAAAAAATCTTTATCTTTATCTTTATCTTTATCTTTAGCGGTCTTAATTATACATTATTGGTCCTTCGATCCGGATCATTACCTACTTGAAAGGGCATTAGATATTTGCATTCAATTTAATAACATAATTTTTGTTTAATTCTGTCATGTTTTGACTTCTGTCTTTGTTGGACCATAAGGTTCTCAGAACAATAACTAAAGCTATAGAAGGATGGCTAAAATAAAAATCGTGCAACTATGTTTAGTTCCGTTCTATCTTATGGCTAGAAAAGGAGGTTGGAGTGCGACAAATGGTTGACACTTAGTTTTTATTTTTTTGTATTGTTATGTCAAACGGTCATCAGATAATCGGTGATCAAAAAAAATCTTTGAGTCCTTTCTATAGTCACTCACTACATTACCTCAAATATGACGTCACAAATGTGATGACACCTTTGCTATTTTAGTCCGGTTTCTATAGCTTTAGTTATTATTCTGAGATAAGGTTGACGACCAAGAACAATGTATCAACTGGACCTAGGGTTGCCATTTTGCAATTTTACTTAGCGTTTTCATGTTTGCTTAAAATGTATAATAATTTTCGGGGATTAAGTAAATACATACTGGTACTACAAACACTGTATATTATCTGGTAAATTGATAGTGGATATCAAATATTTATTGACCTGCAAATATTCCAGTAGCACGCAAGCTACAGCCAATGGCCGCACAGCATGCGGTGGGTCTCCAGAAGCAGCCGGGGGATTCTTTATAGCTTGGAGCGCTGAGGCGAGGAGGTCACCGGTTTCCTGCAGGTAGACCGGGCCTAAGCGCGTGCCCGCTACTGGCTCCAAGGTCATGTTGGCTCGAGCTACTCCGTTCTTTGCGTTGAGCAAACTCCACGTCCAGACTTCTTCTTCGTATCCATCCTGCAATTAAATAAACTTTTTTATCTACACTAATGTTGTAACATTCTACTTATGTTTCCAATACTTGACTTATAATTACTACTGTTATAGCGCAGACAACAAAACACTCAATTTAAGCAATTTCACATGATGGTATAATATCCACATCGATATCGTAAAATCTCATTATAACATCAATAAAACGCGACCAATTAACCTGGCGAGCCTTATGTCAAAATCCTCATACAAGTTGTATAAAATTTTGATATTAGGCTGGCTTTTGAAAACAGTTGGGTTATACGTGAAAACTTCGTCGAAACTACTAAACTTACATACACAAAACTCTTTGGTAAGATCTTGTGCCAATTAAATAAAAAAAGAACAGCGCGCGCTCGCTCCTGATTGGCCCTGCGCGCGCAGCTGCGCTCTCATTGGTTAGATTTTAATGGCGGAAATTTGAACAATTATTATAAATAAACTATTGTCAGCTTTTACTCTTGTTGTTTGACTAATTGCATTAGTGAAGATAAAGTAGTGTATGCAACTGCATATAACACGGGTATTAAAACACTCGTTACTATTATGAAACTCGCTGCGCTCGTTTCATAAACTCACACTCGTGTTTTAATACCCTTCATTATATGACAGTTGCATAAACTACTATTATTGATAATCTACTTCTGGAATTCTTAACCAGTGAGGAACTGGCTATCGAATCTCTAGATGATGGGGACAGACTTAGATGTGAGTTTGGTAGATAGCCAGGTAAGCAAACTAAGAGTCCAAGTCCTTTTATCAACCAAATCTAGCAAAGTTCGTTTTTTAATTGGGGATCTTTGGGTCTAAGACCGGTAATCTTACCATCTTATCTTAATGTGTCACCATAACATCGATATTAGTAGCATTGATGTTAGGCGACATTGATGTTGTGTTCCGGAAGCTAGGGACTCATGGTGAAGTGCGATTTAACCATTGGCCTTATCGTCACTTAACATCAAGGAGATGAAATATAAAAACATTAAAAGTATTTGGATTACTCTCTGTGGTGGTCTCACAACAATCTATTTGTATTTTATTAGGAAATAAAAAACTATTTCAATAATTTATTATCATCATCATCATTTCAGCCGTAAGACGTTCACTACTGGAAAAAAGCCTCCCCCATGGATCACCACAACAACCGGTTTTGTGCTGCTCGCATCCAGCTGCTACCCGCGACCTTCACCAGATCGTCGATCCACTTTGTTGGAGGCCTGCTTACACTTCGTTTAAGTACTTACCTACCCGTAAGAAATTAAATAAAGAAACAATAGAAACTCACGGTGACGTCGATGGTGGTGGAGTATGTGGCGGAGACGCCGGAGCCCTTGGCGTCGATGAGCACTTCAGCGCGGCCGCTTTGCACCACGGTCACCAGGAACGCGGTGCTGGCCGAACCCTGCGCGGGCACGGACACGCGCAGGCGACTGTACGTCTCGATTTCTGGATGGAACATTAGGATTTAAGGTGCCTCTTTTTGTTACTTAACAGAAAGCCCAGTTTGGTTACACTGTTCTGTGACCTATCTGAACATCAGTAGTGTCTCATATGACAGAAGTACTCGTATATGGTAGATTGCATTTTTAATACTTTGAAGTAAAAAGTAAATTTAGTCACTACTTCACTAGGATGATAATAGTATTTAATTGACAAATGTTGGTACCCTACCTATTTTTTCTATTTATCAATTTATTTTTAAATTATTGGTGACATTACTTTAAAAAAATGCTCAGATATTTTTAACTACGACCAAGATGCCTCAATCACTTTGATGCTGACTCTACATACACGCAATATGAATATTCTACAATGTTTACTCACTCTTCGTCGCATTAATATCGTTCTCCAAAGGTTCGAATTCGAAGTACTGCGCAGTGTTATACATGGTGACTTCCAAGGTGATGTCCACAGTGAGGGTGCTCTTCAGCACCACGACTGCTGCAACAGTCTCTCCCCGCTGCATGGTGGCGGGGAGTTCGCAGCTGATGGCCAGTGGGACGGCGGTGGCGAAGCTCTGAGGAGTTGCTAGACCCAGACCGAGTTGGGAGTCTACTGCGAACGCCCCCACTTTTAGGTTGACAGGCACTTGTGGTGGCGGGGTGAAGCGACCGGTTGAACCCTTGCCGTCGGTGCTGCACAAAACATTGATATATTGAAACTGAAAATAGGACCTGGTGCCCGATCGCCTAACCGATCGCTTTGACTTCGTGTGTGGTTTATGACGTCATCTTGTCGTGCCGCCTAAGAAAGCAATATTGAAAGCTTATAGCCTTTAGCTTTTGATATTGCTTTCATAGGCGGTGCGAGGTGACAAGATGACGTCATAAACTATGCGCGTAGTCAAAGCGATCGGTTAGGCGGTCGGGGGTCTGGATGGCCAATCTTCCAGTTGACGCAGTTGGAAGAGTTGTCTGGATTATGTAATGTCGATTGTTGAATTCCCGCTTGAGGCAAATCGTCCTTTTTCAAGTGCTAGTTTCAGAATCCAAAGTCACAATTGTAAAAAAATACTACATTGAGCTCATGCTTCAAAGAAAAAGATATCATTAACGACAAACGTTTAACCATTTGTTTTTTATTTAACCTAATCTACGTACATAACAAAACAATAAGGGCCTTTCAAATAAACAAAGAATATGGTCCGAATAGTTATTCCGTGTTTTGTTCCTGTCATGTAAACGTCATTTCAAATTAGAGTAAAAGAGACAAAACACGGAATAACTATTCGGACCTTATTCTTTGTTTATTTGTAAGGCAGTTAATATATGACTTTATCTAATTGGAATCTGACAAAGTTTCCTATTCCCAGTAGCATTGATTTAAACCATCATGATGTGCAACCTCATCCTTTCAAGTTTCTTCTTCAGTGAAGATGACTGTCTTACATTTTTTTCCTAATGATATAATTTACAACACTGTTACACTCACTCTAATGTAAAGTTGGCGAAGGCCCAGGTGGGCAGGGGTGCGTTGGTGAGGTAGTAGCGCGGGGAGGGCGGCGGCGGCAGGCGGCTGAACGCGTACGGACCCGCCAGCGGAGCCCGGGTGCCTGACTCGGGCGCCTCGTGCTTGGGGTCCTCTGTAAAACATACCCATACATAACATACATTTAATATCGACGACCTCCGTAGCCGAGTGGCTTGCACGCTGGACTTTGGGCGGCGCTAACTCTGAGGTTCCGGGTTCGATTCCCGGTCGGGTCAATGTCCAAAACGAACTTTTCTATATTGTGTCGGGTTTAGGTGGTTGTGGTACCGTCGTCATTTCTGATTTCCATAAAACGAGTGCTTTAGCTACTTACCTTGGGATCAGAACAAGGTATGTGATGTTGTGTAATATTTAATATATTAATATTAATATTTTATGAAGTTCATGCGAACAGTACATATTGAAATTAAACACTTTTTTCTATTCAATTCGTCAATTATATCAATATCAATATAATTATCATCATCATCATCATCAGTCTCTATTAGTCCACTGCTGGACATAGGCCTCTCCGAGTACACGCCACTGAGCATCAATATAATAAACGTAGCCATTCATAAAATTTGTTGGTAAACAAACTTTAAAAAAAATATTACTAACCTCCGTTTTGGATAATCACTCCGTCAGTCAGGATTACTACACCGGCATTCTGAAAAAGGGTATTAGAATTCAGTGGCACTCCAAATCTTGATTAAATTATGGGTCATAGTATCTAACGATAATATTAATTACCGTTTCATAATTATTCAATGCCTAGCAGAGAGATAGATAGCCCCGACCAATAAACGTGTAACGTGTGTATAGATCTTGCATAATATTTTAAAATTTATTTTATGTTTCCAGTAATGTATCAGAAAGGGACCCATACAATATTTAGTAAATTTTTAGACATGTATTTAGGCTTTTTACTACAATTTTTCGACATACTTACTTGGAAAACATCTCTCGAAGTGTAACCGCCCAAGTCTAAGCCTAGTCCAGGCAAGTGTTCCTCATTCTTAAATACTGAATGTTTCAGGCCCGTGAAACTTTCCACTTCGCGTTGGATCTGAAAAAAAATAGATTGGAGAGACGACTCTGAATAGTGTATGCGTATATCAATGCTGATTCTAAATATGTGTTAAACTTTTAGGATAAAAAGAAGCGTGTAGCATTTATAAGAAAAAAATATACAGACGAGCTAAGAACCTCCTTTTTTAAATTAATTAGAAACTCCTACCTTTTCTTTTTTTTTAACCCAGAGGAATGCATTATACATACCAGGGCCTTGTAGAGGCCCCAGGTTATGTGGGACTCACCCGTCCGCCTTTCCACAACCCACCGACTATCATTGAGACTCTATTTGATTGTCTCCAGTCGGCTGCCAAGGGAGAAGCCCAAAGCAGGGAAGGGCGAGACGGAGGGGGATACTCACTAAACCTCTGGGGGACCACACTCCGAAAACAGGTGAAGAAAACATACAGACGAGTTAAGAACATCCTTTTTTAAATTGGTTAGAAACTGCCACCTGAGGTAACTTTCTCCAAAAAAATCAACATCTGCAAGCAAGCAATTGGTAAGATACCAAATCAAAACGATTTACTATAATATAGAACCAACTTGATTTGTTTATACTAGCAACAAAAATCTTTTCTTTAGCCCTTTATTACCGTGGTATGGGTAATAAGGGCTTAAGAAAAGTTTCGTAACCAATTTCGACTTTACAATAAGCCAATTTTTAATCTTATTTTAGTGAGGTCTGCCAAGGTTTACATCTTCCAGTAGCAGTTCGACCCATCGGGATCTATTGTGCAAAAATAAAAGTCCAATTTTACTAATAGAAGAATAGGTACCGTGTTCATATCAAGGCCGCTGCCTAAGCCGTTCGCGTTGGTGAGCCCCGCAGCAATTGCGTTGGAGTCCGCTCCGAGCACCACAGCCCGTGAACCCGGCTCTCCCGACACTTGCAGCTCCGTCAGCGTATTGGGCTGGAAGTTCGACGCTGACACGGGCCGCAGAGACACCTGCAATGAGGGAGGAGAATGTAATGACCCGATACAACAAAACATCAGCAACGCTACTTGACCTTAGTCAGAAACAGCTTAGAAAAACGTAAGTGTGGGTGTGCCAAAGTTCACAGATTTTAAACCCTGATTATTAAGTCCGAAAATGTTTTTATATAATTTTACAAGATAATAATATAACTATTTATTGGTTACTGTTACTAACAGTCGTCTAGCGATCCCTCTGCAACAAATGCCTGGACTTGACATATTTACCGAAGCCTTGAGAGAATTCTAAAAGAACCGGGTAGTCTTCCTAACTACAGATTACCTATACTGGAGGAGGTCTGGCTGCGGCACATAGTCAGGAACAGCGAGCATAGCGCTGCAAGAGGTGATGCTTCCATACCAGGCCAGCAGGATATAGCCATAGGTGAAAGTACACTGAGTTACCTTGTACAGAAACAAGTCTGGCTGCGGCGCGTAGACTTCGGCAGCAATCATGCAATTGGTAAAGATGAGACGTGGGTACCAGGCCAACAGCACACAGTGAAAGACAGTGTATCACGTTGTGTCGGAGGAGGTCTGAGCTGCGGCGAATACAGCGCGGCGGTAACATAGCGCTGGTAGAGCTGAGACTTTGATACCAGGCAAGCAGAACATAACCAGAGGTTCAGAATATACAGGTGTCTCATTTAAATCGGTCAGTATGGGAAAGTCTGAAACTATAAGACATACGAAGATCTGTTCTTAGTAACCATGTCATCGATTTTAATAAGAAGAAAAACTGCATTCATACATTTAAAAAAACCTGTACTCAGCTCTGGAATCGAACCCAGTTGTTTTGAAAAAATAAACTTACACTATTTCTATTTAGATATCGATTGTATAGGTCTTAAGCAGTAAATGGCTCTATGACACATGATGTCTAAAATGAATAAAAAGCATTGTTTTCACATACTTTAATTTATTTTAGTAGGTGTTCGAAGTGACCACCGTTACATTCAACAAGTTCAGGTATGTAAAATTGTATCTATAGTTGTTTGTACCTCTTTGCTGGTTTTGTAATTGCAAGATCGTTACCTAAGCGTGTTGAATATTGTATTGAAAAAAACAGTGGTCACTTTGAACACCTACTAAAATAAATTAAAGTATGTGAAACAATGCATTTTATTCATTTTAGATGTCATGTTTCATAGAGCCATTTACTGCTTAAGACATACACAATCGATATCTAAATAGAAATAGTGTAAGTTTATTTTTTCAAAACAACCGGGTTCGATTCCTGAGCTGAGTACAGTTTTTTTAAAATGTATGAATGCAGTTTTTCTTCCTATTAAAATCGATGACATGGTTCCTAAGAACAGATCTTCGTATGTCTTATAGTTTCAGACTTTCCCATACTGACCGATTTGAATGAGACATCCTGTATTACCTTATGCTGAAGCAGGTCTGGTTGCTGCTCTTAGCGCTGGATGCGAGGCGCGGGAACCGAACCAATAGCTAATAAATAGAGGCGTAGAGTATCTACCTTGTGGCGGAGAAGGTCTGGTTGTGGCGCGTAAACAGCGGCAGCGAGGATGGCATTGGTGGAGGCGATGCGCGGGTACCAGGCCAGCAGCACGCAGCCGGGGCTCATGTGCCGCGTCACCTCCACTGATATGTCCACGCTGCGGCGGGGTGGGTTTAACTGGCGGGTGACAAAAGAGAATCGCTTAAATTACTAAAACTGACCGAGTAGAGTATACGATCACTGCCAACCGTGATCACATCTCGTATAACATTAACAGATGGTAGTGTGGTAAACATCCTATAATTGTCCCACTGCTGGGCAAAGGCCTCCATCGCTACAATTGATGGGTAATGGCTTAAGAGCGTTTACGCCGCACACTAGCGCCGCCAATGAAAAAAAAATATATCTAGTAATTAGAGATAGAAAATCAAATTATGCTCTATCAAATAATAAGACGTTACGGCCACTTTTAACTATAACGCCATATTTAACTAAACCATAACATGTCAGGTGTTCATTAGGTGACTTAAAAATGCTAAATTACTTCATTCAAATAGTTTGTTGAGCATAATTTGATTTTCTATCTCTAATTACCAGATATGTTTTTTTTTCATTAGTGGCGCTAGTGTGCGGCGTAAACGCTCTTAATCACCACGCTTGCCAAATGCGGGTTGGTGATCACAAACCCGGGATATGCATTGAAAAATCAGAAATACATTTTGCCCGACCTGGGAATTGAACCCGGGACCTTCGGGTATCGGACCGAGCACTCTGCCACTCAGCCACCGAGGCGTTAGTATGGGTGCCAGTATAAAAAATTAAGTGAGATGAGAAAAGCTTGTGATAATAGAGACTGTAGTATTTATCGAGTACTAGCTGTGCTCGCGACTTCGTCCGCGTGGAATAGTGACTTTCGGCAGCATTTTTAATTTTTTAAGACTCTTGTTCCCGTTTTTGCAACATTTTTCACTGATGCTTCGCTCCTATTGATTGCAGCGTGATGTTATATAGCCTAAAGCCTTCCTCGATAAATGGACTATCCAACACAAAAAGAATTTTTCAATTCGAACCTGTAGTTCCTGAGATTAGCGCGTTCAAACAAACAAACTCTTCAGCTTTATAATATACTAGCTGTGCTCGCGACTTCGTCCGCGTGGAATAGTGACTTTCGGCAGCATTTTTAATTTTTTAGGCTCTTTTCCCGTTTTTGCAACATTTTTCACTGATGCTTCGCTCCTATTGGTCGCAGCGTGATGTTATATAGCCTAAAGCCTTCCTCGATAAATGGACTATCCAACACAAAAAGAATTATTCAATTCGAACCAGTAGTTCCTGAGATTAGCGCGTTCAAACAAACAAACAAACAAACTCTTCAGCTTTATATATTAGTATAGATATTTATATGGTTTAAACTAAGCATTTAATAACTTATCCTTTCGGTTGGTTCCTACCTCAATCGTTTTGGCAACAACGATGTCCCCACGCGCAATGACGACGTAGTGCACAAGATCCATAGGTTCCGTGGCGGTTATGCGCGCGCGCATCTCGTCGCCCACAGTCGTATCGCGCGTCAGCAGGTCCACAGTCAGGAACTGGCCGCCCGAGTAACTGTTCCTTTGCACGTTTACCACTCTCTCCGTGACATCTTTGTATTTTATCTGGACAATAAAATAGTAGTTTATGCAACTGTCATATAATGAAGGGTATTAAAACACGAGTGTGAGTTTATGAAACGAGCGCAGCGAGTTTCATAATAGTAACGAGTGTTTTAATACCCGTGTTATATGCAGTTGCATATACTACTTTATCTTCACTAATGCAATTAGTCAAACAACAAGAGTAAAAGCTGACAATAGTTTATTTATAATAATTGTTCAAATTTTGGATGGTACAATTTTGAAAGTTAATGTTAATTATTGATCCAGCAGCTGTAGCGGTCGCGGGGCAAGCAGTAGAGCTCGTAGACGGAGTTGGAATATTTATAATTACTTCATTCGTCTTGTTTTCTATACTGTTCAAGATCGTATTTGAGACTTGAATTTTATTCATTAAAGACTCATCAATGTAGCTTTCAGCCACAGTAGAAGACTTCCACCCCCCGTGTCGTTTCAGTGCGGTCAAATCACCACCGCTATCTATGAGAAGGGTCGCCGAGGTGCGCCGGAAGCAATGCCCCGTGTACAACGCTGGGTTAGGCAGATTCAAAAAACTTGCGATAGTTTTTCCCAGAGCACCAAATTTATTAATACCAGTTCTTTGATCGACGCACTTCCCCGATCTATAGCTCAAGAAAAAGGCAGGGTTTCGACAGGGGGTGGGTCGAAGTTCCATGTATTTTTTACATACGGCATAGCAGTTGCCCGTCACAACGAAAGAACGATCTATTTTCGTTTTTGTTTTCGAAACTTTCACCATGATTGTACTGTCGTCTATGTTAGAGACTTCATCGAACTGGATGTTGTATAGCCCCCATTATGCCGAAGATTAGTGCAACCTGTAACAATAAACGATATAATAAGCTTGAGGTACATAGCCAAGGCAAAAACTATGATATAAGAAGTAGTAAAGTGTAGGTACCTACTACCTAATTTATACACAAAGCGCTTAAACGGAGTGTCTAGATAACTTGCGTGTGTAGTACGTAAGTACTAGGTAGATTAAATAACAGAACTAAAATACACTTACCTTTTCAAAAAGATACAAAATATCTGGTGAATCTTTCAGGAACATCTTTATTTGACCTGATGTAAACGTCAAGGACTTTTTTTCCTTGTGTCCTTCTGAACTGCGTTTCAGGAACGCTATGACTTTTGAATACTTCGTGATATCAATATTGTTGTAGATACTCAGTGTGGACTTGAGCATAGAATATTTAGCCCACATAGAAGATGGCTTGAATTTGTCGGAGAGGTCTTTGAGATAGAAGAATGACATTTTCAGAAAATGATGTAGTTTTCTTTTCGATCTTCCATGCCAAAAAGTTATTATATTCTTTTTCATATAATTTTCTAGATTTTTCTGGCAAAAGATTGTGAGTTACTTTTGTTGCCAATTCTAGAATATCCGGAGGCGTACAAATATCATCGTCGCTGTCCATTTTTAACTTTTAATTTGTATTTTAAAAACAAAACACATTGCGAAACATTAAATTCACGCGTACGTGTATTGTCACAGTGAACTTGCCGCCATTAAAATCTAACCAATGAGAGCGCAGCTGCGCGCGCAGGGCCAATCAGGAGCGAGCGCGTGCTGTTCTTTTTTTATTTAATTGGCACAAGATCTTACCAAAGAGTTTTGTGTATGTAAGTTTAGTAGTTTCGACGAAGTTTTCACGTATAACCCAACTGTTTTCAAAAGCCAGCCTAATATCAAAATTTTATACAACTTGTATGAAGATTTTGACATAAGGCTCGCCAGGTTAATTGGTCGCGTTTTATTGATGTTATAATGAGATTTTATATACACTAATGTTGTAACATTCTACTTATGTTTCCAATACTTGACTTATAATTACTACTGTTATAGCGCAGACAACACCTACCCTACCTACCTACCCCTATGGGAAAGAGGCGTGATTATATGTATGTATGTATGTATGTATGAAATGAAGTTTACATGACGGGAACAAAACACTGAGTAACTACTCCAAGCTTACACTTTGTTTATTAATACGGGGGTAAGTGTTCGTAACAGACAAATGCAATAATTTAATAAAAAAATACTGCGACCTTTTTGATACACTGTGCCCGACCACGCACCGCCAAAGGAAGGCAAGTAGCTGCATCCAATGTGACTCCCCAGCATACGTGACTCCCAGAAGTCAGTCAAAAATGAACTATTCAATTATTGTTATTTAACTATACTGTTTTAAAAAAACTCACCACTAAGTTTAAGGTGGAATTTACATGACCCGCGTCTGGGACCAAAGAGTAAGTGGTGATTCCTTTATTCAGTGTAAGAGTAGTCACGTTGACTGGCGCACCGTCATCCCACATCCGCTCCACTGTCACCTCTTCATTGACGTCCAGGATTTGCCCTGACGAGTCTACTACTTCTATCTGATAACAAGAAAAAATAATATAAAATAAGTCTTGAGAGGGCAAACTTATGCTGTAAAACAAGCATCACTTCGCTAACAATTTAGTACTTATAAACTAACTAACTAAATAACATAACTAGCGCTTGCCAACGTCTGGTAAATGCTTGTCAACTATGGCTACTTCCGATGCTGTCTGTTTTTATTTTATTTATTTTATTTTAAAACTTTTGCAACATATATTACATGGCGGACTTAATGCCTGCCAGCAAAAGTATTTCGACTTTTTTTTAACTTAGACCAAGAGTGGTTTTTAGAAACGAAAAGGATAATCATCATA
The DNA here is from genome assembly GCA_947562085.1 of Eudonia lacustrata. NCBI lineage: Eukaryota > Metazoa > Arthropoda > Insecta > Lepidoptera > Crambidae > Eudonia > Eudonia lacustrata. The sequence continues at coordinate 14,941,732 of OX387312.1, read as the reverse complement.
GACTAAAAGAGCTCTGTCTGGATCGATGTTCAAATCTCCCAAGATTAGTGATGTTCTCTGATTAATGCATCTTTTTTATCACAGTATTATTAAGGAGTCGGATAGAAGCACAATAAAAAATTTGCCCGAATGTCCGAAGGAGCAGGTTTTCACAACTTTTCATTAGTCCCTGGTTAATACTATGACCTTCCTACTTCTCCCATTATCGTAACAAAAAATAATCAAACATCCAATAATTACCTGCACATTGTAAGGCAACATCGGCTTCACATAATCGGGCGCAGTTACTTTCAGCCTATACGGTGTTCTCATTAGCAATATCCTTGACGTCACGTTCTGCCGTATTAACGTGTCTCTTTCCTCAAGCACCGCTTCGACGACCACTGGCCTCGCCGCGTCGACTGCTAGGTCAAGGTCTGTCTTGAAGTCGTATACCACTTGGGCGTTCCCGTTGAAGTCGATGACCTTGCGAGCTGGTGGCGAGAACACGGGCTGCAGCAGTTGGGAGAAGAACACGCCGTATACCGATATCGTTAGTTCGCCGCTAACGGGCAGAAGGTTGAAGTGCCTGCAAAAGAGGTTACAATCTCAAAAGAGTTCCGCTTAGAGGTGTTTAAAACCATAGAACGTGTAAAATTTTATTAGAAACCTCTATTAAAATAAAAAGAAGAAGAGGTTTAGCTAGAGTGATCTTGCAAGTTAAGAAAATTAACATATCTCGGGTGACTTTGCGCTTTTAAAGGCACATAACCCACCCCCTTATTATGAGAGCGTGATGGGGTGATCGCCTCATACGATATTGTATAATGAGGAAAGGACTAAGGCCAGCGACAGGCCCAGCATGACCTTATAGAGTGATGATGAGAGATAATTATCATAGAGTGTTACACCCAACGAATAAAATAGTGTTATCCTTCCAATACAAATTCTTTAACAAATCAAGTAATAAAGTCGGTGGACGAGTCGTTTGATGTTACGAGATGAATAAACACCAAGGTGTTTCGCAATTCACAGCCGCATTTGATATTTTTATTGCGAACGAATTGATGAGTTATTCTTTTGTGAATTATGAATGACAGATTTCTTAGAATCTCCTGTAGCGAGAATAGATCTTGTGAAGTTAATAAAATATTGTTTTGTTTTTGTTTCGCTCTGTTATGATGAAACATGGAGATAGATAGGTAGGTAACAGATAAAATACTTTATTGCTCACATAAATAAAAACAAAAAAATACAGGTACAAATAAGTAATCTGTGACATAATCTTAAAGCTAGCATGGACAAAGGCGGACTTATCGCTTTATTTGATCTCTTCCAGACAACCTTTGGTTTAGGAACCCAAGAAGGAGATAGAAGAGGCGCAAATACAATAGAATACAATAGAATAGATGTTTGTTTTCTTTACAAATCAGCAATGTAGGTACGAGCAAGCATCGTACATTTTGTCTGTCATCAGTTTTACTTAATCTAATTAAGTAATGTTTTAACAAATTTCACTTTTGTACGCAAGTAAGTTTTGCATTAAGTCAGCCGCTATAACTCAAAGTCAAAGTAATATTTTTTTTATTTAAATAAACTTTAAGAAAGTTCTATTGAAACGTCCAAACATTTTTTTAACCTACTACCCGTTCAGGACCTCTATTTTTTAGCTGTGGAGAAGAATGGGCGCAAGGAACTAAAAAAAAGAAAGAAAAGCTTTAATAGAAGTAACATTTACAAAATTATATGCCGTTATCAAATAATACAAGTTTAAAATGACTTAAAAATATTTTAAATTAGAGATACCTGCTTGGAGTGATTGGAGCATGTCACTGTTTTTAGAAAAAGTTTCAATATTTTCATAAACATACATTAGATTCTCGTAAATATATTGTGATGCAACTGTCATTATATTAATATCTTTAAATCTCTCTCTGACTCGTCTTATAAATCATATAATTTCATGTTTTAGTATTGTTTTAAGTTATTAAATAGCATTAACAAATTATATTTTATTAAGTTTTAAGTTTATCATTTATCAGTCTTTTAGTTACGGTAGGTACATCCTGAACATTGATCCGGCTCGAAGGACCACAAAAGCGAGTGAACGTTGCTTGCTCGTACAACACATGTGTGAATAAAAAACATGATTACTTAGCGGTTACGTTGACAGTGAAGCGGCCATCGCTGAAGAGAGCCTCCTTCGGCAAGTCTATGTCCATTTGGAATTTCGGCATCACGTAGTCAGCAACCATAACGTGGCGAGAGTAAGTTTGCTCGCGTGCTTCCACCTGTTGAACAATGATAATTTTCATTCAATTAATCAGTAAACGGTGGTGGTGGAGTGCCTGTTGAACAATGATAATTTTCATTCAATTAACCAGTAAACGGTGGTGGTGGAGTGCCTGTTGAACAATGATAATTTTCATTCAATTAACCAGTAAACGGTGGTGGTGGAGTGCCTGTTGAACAATGATAATTTTCATTCAATTAACCAGTAAACGGTGGTGGTGGAGTGCCTGTTGAACAATGATAATTTTCATTCAATTAACCAGTAAACGGTGGTGGTGGAGTGCCTGTTGAACAATGATAATTTTCATTCAATTAACCAGTAAACGGTGGTGGTGAAGTGGCACAGCGCTCGGCTCGTTACCTGTAGGTACTGGGTTTAATTCCCCGGTCGAGCAAAGTGTGTTTCGGATTTGATGCATAGTTTTGGTTTGCACACATTGTGATCAGAAAAATTGTAGCGATGACTTGATTTAGATAGATAAAAAGTTTATTTAGTGCTTCATCACATACACATACACACACACACCCTCACACACACACACAATCCTACATAACACAAAATAATACTTTTAGATAAAACAAAAAAAATAAAATAAAAGCGCACATTAAAACAGTGAGTGTGAGCTGTAACAGACCATAACCTCTCTCCTTATTTTGTGCCATAGCTCAGCGATAATTTTGATTGGAAGGTTTGTGATGGAAGTCTTTGCCGTCAGTGAGACAGTATTATACCTACCTACTATATTATAACCAATAAACCATTACTGATAAGATTTAAGAGACAAGATACCCCTCAGTCTCCATGTGACCACGTAACCTTAAAAGGTTTGAAACGGCACGATGAAATAACACCCATCTAAAATTAAACGCGAGTAGATTCGTAAAGAGTACTTATACCAAGGTAGGTACCTGAGATATGTCCTGCTAACAAATAAGAAACCATGCCAAGAAGCTACTTAGCTGGTAACGACCGACATAAATACTAAATGTTATGCATTTGTTTGAAACCTGTGACACAGAATATCTAACAGTTGTGAGATAAGTATCCTTAATACCTACACATTTCATTACAATACATTATAAGATTGCCAACGCGTCGCGCATTTTGTATTGGCGACTGGCAAGGAAATAAAGGTACCTACTCTTGAGCGGTAGAAGTAACATAGTACTAGGTAGGTACTTAGGTGCCTATATATAATAATATTACAAAAAGTGCGTTAGATGATGAAGCGTTATTCCTGTAAGTAGTGAGTACTCTTATCATGTATTTAATATCTCTCTTTGTGACTTAATATACAATAGAACAGCTTGACTTGTAATTAAAGTACAGGGGCCTTGAAAAAAAACCATGAGATCCTATTTCAAAATCGTCGGATCGCAATCTTGGCATCTCAGTTTCGAACAATTCGTAAGGTCAATCACAAAAATAACATTTGTCTCTTTAATAACCAATTGATTTATTTAAATTTAAACCCTTTCTTCTTATTTCTTCTTACACAAAACAATGCAAAAAATTAACTACCTATTTAAGAAACATAATAGCGTACTTAATATTTAAATTTGCATACGATCAAAAAAAGATTGAAAGTACCTTCCTAGGTTTTCAAATAACGCGTCGTCAATGGCCGAACGGCGATGCTCGTGTTGAACTCGACACCTAAAATTACCGTTGTTGTAAGCCAGCCCCAACCACAGACGCTACCGCTTTTAATATATAAACTCGTTTTAAACAAACTCACTTGTATAGTCCATTCCCCGAGCGCCGGCTCATCGGCCAGCGTGAACTGGTCGGTGAACACGCCCTTGTCCAATGGGACCGCCAGCTTCTGCCACACGGGCGCTCCGCCCGCGTCTAGCACACTCACGTCCACTGCCGCGTCCAGAGGGAGTAGGTACCTGAGAAAAACATCAGAGCATCGTAAATAATGGCACTACAATACCATCATCAACAGCTTTTGAACGTGGTACTGCTGAGCTCAGACCTTCCCGCATTTACAATAGCACATGATGAGATAGCGCCGGCCCTAGTCCTTTATCATTGTACAGCGAGAATTAAAAAAAAGGTGATCACTCATCTCATAAATTTCAAAAGAGGATATTCAAATGTAAAGAGAAAATTCAAATGATCGCATGAAATAGTTTTTTGCATTTAGCCCTTTGCATTTTTGGTGCCTTTTGTCATCACCTTTGCGCCCTAGAGCGACTGCTCCACTAGCTCTACCCTTTTTTTTGACAATGGAAAACTCGTCATCCTGGTACCACCGCCACAGACGAGTGGTTCTACCCTCCAGCTCCCGCCTCCCTGCCTGGGCCTGAAAGTTTTGATAGGGATTCGGGAGAAGGAGAAGTCTACCCACTAAAAACCACTGTACAAAAGGGCCGGGCGGCGGGCGTTGCGCTGTGTGGTGACAGTTTATGCCCTTGTAGATGATGATTAATGTAGGTTGATAGGCTTCAACGATTGCTATCATACGAGAACATCTTTTAAGCTAACGAAGTGCGGTCAGTTTTTTATTTTCCCGATATTGGTGAAAGCTGTTAAATGCATTTCAACAGATGGGCCTGCTCTAGATATCAAGAATAGCCTTTAATTGCCAATGTCTATCACATTGCAAACGACCATTCGTACTTACCTAACACCAATACCTAGTTGTCTAATAAATAACAATTATAACGGGCAAAGTTAATTAAACAATGACTGTATTAAGTATTTCCCCTTGACTGGAAGTAAAAGCCCGCTACTTAACTCAACATACAAAACTAACTTAAACAATTTGGTGTCAACGACCTGCTACAATCACACGTAATCGCGTTCTCACGCCGCACTCACGCCGGTGGTGGCGCAGAAAACGAAAGTGTCTTCGGCATCAGCTAATGGAGCGTGATGCTAATGAATTTATTACGATTATTATTGGATCATAGGATCGTAATATTCACACACAGACAATTTTGGAATGCCGGTGTTATGAAATGCATAGTTATATTTTTATTAATAGTTATATATTTTCATAACTCATCACATCTCATCATATCACTAGCTCAATTTATATTCCCACTGCTGGGGCACGAGTCTTCCCAATAGATGGATAGGGAGAACGGGCCAACAACCACCACACGGGCCCATTGGTGGTTATCAACGACTACTAATGCAGCCGGGACCAACGACTTTACGTGCCTTCCGAAGCACAAAGGAGCTCGAAATAATATTCGATGACCGACCTTCGCGAATGCGCACTTCACGGAACCCTAACTTCTAAGCAAATAGCCATCTTATTTCACGAAACACAAAAATGCCACCAACATTGTTGTTATGATGACAAACTTAGTTAAGTTCTACTCAAGTTTCTTTTGCAGTAGAAACTTTATTCGCTTAAGTACAAACCTAATGCTTTATATTCACTAGTGCTATATTAAACTGTTTGTTTCCCTTAAACCAATAAAATAAAAAATAAAAATAAGATGGTGGCACCAGCCCTGCCACCAAAGTCCGATATACCTACTACAATGGGAATCGGATCAGTGTCTGGGTTCTTACCAGTTGTCCTCAGAAGTGGTTGAAAGGTATATTGCAAACAAAGGGATTGTTGAAAAGCGATTTCTTAATCAGTGTTTGTTCAAAATATGCAAAAACAGACCTAGATTCTTGTACAGTTGTTAGAAGAACAAGAACTCTGCCTTATACGACAATGTAGGTAGCAATAGCGTTACGTACGACTTAGGAGTTACGCAAAAACAATTTATTGTTAATATGATGATACTGTGTAACTGTGAAGAAAGAAAATTATTTAATAACTCAAAGTTCCTGTTAGTGCCTCTCGTTAGTAGGTACATGAGTATAATAGCCTTATGAGAACAACTCTATTATAATTATTCTTTATTCCTTTACCCCAATGGTCTCAGCTATGGGTTGATGTCGCGTAGGCGGAGCAGCTAGAGTTATAAAAATTAACGGTGGACGTCGAGAGTTCAGCGCTTAGCTCAAGCAATTTTACAACACTGAACCAGAGCTTTTATTATTGGTAAGTGTTTGAAAAACTGTAGGAATGGCTAATGTGGTATGCTTTGTGTTAGAGGTCTATACGAGTCAACAGATGACTTAATTGATTCGGATGACTGAGTCAAAAGCTCATATAGGGTTTAACAGTCACTAGGATTTGGAACTTACTTGTCCAGTGCTACGACAGCAAAGTTGATGTTATCTCCTGGCTGGTAAACCCTCTTGTCGGTCTGCACGAAAACGCAGAAGCTGCGCGGCTGGTAGACGAGGGGTGCGGCTGAGGAGAACAACGGCCCTGATGTAGAGCGGGCCACTAGCGAGTACTCGCCGGGCCCAGGGTCCCCGATCTAGGGTTAGAGAAAATTAAGGTTATCAACCCAACTAACCTCGTCCGTAGATCCGTTATAATACGACAAGGAGGTCAAATGTGATTTTATGTTTCTTCTTTTACTGACGAGTGAGCATATACATCCGTATTTAGTATGCGGTCCGAACGCCTGACACCCTGAACATTTATTTATATCCTCCATTGGGCTTCTGGGTCTGGGGCCATAGGTACCATGAGCTGTTACAGCGGTATTATTGAAATCTTATTGCTGTTGTGAAAACGAGATGCATTAAGGTATAAGTATACGCCGCTATACGCGCCTCGCACAACCACAACAACATTGCTAAAATACTGCTTTAAGAGCTCGTGGGCTTCAAAAGACAACCTTATTGTACTCACATCAAAGTCCACCTGTCGAGAAGTCGCGGGCGGCACCTGCACCTGCCGACCCTGTGAAAACTGCTCCCCGTTGGAGCGGCGGCCCTCCACGGCGACATACAGCGTGTATGCGCGCGAGGCGCCCGCGATGGCCACGCTGTACGCGTTGAACGGGCGCAGCACCCGTGGACCTACCACCGAGATGCTGGGAAATCGAAGACAGAATTAGAGAAACAGTGGCAGTACCTTCATATAAGCCGAAAAGCCCGGCTTGCTAGGGAATACTCAATTCTACTACAGTACTGGTGAATCGCAACTTAATACAATCACATAATATTTTTGACGAATGGAAATTTTTCTTGTCAACATTAAAATAATTAATTTTATATAAAGTTTTTCGATAAATAAGTCGTTAACTACGTACAAAATATCTAGTTCAACAATAATTTGGATAGAGGTACAAATTGTATATCAGTCTTACTTCTCCCTCGTACCTCTTGGCTTGTAAGCGGGCTTCGCGAATATATCCGCACTCGTCTAATAATATCATCAAAAGTACTACCAAGAACCATCTTATTCAGACAGATTTTTTAAAGACAGATATTTTAAATAACAGATCTTAGAATAGAATTCCCTTAGGGTTTGTCAAGATTTGTAGATTTGTATCAAGATTTGTATCATTACGTAGTGTCACAAATCACGTCATCGAACTTGTCTCGTGGGATCAATCAGAATCAGAACATTTATTTGTTTGGAATAAATAGGTTGCTCACAATTTAATAATTTTCACTTATTTGGCTGTGTATACATGCAAAATAAGTCGTCTGAAACGCTACTACCTACTTATGTTTGAAATTTTACTGGTGGTATAACTACTTATTACATATTTGAATAGATCTTATTAAGTTATGCAACTTACCATTGTACGAGAGCCGGTACAATCAGAAATACAATAAAGCTACGAAGTGTCACTTGACTCATCAATCTCATCATTCTGAAAGGAAAACAAATGGATATTTCATGCAACCATATTTCATTTTGATGATTGTTTGATCTTAATGTTTATTCATGATTTAAAAAGTATCACTACTACTAAAAAGGGCAAGAAACCTACTTAAAAGGGTATAAGAATCCTAATAGGTAAGTTTCTTAGTAGAACCAACCTCCCGAATCAGCTAGGTACTTAAAAGGTTTTGTATTACGTAAAATTTCGTAGCTCTGACTTGTTGGATAACAGTCGACATAAATATATTGCATGTTGATGCAGTGTATTTATGTTTTAAAAACATATTTGAAAAATAATTGTTATTTTTATATATTGTAATACTAATACACTTTTGATCAAATAGATTTGAATACCCATTGTATTATATTTTCTATTCTTGTAGAGTGGTGGAATAGGACTGAAAAAGAAAATCCGTTTCCACAATTGTTTATTTATAGTAGAAACGGAAGTATATTATATATTATGTGTATGTCTAGTATGTCTAGTTCACTGAACATGTAGGATACATTAAAAACTATAACAGATAGAACTCGTAGCAAAAACATTTCGATACTCTTCCTTTTACATCTTCTAGGTTTGAAATGTTAATGTACCTAATCATTCCATAATATCATTGCAGAAGATTTGGCTTTATGTAGTTTGTGTAGAGTTTTTCCAGAGGGAGACATCATTTCATTGAGGAAGTGGATTTCATACATTATATAGGTACCATTTTTCATAGCAAACTACTTAGCATAAGATTTAGACAATGTCCATTATTTCACGTCGTTTTTTTTAAGGCTTCATTCGGAAAACCTCTAAAAAGAAGTCCTCTATCAGTACGCTAACTCCACAACCTACCAAACATAGAGCTTCCTACCACAGTTTGTTTGTACCTACAGCTGTAGAATTTTGATCATTCGCGATTAGCTACTTTTTGCTTACAGTTGTCACAGTCGTGGGTGAGCTATAAAATACATATGTATTGAATTCACATGTTTGTCATAGCGATTGAGCTCACCGGCCTTGCGTCCTAGCGCGTCTGACTCACTGTGACAACATCTTGCGTTGGCGGAACAGCCTTTTTGGTCAAGTGGTAAAACAAACTTAACAAGTATGTGTACATAAGATATATGTATTGATTGTTTAACTATTCAAAGTTACATTACCTGCAACTACCTACCCATTTTACAGCACGTGTACATAATTTAATTTGTAGATATAAAAGGAAACTTTATTAAACTTTATTATTTTCTAAAGCGCAAGTGCATTGTAGTTAGTTATATGGCAAGAAGAAACTTTCTCTACACAGACACGCACAGTCGTACACGCTGTGGTGTTTACCTCAAACAAAACAATCGCTGCATCGGAGAGCGTGATTTCGAACAATGATTAGGTAGGTATTTCTTGCATCTACATACTACTTACGTTGGGACATACTATTCATACGATTCTACCATTCAGTCGGACGAATGGAAAAAGACAGAATGCATTTCGCTAACTTATTAATAAATACATCTGCGTAAATGAGAAGGTAGAGCTTATGTTATTCAATCACAAAATGTGAACTAGATTCAGTAAATGAGGCATTTCGATCCATATTCCGGTGACCTCACCTGTCAGACACTTCACTTATTTCTAGCACTTAATTATATGTAACTTAACACTATATCACAGATCGTTTCGTTCGGGCGCGCGTGGCGTAGATACGCGTGATAAGCCCGCGTGGTGCAGTGGTACTGAGGCGCGGCGCCTACGCAGCCGAGTGGGGCGCCGCGAAGCCTTGCGAAAATCCGCCGCCGCTGACCGTGCTGCACCCACGTCCGACCACGGAGCCTACTTTAAAAGTCGAAGTATCAACCTACTCCGTACATTGCTGCTTCATCACATATTGCCACGAATAGTAGCGCCAACGTGCTCAGCTACCTATGACGAAGCTTCGTCATAGTTCGATATCTCAATTTTGGAAGTTGGTCTCTGCGCTCAGTGCGGAAACTACCTACATACGGATCCAAGTTCACTGAATCGCTACACTATTAAAACAGTAATTAAAATTTGTTTAAAACAATCACATTTTAATCAAAGAAAGTAGAGCCAAAAAAGCAACTTATACATATATACTTACGTATCTTTTATAGCTACGCTATGCTATTCGGAGACGGTCGATGTAGGGTAAGCGCGGTGCATTCATGAGAACAAGTTTTAGCGCATTACAGTGCAATGGCCGCGATGCGCATCTACCATAGAATGTTGAGATTATCGTATGAAAGTACGGAACTTCAATCTAGTTCGTAGGTAGTCTTTGTTTGTTTTAACATAATGATGTTCTCAGAAAATGTCCTCTTGCTGAAATTGATATGATATCCTTTCTATAAAAAGGACACAGAGTCCTCGGAGCGATAGCAGCTTAAAATAAGTTGTTTGTCTCGTCTGCAAAACCAGTTTGGTGTTTTAAAACACGGACAGGTTTACCCAGATCTTTTATTTTATATTGTGTTGTAAAAAATAGTAAAGGATATGTAAAGAAAAGAATAACAGTTATGTAATGATATATATTGAGAAACATTCAATACAACTTGTTTAGTTTGTAATTATAATCATACCTATTAATAATAAACAAGGAAGAATTTACGTTCGCGGTCTAACTTGATGAATCACTTTCCTAAATTATTCATAAGTTAAAAGGTTGACAGGTTGACACAGCTGTTACTTCAACAACTAGGTACTCATTATTTAATTCTGAGAAAGCAGCAATACTCATACCGCAACAGAAGCTAATACTAAATAGATATCTTACTATATTTTACAAAACATTAACACTGTATTTACAGCTATTTAAGTTGTGTTATTTTTACTCTACTTAAATATGTGGAAGTTTAATATGCAAAATACATGTTAAGAGACACTTTTAAGGGACGAACCTACTTAATTATTCAGCCAGAAAAGAGTCTATAGCACCTATATTAGTAGAGGCCGGGTCCGGAGTTGGTTGTAGACTCGAAGCGGCGTTGTCAGCGGCGTGCAGACTGGTGGCGAGAGCAGCGTTGTCGGCCAATGCAGCAGCTAAAGCATGTTCCAGCCTGGCGGAGCCAGCCCTCTCGGCTTCTAGGCAGGCGCGGAGCTCTGCCAAGCTGTCCGAGTCATCATCTTCCTTTATCTTTGAGACGGAAGGTCGGGTTACACGAAGTTGTAGCTCTGCAACGAGAGCTCCGAGTCTTGCGATTTCAGCTATAGAAATAAAACTCGCGTTAAAATCTCTGAACGATTTCGCTGCAAATTTCTGGATTGGAAAAAAGCACGTAGCGTAATTAGTGACGATTTACCGTTAAGGTCGTTAAGTCAGACTTACGTAGCGACCATTACGAGTAGGTATAACATTAGCACTTGTCTGATAATTTTTAATGTAAGTTGATGCACAGTTACAACAGACACAGTGAAGTGTCGTGTTTAATTATCTCTCTCAGTTCAAATAATTTAAATTAGAAATGAAACAACTTTTACACATTCAAGATTCTGGGTACAAATTATCGGGCACTTTCTTTGCCGAAGCCCGAAACCTTCTCTTATAACATAGCTGCGATGTGTTTATGAACATGATAAAAGTACCCAAACGTATACATAATGTTTTTTTTAACAGGGACAGTAGGTACGGGTAAATCTGAAACTACAGGATATACAGGGAATCTGTCATCGGCTGACTTCTGCTGCTCCGATTTTTTTCTTCCAATACAGTGAAATGATCCAAACTCGAAAAAGAGTCGATACGCATCAAAAAATTAATAAATTTGACTAATTTTTATGTACATCCCATCCCACATTTGACCAAAAAATTGTCATGCCAAATTTTTTTTCACAAAAAAAGGCCTGATGTTTCGTAATACAGTAGTATCTCCGTATTTCTCGGATCGTATCGTATCTCGGACTTCCTCACACTGACCCAGTTAAAAAAGACTAAGTATATTGTAATGGCGTATTAAACATTCTGTAAGCTTTCCAAAAATGGCACATTCTTCTATAAAATGTATTAAATGCTTAATAAAATACAAGTATACAAGCATGAATCCAAATATGGCTCACGAGAAGTCCTAGCAGAGTGTTGCAAGTCGGCAGCAGGAAGCTTCCTCTCGCTAGCGTGAGCCACGCCGGCGTCGCCCGCGACCCCTCACGCATCTTGAACAACTGCTCGAATCTCTCCAAAAGCATTCAAAATATAGCCCCGCGAGTAACTCACTGTTAGCAGCCAGCAGTTCCTTCGTAGCGTGTTGCAGGTCGGCAGCAGCAAGCTTCCTCTCGCGAGCATGAGCCGCCGCCGCCAGCCGCGCTCGCTCACGCAGCTGAGACCCGCTGCTCGCGCATCTCTCCACTCGACGGAGCTCGGCCTCCAGACGGGATGACTCACTGCCGTTTTGATACGGTTCAGTGCTGGTTTTTGTATTAATTATTGACCGCTTCGGATCTAATGGTTGAACCACCGATCCAAGACATGAAGTCCCGGGTTTGATTTCAAATATGATGTTATTGAGAGTTTCATCTGCTACTATTATATTATAATTATTAGGTACTCATGTTTCATGTAGTCGTACATAGGTACAAACCACAATTAATTAATTTGAATTTGCAGCTGCCACAATCACAACTAAATCTAAGTTTACCGCCGCCACAAAGTAGAGAAACGGAACAGAGACAAAGCTTCATACAACCGCGCCGTCGACGTAGGTAAACTACTACAAGCATACGGCGCATGTGTGCGTGTCAACTAGCCGCTGCGTCGCGTACGCGCCGCCACTGGATAAAACCGGTTTCGCTCGCTCGGCCAGTGGACAAACGGAAGGGCCTGCAGCGCGTCTTATTTGTTTTGTGCTCCTGTATATATATATTTGTTACGAATTGTTTTAGGTGGAATAAATTGTAAATAATTATAAAGTGTAAGTGTAAATAATTAGTTCTGGACTTATAAAATGGTTGTTTACTGTACCGTTTGTATAAATAATACTAGAAAAAAAAAGATATATCATATTTCAATTATCCCAAGGAGTCTACTAGGTAAGTACATTAAAACCAGATTATACCTATTTAAAATTTTAGATCCTATATGTTATGTAGGTATGTTACGTAGTTAATTGTTATTTTTACAAGCTTTTATTTAGTTTCACCTGTCCCGATGTTTGCTTGTGAGTTAAATTTATTCCACTACCCGGTTACCGATTGAGCTGAAATTTTGTTTGTAAATCGGATGACAATGCAAAATCAGTATGACATGGAGCTGATCTGATGATGAAACCGGCAGGTGGCCATAGGAACTTGGTTATTAAACGACACAACCCCATCGAGTTTGAATTCGTTTGATCCGTCTTGACGAGAACTTTGGTGCTAGATGGTAACCAGGGTCTGATGATAGAGCTGGAAGTTGGCCATAGGAACTCGGGAATCAAACATAAATATTTTTAATATTGGTAATGATATTCAGAAACGAGTACAACATTGTACATTTAATATGCCATGTGATTGTTTCCCAATTGATTACTTGAAAAGACTTTTTATCAGATTCAGAATTTACCATTCTATCAAAAGGCATAACAAATTTTTAAAAATCAAAAGTTATAAAAAAAAATATTTAGAGACAGCAGAAGCTCATAAAAGTTTGTTTATTTTATTTTATTGTCTTTTGCCAACCCTACTAAAATAGGTAAGAATTTCGTATGCTCCTTAGAAGCTTTGTCTCTGTTCCGTTTCTTTACTTTGTGTTGTTGTGCTCCGGTAGAGATAGGGATTGGGAGATATCTAGTTCTATATCAGTTAAGGAGGAATATTTAACTAAGATTTAGATCCTTCACTCGCCGTTAAGTAATTAAAGAAGTAAGTTTTGGTTTTGGTTGGAATACATTAAAAGTACTTCTTTTATGTATGTGTATGTATGTACCTGCGTGCGTGGTCAGTTGCTACTCGGACTTGTCCCTGCAGCTCTGCGTACTGGCGCTGAAGGGTCACCTGCGCGGGCTGCAGCGGCCGCAACTGGTTTAGTTCTCTCTCTAATGAGCTCACACGGTGGCTCATCTCTACACAACGTTCTTCAAGAAGTGCCCTTTGACGCTCCTAACGAGAAATAAGAAAACTATTTTGTGAAGAACCCTGCCGATGCTGGCAATAGACCTTACTACTAGTAGGTATTCCCTAATTTGCAATCAGAATTTTTTAATACTTTATAAATAATACGCGATTATGTAACAAGCTTGATATTTCTGATGGGTAAATCATAGAATGCGATGCGATATTTAGGTAATTATTATTTTTAAATGTAGGTATATTATTAGTCCATGATAGAGGTAATAATTTAGAAGAATTTTGAAGATCGAATAAAACATGATTAATAAATAACTAACCAGTTTGATCGAGAAGCAAGCTTGATGACATGCGCGTTCGGGATGCTAACTCCAAGTTCAAGTTATCTTTTGCATTTATAGGGCACAAAATGGTTGAACAAATTAAAATATCTCTATCTCCTCGGTGCTTTGGAATTAACGTTTAGTCGTTTGGTCCCAGATGTTTTTGTAAGGATAGCACCCTCAAAACCGACGAATCTTCATTGAGGCAGCGTGGTGGGTAAAAGCCTGATCTTCTCTCCATGTGCTATTGTTCACGTGAGAATACCTGAGCCCAGCATTGGGACGTGTTAAAGGCTGATGATGACAGATCAGTTTTATTATATTACTTACGTACGTAAGTTCTGATCTACCAAGGAACTTATTCATTGAAATACTTTGTGAACTCATACCACCAAATCTACTTGCATCTTGAGGCCAGTAAGCTCTTCTTGTGTTTGGGATAGCGCCGTAGCAGCTTGAGCCGCGCTGGCAGCAGCGGCCGCAGCAGTGTTCCGGGCCTCAGAGGCCGCACGCTCAGCGGCCTCTCGAGCTGCCTCTGCGGCCTCAGCGCGGGTCGACTCCGCACGAAGGGCCTCACGGAGTCGACCTTCAGAGGTCTTGACAAATACATCAAATCACAATGTTTCGTCTCGTATGTCTGGAGCGTAGATTAGTAAGTAATTAAAATAATGATGATAATTATGTGGAATTTAATTGAGAATTTTACTGCTAGGAGATTGTCTGTCTGATGTTTTATTTAAAGAATATAAAGAACGTAGGGTAATGGCACCATTGAACACAGTTTTCTTCGCCAAATGATATCATTGAGATTGGACTTAACCGTTTATTTAGAGAACATAGGTAAATTTAGATTGCACCAAGTCTGCTGTTTTTATTTTTATCAAATAGGTAGGTAGGTAATGTCCCATGATATAAACACTTTGTTTTATTTATAGGTACAGCAAACTATATAAATAGCTAAATACAATACAACTCATATTATTAGTTTGTACACAAAAGATATGAGTTGGTAGGTTTATCAACTTACTTACACTTATTGACTGAAATTCTCCAATAATGTCCAAACATAATTGTTCTAGTGTATCAAATTCTTTCATCGTAGTTTATGAAATATTTAAACTATAGTATCTAAATTTTAACTATGAAAAAGATATTGAAATACATCGGGCGAACTTATTAAAATCGCGGGAAGATTTTGTTTTGTTTTTAATCTCTACATGGTATGATCAATGATTATTCTTTATTTTTCTTTAACCATAGATAATAATTAATTGTCAGCCAGTATACTTGGCTCCGTAATGAGGATTAATGGGATCAGTCTAATTACTACTATACCTATGTATATACATATTTATGCATTTATGCGTTTTATGCTACGCGGTATCGCGAACATTTTCTGTTTTCAGGACAAGTCGGGCCAAGCAATAATAACATTTTTGACCGTGTTCTGAAATGTGACTATTGCTTGGTCCGACTTGTCGTGAAAACGGAAAATGTTCGCGATACCGCGATAGTGTGCCCGTAGCATTAGGAATTCTGCTACTTCGGGCGTTTTGCTTTTCAGAAGACCTGCTCATGAGGCTATTGTTATTAGTAATATTGTATGATGTCTTTAACTTTTTTTAAAAAAAGTCTAAACAAAAAAGGAGGTATAGGTACCTCATAAGTAGCTTGTTTAACGCTGAGAGTATAAAAAAAAAAATAAAGATCAATAAAAGCCATCTTACTTTTTAGCTAGGTACCTACACTATCGACTGCTGGCATTGTACTTACCTAAACGTAGATATATATTTTTTTGCAAAATTACGAGTTCGACTATCCATAAAAAAATCAAATACAGACGAAAAACCTCAATAACTTCTATTATCAATTTATCACTCACCTATTTTCTAGTAACAAATAATTACCTACTCAAGCAACAAGATAATTTTAGATTTTACTACTGTTTCTAAACAAATCATATTGGAAACACTTTTATTATTTGATGTAATTTTCCCTCAGAACCAATATTCGCTGAACAGTAAAGCCGAGAAAAATAATTTTCAGCTACTAATAAGATCAATCTAAGGAGTTTAAAATAATTGAAATGTGTCAATTTGCGCTCGTGCTTTTAGAACAAACGGTACGCGAGGGGAATATTAAAAAAGGGGGAGAGATGTTTTTCAGCGGAGTGAATTGTGTATATAAACCGCAGTTATTGTTTCAGCTCTCCATTCTTCTGGGTGGCTTTCATTCATCGAGGTAAGTTGAAAATGTTGACGCATCAGTTAACGCTTCTACGCTATATATTCATATTTTTTCCCTAATTTTTTTTCTTGGTCCTTTTTAGTTTGTACCTAAATTTTATTTATTAGTCATTTGTAAATATTTTACGTAATGAATACTCGTAGAACGTATATAAATAAAGTTAACTGTAAATAAAGCTATAAGCTGTCTAAGTATAAGTCCATAAAAGCTGTCTTAGTATTTTCACCACATGTTGTAAAAAGTGGTGGATGCATCTTGTGTGGTATAAAACTAGTATAACTTTTATACATATTAATGCACTGCATTATTGCTTGATGAATTCGTCGTCTGCGGCAAATACAGACACATTAGATTTTACTAGTCTGAGGGCACTGATCAGTGCTCCCGCATACCGAATGTTAAATAACTTATTTTTATTTCTTTTTAAATTTAATGATTTGTCAAGTCATTAAAGTTTACTTCACTTGTGTGTTTACAAAGCATAGGTACATTTACATCATATTTTCCAACTCAACGTAGGTACTAACGTGAATATGTCTGAAAAATGTTTAAATCATAGACTTTATCCTGGTTATTGGTGTAAATTATTTAGAATTAATTTGAGTTGCCATTTCTATTACTTATTACAGAAATATGTATCGAAGCGGTTTGTAGAAAACTTTTAATTTACTTTCAGTGGCAGAAACTATGTGATACATGTTAAGAGCGTTTACGCCGCACACTAGCGCCACTAATGAAAAAATAAACATATCTAGTAATTAGAGATAGAAAATCAAATTATGCTCAACAAACTATTTGAATGAAGTAATTTAGCATTTTTACGTCACCTAATGAACACCTCAAATGTTATGGTTTAGTTAAATAAGACGCTACGACCACTTTTAACTATAACGCCATATTTAACTAAACCATAACATGTCAGGTGTCCATTAGGTGACGTAAAAATGCTAAATTACTTCATTCAGATAGTTTGTTGAGCATAATTTGATTTTTTATCTCTAATTACTAGATGTTTTTTTTTTCATTGGCGGCGCTAGTGTGCGGCGTAAACGCTCTTAATTTAATGCGGTATCTGTGCTATTTCTTTTTTTTTAGTTGATGGCTTCGTGTGATTAGCACATTTAGCCAGTATCAAAGTAATTTTTCTTAAAATTAATACATCGCTTCGTCGCTTTCGCAAAATGTCTCTTTCGCATAATGTCTTTTTCGCAGAATGTCGCTTTCGCATAATGCCTCTTTCGCAAAAGGTCGCTTTCGCACAGTGTCTTTTTGGCAGAATGCCGCTTTCGCAAAATGTCGCGATACTAACTTAAAATAAAATTTCTATTTTTAAAAGAATTTTATTTATTAAAGTTATAATGTAAACTAACCACAATTATGTCTTAATCATTTTGAAAATCATATATTAAAGTTACAAAGTAAACAAAAACATACATTTTGGTATCTGCTCCATAACATTAAGAATTAAGTAAAGCAAAAATATTGATATGCCTAAGAAATCCAAAATCAATAATCAAAATTCAAATAGGGCAAAACAAATCATACATTAGTACAGTAAATCATAACTAAATCAATTTGAACATTTGTAAAAAAAATATTAAATTGCGGCAGTGTTAACTCCTTACGATCAAGTTGTATTAGTAATTTTTTGTATTTTTTGTCAAAGTAGGTATATAACTTTCTTCAGTCTGTTTTTTGGTTTTGTCTTAGTAAATAAATTATCTGTTATTCTTCTATCCCAACACTTACTCTCTTTTCGTAATTTATATACAAACATGTATAAATTAGGCTTTTTGGAATGCGGCCTGAATTAATACGCCGGTGCCACCCTTCTAATGCGTTAGTTGTGCGATGGCGTTGATGAGCACAACTTAGTATGAATGGTTCCATTTTCGATCGTTGCTGTCGGCCAACGAAATCCCTGCTGGGTGGGGATATGTTTTAAGTATAGCTTCGGGTAGCCAAGAAATGAATAATTTGAGACGGTATTACGAAAACCAGTGGTACCCAGTGGAAAATGGAATAATTCATACTAAGTTGTGCTCATCAACGCTATCGCACAACTAGCGCATTGGAAGGGTGGCACCGGCGTATTACTTCAGGCCGCATTCCAAAAAAGCCTAATTTATACATGTTTGTAGATAAATTACGAAAAGAGAGTAAGTTTAGAAGATTAACGGATAATTTATTTACTAAAACAAAACCAAAAAACAGACTGAAGAAAGATATATACTTTGATAAAAATATTAAAAATTAATAAGACAACAAAAAAAATTTTTTTACAAATGTTCAAAAAGATCTAGTTTTATTTTACTGTAAGTACTAATGTATGATTTGTTTTGATAACAAGACATAATTATGGTTTGTTTACATTATAACATTAATAAATGATTTTTCTTTAAAAATCGAAATTCAATTCTAAGTCATTATCGCGACATTTTGCGAAAGAGGCATTCTGTGAAAGAGACATTGTGCGAAAGCGACCATTTGCGAAAGAGACATTGTGCGAAAGCGACATTCTGCGAAAAAGACATTGTGAAAGAGACATTTTGCGAAAGCGACCTTTTGCGATTGAGCCCCTGTATGATGATGAATGATAACAGAAATGAGTAGTGAAAAATATTTTTTTTTTAAATTCCAGGTGAGCAAACAAACATAATGCGTGTAGCCACAGTCGTCGCGTTAGCTGCAGCGGTGACGCTCTCCCTATTCTTGCGGTGCTGCGAGGGCGCTGGTCTCGGCGCGCGAAGCCTGCCTGAAGACGACGAAGACTTCCGACCACGCCGCCTCTACCGTGACTACAGCCTCATGCAGAGAGTCGCCCGAGCTGACGACGCTTTCGACGACTACGGGCACCTGCGCTTCGGCCGCTCTGACGACTGACACCAACACGAACGCAAACGACCCAGCAAACGCAGAAGCAAACACCATCGTCACACTACTATGTAAAGCACAGTGTTAGGAATATATTTAGACCTTTGAAACATCAATCGGCTGGATGGATGTTTCTCTTTAAGTAGTACAACGTATGGTCTTAACTTTTGGTTTTGTATCTAATTTTAACAACTTGCTATAGAATAAAACATTTTCTGAATCCTCGTTTTTAATTGGTCCGTGGTTTTATGATGGAGAAAAGGGATCTGTCAAAATTGTTTTTATAATCGGTGGGTGGGGCTTACGACACATGAAATATAAGGGTAACAAATAAAACAAATATGAATGCTTTCATGAATGTAATATATAACCAATAAATACATTTAAAACAGTTATTTATTACAATAGACATGTTAAATTAATTTCATTACGAACTGGATGTCGCCGTAGAGATTAAAATATAATTATATTTAACAACAAAGATCACTGTTAAGGCATTTCCCCTATGGCTCTAGTCGTACCCTAATAAATATTAAATAGTTTATTCACATAGACCGTAAACCTATAAGCACATCCATTTATAATTAGGTATATAATATTCTCGCTCGATGTATAGAGCTATCGTTACTGAATAGTAATGTTCAAAATATTGTAACATCGAGTAGTCTTTCTATTATAAACTGAACATGTTGAATGGATATAGACTTTGCATTATCCGTATTAGACGATTTCGATTCATTTCACTATGTAGCACAAGAACAGCTACCTTACCTTAGCAACCCAACTGTAGTTTAGATACAATAATGTACTGTACTTTGTTTGTCATTAAGTATTTCGCAATTCGTTGTACTTTTTGGACATATTTAAAGCAGTGCGGTGAATATATGTTATTCCATTTAGTGACTGTAAATGCTGTCCTCTATATAACGATCAATTGACATTGTTAGTTTTATACACAATTACAATGCGTTGTTTATAGGTGTACTTTAATTACAACATATTTTAGGCACGCGTAATATCACTACACTATAATATTATTAAATTAATATGAGACTAGTTAGTTTCTCTTCTATTCTATATTATTGTAGGTTTAATTAATATTATATTTAATCGACTTTTATTTGTATACTATCTTATAAATGGTTAATTGTACTTGGTGAAAATGAAGCGTATTGGAAAGAAATTACATTGAAAATATTTTTTCATTACAAAATATAACATGTTCTAGAATAATGATTACACGAAAGAGTCCAATTAATTCACGATCTTTATTCTCCATTTTGTTTTCGTTTAATAAGAAAGTTAGGCGTGTTTCACACTTTTACCACGAGTATTATATTATGGTGATCGTAATATTTTCGTATTCCTAAAAAAAAGTAAGTGATCTTATTCATTTCTTTACAGTATGTCCCTTTTCTGTGAATTTCCGAGAAGGGCCTGTAACAAAAAATATATTGTAAAAAACATTGTTGTCAAGACACACGGTTACGGTATTGATCGACGCTTTATCATAGTAAAATATAACAAGATAATATATTATAATAACTGTGTCACTAAGATAAGGGTTCCTTTATCATTTACGCTTTGCTAGAAAGAGATAGAGCACCGTTGATAACATCTAACCTCATACTTAATAATAATTAATTTAATTCAGCTTCAGTGCAACAATTAGCACTTAAAAATAAAAAGTAAAACTTAACAAATTAAGGCTTAGCATTTTACAAGTACCTATCTACTTGCAATACAAAATTATTACAAACTTGTAATAAACAAATAAACATTCTTATTTTTATTTATAAAAAGAATATTGTAGTGTTGCATTTGTCAGATAATGAGCTATCCTAGAGGTAAGACTACTCAGAACTCAATAAACCATCCTATTATCTATTTCTATTGTCAAAACAGTAGTTATACATAGCTGTGATCCACTTTAAAAAGTACTAAGTAGTTTCAGTGACAATACAGGGCATAGAAAGAAGCATTAGAACTGAATCTTCAGCGATGGCGTCGCGCGCGTGATATCATTGGTGTCGTGCGCGTCTATTTTTTATATATTAATATATGTTGTCAGCCAACGCAAGCCCAAAGATAAGTACCTTATAAACTAACATAACACGAAAATTATAATTTTTTCTAGTAAAATTTTATCTTGTAACTATATACACGAATATAAAACAATTATCTATCTAATCTAGTCTACGGGCTCCGGTTGCCGCTTTCCATCAGGTAGGCCATATTATGATCGTTTCACTCATTTGCGGGCTCTGTGCCATAAAAAAAGTTAGTAAACTTTGTAATTAGTTACCTTGTTGACAAAGTTGACGATGGCGGTGGCGGGCTGCTCGGGCTCGAGTTCGGCGAACACGTGGCACTGGTTGTCGGCGCCGGAGGACGCGCGCGCCACGAACGCAAATATTCGCCTGCGAACAACGGGACATACTTCTTTTAGAGGAGCTCCTACTGATCCGGTTAGACCGTCCCAGTAAATGTTTCCAGGCTTTTGGAAACCTACCACGCATTGTTTGCTATCTAATTTTTTGAGATGCGTAATAAGTATTTGCCTTTCACCTATATCTGCTCAGAGAAAGCAGCAAGTTATTTTATGCGGCTGGCAAAGTTAGTGTAAAAATACCTACATTTAAACACGTGTTTAGCAGGCCAAATAAATTTATACGAAAGCTCCTGTTATTTAAAAAAAGAGAACGAACTTTTTACTCAAAAACATGGTAGCCAAGGAGGTAAATTATCAAAGATTTTATTTAGAAATTTCAAAGCGAAAATTTCTTATAGTAAAAAAAGAAAACTAATGGACATATTGGCGCGTGAAAATGTTCTCGCATTTTGTTTGAGAAAGTAACAAACCTAGACCGTAACCAAGCATTGATAGACTCACCTATGTCCATCAACACCTGTTTGACGTCCGCTGCACTAATGTACCTACTATTTTATTAACATTAGTCGAAATGACCCATGTGCCCATCTATTATCGTAGAGATAATAGATGGGCTTCAACTATGGGCTGGCTTTCAACGACGGATGCCTTTGCCTATGCAAAAACTTTTTTACTCTCTGTCCCGCTGTTTTTTTTCTTTTTAAAAATGATTTGCTTATTTGCTCCCTTCATCATTGAAAAGGGACTTTTTGTTCAAAGTACATACAGTAATTATAGTTAGTAAATGTAGATAACTCACTTCTCAGTCTGAATGCCGTTGTCGGTGTAGTTGTAACGACGGTCGTCGGGGTCGAGCCCCGCGTAGGAGACCCCGGCGGCGGGGTAGTGCCGCCTGAAGAACAGTTTGCGGGCGGCGTCAGTCAGCGTGATGCCGCCGCCGAACACCTTGAAGTGGACCACGTGCGCGGGCGCCTGCTCAAACAAAAGAACATTGACTGGATTACTTGACAGTTCCGGTTACTATTGTATTGTATTGTATACCAGTGGATTTTAGATATAGATTACAAAAACACAAATGTTGAAAAAATTTCCACGAGCAGGATTTGAACCTGCACCCTTCTGACATACCGGGTCAGGTGCTCTCCCAATTGAGCTATCGTGGTTCTAACCAGCCCGCCGAAATTATTCAACACTGTTTATTTTTTTACTTTAAAAGCCAAAGGCGCCTATTCAATGTCAACAACTACCGTCACATAATACAACAAAATTTGCGTTAAAAATTATATAAACAAAACAAAAAACATTTTATAGCTATAGATTGTAAAAATTGGTATGTATATGTTAGTTTAATAGTAGTTTATGCAACTGTCATATAATGAAGGGTATTAAAACACGAGTGTGAGTTTATGAAACGAGCGCAGCGAGTTTCATAATAGTAACGAGTGTTTTAATACCCGTGTTATATGCAGTTGTATACACTACTTTATCTTCACTAATGCAATTAGTCAAACAACAAGAGTAAAAGCTGACAATAGTTTATTTATAATAATTGTTCAAATTTTGGATGGTACAATTTTGAAAGTTAACGTTAATTATTGATCCAGCAGCTGTAGCGGTCGCGGGGCAAGCAGTAGAGCTCGTAGATGGAGTTGGAATATTTATAATTACTTCATTCGTCTTGTTTTCTATACTGTTCAAGATCGTATTTGAGACTTGAATTTTATTCATTAAAGACTCATCAATTTAGCTTTCAGCCACAGTAGAAGACTTCCACCCCCCGTGTCGTTTCATCATCACCACCGCTATCTATGAGAAGGGTCGCCGAGGTGCGCCGGAAGCAATGCCCCGTGTACAACGCTGGGTTAGGCAGATTCAAAAAACTTGCGATAGTTTTTCCCAGAGCACCAAATTTATTAATATATATCTATAGCTCAAGAAAAAGGCAGGGTTTCGACAGGGGGTGGGTCGAAGTTCCATGTATTTTTTACATACGGCATAGCAGTTGCCCGTCACAACGAAAGAACGATCTATTTTCGTTTTTGTTTTCGAAACTTTCACCATGATTGTACTGTCGTCTATGTTAGAGACTTCATCGAACTGGATGTTGTATAGCTCTGCCCCCATTATGCCGAAGATTAGTGCAACCTGTAACAATAAACGATATAATAAGCTTGAGGTACATAGCCAAGGCAAAAACTATGATTTATGAAGTAGTAAAGTGTAGGTACCTACTACCTAATTTATACACAAAGCGCTTAAACGGAGTGTCTAGATAACTTGCGTGTGTAGTACGTAAGTACTAGGTAGATTAAATAACAGAACTAAAATACACTTACCTTTTCAAAAAGATACAAAATATCTGGTGAATCTTTCAGGAACATCTTTATTTGACCTGATGTAAACGTCAAGGACTTTTTTTCCTTGTGTCCTTCTGAACTGCGTTTCAGGAACGCTATGACTTTTGAATACTTCGTGATATCAATATTGTTGTAGATACTCAGTGTGGACTTGAGCATAGAATATTTAGCCCACATAGAAGATGGCTTGAATTTGTCGGAGAGGTCTTTGAGATACACAAGAATGACATTTTCAGAAAATGATGTAGTTTTCTTTTCGATCTTCCATGCCAAAAAGTTATTATATTCTTTTTCATATAATTTTCTAGATTTTTCTGGCAAAAGATTGTGAGTTACTTTTGTTGCCAATTCTAGAATATCCGGAGGCGTACAAATATCATCGTCTCTGTCCATTTTTAACTTTTAATTTGTATTTTAAAAACAAAACACATTACGAAACATTAAATTCACGCGTACGTGTATTGTCACAGTGAACTTGCCGCCATTAAAATCTAACCAATGAGAGCGCAGCTGCGCGCGCAGGGCCAATCAGGAGCGAGCGCGTGCTGTTCTTTTTTTATTTAATTGGCACAAGATCTTACCAAAGAGTTTTGTGTATGTAAGTTTAGTAGTTTCGACGAAGTTTTCACGTATAACCCAACTGTTTTCAAAAGCCAGCCTAATATCAAAATTTTATACAATTTGTATGAAGATTTTGACATAAGGCTCGCCAGGTTAATTGGTCGCGTTTTATTGATGTTATAATGACATTTTACGATATCGATGTGGATATTATACCATCATGTGAAATTGCTTAAATTGAGTGTTTTGTTGTCTGCGCTATAACAGTAGTAATTATAAGTCAAGTATTGGAAACATAAGTAGAATGTTACAACATTAGTGTAGATAAAATATATTATCTACGGGCCTGTTATTTTGTAACTTTAAATTGTTGTCTGAAAATAAATGAATTTATTATTATTATTTTATATTATAATAGGTACGTGTCCATGAGGCGTAGTACTCCACGCAAATTCAGATGAGAAAACCATGAACCAGTCTTGTCGCAATAACAAAATGTAGGAGTCAATCAACAAGCTAACTACTCAGCCGCCATAAATGAAGTTTCCCGAGAGAAATAAGAGAATATCACTGTAACTACCTTTTTGGTGAGCAGGTTGTGTACCGCCCGCTTGACGGCAGCGGGCCCGGTGAGCGCCTCGGTGTTGTCGGAGCCGAGTAGTAGCACGTGGCAGGCCGCGCCCGTCGCTAGGAGCGCGCGCGCCGCCGCGCTCGGGTTGCCGCCTGTCCACGGGTCTCTGGCGGGAGATGTCATACAATGAGTCTGAGAACTATGTGATCATCGGATGCGTTGAGGTACGGTTTTTGGTGAACTTTCCAATAGTTGCATTTAATTATTAATGAAAACTGTACTACACATTACTTTTATTTTTGTTAATTTTTATAGCAACTTATGTTAAACTAGTAAAAGTTATATTTGTAAAGTTTAATACATTTATTTAAGATAAATTCACAGTAAATTATGTTATATGAAGAGCAGAGCCTTCTGAAACAAGTATTATTATGCTCAAAAAGAGACTCTGGCCCCCTGCTGTTGTAAAATGATAACTGAATGTAAATAAATATTTTTGATTCTTTTTGATTTTTTAATGAAAATCGTCTTTTGATGGTTATTTTAATATTTTAAAGATGACATCAGTTACTATACTTGAATAAAAGTATATATATTGGCTGATTAATGCAAACTAAGTGTAGGTACATCTAGTGGTAAAATATAGGCTATAAAATAGTTCTTGAATGTTTAGCCGCCCTTTTTTTAAATATATATTTGAAATTTTCATTACAATAATAATAAACACCATCTCTATGACGTTAATTCTCGAGTACCTATTATGTATTAAAATGCCTAAAGTAATTAAAAACTGTAAAAATATTGTTCAAGAAAAACCGCATCATTTAAGTCTCTAATCTCCTTTCGAACTAACCTCTCAGGCAATCTAAGTGGTACAGGCAACGCCAAAGGTGTAACAGTGTGCTGATACACGAGTGCCGAGAGAGAGCTGAAGACCGGCTCGTCGGGGCAGCCGCGCAGGCGCACGCCGCGAGCTGTCGGCTCCACTAGGAAGTGGCGCACCCCGCCGGCGGGGCCCGCGCGCACCGCCAGCCCGAACCCGCCCGGGAACGAGTTCGAGTCGCGCACTATGAACGCGCCCTCTTCTAGCGGCTGAAGCGCTGAGACCGCTGGAGAACAAAACACGATTAGATTACAAGTAATTATTTCGTTGAAAGCTAGATGACGCAGCGGCATGTGCGTTCTGGTTGTGAACTTACATGTCACGCAACATTCGCACAGAAGGATGACGATATTTAAAAAGAAAACAAGCTGCTAATAGTGGTTTTTCTTTATGTGCTATTTTTCATGTGGAAAACTGTTGAGGGGCGTTAAGATTATGTATTTAACTAGCTGACCGGCGGACTTCGTACCGCTTTGACAGTTTTCATGACAACAAAACAAACAAAACGTTGACAGTTTCCATGACAACAAAACAAATAATCATTCATTCGCTTAAGAACACCCGTATCCCATAATGGACCCCTATAGCAGCGCCATCTACCGGGTCTAATTGTAATTCTAAACTATTCTCGAATCCACTTGAACACACACAGAAAATTTCATCCAAATCGGTCCAGCCGTTTAGAAGGACCCTGTATATATAAATCTTCTGTGCGTGTGTATGTTACTGAACACATACACACGCACAGAAGATTTATATATACAGGGTCTAACAAAATCAATAAGCGAACGTTTAATGGCGGTATCTATACATCATTCTGAATACAATGACAAAATTAAGCTCCAGTTTTATAGTGATTTTTCAAAGTTTCTACAAATTAATCAATTAAAATAATGCACTTCATGAAACGGCTATCTTTGTGTGCGTGTAGTACAGCTGTACTGGTTTGGAAAGGGTGTATTTTTAGGTGAATTATGATAATGTTTTGTTGATTATCTCGGTAACGAGCCAGCGAGCCTGTAGTTTTGGACCAAATTTGGTGAGCATGCTCAGTGTGATGTATAGATGCTCCACTTAAACGTTCGCTTATTGATATTGTTAGACCCTATATATAGATATAAAAGTGTAGGCAAATGAAGTTGCTCCACCTGAAGACAGCTCACTAGCTGTCCACTAGTTGTTCCACTGAACAGGATTGTTACTAGCCGTCTTCACCTTGCCGACTCGCAATGTTGGGTTTGTGCCAGTAGTGGCTGGTGTAGCGGACGAAGCGTACAGTCATAGGCGTAGCGGTCTAACACCACTGCTATTGCTTCACCAAATGCTACACTTATGCAGGTCTCAGTTTTTGCGAGTTGAGATGAGCTTTAAATTAAGTCATAATTTAACCGCCTCTGTGGTCTAGTGTGAGGAGCTCGATGCTCTATGGCGCAGCGGTTAACGCGCCCGGTCTGCGAGTGCTGAGGTTAAGCAACTTACGCAAAGGCCGGTCATTGGATGGGTGACCAAAAATGTATTATCTCAAGCTCCTCTGTGCTTCGGAAGGCACGTAAAGTCGTTGGTCCCGGCTGCATCAGCAGTCGTTAACAACCACCAATCCACACTGGGCCTGCATGAAGGCTCGTGCCCCAGCAGTGGGGACATAAAATCAGCTGATGATGATGATGATGATGATGTGGTGGTCTAGTGGTTAACACCACCGATCTCAGACCCAGAGGTCCCGGGTTCGATTCCCAGCGGGTACATGTTTGTGTACTCGGTTTGGTTGGTGGTAGGGCTTGTTTGTCCGCCTGGCTAGCTACCACCATCTTATCTATATGTGTCGCCATAACATTAATATTAACAGCATTGTTGTGTTCCGGCAGCTAAAGATAAGATAGCCAGTGTTCAGTAGTTGAGGGTTCCGGGTGAAGTGCGCTTCAACCTTCGGCCTTATCATCACTGAACATCAGGTGGGATGAAAGCCAGTGTTTACCCCTAAGTTATAAAAAACAATGGGATAGTTACCGTCGTCGCGCGAGATGTTGGGCTTGTACCAGTAGTGGCTGGTGTCCCGGGCGAAGCGCACGCGGTCGGGCGCCACGTGCTGCGGCTCCGCGCTGCCGCCGAGGCTGGAGCGCCGCGACCCGCAGCTGCCGTTGTACGTGCGGTACTCCGACTCGGGGCTGCCTTCGCGCTCTTTCCTAAATATTAAAAAAAATCTTTATGAAAGTACTCAGACTAGGTTGTTTTCCTGAACAGAAACGGATGTGCTGAGGTTATGTATGTGACAAATTGACTATTCTTAGAACTAGAACAGCCGAAGATCGGGCTCAGTGGCATGTATTAGGAGAGGCCTATGTCCAGCAGTGGACTGGTACGGTATCATTATGATGATCAATTTCTTTCTATTGTACCTAATTATGATAATAAAAGACAATTCCCATTTTCTCATTTTACAACAACATTTTCCCATTGTAAATACGTGAATTTTACCACCAATGATTTTAATTCGAAAGAAGTTCTAAGTTAGTAAGAAACAAATGACATCTCTAGTTGCGGCAGTAAATGATATTTTTGACATAGTCATGCTTTTTCTGTTGACTTCAAATAGCTTTAAAAGTGTGTTAGAATGAGATTTTATAGATCTTGCTATATAATTTGTTTTTGAATTACGTTACCGCTGCTATGGCAAATGTTAGCAAAATAAGAAAGCGGGGTAAAAGTTCATCAATATGGGTTCAACTGCAATGTGTTGTTAGCTAAGTAAAATTAGCTACATAAGCCAAAAGTGGGAACTGTACCTGGTGACTGGCGGCGAGCGCGGCGGGCGGGCGCTGAGCGAGGGCGTGGGCGTGGGTGGGTAGGGCGTGCGCGGATGCGTAGGGAACGCGGGAGTACCCGCTCGCGACTCTGACCGCGACCAGCTCTCAGACCGCTCACGCACCTGACAAGAAAGGGTTTTAATTGACTTCGACTATGTACGTGCATCACGGAGTGAAGCGTCAGTAACCAAACGCATCTAGATGCTGGGGTTGAAAGCGAGTTATTGTGGTTCCATCCCCGCAGCTCCGTTAGACTGCTGACGTGAACCCATCTATACCTTACACAAGCATATTAGCTATCTAAGTGGGTAATGTGTTTATAGTGAATTAATAACATATTTATATAAATAAGATAGTGGGTCCACTATCAAGTCTAGATGTATTCTCGTTGGTTTGGGGATAACCAATGTGATGTGATAATACAACTACGTTAAAGTTAATAGGTTTTCTAGATGTACTGACAACGGTAGAAAAAGCAGTCCGGCTCCAATAGCTTGGACTACGTGCGAGCCGTGAAGTAATTTTGGAAATGTAACTGTTCTGTGTAACTTATAAGTTTTTCAATTATAACTTACAATATTATCTCCATTCGTGATAGGTTCTGCGAGTGACAATAATCCAGGCACTTGAGTACTAGTCGGCGTTGAGTTGGTACTCCATTCGCGCATCGTCATCTTTTCGTACATGAATTTTCTAGATGAGGTTCTGGAAAGGTTACAAAGGTATTCAATGAACAAAAATAAAAAATCGTCAATATATGCTGATTTAATGATAAAATGTACCTGTCTGGTGCTTGTGGACTGAGGCTATCAGTCCTGAGCGCAGTTCGCGTGGTATTAACGTGCAAGGGAACACTGAAGTCGTCGTCGTCATCAGCAAATGCTGTTGTATCACTGGTATAGCCATCCACTCTGAAAAGCAAATCAGTTCTTCTAAATTGTGAAGTGGAATCCTCAATCAATAGACTTGGGCCGAAATGTTTGAATTTGATAAGAAGCCAAAAAGCTTACAGACTAATGCCAGAATAGTGAGCTTCGTAGTGAGAATGATAAATAAAAAAAACAATATATATTTTGGTTAATATGGAACATAGTTAAAACTACAACAAGTATTTGACTATGTACACGGTGTCTAGTGCATGTTTCATTCGCCATTTGATCACGTTAAGGCGACACACTGAAAAAATGCACCAACTTACCTACGTCTAATAGTATAAGACTATAATATGACTTACGAATCTGATATGTTGATATAGGTAAATTCATGTCTTTATCTTGAATTTGCTTGCTCAAATACACTATTGTATAATTTTGACTCGATCATAATTATTTTCGAAAATACCACTAAAAATCACTATTGTTGAAATTACAACAAAATTACTTAATTTATATGCTTGGAAACCACTCAAATATATTGATAACATCAATATTCGTAATTTAGTTGCTGCATATTTTGATAACTAAAACCAATTTTATAAAAATATTTTTAGGTTAACTGTTAATTTGCGGTCTATATTGTCGCAAGCGCTACGTATTCTCGACCTTATGCCAGCGTCAGTAAGGATCAGCCTTTTTGAATGTTCACAAATCGAGGTGTCGTCTTAACGAAAACCAGAATTCTCTCCTCGTATTCCAGCAGGAGGCACTCCGAGGCACTGCTTCAATGTCATAAACGTTTTCGCTTTCCTTAACGTGATCTAATAGCGAATTTAACTCGCACTAGGCAAAGTAAGCCCTTTCTAGTGACGTTGCTGATTTTGGTAACGTGCACAGCTGTTCATGGCAAACATATTTATACATCGATTTTCATACTAGGTTACCAAAAAAGATTTTAAAAATATAGGTACTCAGGTAATTTTGCTGTTATATAATATTCCTGTTCATTTACCTATGACTTGCCGACCGACGAACATGCCGGGAAGGTGCAGTGTCCCACTCGAGAGGCAGTCTCGCGACTCTTTCCCGCGCTTCTTTTCTTTCTCGGAGCTTCTGCTGCTGACGCTGCAGCCAGGTGAGCCCCGAGCTACCTTCCAAAGCGCTTTCGGAGCGTCTCGGCTCCCTCGCCCGCGCAGTTTCATGCCATCCTAACGTGCTAGCTGATCGCCAATTTCCGTTCTCTGGCGTTTTTCTCGCACTGCTCGGTGGCCGCTCCGCCCACTCGGTTTCGCCATTTAGCCATCTAACAACAAAAAAATACAACCTTCTTTATAAGGACATCATTAAAAACATTATCTATAGCAGAGTTTAATTTAACATCATACTTAAAGTTTATGCTTTATGGAGCATAGGTACATTAACGTCGTTTTTGTCACATCTTTTTGTACCTTTAGCTGTTCTGTTTTAGGTTCCATTTATCGCGCGTAGGACTGTAAGGTTTGAATGCGTTTATGGTATCGGTAAACTATACTTGAGATATACATAGTGGGTGTCGAGCGTTGAGGATAACCCACATTGTATAAAATGTTAATGAGAATATTAAACGACTTCCGTAAATCTCGCAGAATGGAATGTAATACATAATGGTTCATTTGCATTCAAGATTATTGGTACTTCGCTAAGGCTATACTTATCATTAAGATGACTGGATTTGATTAATAGTAGATAGAGCAGCATTTCTTAGAAAGCAACATGATGATTGTGGATGTGGACTCGGCGCCCGCCGGTCACCGGTCGGCAGCCCCCGTTTATGGCGGCGTTTATCTCGAAATAGCAACTTGTTTGGGTCATGGCGGCGACGCGGTCACACGCCATCGCTCCAAATCAATCCCAGAATCGCAACGAGCTCACTTTTCAACGTGAGCTTTCAAGTCAGCCGGACATGTATGGATAGGCGACTTGCTCGATTAGATGTCGGTTGAGTAACGATTGAAGTAAGCAACTAGTCATTCCATATTAATCGAATAATTTATATAACAACTAGTAAGTAGGTACATTTTTTTTTGGCCATGTATAGTATGGTTTAAACTTTATTTATAAATAATGGGCTTGACTTCAATCTGAAATTCTGAATCGAAAAGTCGGAATGAGGTCAACAATAGATCCGAAAGGCACTTGACATTACAATTTTAAAAGACATCGGGTTGTATTTGGCTACGCTTAACCACAGATGCTGGTGACGCCTTCCATTCCTTGGTTGCTCGCATAACCAAGGAATGCAAGTCGCTAATCTGATGTGTGAAATGTCAAGAAGTGATAGATATTCAGCTGTATTCATTCTGGTTAGGGTCCATAGCTTCGGTTACAATGTGGCGCGAGTAAAATATGGAAAAAAACTGTGTTGTCAAAACAGTAGACTCAGTCACTATACTCATTTGGTTTGTCGATAGGTAGGTATATACATATTGGATCCGATCCGATCCGAACCCCTTGGAGAATCTAGTAGGGCTCGGAGACACAAACTAGTGCGTGATGCCGTTCCCTCTAGAACCTCCGAAGGTGATTCGTTTCACACGGCTCGAGGAACCCTTAAAGTTTCTCACCGCCCCCAAAAAAGCCCGGTGAAGCTGAAAATGTCGTTTGAGGCAATCAACAAACTCTCAAAAAAAAACATATTGGATGTTGTGCGAGTTGCTGGGCGACAACCTTATTATTAAGTACTGTTCATGTTCGAAAATTAGATACGAGACGAGCTCCAGAAACTTTTGATTCAGAGTTTAAAACAAAGTGAGTAAAGGTAGGTGGGAACTATTATGCATTTAGACTTGCTTATTATCGTGCACTGTACTTCCCGTTATGGTCATAGTGAATGGGAACTTTAGAAGCCATTGATTGGCCAGGCGCCGCATAAATAATCGCAACAGTTCGCAGCGCACGCGGCGCGCAGTGTTGCGGAACACCGGTCGAGCGCCGCTCAATCTCGGCCCACGCCTTACATTCGACTCGATTACTGACATCAACGCTCCCGTTTTGTCTTTAGCGATTGATCTTTTTGTCGTACTCGTGCATAAATCGATAGATGATTCTTTTTTACCACTTAAGTGCTAAGTTAACAAGCGTCCGCCTTATGGAAAGTGGTTGCCGTAGCCTGTAGACAATTTTGTTCTTGGTTAAATTCTAGAGCTGCTAGGTAGCATACTCAAAAATATTTGAGGCAGAGGGTTCGGAAGGAGAGACCCACATAACCAACTGAGTCTCCCCGGACGAGGTACGCGCAAAGCGTTCATCATTATCATCATCATCATCATCAGCCTACACACGTCCACTGCTGGACATAGGCCTCTCCAAGTGCAGCCACTGAGCACGATCCGCGGCTACTCTCATCCAGCTCTTGCCAGCCACCTTGCGAAGATCGTCGTTCCACCTAGTCTGAGGGCGTCCTACACTACGTTTGCCGATACGCGGTCTCCACTCAAGAACTCGTTTACCCCATCGGTTATCGGTTCTGCAGCTAATATTGCCGGCCCACTGCCACTTCAGCTTGCTAATCCTGTGGGCTATGTCGACGACTTTGGTTCTCTGTTGGATCACCTCGTTCCGGATCCGGTCCCTCAGAGAAACTTTAAGCATAGCCCTTTCAATAGCTCGCTGAGAGACTTTAAATTTGTGGACCAGGCCTACCGTGAGTGTCCAAAGCGCAAAGCGTTCCAGTAAAAAAAAGATTGCTTCTAATAATTACAATAATGATTTATTAATTACGGTGATGATAAAAGTTACGTAGGTATTATGATTGAACTATCGAAGTAGGTATTGGTAAGTATTGTGTGTATCGAAATTATATCTTTACTTCACAACGGGGAAGCACATGGCCTTCGTCTCACCTGATGATGGTAAGTGACATTAAGGCCGAACTCATATCACCCGGACCTCTTAACTTCTAAAGAATTGGTCATCTAATAATACTAACTATCTGTACACAACAATGCTACACTAATAACTGTACACGGATTATACTTATATCCGCTGGAAATAGCACCCTGGTAACTAAGGTCTGAGACAGGTGGTCTAATCACTAGATCACGGCGTTACATTACGAGTATCAAAATCGTTCAATTAACCACTGCCTCTACATGACGAGAGGTGGCACTTAAAAGCTCCGAACACAATCGCGTCCTTGAGCGTGATTGACAGGGTTGATATCTGCCATTTATCTACCGTCGATCAATTTCGACATGGCTGTGATAGACCAGATACGGGCGGGCGATACGAGTATGACTAGCTAGCATGACATGACAGTGTTTTGTTTACAAAGAGCAAGTGCTAATTCTCACATTTATACGCATCTAAGCGGTACATAAGTACTCGTACGTGCAACGGGTGTGAACTATCATAATAAGAAGCACAATTTGATGACACATCTCATGTAAATGTGCTATCACTGAGCATTTGTTGACTTATCCTTACTGCGAAGTGTTTACAGTAGACGAATGTTAGGGGTCTACCATTACATCTCAAAGCAAATTGTAACTTTATACTTGTAGTTCCAAAGAAGCTGTCACGAATTGATTGTGGTATAACACTTTTATTAACCACTATGTAATTATTGTTATGGGACTTGTATTTGCATACAAGATTACAATTTGGTATCGTGTAAGTAGTGGGTGTGCGTGGTGGTGAAGGCAAGTTAGTTTTTAACGATAACAATTGATGTTGTGTTATTATAATTTAAGTTTCCTGCATTACGGACGAAAAGCCGAGAAGCCAAAATACACAAAACATTTAACGCTTGCTCATTGATGAATCACTATGCTATCACGTAGGATTGTTATATAAATATGTATGTTGAACACGAATGAAACCGTTGAACTAAACAGAAGGAACCTCCATAAAGGAATATTGTAATGTTCACATTGGTATTCAAATTGTATAACAACGAGGAATTCGTAAGTGACTTACACTATCGTTTGTACAAATAAACATTTTGCCAATTTATTTTAGCACTAAACGGTATCGCATTAAGATTGAAACGGTATCTACACTTTGATCTTTGATATTATACATACAAAGATACTTACTTATGTAAGTACCTCCTCGGCGGCCGAATGGCAACGCAGTCGCCGCGATATCCGGAGGTCCTGTTTCAATTCCCGGGACGGGACGTTGTGTGTTTTGTATTTTGCATAGATAGATGGTGATGATTAGATGCATAGCCCAGGTTTGTGATTACACCAATACATATCCTGTAGCGACGATGGCTTGTTTTTAATGATAGAGGCCATAAAATGTCCCTTTGCCTATATAGGCCAAGGGACATTTTATAGGCTTTACTTTTCTTTTTACTTATTTTTACCATACATTTTACAGTGTGTTGATGAATAAGAAACATTATGTTAAGTATATCACAGCCACAACACGCTCTATTGGAAATAATAACAGTCATTTGCGCCTTGTCACAGAATAAATAATAGTGCTGCCTTGTTAGTTGACAACGTGCTTGATTGAACATAAACCACGCTACTTATATATAATAAATATAGCAAGCTATACAGCATTTTATCGCTACTTTATTTCAATAACCTCCCGAGTCTGTTATTAAAGTGTAATTTAAGAATCATTATAGAGCTCATTTAAATATAATTGAGCTTAATCAGTCTACGTTTTAGATAGCCCCGCCGCGGTCTTAAATGTGTATTTTTCTACGAACATTTCCCATCATTACAAACAGCTTTTGCTCAAAATGTTGGTGATAGTCGAATGTCTTGTGATCAAGAACTAGCTGTTTTTATGTGTTGCGTCCTAAGAGTATTATAATAATCGACCATTGTGTAAAAGGTTATATTATTTTTTTAGTGTTGAAGCCTAAAGTGTATATGTTAAAATAATTGTGAAAACAAATAATGCGGTCAGGTAAGTTTGCATGGGCAAACTCATATAAGAAAAAATGCTTTTTTTTTTTCGTTAAAAAATTACCTTTTATTTTGTGATTTATAGCAAAACAACAAATACTTTGGTACTCGATAAAAATATTTGGACCGGTTACCTACGTATATTTGGCAAATTTTTAGCTCGAGGAAATATCGTAAAACCAGATCGTTCTCATAACATTTTATAGCTCTAATAAGATAAGTCAAACGACATTTTTTGAGAAGGTTCAAACTCGCTTTGTCTTACATTCCTGATAAAAATTGTAAGTATTTATTATTATTGCATTTATTATTATGTATTACATTTTAAATTACCTAAACTTATAACTTCAACTTATAACGCGTTCAATAAGGCTGATATTAATAAACTACAGCAGTATATAAAAATGTATTGTTTTTTCTCGTGCTGTTTATACATAAAACGCCTACAGGTTGTGTTGTATTCACATCCCACACCTGGATTCATTAAGGTATGCATTATAGCTTGAAATACTAAAAATGATGTTTAAACTTTTTGTATCTATAAAACAAACCGTAAGGTCCGTATGTTGTCATTGAAACACCATGGGCATCTGGCAATGTTGTAATAAATAAAAACTCAACTATTATATTTACTACAATGTTTACTTTAATATTATATTTAGAAATTTGGTAAGGTAGCGTGTTTGTTTATAACTCAGTGTTGGTAGGTCATCTGGTTTTCGTAGCTCGCGGAACAAGTGTTTGTAAAAGCAATGGTTCTAACGCATTTTTGTATAAAAGTGAGGAGATTAATTAAAAATTATTATCGTACTCGAAACTAT
Source organism: Eudonia lacustrata (assembly GCA_947562085.1). Taxonomy (NCBI): domain Eukaryota; kingdom Metazoa; phylum Arthropoda; class Insecta; order Lepidoptera; family Crambidae; genus Eudonia; species Eudonia lacustrata. The sequence continues at coordinate 14,905,099 of OX387312.1, read as the reverse complement.
TCTACAAAAATTTAAACAGACATGGAACTTTAGTCTACATGGAACTTTAGTCTATTCTTAAATTTACTAAGTAGACTAACTATATAACTTGAAAGAGCAGCCGGGTATGAAACACTCCAAATCCTTCCTAGGCGAAAACGCCTTAGGACGGAGTAAGTCCATATGCGGAGGCAGCAGAAGGCAGGCCCGATTAACCATCGGGGCCTTGACAGGGCACTATGCCACAAAGCAAATGCTTCACAGAATGCACATCTCAACAGACAGCTTATGTAGGGCATGTGGAGAGGAAACGGAGTCAATGCAGCACCTACTGTGTGACTGCGACTCTCCGGCTAGGAAAAGAATGGGACTCCTGGGGTCGGCTTATCCGAAACCGGAGGACTTCATACTCTTTGTTCTTAAGGACGTTGCCAAACTTATGGCATCTATTTTTACAGACGAGGAAGAGTGGAAGGATGGGGTTGCACAAAAGTTCCCGATGGGTCAAAGTGTTACTGACAGAGGGAAACCTCAGCAGGCCCCACTAAGATAAGATAAGATAAGATAAGATAATAAGTAGACCCTGTATTTACGTTTACAATCAAATTGTTAAAAGCCTGAAAGTACCATTAATCTTTAATGAGTCGCCACTACAGTGAAATGATTTACAAAATTAGAATTATATAGCCATAAACTTGATAAAGAACGCTTGTGGCGAACGTTTGAGACTGGTTGTGAGATACATTAATGCCCTTATTCATTGACAGCGAAGTGGGTCGAGCGGAACGCGACTAAATAAATTAAAAGATCGACCCACAGCCCGCAGCTCCTTGCCGCCGCGTTGTTTGTTGTCAACTAATTTGTTACTGGCCATTTAAAAACTTACGATACGCGTTTGATCTCATCGAAACGATTTGGAGAACTTCTTGGCGGGCAAGTTAAGAGTCATGTTTTGCAGTTTTGTATTATTTAATTTTCTAAAATTACCTGAACTTGCATGAGTGTTGCCAAATGTAATAAAATACTGCATTGTCATATTTTGAATTCCCTCAAGTAGACCACATGAGTTGTCAGTAAAGTCCCACATCTTTGCTGATACTCAAGGGGGTTTGGGAGCAATATAATTTATCATTATTCATTAATATTATTAATGTACTCTTAATCATTTAATAAGAACAAAGAAATGATTGTTCCTACTATATCTTCATAACTTTGACACCACACCAAGCCAATAATTATTAAGAAAAAAACCCACAGCTCTTTGCCGCGTTGTTTGTTGTCAACCAATTTGTTACTGGCCATCTAAAAGCTTCGTAGACCGTAGGTTTACAAAGGACGATACGCGTTTTATCTTTTGGAAACTTCAATGATTTGAAGTGTGTTTGATGTTTAAATTGCGGTTCGAATGTAATGATTGGGTAAAAGCTTTGGTATATTCGCTAAAACTGCAGTGTAAATATTGAGGTTGTGAGTGTAAACAAATGTAATGCGCGCGTGGGCGGAGGCGTGCGGCCTCCACGCCTACGGCACAGGAACACATGTTTACATCTGCTATCGGAATCCATTGTCTTGTTTCAGTAAATAATAGAAAAATTGCACTTCCTGTCTTCTCTAGACAACTAAAAGTACTACTCTTGGTTAGACTACGTTTTTTTCAGTTTACGCGAATAAAACTCTACATTGAAACGAAGCGACGACCATTTAACCAGGACGTCACTTGTACCTTAAAAAAATTGTGTAAAACAATGTACCTTATACAATCCATTGTCATAAAATATACTAAGAAATGGAAACAACTTAATTTACGCTGAATTCCTTTCAAAGAACTGGTCCGGTCAAGCTTTCTGATATTTATGCTAAGCGTCCCCATTTATCTAAAATTCCAGATCGGCTTTCCTGTTTCTGGTTGCTAATAGGTGCAGGCATTTTAAAATGTATCAATGTTTATTTTTAGTTAAGTACATCTAAGTATAGTGTTTCTTTGCATGACTACTTTCAAACTCTATTCCACTGCAAAAGAATGCAATTTTTATTTTTATGGACAATTACTGTTCCTAAATAAGTACTTTAATTAGTTATTATATTAGTTATTATATTTGAAAACATTTGGTTATTTTTAAGCTGGCTGTTTCACAGCTAGCTTTATGGAAGGTTGTGTACCTACTTTTGAAAAACGGTTTTGGAAAACAATAAAAAATATTTGGACACTTACCTTCCATTGCGTAAAGTTGAGAATTGCGGCGCCGCCTTAGTCGTGGTGGTGACATCTTCGTGGGTCAGCTTCCTTATGGTTCGGGGTGAGACAGGCGTGCGGGGCGAGGGCGGCTCCGGGGTGGCGGTGCGGTCGTCGTCGTCCTCGATGGGGCGGTAGGACCGGTCGCCGCCGAGCGCACGGCGCACCAGCTCGGGGCTGGCGAGGCGGTTGGGCGCGCGCAGCATGCCGGGGCGGAGGCCGGGCGCTCCGTATGTGAAGGGCGCGGAGTCGGCGCGCGCGTGGTACGGTATGTCGGCTACGACGTCGGCGCGCGACTGCGCGTGCACGGGCGGGTCGGGCAGCGCGCTCACCGTGCGCAACATGTCGCCCAGCAGCGTGTCGAGCTCGTCCGGCGGGCTGGGGGCGGCGCGGCGCCCCGCCGACGAGATGCCCGAGTCCATGGACGCGCTCAGCGGCGAGCCGGGCCCGCCGGCGCGCACCACCGTCGCGTAGATCGAACCGTCCAAGGGGCCGAACGTGTGAGCCGCCTCTGTGTTTTCTCCCGCCTCGCCTCCAGATCCTGACCCTTCGGCACTCCCGTTGGTTTCACCTAGCCAACAAAAAAATGACATTTTGAAAACGACAGCAATGTATCACAAAACCTAGCAAAGGTTTCACAAATGCAGCTGTCTGTCGCTCCCGACGAATTTAGCGACGCTGTAATTACGTATAGCTTAAATTGAATCCGTTTTGCTCCAATAAACTAACTGGGAGACGACGTAACGAGATGGTATCTGAGCGAATCACCGAACACGTGTAATCTTCTACCACACTCCGGGGATAGAATCAATTAGCATTAAGATCGGCTAATTGCAATTTATTATAGGAAATAAACTTGTGCTGGTGAGGAAATTAACCATTAATTAATAGTTTATTTGCGAGTTCCTGGAGGCGCGCAGTCCTCGCTGCAGCGGTCGGACAAGATCCCTACAAGGCCTAAGCTGGCCTCCCGTTATCCCGACGACAGTGCCAATAGGTGACCGTTGTCTGTAGGAATGAGGACCGACCTCTTGATTAAACTGTTGTTTATAAAGTTCATAACAAATCGTTGTGCCGGTTTCAGTCGTTCTGTTTCGGAAAAAAAAAATTAACATTTTACTATCTTCCAAAATACGAGGGAGCTTAACATTTTGTTACATACGTTTCGATTTCTGTATAAACATGAAGTTTATGACTAAGACATTTTGGAGCTGGATCTTGCATAGTAAAGTAACTTTTGCAATACTGGGTCGTTGGAGGGGTTACCAAATTCATAAAAAAACATATCTAGAGCTCCTCCATACTTCGGCAGTGGTCCAGTTGTTGTCATAAGATGGTAAGTAGTCATTACATCCCACGAATCCGCATTGGGTCAGCGTAATTGGAAATGGCCCTATATCACCATGATTTATGTGGTGGTTGGTATCATGTGGGATGGCTTTAGCCCAGCTTGGTACCTAGTTTAAAAGACTGATTATACTTACTTTGATTGATGTGTTAAAATTTTTTTCCGACGACCGTGCTACTTAAACTATAAAGTTTTCCAAACGCCACAAAATGTATTAAATATATAGTTACAAATTAAATTTAATTAATCGCTACAAATTTAAATATCAAATGTTTTGTTTAGGTATTTTATGAGCCTTACGAAACAGAGAGTTGTCCAGACGGGAAGGACCCATAATTACGATGATGTGTAATTTTGGCATAATGACGTTCATAAGAGCTATTTTTAGCCTAAACTGAATAAATGACTATGATTTTTTTTTAAATCTTGGAGCCGAGATACCTAAATAAATAATGTCTCAATAACAAGTTATTATAAGTACTTTGTAGAATTAGAACTTGTCTGTATACAGCAGATAACCTCGTTATCATTAAAAGTATACGCAGGCACTTCAACACAGGTTGTCGGTTCAAGGCAACGCGAACTGCTCGAGGAAGTGACCTTATGAGCACATAGAAACGTTACTAAATACAATACGGAACGTTTACGTGATACGTTGAGACTTTGTGGATGATCTGTTCAAGGTAGAGAATGTATGACATTATTTTTTTTAAATAAGGAGACATAATATAATGAACAGTTGACAGGTGTTCACTTAGACCAAATTAGGTGTTCATTAAGTAAGTAGTGTATGTAGTATTTAGCGTATACGTGTAATAAAAACGAAAACGAAATTAGGAAAACATTGTAGTTGAAAGAAAAAAACGCTGCATGTAATTATATTACTTAATATTTTTTTATGAAATGAAATATGAAATGAAAAATATTTATTCGGAACATCTATGACAACTTGACCTAATGGACATTTTAAATTTATAATTATGCAACCGAAATGGTCACCACTCAGCTTATGCCATGACATTGACGTGCCAAGGCGCTGATATTCTGTGGAACCAGTAAGAGACGTTATCTCACCTATAAGTTTCTGTTCTTTATAATTTACATGTAAAGCCATTTTTTATTTGATTAATGACTCAGGTAGACTTACGTATAGCTTTGAACTTCAATTGGATATGGCCAATGGTCATTGAGTCATAGCATTATGACTTTTGATTTAGGTTTATATTAATATCAGACAAAAAATAGTTGAGAGAATGAAGTTACATAATTATTAGAATTAAAATTAAAAATAAATGTCACAATCACCTGCTTCTGACACTTCTTGTTAGCCATGCATGATATTGTGTTCACTAGTGTGAATCCATTTAACAGCTTTTAATTTAACACATTACGGCGTGACAGTCGCTTAAACGTTATTTGATTAATTGAAGCGAGTAAACACTGATTGCTAATGAGCAGGAGTCACTCCACCACACGTCTCATTTGCATAAGAAAAACCGCTTATTCGGCGACGACCGGCCGGTGGCGGCGGCGAAATAAAAATATTTAAACTTTCTGCTACTACTGTGGCGAAAGAACGTAGCGTGTAGGTATGTATCTAATCGGCGCCTGTCGCGCTCGTTACGAAACCCGAACTAGAAGTAAGGTTGTCAATAACGCAATTAGTGTAAAGATATCAACGTCAGCGTCTGGTGACCGCCGGCCGCTGTTAAGGCAGATGCGGTTATTTCTGTGATGTCAACGAAAATAACGCGGCTGGGCCGGCGTGGGAGCCCGTTGCGACACGCGCAGGAAGAGGATGTGCCCTACGCCCGGCGCCCTGCGCGCGCGCCGGCTACGGCCAACGTCTGTTTGCACTACTATTGAATTTCGTCGCCTTTTCGCCTATCAAAACTAACTAACCACTTAATGTTTTCATACAGTTTTGATATTTGTATTTGAAAATGTCATGGAAGAGAGACTCCTTCTAAAACAGATGTAGGTATTTTTTTTATAGTTAGCACAGCAAATGACTTCATAGTTCATACCACCTGATGTTAAGTGGAAATGGAGTCCAGACGTGAAGACAAATGGTGCAGCGTGAAACCAACGCAGCATAAGTTAACCTCACTCTGCTAGCCCACAAGGAGCTTCTTCACGCCTCGTTTGAAAGTCCCCATATTATAGGAAGTAGGGAAAACGCTCTATAAATCATTATTATTATTATTACTACTATTATTATGCTCTTTAAAAGAAGGAGAAAAGAAAAGAAATATCATTTATTGCCAATACTGTGTACAAATTGTGCAGATGATAATGCATAAAAATCATTAGAAACCTTAGACAACCTTTTATACGAAAAGGAGACTTGTAAAGATTTTTATTTTATTTTAAGTTTAAACAAAGTTTAATACAACTCTATAGATTCGTTACAGCTATAAACGTCAGTGTCCGTAATGACGGCGACGTTAGTGTCAATGGGAGCGGCGGCGGGCCTTAGTTAGTTAACTAATTAAAATGAGCGTGACCGTGATATGACGCCGCGCGGGTCGGATGCGCGTGTCACGCCCGCCCCACGCGCCCGTCTGCAGAACGTCGAACGAGAGCGAGCGAATACAGATTAAATAAATATTTTCGCTGAGGCATCGTGTTTGGTGAGGCCGACTCGACTGTCGCGTATCCTCGCGTTTGTCGTTACGAGTGGTTACGAGATACGAGCGAAGGTGAACGCGTGCGGCGCGCCGGCAGGCGGGTCGCTATGATGTCATCCGTCCGCGCCACCTTGTGTTTCTACGAAACTAAGCTCCATATTATTATTCCACCCGCTTCGCTATCTCCGTTTTATGTTCCTCGGGTGATTTGCAACCAGTTTTAAAACTTTTACCTGTTTTGGCAGTGTATTAGCGCAAGGAAATAAACGTTTTTTACGTTTATTTCCTTTAAAAGTCTGCACGAAAGAATGTTATTTGGTATCTACTTATTTGTTACTAACTTGGTGACCGTTAAATGTTAGCTTTTCTATTTCTATAAAAACATGTAGGTACCTAAGTAATAAGTTATAGATATTTTGTTTGGGCTATTAACATGTCGATATACTTATCAATCGTTTACCTACCCATTTCAAAATTAAACATTTAAAACGCGCCCGTTAAATATCCGTGTAACTAATCAATTGATTTAACTCGTCACAAGTAATTGGAGTTCCCAATTGTAAGACCGTTGATTCACACACCAATAAAACTGAACACAACACGTCCACAATACCTCCACTTATGATATAGACTGTTCATAAAGCCTGAAAGCTCGGCCGATAAATTAATGCCGACCCGATACCGCAGCCTGGCCTGCTAGGTTATCTTTATGCAGTGCCACTTAAGTGGGATTACTATGGACTTCGTTTGGAATAACTATAACCATAAAGCATAAAAGTTCGCTGCTTTGGTGCTTAATAAACAAAGAGGAAAAGAGTATACTTAAAATAGTTACGGAAAGAGATTAGAATTAGAGTGAGATGAGGGATGAAAAGGAGTAAACCTACAGCATTGAACCTTAGGTACTTTTTATTTTGGTGAACCCACACCATGCAAAAATATTAGGAAATAGAAGATGTTAGTGATGTGAAGAATGAAACGGAGTACGAGATCAAAAACCTTGAGCGTATCTCTAACTCTACTACATTTATAAACACCCACCTGTCGCTTTTATCAAGTGTCTTTTTTCTTGTGTGTATCAACTTCCGTTATTAAAAAGCATTGTGAATACAAATATAACCGTTTAAATAAATAATTTGTAAACTTTTATGTCAATGAGAGAAAGTCTTCTAAGAACGAATTGGACCTTCCATTTCTAACATATAGGTGTCATGAAAAAAAACGCTAGTGGCAAACTTATTTTAGGTAAAGTTAATCAGTGAAGCAGGTATATTGAGTATCGATGTATTTATATCTCCAAATTGCGAGCAATCCATCACACGCACCACCTAATTGAGATAAATTAAGTTTCAAGCTGCGTTCGATGGTAGTAGAGCCGAAAATATATTCGTACGGCTACATAACTATAACGTCAATGTATAGTGAAGTATGCAGTTTTTACGTGAAATATAGTTTTTCAAACGCAATGTAGGCGAATCTAGATAGCGTGAGAACCTAAATTGTGTTGACAGAGCGGACGTGAGTACGAGTATGTTGTGTTATGTATTGATTACTCTGTGCACACACAGTAATCTTATTAGTTAGCAGATACTGTGGTCTAGTCTGCTCTATGTAGTCGTACGGTTGAGTTGTGTGATTTACTTAGCGATGTTTTACGTTTTTTTTTCTAACTAGTTGAAGCTCGATTGGCAATAGAGTGGATCATTATTATCATAGGTAAACTTGCTTTGTTGGAGGGCCATGTTTTAGGAAACCCAAAGAAAAGTGTGTAATTTTTTTTGCCGATATTCATCTACTCAGTATGATGAGTATGATGACAGTCACTGTATCAAAGTGGCTAAGAACTAGAGGAGAAAGCCTGGCTAAGACTTTTGCCCTGTAGTGAGGCAGTAGATACAGCTAAATAAAAAGTTATCCTACACAAAAAGTATTAAATCAGTTTAACTGTCACGAGACTTACAAGAAACTGTAAATGACCTATTCAGTGCCTATTCTGCGAAGGGCCTTTACTTTTGATCTGCGTCGATTTCCGAAGAAGGCTTTTGATGTATAACACAATAATCCACGTCGTAGTAATGCTAGTCGTCAACTAGTACGAGACGAACCAAGTTGAAGTGTAACTAAAGGGCCCTCAGGGCGGTCGGCGGGCAGCGACCAGAGGCCGGCGTCGCACAATACATCACCGATTCACCACACCGGTCAATTAGTGCGCAGGCGCCGCCGCAGCGGAACCAATCCGCCTCTCATTTGTCCGCAGATGACAATACATTGTTCACTCATAAGCTCTATTGTTCGATTCGATTGTATACAATACGTACGTTCGACACGCCTTTCACAACACAAACATCGCATCATTAATCCCAATTGAAACATTTTTATTATGCAACAAATATGCGTGGGCAGGTGGTAAAATTGTAATTAACAGTTGTAACACTCACCTCAACTGTGATTAGGACTCTACAAACATTAATTATAAAAACGCAAAAAGTTTACATTTCTTTTAAAAACTTTTTTTAAACAAGTTTACAATAAGAATAGTTTTTTTGTTTCCAACTAGTTTCTAGTAGCGTGCTAGTGAATGAAGGCACATGTTCGCGCGTGTGCCGGTGCGCTGGGCGGGTGTTAGCGCGCGACTGGGCGGGCGGCCGCGTCCGGGCGGGCGCCGCTACTGCCCTGAAATAGACGGCGTTCGGGCACCTGCACCCACCGCGAACACCCAATAGCCACATTGTCAACTTACTGTGACACACTTGTGCACTATTTTCACGTAATTTGACGGAACTTCTTATAGAATATTGCGCTAACGCTCTTTGAGGTGCTCCTTTGAATTTTCTCTTGACGATGGATTGTGAATATACAAATAAATTACTAGCAAGTTTTGTTCAAATAAAAAAAAAAGTTTTTAAAAACTGTTTAAGACTACACAGTAAACAACTTTCATTAAGCATCAGGGAGTCTCTTAAATTTTTAACAGCTAACTGTATCGGAACTAAAATATCAAAGTGATACAACAAAACAAACGTATATAAGGTGTCAAAACATGAAATAAATTTAATATGTTTCCGACGCCTGCCGGCGCCGGCTCTCCGAGAAAATGGTCACTTTGAGACGTTGTTATTTATGTGCGGACGTGGTCAACAAACGACTTTCCACCATAATATCTCACTTAACTGTCGTGAAAAGCTCACATTTTTAATACCCTGTTTTAGAAGAAACTAGCTTACGCTTGCGGTTTCGCCCGCGTTCATGAAGATAAAGACAAAGATAATTTATTTGTAACATGTGTGTCAATGATATTAATTCATGAAAGTAGTGTATGAGGTAGTAAATAAAGGAAACATATTTGAAATAAAGGATTTTATTGATTTTATCACATTTTTTTGATAAATTAATTGGAAAAAACTTTCACTTTACTTTCACTTTTTTACAATACGTAATTCCTAAGATATAGTCATTTCAATGACGCGGCACTTTCTCTTTGAACCGCGCGACACCTGCGCGATACCTGCCCGACACCCGCGCGTTTTTTGTCAAATAGATAATAACACTTGCCAATTAACAAGGATTTCAATCTTTTCTTAAACATGTTTATATTGCATTCTTTAATGGTGTTTGGGATTCTATTATAAAGTTTGGGGCCCATGCAAAAAATGCTTTTTCTTAAAAGACTAGGTAGTTTTAACTTTTAGTGGAAGTCTATAATTGTCACGCCTATTGCGAATAACATTATCTGACAGATGTGGGAATAAATGTAGATTCGACTTTACAAACACAACCACTTCGAAAATGTATAAAGACGGAAGTGGAAAAATTTTATGATTTATACAATAAGGTAGGTAAGCAACTGTCAGTAGTTTTTAGCCCAAACATTGATCTTAAGCATCGTTTTTGCATTTTAAATGCTAATTCTCTGTTGGTGGAGTTGCCCCAAAATATCACACCAAACCTCAGCACGGACTGTGAGGAAGATGTCCATCGACCGAACCGCGTCGCAGGTCTTGACAGGCCATGGGGGATTCTGTGCATACCTGCACAGGTTTAAGTGCAGGGACAGCCCCTCATGTGCCTGTGACCCGACGGCGGACGAGGACATTTTCCATATTCTACTTGACTGCCCAATACACACACAAGATAGGTACACTTTGCAGCAGAAACTCGACACTAAATTGAGTAAAGACACCCTTAAGGAGATCATGAGTAATAAAAAAGAGAGAAAATTGCTAATGGAGTATGCCAAAAAGATAGTGACTATTGTCAACAAAAGAAATAAGGACGTATAAATTTTAAATGTTTTATGTAGTTAAATCATAATGTTATTAAAATATGTAATGGCAAAGCAAGACCACGAAAGTGGCAGGGTGTATTTTGGGGAATAAAATAAGAAAACAAATATAATGTAAGAAGAGAAGGAAAGAAGTGGATAAATAAGATTTGAAACAAAGAAATAATGTAAACAATAATTTTAGAAAAATAAAGAAATGTACTAGTTTATAAGAAACTGTATTAGAGTATAAGAAACATTGTAAAATATTAAAATAGAAGAAAATTGTATTAGCATTAAGATTGATATTGTATAAAGAAAAGAAAAGTAAGATAAAAAAAAAAGATAAAAGAAAAGAAAAGATAAAAAAGATAAAGAGTTGAGCTCTTATAGCTCCAGATTATTTAAACCCCAAAAAAGAGAAAGAAAAGAATAAAAAAGAAAGAAAAAGTCCTGCAAAAATAGCGGGGAGTAGCTGCAAATTATAAAAAAAAAAAACCTCAGCACGGATGATACCATACCGTGGTATGCAGATAACAAGGCATCGCGAGCTTGAATAATCCATAGGCAGCTCACTACTAAGCTTTTTACAGACATTGTCAACATGAGCTTTCCAGTTAAGACTATTATCAATTAATAGACCAAGAAACCTTGTTGTATCAGTTTAGCTTATGATATTATTAAGACTATCAATATCATGTTTCTTAATGAGTTTTATCTCCGATTAAAAAAATCTATAGCACTACCAATCTGTGTCAAAAATCATGTCGATTACAATTCCATTGCTCCGTTTAGACCTTAGACTCGCAACAAACATTCATACTGTCACATATTATATAATATTAGATAGTAACTAATACCTACAATTAATTAACATAAATAAGTACTTACCAAGATGCTAAGCTTTCATAACAAAAAACGTAACTTTCATAATGTAAATTGGGTTTGCAATCAGAAAACGGTGTGCAAACACCCAAACTTAAGTCTTTCTAGTTCATTTTTTAATTAACTATAATTAGACATAAAATTCCTACAGTTCTATGTATTAATCCTAAGTCTTTGTTAGAAGCCAACGACTAATTTGATTATAATTAACATAATGTTAATTAGATCTGCATATTATATGTGGAGTGTGGTAGTTAAAAGAAGGTCAACTACAATCTTGACAAATAGGTATTAAAGTTTACATTAAGCGTTTCCGTCCGTCTGTCTCCATTTGGAAATAAAAATGTAGTGATTCACGTTACATACAATTTAGCAATCGCCTAAGACATAATGCAAACAGAATGATGTAAATTTGCTAACTTAGGTTTTTTATTTTGTTTTTTACATGTTGTGGTTGTCTTTTATATTTTGTGTGTTTATTTTTAATGGAAAGTCCTGCTATGATAGGGTTTTTCCCAATATATTAACGCTGCAAGAGACAAAAAAAAAGCCTTTGCTGAGTTTCTTGCTTGTCCTTTTCAGTACAAGGTCTCGGAGCCCTGTGTAGACTTACAAACCGATGGCATAGTGACATTCACAAGAGCTAGGTATTTGTAGCACAGAAAAACTAACAGACTTGTGGCCTAAACTGAATAAATGATTTTGAATTTTGAATTTTGAATTGAACTTTAACATAACGTTACGGAGCACACTTAAAATGTGAATAATCAAAAGATTAAATGAATTGAACATGAATGAATGATGAAATCGAGTCTTCTATTTCTTATCAAAACAATATGGCGGTCCCGTGTTTTCGGAATGTTGCGCGCGCAAGTTTTTCTTCGCAAACTCAGTACTATAGCTAAACTAATTAAAGCTTAATATTCTGAGAACAAACCATCTAGTAATTTACATTGATAATGACTATGCAACGCCAATAAAAACTAACAATTTAAAAAAAATAAACTATACTAACACGACCAAACACGGTACCGTGCTGTTAGCGTAACCAGGAGTTTAAAAATAAATATTAAACTCAAAAAAGGAAAGATAATGAAAAATGACAAAAATGTGAAATAAAAATAATGGTTACTTACATACTGTTTTAAAAAAGCATGTTTGTGCAATACATTCGCTTCGTTGACGCTGCGCTGTTGACATGTATAGGGCTAAAAGATATAACCAAATTCATAAAACTTATCGGTAAAGATTTGCCGACTACTATTCTATTAATTTATTGTATGTCTATGTTTTGGAAGAGCGGGGCCTTCTGAAATAGACATTTTAAAATGCCTACTAAAATGATTCCTATATTTTTTTTAAGTTATGTCACTTTATACTTTTTTTTTGATAGACTGTAACAAATGTTTTTTTACAACTAAGTATATAAAGTAAGTATATAAAATAAGATACTTAAAGCGCTTTCAAAAAACTTTATCAAGAATACTACAGCATAGTTTGGTTTGGAATTGGCGCGAAAAGGTGGTTTAAATAAACCTTCCATGCTAAGCCAAACATCGAGCTATGACCTACCACTATGTATTGCTATTTCATTAAAGTAGTTCGAGAATTGTAAAGGATGTGGATACAAAGTCGCAGGTTATGCGTTACGGATGTGCGGATAGCGCGCGGACCAGCAACGCCCTCTCACGACAAGGCCAGGAATAGAACGCAATCGCGGATGTACGGCCGTAAAGCGTTTGTCGACTCGTTAACTAAATCATTGTGTATGTGTACCGTACCTGGAAGTAAGATGTTGCAAGACACAGCCACATAGTTAGAGAACATTGTCATCTTTGATAATCAAAGCAAAAGCCACTTTCGTTATAGATCAGAATTGCACGTACATGTTACTGCACCACTTCATTGTTGACCGGTAGAAAATGCCTCAAGCTATGTAATCTTATGTCGCTAAAGTTCAAATATATAAATAAAGTAAAAAAATAAAAAGGATACGATGGCATAGTGGCTAGCTCGTGGGAGTTTACGCTATACCTATCTACCTAACACTAAAGTATTATATGTTATCCCTAAAATAAACAACTAACGTGCTTTGAATATTTGTTATTTACTATTCAACTAATTAAAAGCATTATTTACTACTGGATTTCAATAGTCGTTCTACAGAACTATTGTTTATGAAACAAGATGCTTTTCAGTACACGACTAATGTACAATATAAAATAAATATTCCTACATAAAACACTTGACTCAGCTTTGCAAATATATTATCAAAGTCCGTCATATCTTTGTTATTTCATTTAATGTTTTGCAAACTAGCCAAAATACTTGTTTCATCGTCTGAGATAACTTTTCTTAGATAAATTTATCTCGTTCTTAACATTCGTTTTAAAACAAAAAACTTATACTTACCCTGTTATTCCACAAACGTAGACTAAAGTTATAGCTGGTTTAAAATAATAAAATAAAGCTGACTCTACCTGCCTTTAGTGACAAAAATAAAATAGCATCATCAATAGAGAGTAGTAGTAATAGAAGAGAGAGAGAAGTAATACAATAGAAGAGAGTAATCTTCTATTCTATTGCATATTTATTGATCCCCAAAATCAAAGTGTTTTTAAGATAATATGGGTAAGTAGATAGGTATATTCATTTTACATAAATAATCATAATTATCAATCATAACATAATTAATTTAAAAAATATGAGTAGCAGCTTAGTCCTACTAAACTTATCAAACTTATAAACAACTAGCAAAACACAGTAATTGCTTGCTGCTTTACAAGAAAGTACAACGTTTTATACACAGTTAGGCATGATTATTTAATTACTTTATATACAGTTCCAAATCTATTGTTTTTTTAAATGTCTAAACGTATTTTTAAATTGTGAGCGTCTATAGCCATAACATGCCGTGATGTCAGCATCAAATCCTTGAGTTTAGTTAGGAGGTCTATTATTAGCAAGCCGTTTGTTATCCCGATATGGAATCTAGTTTGAATTATATAACCTGGCTAGCCTCGCAAGAGGTTAGCTAATTCATATTATTGTGACACTGAAGATTTTTATCTCTATTGAACGACTCACTGCAGCAAAACACAGTACCTGCTTTTTGAGAGTTTGCTGGTTGCCTCAGATGGCATTTTCAGCCTCACTGGGCTTGTTTGGGGGCGGCGAGAAACTTAAAGGGTTCCTCAAGCCGTGTGAAATGAATCACCTTCGGAGGTTATCTAGAGGGAACGGCATCACGCACTAGTACGTGTCCCCGTGCCTTACTAGATTCTCCGAAGGGTTCGGATCGGATCGGTGTTTGAAGGAAGAAATGGAGAATTATCGATAAAAATTACCACTTCATTTTTGCTTCCATGTGGCATACTAGCTAGCTCCGCCCATCAACTGAATGAATTTAACCTTGTTCTTGTTTAAAAAGTTAAATTTTTATTATTTTGAATTTTACTAGAAAAGATCAACCAGTCTCAGGAAAAAAATATCTTGTAAAAGTTGTATGATAAGTTATTGATAAGTTAAAAAATAACAAAGCTTTGCTCTTCGCATAGGGATAGCCACCGATACCTGCACAGAAGAATCACCCTTGTGGTGATAGTAAGTATTTTTTCTCGAATTTACTCTCACTTACTGTCGTTGTTCTCACTCACTTTTTATCATTTCAATAAAATAAGGTACTTCATACGAGGTTCATACTTTAAAGAGGGATAAAGAAACCATGGAGTGTGGCAAATTAAAAGTGGTTTGCTCAGTATTCAATTACACCACTAGATTTGACAAAAATCAGGTGGAGTAGGTTTTGTGCTAATTGAGCTAACTACAAAGGCACCAAGATGTGTTCTGATTATGATCACAAGAAAGTCACCAGACTTTTTGGGGCGGCGAGCAACTTCAAGGGTTCCTCAAGCCGTGTGCTCGAATAACCGTCAGACGCTTTCTAGAGGGTATGGCATCACACACTAGAACATATCCCCGTACCCTATTAGATTCTTCGAGGGGTTCGGATAAGATCGGGCGAGGAATAACCCAAGGGCGCCTCTAAAGGCTAGGATCTCGTCGGCACGAGGAGACCTGTCTATAAATGTAAGTAAAAAATACTGTGTATCGAACCTCTGTACTAAATGTCTATGAAAATAATACATCATATTGCAATCCCATTGTCAGAATGTGCCGTCTATACAATGAACTGGTTGCACTTAATAACAACATCGACATATTTTCCATGAAAAGACATGAATTTAAAAAAAATGTCAGGGAAATTCTCAGCTCGCCATCTCCCACTTATTAAGAAAACTTCATAAAGTTGTCAACATTAACCTAGAATAAGTTTTCAATTTGTTATATTTTTATTTTTTTTATTATTTTTTCACCATATTACGTATATAATTAGTTTTTAATTGGATATAGTTGTAGATTAGGTAAACTTTTACATGGACGCTTATTATTAATCGTGTTGTGTACACATGTTTTAGATAGGAATTTAGCTCTTATACAATTTATCATGCATTTTTTAATTTCTATCTGTTTTGTGTACCTAATAAATAAATAAATGAGTAAACCAATTAAAGAAGACTATGAGCATAAGCACTTACCCGGGTCGTCATCAGTTAGAGTTGAGAGTGGCCTGAGGTGTTCCAAGGAGTCTGCTCTAGCTAACGCATCTGGTGCTGCGCGGAGGGGGGCGGCGGGCGTGGGGGCTGGCGCTGCCCCCCCAGAGCCTTCTCCCCGCGCGAACACTAGCTCCACCGCGCCGTCAGTCGGGAACGACGGGTCTGTAGGAGAAAAAACTAAATAAGTATTATATAAAATAGTGAGTCATTGAGGCGACGTCCTATCTATTAGAGACGCCTTCATGTTTTCCGAGTTCGTCAACCGGCTTTAATGCTTCGGAGAATCTAGCAGGGTAAACGACATACCATAAATTTCGATCACGCTTTATAGGCTATAGGCGACCAACAATCCCTTCTCTTTTTACTATTTTTATTTGCTTAGGCACGCACTATCAACCGTTGAGGTTATACGAGAGGTGCCAGACATCCTTACGCAAGCGTATATTGCGTACACCATCTACCTGGCCATACCCGCTAAGCGAGTTCTACAAAAGGCGATGAACAGCAAATACCTTCCCTTTTTGTTTTTTTAACTCGAAGAGGAGAGATGAGGTGTAGACCTCATGCCATGCCATGGTGTGGGTAGCCAGATACAACCTAGTACCATCTACACGGATGGCTTGGGATGACGGTCAGCAAACACCGAAAGTAAATCATCCCAGCCCATTTTATGTCCCCACTGCTGTGGCTCGAGTCTACCCTATGATTGGAAAGAGAGAACGAGCCCAGTGCATTACTTAGAAAATTTGTTGTTAATGACTGCTTATGCAGACGGTACCAACAGCCTTACGTGCCTTCTGAGGAGTACGAAGGAGCTTGAGATGATTTTTTTTGTGACTCGTCGCCCAGACCGTGAAACTTTAGCTTAAAGTTTAACTTCATCAATCGCAGACGTCACAGAGCTCCGAAGGTAAATAAACTCCCAAAAAAAAGTAATGTTACCGTGCGCGGCGTGATCCAGCTGCTGCTTGGTAAACGACAGTGTGTGGTCGGCCACCGCGCACGTGTGGAACTGGCACGCGAATACGAGGTGGCGGCGCACAGCCTGCGCGTGCGCCGGCCGCCGGTACGCGCGCACCAGCACGTCGCCGCGCAGTGCGAGCCGCCCCACGCCCACTGTCCAGCCGCCGCCGTTCACCATGTACAGGCCTATGGGAAAAAAGATATTGTAAAGCTGATGATTACAACTTAGTTGCTGTGAAAAATAGTAAAGATAATTTTAGCTATTATTTAATTGCGAGACAATGAGACCGTGCGTTCTTCTGTTTCAGTTCTAATCCTAAAGTTCTCAATTTCCGCCATAGACACATTTAGGCCACTTCCTAATATCCACTATAGGACGCTGTAAAGAACTTTCACTTCTCTATGCACTAACATATCTCGTATTAAATTGAGTTGAGTCTAATTCAAATGGTACATCTATGGTAGCGGAGTTTTAAAACTCACTGATATTGCAGCATATATTAGGGCGTTGATACTTATATTTTAAAACGTTTACAATCGTGTCAGTGGCCTGCTTCAAACATTCTCCCATGGCCCAAAAGTTTAAATCACGCAACTGAGACATAATGTCACGGTACTGAAATTGTGGTTGACGACCCTGGTACCTTTCGAATTCGTAAGTCCTAAGCAACTGGCTCACCAGGAGATACCCTGCTACACACTACTTTAAAATTTATACTGACACCCCCCACCAACCTTACGGTTATAAAGTTAGGTGTCAGACATCCTTACGCAAGCATAAGGGACCATCTACGTCAGGTCATAACGCCAGATAAGAACACGCCGATACGCATCCTTTATCCGGTATTTTTAAGACTAGTGTCTAGAGCTAGTTGCCCCGTGTATACGTATAGTCCACTAAGTAAGCTCGCTCACTTCTCGTTGCACTAAGAGTACAACTCGCAGATACCACTGCTCGGGTCGTCAACTCTAAAGTCGATTACGAAATGTCCTCTTTGGTGGCGGAGTTGTAAGCACTCACTTCTCGGTACCCATCCAGGCACCTGATCAATTCCAAAATCCTACGCGGCTGATTCAACCGGAGACTTTTGCATATAGCGGGCGGGCGCCTCTTCTAGTTCTCCAGACTAGTGGCGGAGATGTTGGAGAACTTCTTAATGAAAACCACCGAGCATAACAACCAACTATGGACCAAACACGTGCCCCGCAGATCCTTTCGCTTTAGGCCCCCTCGGGACCACTACTCGGACCCGCTCGCTGTGCACGAAATGGAAGCCTGGCCAGACCTCAACCAGGCAGACGAACATTCCCAAGTGGGAATGTTCGTCTGCCTGGTACAGCTAACCACATGCCACCATGAGTCCAACCCATGTCCGGGACCTGCCGGAGACGCCTGTGAAGGCATAACCGGCAAAGGGACTAGGATCCAGAACTCCCGTGGTACCCTTGAAAGAACAGCAGGACCCGTAGTTCCAACTGCCATACCCTATCTAGCAGGGTTAGTAGATAGGGACAACTCATCATCAGGAGACAGAAATAAGCTCCAGTACCTGAGGTGTAAACGCAGTTGAAGTTCTCGTAGATCTTGAGGAAGGCGATGGTGGGCGCCGCGGCCGCCGCCAGCGAGCCGGCGACGCTCACGTGCGTCAGGTGGAGCGGTGACGCGTTTACTCGGATCTGGCCCGCCAGTAGGCCCGCGAACGTGTCTATGTAACTGGAAATTAAGATATAAGTTGTTTAAGTAAAAATACAGACACATATTTGTTTCTGTGGTTATGCTGAGCCACATTGTTCCTCTCCACATCTCAACATCTCTACATTGTCAAGAGAGAGCTCTTGATCTACAATGCTTTCCAAATTTGTCGTAAAATTATCTTTTATAATTATTCACATAAGACTTAATCTTATCGTAAGCGAAATTGATTCCTTGTTACTTATGCTTTTTTTAATTTACGTTAATTTTGTTCTAGTTATATTTTATAATAATAATTACACATATTTATAACAAATAACTTGCCTATTCATAACAAGGTAATCCTTGATATTAGTAAAAACGTTAAGTTCTACTGTTGATAACATAGAGTTGTTGACAATGAATAACGTTTTTTAGGCTTATAAGTACTTGTAAGAGTAGATAATGTTGATAATAAACACGGGTCGGATAGAGCCACGAATGAAATCATAATTTTAAATGCCCGCGATTTTTATTTAACCCGTACCCTCTGATATACCCGTTCAGGTACCGGGTATATCAGAGGGTGCGGATTAAAAATTTATTTATAGGAATATTTTTACACTTTTCTGAGTTTTCATTACATACCTATCATCGACAATTATACTCTATTTTTATTTCTAACATAAGATTTTTTGCAACCACTATGTATGAAATGAACAACATGATGCAAATAAATATTATGATTATGATTCCTTTTAATCTTTATTGGATATCAAGAGAATACAAATTTTCCCGCTATTCCTACCAAAACAACTCGACAAATGGCTTCTCACCGTTTATTGGAGGGCAGCTGGAAGACGGGCACCCGGTCGTCGAGGTACCGCCGCATGGCGTACCGGTCGAGGGCATGCTCCGGCGCGCCGCAGATCGCCGAGTAGTGCATGTAGGCTGCCACTAGCACTCCCAGTCTTTCCCTGCTGCCCCTGCGAGAGAATCAGAGAAATTAACAATAATTTATTCAGACGATACAATAAGCTCTTATTCACGTCATCATGCTATTTGTTCGTAAGTCTACACAAGATGGAGGGCCCTTTACTGAGAAGAACCGGCATTAAGGGCATATCTTTTCTCAATTTTCTTTTACAGCGTCAAAATATTGGAAGCCCTGTCATAGAAGGACACTTTTCATTAAATTACAATAGATTAAATAAAAACAAAATAAAAAAAACAAAAGTCTATATTAACGATGATGAATTTGGAGCTTTATGAAAAAACAACTGCCATCTTTGTTTTTGTTGCTACAAATAAAAATTGATAAAAGATTGTACAAAAAATAACTATGTGCCAGGATAGGTATGCATACGTACAAAATCACCGAGCTATTCAGTGTTTAGAGGGCTCACGCCTTCGGTTCAAAAGCATTTGGACCATCAAGATGGCTGTCGCTAACATCGCTAAGTCCGATCTCCCTAAGAGCTATTTTGTCCACGTGGGAAGGAACCACTATTACTTTATATAAATCTTAATAGCTTTACGGAAGATAGAAACGTAGGTACTATAGAGACCTTAAGTCTCTATTTATAAAATTAAAAGCAGAAAAACCTTTAGATAGGTAGGTATCTATTTTCTTTAGCGATTAAATTACATCTAGTGCCCTATCGTGGCGGCGGGCTGCCGTTCACTTCTCTGAACCTTGCTTGTTTTCTTCTGGAAGGTCTGTTTCTTCTAATTCCAAATACGAACTCAGACCACGGCGCGTGCCAGTAGGTTTGCTCGAGCAAGTAGTCCCGATTACCACAGTATAGATAACGCGCTATATTTTTTATTATTTTTTTATTCATAGCTCGGCAAATGACTCCACTCCACCTGATGTTAAGTGGAAACGGAGTCCAGACGTAAGGACAACTGGTGCAGCGTGAAAACAACGCAGCATCAGTCACCCTCACTCTGCCGGCTCACAAGGTGCCTCTTCACGCCTCGTTTGAAGGACCCCATGTCATAGGAAGGAAGAAAAACGTGCGTTGAGACTATTCCATCTTTAGGAAGTGCGACAAAGAAACAAGTCACCAAATTTCTTTGTGCGCGATGGAATGTTCGAGACAGTACAGGGGTATATACCTAGTATTACTTATGTCTTCTGTATTATGTATGGCTTATCCATAACGTCAGCTTCATCTCTACCGCATTGGTTTTTAATTAAACTTTTTGTCAGTCAAGGTAAAAACCTCAGAACATAAAAAGACCTCAGCTGTTGACAAGCATAAAATCATTAGATCTTGGGGGCGATTTTTGAATTGGTGATTAGATATCACGCTATGATGTCAATTACAAATGCTCCTTATTCTCTTATTCAAGGACACTGGTAACTTATTTTTGACTCTAAAAATTCTTGAACAATATTTATTTTAATAATCAAATTGTTAATTAAGCAGAAAGTATTGGGTGTATTTCCTTGTGAATTTTATGTTACTTTTATTTTGACGTCACCGTCATCAAATTGCTTCCCAGTTTACTTTTTATGCTGTGACTGTAAAGTATGGAAAAAGTAAAAGATCCGACTTACCATGCTAGTAATATAGCGACATTTTTTGGATGTGCCCCCAGCCAGCTCTCTATGTGCTTGCAGGCGGCACAGAGCCGCTCCAAGGGCGGCGCCAGGGCCCCCGCCCAGCCGAGGGAGCGCGCGCGCCCGAATACGCCCCGCGCCACCCGGCCGTCACCGCTGCCGTCGCCGCTGCTCACCTCGAACACCTGGAATTGACACAAATAGTAAGATGAATAAAGAATATTCGGCTCCAAAAAACCCTGACCCTCGCTCAATATCTTAATTCATCTTTACCTACTTACATCAACCCATGTCCAGGTCTCCACTATATGGTCTACGGAGCCAATTGACATTGAAAATCTTTACAAGAAAGTAAATTCTTTAATAAAAAGTTTTTAAATGTCCTTTACGTGGTGGAGAGTATGGTTAAACCACCTGATCTTAGACCTAGAGGGCTTGGGTTCCAACAGTCAATACAAGAATAAGGTAGCTAGTCCTGTGCCAGTGGTTGAGGATACCGCGCTTACATTCGACAATTTCAGCAAAATAAAAAAAACTAAATTAAAAAGAGACCGAATAGGTTTTATTATGCCTTGTTCTAATTTAACGCTCACCATGAAATGTTCTCCATGCTTGTTGGATAGCATATGTGCAGCCTGGGCTTCAGCATGGGCGTCCCGGTCGGGCAGGTGCAGCGCCAACATGCGTTCCGCGACATAGCACAGGTCGAGCCGGGACCCGCCGCCGCCGGGGTAGCTCACGGAACGAGGACCCGTCTGGGGACAAAACAACTTGAACTTAAAAAAATACACAAAGACGATAGAAAGATAGAAAAAAAACAAATACCCTACGCCCATGAGATCATTAGCTAAGCTACTAGGATAAACCGTTGCACTCATATATGAATATGATAGAAAAGTTTACAATTGTTCACTATACTTTAAATAGTCTACCTGAAGTACCATTTAAAGTATCATTATCCATCAAACGTTGTTTGGAAGAGATTGCTTTTAATGATAGGACCGCCCTTGCCTATACTATCTTTAAGATTAACCCCCTTATTCATAAAAACTATTTAAGCATTATTTAGTTAAATATTGTTTTGTCAACGTCACACAAACGTCATTTTGAATTTGAGAAAAAGAGACAAAACAATGATTAACTAGTAGGGTAAGGGTTTTACTTCGCACTTCCAAAAGATGAAATAGTCTACCAGCGCACGTTTTCCCTCCTTCCTATGACATGGGGTCCTTCAAACGAGGCGTCAAGAGGCACCTTGTGGGCCGACAGGGTGAGGGTGACTGATGATGCGTTGTTTTCTCGCTGCACTAGTTGTCCTTACGTCTGGACTCCATTTCCACTTAACATCAGGTGGAGTGGAGTCATTTGCCGAGCTATGTATAAAAAAAAAAAACTTAAACGTCAAAATCTAAGCCTTTTCATCTTTTCATGGACTAATAATACTCGGATATATTTATGTTAGTCAATGGCCTTGTTAACCCTACGATGGAGACCGTGTACTGAGAAGAAGTCACTAAATTAACAAGAAAGGGTATTTTTTTCTCCGCCTTTGCGTTACGATACAAAATTTTGCTTTGTTCCATTACTATAATTTATCGGGGACCATGTATAAGTGCGTAGAGCTAAACTCATTCTAGAACTATGGTAGTTGAACGTAATTAAGACCTGACATTTCCCTTCACATCTTAGTTCAAATCCTGCATTCTTTCAATAACAAGTTAGCTTTGAGAAATACTCAACCGATCGTAATAAAAAACTACAAGTATTTCTCAGTATCTGCAGCTATTTGACACCTGTGGCGTAACCACGGCGTAACTATTTCGTCTTGAGTAAATACAAGCGTCCGTTACATGCAAAAGGTGACGGGTAACAACGTCTCAACGATGATATGGCTGTCGACGTAGAAATGCCGACTAATAAACCTTATGATTGATCTAAGCCCCCGAAAGCCGTGTGCATATTTGTGCCGTTAATGCCGCAACATTCTTTTAAATTATGCAGACGCGGCGCTATCGTCACCTCGATCAACTTAATATCATACTTTGCTGGTTTAAGAGAAGATAAAATGGTTTTGTACCGAAAACTCGAGATTTTTTATAAAATCTCGGCGGCAATCTTTCTTGTACCTGAAGATTCAATGATTTTTAGTACCTACTTCGTAAAAGTTCTTAGAAGTCGGTGAGTTTGTTCGAAAGCTCATATCATTAAAATAAACAAATATGAGAAAAGTGTCACAGTAAATAGTGAAAAGGCCCTGATTTGTCGGGCTTAGTAAGTGTCAGATCAAACATGAGGTCGTAGGCGCGGGCGGCGAGAAAGTGACACGCTGCGTAGGCGCACCCCGGCCGAACAGCGGCGCACTTAATCCGATTTGTCTAGTCTACTTAAGTAGACTGAAGTGTTAGCGGATTAAAACCCCTCAGGTGTAATTCAATCCCGTCCAATAACGTCACACAAAGTTGCAAGAACAAATTCCTAAAGTAAACGGTCTGTCGTAGAGCATACAATGTAGAAATTAAACTGTGATAGGTTTCTATGTAGTTAAAACTGCAAATAAACGAAGGTTACTTTTATGTGTCTAAACTGTTTATTTTGGTTGACAAGTAAACGTCCACATACTCAGGCGTTACCGCTAAATTGTATGAATACAATGTATTACCCACAAGGGCGCTGCTAATTTCAGTTTGAAATTTTTTCCAAAGACAAAGAGCGGTTATTTTAATGTTTATCTCTTAAGCTAGCTTATGAAATTTTAATAAGTAACGAATATTGAAAATCGTTTACACAATAATATTATTGTGCAAACGATTTTCAAAATTCGATTTTCGATTACCAGCAGTGCGTCCATTTCTATAGTACCGCCGCGGTATAGTATATGCCGCTCTGTCTGTTCTGACAGTCCATCTGTCTTAACAATTTACAATTATTAGCACAAGGAGTTAAATTGTTAGTCTTATGGTTCATTTATTAAGTTTGGATGTTAATAGTGTGTTTGGTTCTTCTGAGTTGACCTGGCAAGCTATACTATACTAGGTACTATACAGGGTGGAAACTTTCAGCGGGGCAGTAAGGGGAAGTACCTTATCCGTTGCAGCTACACGAAAATGGTCTTAAGAGACTATCCATATTTTTTTATGGAATTTTGATCCCCATTCAAAGATTTTCAATAAAATGTACAGTTAGCAAGAAAATAACCATTTTACACAAAAACATTTTTTGATGCCAATCGATCCTGTTTCTAATACTGATCAAAAACTTCTATGGGACCAACCATCGTTGGAGTACTCAAAAAGTCAAAAATTGCAAAAAACTTTTCCCTTACATTTTCTAAAGAATTTGTGTAACTGAAATACAAAAAATAAAATACAAGACAAATGATCACGTAGAATTTCACACATATCAAAAAGAAGGCGTATTTATTTTCTTTTTTTATTACCTAACATAACTTGATGATGTTATTCACAACACACTCAGAGCTTTTCTGACGCAACAAACTGTCAAGATTGTTTTTTATTTAATAACTAGCTGACCCGGCGGACTTCGTACCGCTTTGACAGTTTCCATGACAACAAAAGAAACATTTTTTATTGGAAATTAAAAAAATTTTCACTAATTTCCGTTACTTATTATTTATGTTTCTCACCGTTTAAACCTTCCCTAAACTTCCACAAATATTTCAAAATCAAAATTAGCCAAATCGGTCCAGCCATTCTCGAGTTTTAGCCACTCAAACGAACAGCAATTGATTTTGATATATATAGATGATACTAACACTTATTCTAAATAGCTGTTGCCCGCGACTTCGTCCGCGTGAGCTAAAGGCTGTAGTCTGTACAGTTTAATTTTTATGTAGGTATCTATTTAAGCTTATTAGGGTATAATAAAATTATATGCATCGGAAATTTAGAAAATTGACATCTACTCACTCTTAATATCCTTTCAGCTGGGAATGCTGAGATAGACAAAGACAATCGATCTCCATTTAGTGTGGTTCTGGCATACTTCCTGTGCCTCCTTTACGTTCATCATTATTTTCATACATTATCTCTTATTCTTTCGACTATCATCTCTGCCATGTACATACATATATTCAGTTTGAAGCACAGAATCGTCCCGTTCATACAGATTCTCACTCAGTTTCCCGTTTCAATTATCCCTCCACATACATTCAGTATACAACACCGTTTCTCGGTGGGTTGCGCGTATTTGCTACGTCATACAAACCTGAAATGGGTTTACTGACGCTCAATTATATGTAATAAAATTGGTATTTTACAGCTCAGGTACTCGTCCGGAGTCGTCCTAGGCACTGGTGTATCTTAGCTAAGATGTGTCTACTGTTATACTGTCCAACCACGGACTTCAAAATATTTTTTGCCTTGTCCACCGAAGCTGGATTCGGTCCAGGATTATTGGTTGTCGGCCATAAGGCACAAAAAACTATTTACCAACTATGTTCTTATTCGTAGATACAAAATATCAATAAATTGAGAACTGTAATGAATTATATTATTGTCTAATAAGTAATACAGTATAGTATTTTATGTTACAAACTTGCGATAAATTTGAACTTCTTCGTGGCATCTTGTTAGGTAGGTAGCTTTTTAGAGGTAGATCACAGGTCACAGAAAGAAGTTACCTCTAATAAAAAAAAATCTGAAGTCCGTGCCTCTAATACAGTTGTACCCTGCAAACTTAAACATTTTTGCAACTCTGATAACAGAGGTAGCCATCGTCTTATGCGATAGAAGAATGGAAAAACCATTTTTCTGTAATCTAGAAGTATGTACAAAATTCATTCTTTATAGGTTTTATGATATTAAAATTGTTATGATACTTACTTACTTATATTGTATCATTGAACACAGATTTATCCTATAAACATGTTAAGAAACCAAAGTAAGAAACCGCTTACATGTAAAATAAGTACTGAAATAAGTGTTTAACTTACCTGCATTAAATGTTTCATAAAACTTTTACAAATTGAATAAATCATATTTGAAAATTAATAAGAACTGAATAAGTACTGAAATATTTAACGTACCTGCATAAAATGTTTTAAAAAACTTTTACACAATGAATAATTAATATAATATGAAAATTATTAACAAAATAAAAATAGGTACTTAATGCATTGCAAAATATCAAAATTTCCTTCTGTTCGTTTCAAAATTTGAGCGCCAATTTTTTTTTAAATTTTCCTGTTCACGCGTTTTTTCACCAAATAGATTTAAAAAAATAATATTAAGTATTTTGGGCAAAGACCCAAAGGTTTATACAGTCAAGCTATGTAATTCAAGATATCTTCTATGTGCAATATTTAAAAAAATAGAGACATGATTTTGGGCAATGATACAAAGTTTTATACAGCCAAATTTAATGAGTACCTAGGTAACATTTCTATGCCTAACTAAAAAAGAGACATTATTTTGGGCAACGACACAGAGATTTATACCGCCAAATATAGGTAATGTTTTAACTTTTAACATTACTGTGTATTAGAAAACTGCAATAAGCGCCGCGCGCAGGCGCGACTTAATAGCCATATTATTATTGGTTATTTCGGAAAATGAAACAAAAGGTGTACCTATGTACAGCCAAGTTTAATGATGTGCGTGATTTCGAGCTTGTTTTTATTTTCCGTCGCTTTATTATTGCGGTGCTAATGTTCGCTTAGGTGCCTCACAGATTTATAAAGGGTAGGTAACCTTAGAGAGTAACAAAACTTTTCTGAAATAATAACTCAACGAACGTATCTAACAGTTAGTCGCGTAAATAGGTATATCAAAATTTGTTTAACATTTTTCGATTTGTATGTTATTCTTCGAAATTTTCTAAGCATTTTGGTGATAACCGCATCAAAATCGGTATTCTCATGGCAACAACTATCACAGGCTCAAAAGGGCAAAGAACCCAGAGCCGTAAAACACGATAGCAATAGAGAGCCAGAGCCTCAAATGCCAGAGCCGTAAAACTCATTAAAAAAAATTCCCCTATGTTACATAATAAACAGTGTGGACTAATATAGGCTGATGATGATGATGATGATGATGATGATAATGATGATGATGATGACATAATAAACAACAGTTGCCAAGCAACCAAGGATTAAATCCCGGTTTAGACCAAATCAAAATTTAACAATTTTCGAGTATTTATGTAGCCTATGTTATTTTCCGGAATTTTCTTAGCATTTCGGTAAAACCGGATCAAAATCCGTTCAGTAGTTCTCGAGTTTATCGTGTTCAAACAAACAAATAAATAAACAAACAAACAAACAATTTCTTTTTAAACTATTCTATTGTGTTCCGTAAGTGATTTTAAAGTATTTTTTTTATATCTTGCAATTACAGATTTTTTTTATCCCTACGTTCTTATTATACAGAGTGTCTCATTTAAATCGGTCAGTATGGGACCTGTACTCAGCTCGGGAATCGAACCCGGTTGTTTTGAAAAAAATAAACTTACACTATTTCTATTTAGATATCGATTGTGTAGGTCTTAAGCAGTAAATTGCTCTTTGAAACATAATGTCTAAAATGAATAAAATGCATTGTTTTCACATACTTTTATTTATTTTAGAAGGTGTTCGAAGTGACCACCGTTTTTTTCAATACAATATTCAACACGTTTAGGTAACGATTTTACAATTACAAAACCAGCAAAGAGGTACAAACAACCATAGAGACAATTTTACATGCCTGAACTTGTTGAATGTAACGGTGGTCAATTCGAACACCTACTAAAATAAACTAAAGTACGTGAAAACAATGCATTTTATTCATTTTAGACATCATGTTTCAAAGAGCTATTTACTGCTTAAGACCTACACAATCGATATCTAAATAGAAATACTATAAGTTTATTTTTTTCAAAACAACCGGGTTCGATTCCCGAGCTGAGTACAGGTTTTATTTAAATGTATGAATGCAGTTTTTCTTCTTATTAAAATCGATGACATGGTTCCTAAGGACAGATCTTCGTATGTCTTATAGTTTCAGACTTTCCCATACTGACCGATTTAAATGAGACACCCTGTATTTTCGAGTATTTATGTAGCCTATATGTTTCTCCGGATTTTTCTTAGCATTTTGGTGAAAACCGGATCAAAATCCGTTCAGTAGTTCTCGAGTTTATCGACTTCAAACAAACAAACAAACAAACAAACAAACAAACAAACAATTTTTTTTAAAACTATTCTATCATGTTCCGTAAGTGATTTTAAGGCAACCTGTGTAATTTTTTTTTATATATTGCATTTACAGATTTTTTTATCCCTACGTTCTTATTATATGTATAGATAACGTGTTCTAAATTTGAATTGTTTTTAAACTTATCTTTTTATTCAGTCAACAAAAAGATCTCAACCGTCACTAAAAAAGCTTTTGCGTAAAATTTTCATACAAAATGTAAGGGAAAAGTTTTTTGCAATTTGTGACTTTTTGAGTACTCCAACGATGGTTGGTCCCATAGAAGTTTTTGATCAGTATTAGAAACAGGATCGATTGGCATCAAAAAATGTTTTTGTGTAAAATGGCTATTTTCTTGCTAACTGTACATTTTTTTGAAAATCTTTGAATGGGGATCAAAATTCCATAAAAAAAAATGGATAGTCTTCTAAGACCATTTTCGTGTAGCTGCAACGGATAAGGTACTTCCCCTTACTGCCCCGCTGAAAGTTTCCACCCTGCATAGCATGCATTTTTTCTGACAAATTTTGGGTTAAATATTCGTTTTATAACCGACACAGATTATACGATTTTTGAAATTTTTGTCTGTCTGTCTATATATCCTCTTATAACTCAAAAACGGCTTGACCGATCTTGATGAAAATTTGTATGTAGTAAGAACATAAGATTGTGCAATTGATAGGCTATAAAAAAAAAAACTCGGGTTGCAATCCGGGAGTGCCGGCAGAAGTGAAAACTTGAATATTAACGTTGTGCATTTTTGATATTTTGGAATGGTTAGGGAATAATTTTGCACGAATTGCTTAAATTATCAGTATAAAAGTACTATCATTTATGTGGTAGAATACAATATTTATTTATTGCGCTATCGTACACAAACATGACAATTTATATTACATTAAAAAGCACTCGAACATTCGCGCAAGCGCCCTGCGCCGCCTAAACGAAACAGCAGGCGTACATTTTCGCCGCGCCGTAGAAAGAGAGAGGGATACTTCCTCTCCTACGCCGCGTCGGCTGTCTACTCTCCATCCGTCTTACGAATTTTCGATCAGGTTGCGTGTCCTGACGCGAGTCACATGTCCTGCCGCGAATTTAACATTTTTTACCCATTACAAAAAAGTGTACAACGCCGCTAAAGAAGTTTTCACTTCAAAAAACTAAATTTTATTTACAAATTTGAGCAGGTGACGGCTAGTTCTAATATAAGTCTGTCATTAAAGCAAAAATATCAGCACATCAGGCTACGACAAAATGTCAAATAAATTGAAACGGGGATTAACGCAAACTAATTAGTAAAAAGGTTTCATAACTTCTTTATACCCGACGTTTCGACCGAGTTACAACGGCCGTGGTCACGGGCTGAATTAGTTTGCGTTAATCCCCGTTTACATTTGTTTAACTATGGAACGCGAAAGTTTAAAAGTGTACTCGTATAAATGTCAAATGTCCTCAATAGATTTTGAAGTATGTAGCGTATTGTTGAACATTTATTAAAGAAATTTGTTAGTTTTGAATAGGTTGATGTGCAGGAGTCTGTACAAACATAGAGTAGAATTATAATGGCTAATGCAGCCGGGACCTGCCGGGACCTGCTTTACGTCCCAAGTAGCATTTTATTCTCTTTAAAAGGCCACATTTATTTCACTGCTGATCTCTTAGCATTTACAGTGGTCACACTTGGTTCATCGGCTGCAATAAAGTGAACATGTCCACCTATACCTGTGTAAGGCATGTATAGGGGTGTAAATGTGGCCTATTATGTAACTATTGGCGTTTTGTCAGGACAATATTACTCTTCTAGCCAGCTTTCATTTTCAAAGCTGAACAAGAGCGGTTTAAGAGAAGTAAAATTCGGCATAGGCTGTTCAGAGGTTCACATATACGGTGTTAGATTGCTGGCATTATAATATAACACATGTGAACATTATTGCAGCCCAAAGCTGTTATATATAACCTTTTATGAAGCGCTATTCAGTTGTTAGTGTTAGCAGGTCTAGTTTGTGATATATTAATCAGCTAATAAATTATTCTGTAAAATAAGCGTTTAATGAGTTCACATGTACATGAAAGGTACACGCACCACTATTGATATCTAGTAGCACTGATAGCAGTTTATTTGTTCACGAGGACCACACTGTTATCCTCTATTGGTACACATGTGAACCTTTCTAGAGCTGACGTCATTATAATGGTACACGCGTGAAACTTTAAAGAGGTCACAACACTAATTTTGAGTTATAATGGTTCACTGTAGATGGAGACAATGACCACCATTTTCATTTTTAATAACCTATAATATTTCTATATTAATTTATGATTTTGTCACTTAACACGGAGTTTTCGTTATTAATTTTATGGTTGATGTTTAAATACAAAACCATACAACGATTTAAATGCCAATAAAACAAAAATATGAAATATTGCTTTGTTTGTATCTGCTTATTTCGATATATTTATTTGATAAAAAGGCATATAGCCGAGGCGCGTGAAAATTTTAACTATAAATATGTATGTACTTTACAATAAATTTACATTACCCCGTAATATTAACACAATATCATATATAAACACAGTGTACTTACCAGTAAACAATAAATCACATCAAAATGGCTGTTAGACACGATTCGACGATGGCCATGGCCGTAAGCATCACAAATTAATATTTATTAAAAAATGTGGTACCAAAGTGATTATTTGAGGAAAAAGCGGCCTAATAGTTGGTTTTAGGTACACTTGTGGTTTGGGTTTTGGATAATCGGCTGTATAATTGTTCACTTGTTACTTATTATAACTCACTTGTCTGTATGAATAACCACACGGAATCTAATATAGTGCCGTTCATCAGCTTTAAAACCACAGTTCTCTCTTTAAACTACCATTAAAGATCTACTATACTGCTACCGTGAACCTTTAGTACACTCAAAGCTGAAAAATTTGTGCCCAAATGGGTGGTACAAGGTACTGTATAGCATGCTATACAGCTCTTGTGCAGCTCACATAGACAGCTTAAAGAATAAATGTGTACCGTAAGTCAACCGCTATAGAACCCCCAATGCTACTTGGGGTGCCTTCCGAAGCACGGAGGAGCTCGAGATGATACATTTTTGGTCACCCATCCGATGACCGGCCTTTGCGAAAGTTGCTTAACCTCAGCACTCGCAGACCGGGCGCGTTAACCATTGCGCCATCGAGCTCCACCTCCAGCTCGACCTCTTAGTATTTCTCGTAAAAGGCGCTTTGTTCTTTGCTTTTTTGTTATTTCCATTTAGTAAAGATGAAGGCGCTACTCGTGTTTTGTAAAAAGTGAATAATAATACCAATTTTCTTATAATACCTGTTCCCTGCCGAAGGCCGGGGTTGCAGGCGTAGCCGGGGCGCTCGTTGCTCGTGTCTGTAACAAAACACAGAGGCTCATTATATATCAATCAACAGTATAATAATACTAATAAGATTAAAGAAAAAAAATGCTATTTTATAGCGATTCTAGCCGGCGGCCGGCCGGTCCGAATATCCAAAAAGGTTGGCATACCGCTCACAGGAAAAAAACTTAATATTTTTTCTGTATTTAAGAACATTTTTTTAAACTGTTATTTCGGCATTCAGATTACGAAATTCATATCTAAAGTACGTTGTCTATAGGATAATAATAATTGGGTGTTGTGGCTGTAAGCTAGGGATAGGTACTCCAACACAGACCATCAGCTCGGATGAACTGGTTTATCTGACACGGTTGACCCTATAAGCGACTGCCTTAAAAAGTGGAACCCATGACCTGACGCTAGAGACAAGAGACTATTCTTACAATAAAAACAGTTTATTTTTAGAGTGTGCCTTTACCCTTAAGATTCTGCTTAGACTATACTCTTAGAATGGATCGACTGAATGCAACCATACCCTAATAGGTATATCTTTTTGCCAATAGTATTGTTTTGCATAACTGTGTAGAGTATTCTGGTACTAGATCCAGAGAAATTAAAGGGCATAAAAGCATAAGAATTGAAACTTCAGGGTTGGCAAACTCTTGTAACACCTTGGTGTTAAACGTACAAGGCTTGTCGTGGTCGCTTTCCACAGCGCAGGGCGTATGCTTATTTGTTGCTTCAGGAGCATAGTGAAATATTTACTATGGAACATTAAACTCAATCGACGTCTCTATTGTACTTCGGCGCGGATTACGACCTGCTAAATAAATGATGAAAGTTCGCGCTCAAGGCCGGCCCCCGTCATTAAAACGAAATCAAAAGTAGTAATTTAATTCGTCATTTTTTCTACGGTCCCTCGCCTCACTCTGACGCGAGATGTTTTCGTTTTGTCGAGATAATGACATTGGGAAACGAATTTGATGAAGCTTATTAATTTCAGTTCTTGCTGTCGAATTGTTATTTATTACATTCGAATTGTAAACTAATTAATATTCACTTCGAAACCAATAAAGAGCTGAAGTGTACTTAAATAATATTGTTCATATACGTACGTACAGCTTTAGAAATAAGACTGATTGAATTTGATGTCGTAACATTATCTTTTACATAATCCATAATGTTCAACAACAGTCAACAGGGATAACTTATGCTCGACTAGCTCGCACTTACAAACTATTAAAGAACTTTTGGCAGGCCAAAAAGTGTTTGAGCTGCATTCTTTTTTATTTATTCGTACAAAACCAATTTTGTTAAAATATACGTGTTAAGTGCCTAAACGATGGCGTTAGCAGCAATTATTAGAGCAGAGCCTATCGGGCGAACGGCGATCGGCCCAATAAGGCTGATATACGGCAGGGTGCGGCTTAAGTGATTACTGCAGCCGCTGCGCTTGTTGCCAGCTATTAGTTGCATTATGGATATTAACGTGACTCACTCGATCGGTTACCAGGAAGGAAACAATCTTATATAACAACACAAAATGCTAAGCTTATAATTTAAGAGAATATATTTTGTATTTTTTTGTGCTAACTAGGCTGTAAAATAAGAGGAAAGTGAATTATAACATTATTTTGAAAATTATTTTCAATATGTTGATCACTACGAGTGATAAAATGTATATCCGTTCATAGTAAGAATATGGTTTATACCTAGATCAAAATAGAAAACAATAATAAATATAAAAATGTATTGCAAATAAAGTCGATGCGTTCTTCCTAGAGCTGCTAGCGAAGCTTCATGAGCATGCTTGCTCGTCTACCAGTGCGCGCTGCAAGTAGACTACCTACGCTCACAACAGCGCAAACCAGCTGCCAATGCAAAACGCTTGCAACATGTTTAACTAGGTACTAAAGCTAAAAAACGGAGACAATTTTTTGCAAAACACGATTTCGATGGGTCGAACTGACATACCATACCATAAGATGCGGGCCAGAACATAGCACGCCTCAGAGCAATAATAAGCGGATATAAATTAGTGAGAAAAGAGGCGGGAATATTTTGCAAAACATGACACACCGATGCGTTCTTTCTCGAGCTTCTAGCGTAGCTTCGTGAGCGCGCTCGCAGATCCGCCGGCGCGCGCTGCAGGTAGAAGACAGCGCGCCACAGCGCAAACGCTAGCCGGTGGAGCGCACGCGCCGCCTCTGCACCGCTGCTGCGCCCGCGCATCTCACTCCGCGCACTTCATGAATCAACGAAACCGCACTTTTTACTCTTATAAATCTTGAGAGACGCCGCGCCGTTTACTTTCTGATGTATAGGGACTATTGAATTAATTTTCATTGTAGTTAAATCAAAACATTTTTTGGAGCTTGACATTTCTTACATAACCTTTGACTCTATATCATATCTATAAATATATGAAGGTTTATAAAATTTAAAAAAATTAGAAGTAAGGAAAATGATAAATTTAAGCTGTTTTTTGCTTTTTCATGTTTCTTTCATTAATGTTTCTTGAATTTTTAATCCGAATCTAAATTATCTCTTTTCAATTAAATATATCACAATGAGACAATCCGAAGATAATGAAGATGAAATGACAGAATTAAATAGACTGTTATTTAGTCCTGTCATGTTTGCACTACTTTTCGGTTCACTTTGTTTGACTTAGTATAGGTACACCTACTGTATCATAAAATATCGTAGATTTATCAATGTTCAATATGTATTGTTCGCAACAATGGTGCAGTAAATGAAATTTATAAAATGCTCTGGTATTCATACGTAATAAATAAGCATAAAGTACATTACTGCAGACATCCATACAAACTTCTCGTAACAGAGGCGTGCCCTCACAACAAAAACATTTAACAACTCAATTACAGTTAGTCGCATTTAAATTCATCGCGTCACTTCTATTTTTCCATACAAATTACTACGTGACATAACCAAACAATAACATAATAAATCTTTTATCCGGCTCTCGGTACTCTCATACACTGTACGCTGAATAAAATATTCAACTAGGTACGTATAATGTCCATAAGTTAAGTGACGTACATATGTTAACACACCAGAACACGCGTTATGTCTGCGTTTAACATTGTTTTGAACTCTATAAATCCCTTTCTCCCTTAAATAGAAAAAGCGAATGCGTGAGATTGGAAACGGGAGAGATCAAAAAAGTTGTCGATACCCAGTTCGTTTGATGTGTGAGGTTGATTTGAAGTGCTCATTAGTTTCATAAATCTTAATAGGGAAAGCCGCGGGACGGAACAGCTGAACACGATTGCATGTGTCAACATAAACAGAGGACGCACTCATGACGAGACGGGACCGCGGTGACACTGGGTAAAAAGAGACACAGTGCATTAGGATGCAGAATGCCGTAAAGAACATTTACGAAACATATGTTTTCGATTATCTAGAATACGAAGGTTTGAATTTTTCAGGAAATGACATGACTTAGTATTTGCTTTTTATTCACTCTAATTTTCATCTCGGGTCTTACCAAACACCCCTAAAGTATACCCATTTCTTTATATTAAAGTACTTTGTTCTGACTAAAAGGAACATAAATATCAACGAGCCGTTTCAAAATCTTTCTACAAATAGATGAGGCTAAACTGCATTTTGTTACTTCAGGCAACTTAAAAAACGTAGATTGTATTGGCGACGACGGCGACGCCTCCTTGCATTCATTAGTGGTCTTTAAACAGAGTTATCCATCTGTAACTGTATGTTGCCTGTGTTGGCGAAGTGTGAGACGCACGGAGCGCCCGGGGCGTGCGCCCCTGCACTGCGGCATCTTACAAAAAACTGATAATGACTTTTACGGCGGCGTCTCTCGTTCCTCGTGAATTACTATATGGCGGTAGAGTTGGTTTGTTCTGTTCCGAACGAAACTAGCGTGCGCGATTGGACACAACTCTTTAGTTGTTCTTAGTGCTTAGTTAAGCTTTTCTCTAAACTTCTTTGATGCTGCCAGGGGCCGTATTTACTATTTGAAGACGGGTTTATTTCATTAATTTGTTAAATATTATTATAATCAATATAATCAAAATACGCTTGTATTGCGTTGAGAATTAGTTACGTGACACAAAGTCACGACGAAATTTTATTTAAAAAGCTTTTTCATAAAAGCTCGAGCGTAAAACTCCGCGTGGTTCCGCTAAAAATCGAAGCATTCAAGTTACGTACGTCACGAATCGAATGGCACTAATGCGCATTGTGAGGGCGTGACAGTGACAGGGCTAACCCTGACCTTCCGCACGCGTAAAGCACGCGCGGGGTCGTTGACCCCGGGGGTGGCTGTAAATAAAAGGCCGTCTTGACACCGCACCGGCTCGACGCTCTTTCATCCTGATTCAGCTGTTTTTTGTTTGTGGAGCTTTCAGAGATAACGTGGATACGAGACGGTACGGCGGCACCTAAATTGAAGTGGACGTATTGCAATGCAGACTATTCAAGTGCAGCTTTGTATTTCAAATCTTCATTCATAGAGAAGTAAAATCTAGAACTGGCTGTAATATTACTATTGTAGACTCTACTCTACAATAGTAATATTACACATAAACATGACAATTAATAGTGACACATTTTGCTATCTCTAGATAGCAAAATGTCTCACTATTTGCGTATTTTAGACTTAGTTATGTATACATTTAGATAATACTGCTGTGATACTTATCGCTCGTTTATCTTTTTATCACAATGCACTGAGCGTCTGTGTTTAATGAGAAGAGAGATGTAACTGATACAAGGGTACCGAATTTTAATTAACTTATTGTTTTTAGTTGTTAAGTTTTGAAATCCTTATCTAATTTAGAAAAGTTTTAGGATGGTAATCATGTTTTTTTTTACTAAAAAAATTATCCTACATTGTACGGTTTATTTTCGTAATAACATCGCTTTCGATAACTCTGTCGCAATAGGATTTTGTTTATTTTTAGATTTTAATTTTCACTACCACTTGTGGCATATCCAGGTGTTAACACTATCACTACACGTCATCATTGTACTTTTTCTCACGTGACTCGGTGGCACGCGAGTTTGCTTCGAGATTTTGGTCGCTGCACAGTGGGACGGTGCGCGGAGCACGCGACGCGCCGGGACGGGCACTGGCGCCGCCGCTGCCGCACTCCGCAGCGTCCCGGCGCTCGCCTCTCTGGCGACGCTCGTTGCTAGGCAACCGACGCACTGTTGTGTGGGGACAGCTTTTGGGGAATAATCCCAAAACCTATTAAGGAAATCGATGTGACGTCTTTTGTCTGTAGAAAGCTGCATTCATAAGCAGCCGTCGAAATTAATAAGACACGAATTTTCTATTATAAATTATTAAATATAAAATTGTCTTCTTGAACACACGTTGGAGACATAACAAGAAGCCATTGTCAACTCTTTAACAATTGACTAACTCTTAAACTTTTAAAATTTGTAATGTGCTTCACATTACAATTTAATATAAACCTTAATAAATAATATAAAAAAAATACCTTAAACAAATACAAAAGTAAACAAAAACCAAAAAATAATACAAAAAACACATTGCGAGCCACTTAATAAATCCAGCGTATCCGTTTACATCAGCTTCTAGCGCATTCATCGCTGCAGCAAATCGCAGAGAAGCGGAAACGCCTCACCCGTTGCGTTGCGTTGCATGCACCGAGCTTCGCCGCTTTATTTTTACGCCAACTAATCGCCGCGCGACTGATTTACGCGCCGAATTACGATAGCTGAGCCGAAATGACTTTATTCACGGACCGAAAAATGAATAAACACCATTCCCGATAGTACCGTTGCGCAACTAAGATTTCTTTTAGTCTTTATTTACGTGTTCCAGATCGAAGTCGAGATTTACGTTTGTGTAACATTTTATTTTCTTACCTGTCCGTGTTAATACTTAGGTAACAAGAGATGTGAAAAAGGAGTTTGTTTAGCGAACGGCTACCGCGATCGTGCATGTTGAGCATGACCGGGTTAAGTAATCTCGAGCTCTTCTGTGCTTACGTTCTGAAGCCAATACCCACTAATTGTAGTGATGATTTGATTACAATAGTGAGCCCTTTCTCAGCAGTGGGACAGTACTTAGGCTAATCCTTACTTACAACTGTCTCTCGTGCTTATGTTGTATTATAGAGTTAAGCAGCTCAACTTTAGGAGGATTATAATGACGACTAGGAAATGTAGTATTTAGCCTTCTAATTTTGAAGTCAATTATGATATTTAGCTGTAATTACTCTACAACATTTCGTAACATTGTAGGCACAACAACGAAATTTAATAATGTATGTTACGCAGACTTATTATGTGCCTTGTCATTACTCCATAACTTGGACAAGCAAATCGTATCATAATTACTATAACTATCTGTAAAGTACAAATTGCTGTTGTCAAATGTAAAGACTCACATTTGAATACTAATTGGAGGTTATTATTTAATTTTCGTACTTCATTGTATATGCATACCATTAGAAAATAATTGCGTTAGTTTTTGAGGAGTAGGTTCTTAAGTTATTATTGTAATTTTTCAAAGTTGTTATCTACGATCGTTAAAGGGTATCCCGAAAATGTACATTTTATTTGCTTTGCCTTGAATTACGTAATTCAGGTAGCAATGTAGTTACTTTTTCTTGTTTGTGATAAATTCCCAGCTCATCCCTTTTCAACATATATTGTATGCTAAAAATAGAAAATATGACGCTGTTCTACTATTTATTTATTATCGTAGGGCGGCGCGAGGCATCAGTTTTGGGAGACGCTGCGCTTTCTTTCATAAAAATATTGTACTAAATTGTCACTTTTTAGATGCAGTCATAAAAAACTTTCCGGTTACTACCATAAAGGTTTTGTTTACAGTAAACTGAAACGATTAATGCAAGCGCGTATCAGTAAAAGTATCATGTTCGTTGAAATATCAAGAGTTTTAGTTGGGCGGCGCGCGTCTGCACTGTAGGGCGGGCGGCGCGGCACTGCTCTAATGCGCTTCCGCAAACAAACTTGCGTGTGTAGATAGAATGGCGCATGCGTGATATGATTGTTATTTGTTATTTTACAAAGCTTGTGTCTTTGTTATTTTATTCGAAAAATTACTTAAAATAATGCCATGCCATAGACCAATAGAAGAATAATGTCTTAATTCATACAGTAAAAAAAATACTTTTGACGCAACATCTATGTGGAACATCTGTGTCTAAAAAAACCAACCTTCAGAAGCTTATCTCTATTGAAAAATATCTTTTGGCGGTAAACTAAGAGACAAAACAAAACACATCCAAGTTGTTCTCGATTCAGGTCAAAACATTTTGCATGTTATTTTACATTCCATTAGTTTTGACATTTGATACTACAACAACGGCGAGCTCTAAACGCCAGCCATCAATATCACTTAATGAGCAATCAATCAACAGCATTAGCCATAATGCAGGTAACGAGATGTGTTCAAAGAGCCCAAAGTTCTCACGACACCTGTCGGTCGCGGTTAAGGGCCGGCTCGTGCTCGCCAATCACGCACAGGCGCGCTGGCCCGAGGCCGTACGGATGGGGGGCTACTTCAAAACTCTTATGTCGAACCGTACAGTCTGCGATACTTTAAGCTATGTTAAACTTAATGTCTTTGTGGAGCGAAGTGCATATAAATCATAGAATGAGTAGCAAAGCCAACAAAGAAATATACTTAACTCATTTCACAATAGTCGAAAAAGAGAAAAAAAAAATCTATTGTCAAAGATTTGACATCTTTGGTTTTTGTCTTAGTTATTTATACAAAGTATATTTTAATTTTATTGAATGTACAGTACACTAGTTTAAACATGATGTCTTTTAAACAGAGATTAAGCTCAAACTAAAATGTTAATAATTAAAATGTTTCTTGCCTGTTTTATGTACCTACATAATTAAATATGTATAAACTTCGTAGCACATAGTTGAGGTCAGCGACAGCTTTTTTAATGATGCACGCTCGCGGCAATGACGGCGACGCCGACGACGCCTTGAACGACGAATATAGTCGATATAGTCGATATAGTCGATATAGTTCGACTCTACCATTTCCTTAGTAGACCCCAAGGTAAGGGCAATGAGGCGAGAAAACACTTTCACGAAAATCACCTGTTCTTTTAAGGAGTCACACGTGGTGTGTTCGGTGAAATGAGGTGATATACCGTCCTAGCCGAAATATGCAAATTGAAATGGATTTCTAGTAAGTGTAGGTTTACATTTGGGAAATCACGAGAAGCAGTCAAAGCTTCGACATTTTCTTTTAACGATAAATCAATTATACAGCAGAAAGCTATAAGTTAGCTACGTAAAACTCTTACTACAATTTTTACCCTCGTCGTCTTAAAACTTAGTAAAACTTTTGCCTTACGCACAATTAATCAAGTTAGGAGTAAATAAATTTTGCAGCGCTTTTTTCCTTTGACCAATCAATTATTAGAATGAAAGATACTGTTGACTATAGAACCTTGACCATATCATAGAGTGAAGGAGTATTTAATATAATACGACACTAAAGGTCAGCTTCACGACTTCTTACCATGTGCCAGTTAGCTTATACATAAATGTTGTCTTTATCATAATCACTACATAGTATAAAACAAAGTCGCTTCCCGCTGTCTGTCTGTCTGTCTGTCCCTATGTAAGTATGTATGCTTAGATCTTTAAAACTACGCAACGGATTTTGATGCGGTTTTTTTAATATATAGAGTGATTCAAGATGAAGGTTTATATCTACACTGGCCTGCAAAATTAAGTATCACACTTTTAAAATTGCAATAACTTTTTAAGTACACAAGATATACTTTCGAAACAAAAAGGAAAATGTTACTAATGTATAATTTACTTTAGTTTCAAAGAAAGCTGATAAAAATTGCTGCAAAACGTTTTTTATTTAAAAATCTCTTACTTCTATAGTTTAGAAAATAAATAAATATTAAAAGTGTAGTACTTATTTTTGCAGGCCAGTATATATCAGCATTGCACCCGTGCGAAGCCGGGGCGGGTCGCTAGTATATTTATATAACAGAAATAAAACTTGTGGATAGGCTATCTGAAACATAACAAAAATAGGTGAAAGCTTGAGCAACACCTTCACCTTTGATTATAATAATACCATTTTCATCAATTGAACTCATTTGTCTTTCCAGTTGTATCTGAAACTTGTGTAAAATATTTATAATAGGTTAACGTTGTCATAACTCGTTCATTTATGTGAGTAGTATTATGACAATGACATAAAACCTCATTAAAGAAATCCAGCAGAATATGGTGCTTAAAGCTACAAGCTGATTTGAAGTGTGTGCAGAGTAAATATTCCTTAAAAGCCAGCCAAGCAAGCGTAACGCGCAGCACCATCGTCGACTCGGAATGTAAACATTTGGCCACAGACTCCAATATTTACATAAATTACTATCAAATAAACTTTCTGTGTGTACCATATGTGTCTGCAATAAAGTTTTATAAAATAAATATTGTCCAATGAGAATCAAGCTTTTTGTTAAATAATAAACTATCTGACAATATTTATTAATTTGCTATATAGTTTTATAAAATAATTATTATCAATTAAGAATCGAGCTTTTTCTTAAATGATAAACTATCTGAAAATAAACATGGCTTTAATACTTTGAAATTACCGAAACTTGCGTTTTTTTTTTAAATAATTATTCCACCTTTATTTAACCTTCTATATGTTGAATATTTATTTTGACCCTGTGCTATGAGACCACGGTCCCTCGGACCCTGCAAAGTATTCGAAACGTCAGGGTACAATAATTATGATAATAATAAAATACCAGGACTGCTGAATGACACGTCTTTAATCTCTTTAATCTTCTATAATCGCCGAGAGAGAGAGAGCATTAGTTGCCATTACAACGGGTGACAAATAAACTTAATTATATTTTTGATGTTGGCAACATCCAACAATCCGCATATCCGCAGTATAAACTAATTGACTTAAATTAATTAAATTTTAAAATAATAATTCCTAAACGGACGTTTTGTTTCTACATAGAAAATTTAAAATATACGCTCAATCCTAACTGATATAATAAAATCGATTACCCTTCCTTCTTTTGAAAATGAAGCAAAGTAAATCAAAGTGATTGGACAGTAACATTTGGAGGGCCAGAGAATGCCAGTAATTGGCTAATATCCCGGTCAAACTCAACGTTCCCAGAGGCAAGTGATAAAGACTAGTGACATACCGAATTCCACGAATGCGGAGCCGCGGGCAGAAGCTAGTTTTCTATAATAATATTAGTTGTACAGCTTGCTAGTGGTTATTAGATCGATAGATGGCTTCGAGATTTAAGTGCTTATCTCCATAGTCGCAAGAAGCCAGGATCATAATTCTCGGCATCCTTAAAGCCAACATGACGCCGCGGGCCCGCAGCGGTATCGCAGCGTGCATCGTGAGAAACTTTCGCGATCGCCGTGTTTCTAACACGAATCTCTATCGAGTTGGAATACATCCTTTATGTATGACAGATAGGTATGAAATCTGAATTTCAATGTAAAAAGTACAAATAATGTAATAGTCATTTAAAGGTAGTATATTTCAGAGAAAATTTACAACGACGCGTCGTTGTTTTTCAGCCGTCGCGACGTCTCTTTAAAAAATTAACATTACATCATGTAGGTTCATGCATTACATTAATATGAATCATCATCAAATTTCTTCTACCAAGAAAGCCATTTAAGAAAGTATTATAAAATGGGTAACCTAAGTTAAATACAAAAGTATTTCCTCTACATTATTTGCCAATAAACGCCTCAATGCTGCACAAAAATTATGGACATGCAGAGAATTCGTCTGGATTTATTGGTAAACATCCCTCATGCCATTATTATTTTTCTACTAAACAGCAGTGCCCGGAATTGTTGTTTCCAATTATACTACTCACTCATGCTCATACCACCTCTTACTCATATGAGATACAGTAAAATATTGGGTCACAAGTCACAATGCTCGAGTTGAACATTGGTATTTGGTTGCAAGCTGCTGTGACCGGCTCACCCTCAGGAACTGCATTGTTGTTTGCTGTCTTAGTCAAATGGAAATCAAAAACAAAAGCTTGAACAGCCTTTAAAGTAGGAAAGATCATTATACATAATTCGGAAATAGAGCATTGCAAAAGCTACTGCGCTTCACAATCACAACCGGAGCACGCTTGTCGCCTAGACAGGTGTCTAGGCGACAGGCTATACTCGTATAGGTAATAGCTTCTCAATTTATTATTAATGATTAT
The DNA here is from genome assembly GCA_947562085.1 of Eudonia lacustrata. Lineage (NCBI taxonomy): Eukaryota > Metazoa > Arthropoda > Insecta > Lepidoptera > Crambidae > Eudonia > Eudonia lacustrata. Next base: position 14,862,136 of record OX387312.1, on the reverse strand, counting down.
TACAACCAGTCCAACTTAGTGGGTTGTTCGCATATCGAAGGAATAGCTATAAACTTCTGAATCAACAGCCAATGCACAAGGCGCAGTTATTTAGCTTCGATTTCAACTTTCCATTACTCCAACTTTGCGGTTTCTTTGACTAACTAATTTGATCATGCGTTTACCTTTGGTTGGATTCGATTAGAAAGGGCTGTTAGTGAAATCGAATACGCTTGACACCATGCCGATATACCATAAACCTTACTGTTACTGTAATTGCGATTACAAATCGTCAATGATTCAAATGCATAGCCGCAATAGAGTCGTAACAATAATTTTACTTCCTCTATGTTATTTGATTGTTCAAACCTTAAATGCATTTTATTTAGATGTGAATAGAATAGAATAATCTTTATTGCACTGTACTGTACTGTTGGTACTGTGTACATTTTTGCAGGTTATAATACAATTTTGTGACAAAGGTAGGTCTCAATAGTAATACCCATTACGGGCATGCAATATTATTTTGTAAACAACATAATTGGTAATTGGTGTGAGTGTAGGAAAGTTTATGTATAGCATAAATACTTTTGTATCAAAGTATTCATCCAAACTGTAAAAAAAACATTATTATGCAGCCAAGTTTATATGGATACGTCTCTTAAAATATGAAATATGCGTTGTATCATCTTAACATGAATTAACTATCATTAAGACAGATATTGACTTTTCCAAAGTGAATAATTACTTATTGACTTGAAATCACAGCTTTGACAATAAATATATTTTAGGTCAAACCAAGAAATGAAAGTTAATTAAAAATGATGAATGGATATTTAAATATGTAAATGAAATGCTCAAATGCAAAGTCACGGTCAGTGTTAATTCTGTTTACATTACATTTATAAAATCCCATGTTTATTCTCGTAATGTCTTTTAGTGTTTGTTCATCAGATGAGGATCAACATTTAAATTACTATAGCATAAAAGAAAAGAAAGTCAATTAATAGTAGTTTATGCAACTATCATATAACGAAGGGTATTAAAACACGAGTGTGAGTTTATGAAACGAGCACAGCGAGTTTCATAATAGTAACGAGTGTTTTAATACCCGTGTTATATGCAGTTGCATACACTACTTTATCTTCACTAATGCAATTAGTCAAACAACAAGAGCAAAAGCTGACAATAGTTTATTTATAATAATTGTTCAAATTTTGGATGGTACAATTTTGAAAGTTAATGTTAATTATTGATCCAGCAGCTGTAGCGGTCGCGGGGCAAGCAGTAGAGCTCGAAGACGGAGTTGGAATATTTATAATTACTTCATTCGTCTTGTTTTCTATACTGTTCAAGATCGTATTTGAGACTTGAATTTTATTCATTAAAGACTCATCAATGTAGCTTTCAGCCACAGTAGAAGACTTCCATCCCCCGTGTCGTTTCAGTGCGGTCAAATCACCACCGCTATCTATGAGAATGGTCGCCGAGGTGCGCCGGAAGCAATGCCCCGTGTACAACGCTGGGTTAGGCAGATTCAAAAAACTTGCGATAGTTTTTCCCAGAGCACCAAATTTATTAATACCAGTTCTTTGATCGACGCACTTCCCCGATCTATAGCTCAAGAAAAAGGCAGGGTTTCGACAGGGGGTGGGTCGAAGTTCCATGTATTTTTTACATACGGCATAGCAGTTGCCCGTCACAACGAAAGAACGACCTATTTTCGTTTTTGTTTTCGAAACTTTCACCATGATTGTACTGTCGTCTATGTTAGAGACTTCATCGAACTGGATGTTGTATAGCTCTTGCCTTCGGCATGCTCCCATTATGCCGAAGATTAGTGCAACCTTAAACGATATAATAAGCTTGAGGTACATAGCCAAGGCAAAAACTATGATTTATGAAGTAGTAAAGTGTAGGTACCTACTACCTAATTTATACACAAAGCGTTTAAACGGAGTGTCTAGATAACTTGCGTGTGTAGTACGTAAGTACTAGGTAGATTAAATAACAGAACTAAAATACACTTACCTTTTCAAAAAGATACAAAATATCTGGTGAATCTTTCAGGAACATCTTTATTTGACCTGATGTAAACGTCAAGGACTTTTTTTCCTTGTGTCCTTCTGAACTGCGTTTCAGGAACGCTATGACTTTTGAATACTTCGTGATATCAATATTGTTGTAGATACTCAGTGTGGACTTGAGCATAGAATATTTAGCCCACATAGAAGATGGCTTGAATTTGTCGGAGCGGTCTTTGAGATACACAAGAATGACATTTTCAGAAAATGATGTAGTTTTCTTTTCGATCTTCCATGCCAAAAAGTTATTATATTCTTTTTCATATAATTTTCTAGATTTTTCTGGCAAAAGATTGTGAGTTACTTTTGTTGCCAATTCTAGAATATCCGGAGGCGTACAAATATCATTGTCGCTGTCCATTTTTAACTTTTGATTTGTATTTTAAAAACAAAACACATTGCGAAACATTAAATTCACGCGTACGTGTATTGTCACAGTGAACTTGCCGCCATTAAAATCTAACCAATGAGAGCGCAGCTGCGCGCGCAGGGCCAATCAGGAGCGAGCGCGCGCTGTTCTTTTTTTATTTAATTGGCACAAGATCTTACCAAAGAGTTTTGTGTATGTAAGTTTAGTAGTTTCGACGAAGTTTTCACGTATAACCCAACTGTTTTCAAAAGCCAGCCTAATATCAAAATTTTATACAACTTGTATGAGGATTTTGACATAAGGCTCGCCAGGTTAATTCATCATCATCATCATCATCTCAGCCAAAAAACGTCCACTGCTGGACAAAGGCCTCCCGCAGGTTAATTGGTCACGTTTTATTGATGTTATAATGAGATTTTACGATATCGATGTGGATATTATACCATCATGTGAAATTGCTTAAATTGAGTGTTTTGTTGTCTGCGCTATAACAGTAGTAATTATAAGTCAAGTATTGGAAACATAAGTAGAATGTTACAACATTAGTGTAGATAAAATATTTTATAAATGGAACATTAAATTTTATGTAAATTTTAAGCTGAAATGCAAAGTCACGCGTAGTGCAAATTGTGTTTACATTACTCGAAATGTAATGTTCGTCGTTTTTATGGCACTTTAGTGTTTGTTAGGTAATAATCAGATGAGTAATGTATGAACTTTGTATTTTTACCTATGCTACTTTATTTTCGATCGAAGAATGTGTAATCAAAAATTTAAAAGTGCTCATGAAAGTGAACAGATTACATAAATGAGGAAAAGAAATAGCCCTTGCGGAAATAATACTGTGTTGTGACATAATATTATCGGTAAAAAGTCTCCATTGTAGGGTGTCCGACGCATTGGTTTAGGTTTTAACGTTCAAAAATTACTTTAAAGTTTAAAAATATTTTTTATTGGTTTTCAATAAAACTTTAATTAACAATAAACTTTAAATAACTTACATGCCCATTGATAAACTTTTCGGCCTAACAGCACCGCGATATCGGGTTACATTACAGTAGATCGCTTGTTCTGAATATTAATATTTTTTGACTAAGGCTATCATACAATCTCGCTGGGTAGATTTCATTGTTTTTCTTATCAAAACAATACTATAAACATACCTAATGTATCACGCATGTTTTAGTTTTTTGTTCTTTTATTTCGTAACACAATACTTCTGGTTTGTTTTATGTGTCAACATAATAATACATGTATTTGGAGGAATGTGTTCGACGCCGCTATGGAGTTTTATTAAAATCTTTTTATAAACAAATTGTTGCGAAAAAAGAACTGTTTAATATAATAATATTTAATATAATAATAATAAAATAAAATAGAATAATAAAAAAATATAATAAATAATATGTAGTAATAGCAAAATAGATTTGACTCTGTTCTGATTTGTCCTTTTTTAAACCGAGTCCTGTGTGCAAGTTTTTATCTAAATTCAATCATGTTAACGAAAATTTAAATTTGTATTCAAATTGCAATTCATCTTTTGCCAGACGAACTCCCGTTTTCGTTAACGTGATTGATTTGCAAATAATACTATGTAATAAAACTCGCATAAGGCATCCTGAATATGTTTTCTAAAATTATATTAAAGTCATTTATTTACGAGACTCGTTTTTTCTTTACTTGACATATTGTTATGTTTGGAAGTACGACGGATGGGTATGGGTATCTCTTGATCTGTTTGTTATGGGTGGTCCGCCTGAACGTTAGCTCTGGAACGATCAGCTAACCGCAACACATTTGAGAGATAGGTATTATTATTATAGAAAATGAAAATAAAAGGCATTTAATAGGAACTTTTTTACCGGTAGCCAAAAACAAAAAGGTTTTGTTTTGATCAGTCGTCTCAACATTAGACAAAGGCGGTTACGAACTGATGGCGTAGTTGCGTCAAACCCTTTCTGGCTACTCTTCGAGATAGTACCTCATGGAAATCGGCAAAGTAACTACAAACATTTCATGAATTTCTATTAAAATAGAAAAAAAACAATTATACTTAATATAAAAAACGTCATCAAATGCAATCTGATTGTAGACCCGTTTCCCATCTCAATGAAATAAAGGTAAAAAAATAAATAAAATGTCGTCTCCAAAAAACACGTGGACGTAATTATGTTGTTGCCGCTACATAAACACAAGCAAACACATTCTGATGCGTTCTCGTACAATGACATCATAGTATCGCAAATAAACCATCTAAGCCCTGAGATATGACGTGATTCTTTTAAAGTTTAAACATTTAAAATAGCAGAACCAAGGCCCTGTTCTAATGTTAATCGCAAAACATATCAAGGATAACAATAAAAAAATGTGAAGCAGTTTCTGTAATTGTAAGTAAAAAATTGAAACGCTCTAAGAACATTAGATTAAGTATTTTTTGTTAACTTTATTGAACACTGGATCTAGGAAAAAAATCTTTCGGACTAGAACTTACTTATTACCTAATAAATAGCCTAATTACCTAATTATTCCTTTTGCTGCGATTATTAGCAAAAAGCTCGGTGGCGCAGTAGCTTATTTGTTGATTAGTATAAAAGTATCTAAGTAATTAAAAAGCCTTATTGCTATGTTCTTATACGATTGGTATGTGGTTTGTTTCAACTTGCAACCAAAGAAGGACTGCAATTTACTTAAACGCTCTAGTGGTATGTCGTCATCGATCGGTGATAGGCGATAATTTCATAATCTGTATTGATTTCTTAAGAAATTTTTAAAATTACAAGATCAATATAGGTACATTGAAATTAAATACTTTACGAATTTACTTGTTCTTAAAAATTACCTTACCTTCTGTTTTTTAAATATTTTTTAAATGTAATTAATTTTTGTTGTACTTAGTGTACCAATAAATGTATTTCTTTCTTTACAGGGTTTGAAACATTAGGACAAGAAATCAACACGAGTAAATTCGTAAGAAGCTTTTCATTTAAATTGTCTAAGCTTCCGAACGCAAGGAAACCCACTAGGATAACGGCAGTAACTCTTTTGACTTTCGTGGACCATTTCTTAACAGCCACCATCTTAGATATGCCTATGGCAGTCCTTAAAATCCAGTTCCAGAACCCAGTTCCTATTGGGCCAGCGTGGTGGGTTACTTCCCGATCTTCCCATAAGCTGTTGTTTATGTGAAAAGGCCCATGACACGTTTATTAGCTAATGACAATTTATAATATGCAAACTTAAAGATGCTAAAAGAACTAATTTATGTATAAACACAAATGTAGAAAAAATTTCCACGAGCAGGATTTGAACCTGCACCCTTCTGACATACCGGGTCAGGTGCTCTCCCAATTGAGCTATCGTGGTTTTAACCAGCCCGCCGAAATTATTCAACACTATTTACTTTTTACTTTGAAAGCGAAAGGCGCCCATTCAATGTCAACAACTACCGTCATTAACATCCAATCATAATATTTTTACAAATACTAAAGATCAGTTAAGAAGTAGGCAAGCTATAAAATATATATATATATAATAATAATGTAAAATATTTTTGATTTGTTTATATAATTTTAACGCGTTGCGAACAAATTACAAAAATACAAATGTTGAAAAAATTTCCACGAGCAGGATTTGAACTTGTAATTTGTTCGCAACAAAATTTGCGTTAAAATTATATAAACAAAACAAAAACATTTTAATTTATGTAGGATTTAACTGTAACAATTTATTTTATATCTGTTGTGAACAAAGGATTGCGGGTTTATACCCGCAATCCTTCGTAAGTATTATATTAATATATAATATATAATATAGTATTAGTATAAGTGGGCTGAGTGGTAGGGCGATCTGTTTCGCTCTCTCCCTGCGCGGAAGCCAATATCTTACAATATTGTAAAATTTACGTGTGTAATTTAAATCGGAATAAAACGAGTTTCTTTAAAGTAAATCTGCTTTAGACCCACTCCTATATTTAAATATTAAATCTTTAAAAAAGCGGAAGGTGAAGAAGAAAAAACTTCGTAACATTGTTGACATCATCAAGGAACTAGGCAGAAGGCACCATAATGAAACTTGGACTAATTAGTTCAAAACTAGGTAGTGTTATTGTGTGGCCACTGACATTATCACAGGCATTTGCAATACTAAATTGCGTAGAAGGCAAACTGAGAGGCATTAAAATTCCATATGCCTACCGCGCGGTCAACAGACAAACAGAATTGGTAAATATATTGCCTTACGTTGAACCGCCGCCGACTGTCTCAGAAATGGGATGTGTTGAATAGGATGTACGAATAATCCGCTCAGGACGACTTCGTCATTTTCTTAAACTTGACACTTTCCTAACTTGTCTCTTTTTTAACTAGGCTCTTTCTTAGTTGGTCTCTTTCTTAAACTTGACACTTTCCCAACTCGTCTCCCCTCCGGACGACTTCGTCATTTTATTAAACTTGACACTTTCCTAACTGGTCTCATTTTGAACTCGGCTCTTTTTTTTAATATACTATCAATATACAATCACATAAGGGGAAAGAAGAAAAACAAGTTCTTTAGTATTAAGTATTATATTTATTAATTTTTTCGAATTTTTATAATGCGTAACCGGCGATCTTGTTAGTTGAACCTTAACAGTTGAACCTAGGTGAACCACGAGAAAAAAAATTGCCCGTAGTTTACCTAGGTGAACTGATCCGGTGGACCACGGCTAAGGAGAGAGGAAAAACAGCGACTGAGAAAGAGCCGAGTTAAAAATGAGACGAGTTATGAAAGTGTCAACATTGCAAAAGAGACCAACTAAGAAAGAGCCGAGTTAAGAATGAGACGAGTTGGCAAAGTGTCAAGTTTAAGAAAGAGACCAACTAAGAAACAGCCGAGTTAAAAAAGAGACAAGTTAGGAAAGTGTCAAGTTTAAGAAAATGACGAAGTCGTCCTGAGCGGAATAATCAAATAATATTATGCCATTATTGTTTTCTGCAGTTCATGCAAACATTGAGTTGAGACAGTAAGTATGCTTGTAGCTAAGAACCGAATTGGGAACATAAGGCAAAAATAAATGTAAAAAAAAATTGTTTAAGTAATATACTTTTAGAGACTTTACTTTATATATACTTTTACAACATAAGATTTTTAACAGTTACTGATTATTTAAAAATGGTTATTTCGCGTTCACAATGCTATATTTCTATCGAAACTGTAAATAGCACTTCGTAAATACGACTTGCCTCAAATTCAGATGGGACTCAAATCCTTTCGCAATCCGGGCGACAGCTCTTCCTTTGTTTTTGATTGCAATTTGCAAGTTACTACCTACCTTTAATCTTAAATAGAGCTCAATCTCTAAGATGTCTTTTTAAAATGACTTTTTCATATTCAGTCAGTATCATTACCAAGGGTGCCATTGCGATCCGCTGAATGCGAATGCCGATGCCGTCCGCAGACGATTCTCGGAAACTAAGTTCGTGTTAAAAGGATAAAAAAAAAGTCTGGGCTATCGCACTATCCGCGCCACACGGCCTCTCGATATCCTAAATTATTCATTCTCAACTTCGCAACTCTCTCATCGGTGCCCGGTGCGGTCTCATCTGCGTATTCTTTTCTTTAAACGTATGAATTATTCATGAAACCTTGCGTTATTTATTTTTTCACGAGCCAATACTGTGTTCTTTTAGGACGGCAAATGCAGACATTTTAAATTTATAACCTGAGGTGTTGAAAGTCAAAGGGATATCTTTTCGAACGATAAATCTAAGTTCATGCTTATTAGGCACTAGCGGCCGCTCGCGGTTTCACCCGCGTGGTTCCCATTCCCGTAAGAATATCGTGATAAAAAGTATCCTATGTGTTAATCCAGGTTATAAACTATCTGTATGCCGAATTTCATCCAAATCCATTTAGTAGTTTTTACGTGAAAGAGTAACAAACATCCATCTATACTTACAAATTTCGCGTTTATAATATTGGTAGGATAACCATGTCATGGCAATATGCTGAGTGGCAACTAATTGGTAGGCAACTAAGTTAATTTTAATTTAATTTAAGTCACTAATTTTAGTATTAAAAATACCTGATCAATATTTTTTTCTTTCTATTTTCTGGACTAATCCAATTTAACCGCTCATATGCGGCGAGCACTGATCAGTGGCCTAAACAATAAAAAAAATATTGTGTCTATATTCACAGCAGAAGACGGATTAATGGTTACCTTGTTTTTGATATCTTTGAATTTTCCTTGAAATTTGCTAAAATTCGTAGTATATATTCTCATCATGATCGATCAATAAATCTCCCACTGCTAAGCTAAGGTCTTCCCACGTAGACAATAGCTCATTAGAAGATCAGGCCTTAACTGACCACGCAAATGTTACTACAATGATTCAAATGCTAAAAAGATACAAATTTTGTGTTTAAGTATTTACTCGTAGTAGACATATCACCGTTACAGAAATTTAAATATTCATGTGCCGTTGAATGTCGAAGTAGTATTCTTTGTAAACAAAATAATGTCAACGTTTTCAGGAAGCAGTTTTGTCTATGCATAATAACGAAACAGTAGGTGTGCAAATTATACATCTGGCAAAGGTTTTTTGTTTAGTACCTATTAATGTTATGCTATATTTACTTTCGATTTATTTTTATCTTAAATATATGACATATATTGTAACATCATCATCATACTCAGCCTGCAGCGGCCACATAATATATAGTGTCCATACATTGTATATTCTCTAGGAAACCTCCGAGATCGTTTGCAGTAGGAATCATAACTTTTTAGTGCCTATAAACACGGTTACACAGTCACCAGCAAATTCTTTCCAAAAAAGCAAGCTCTCGCACGTCTGTGCGAGTTTAAAGTGTGCGAGTTGACGAATAACTCAAGTTTTCTACTGTAAACGGAATTTTGGGTGTTTATGATGAATGATAGCTTTTTATGTTATGGCTGTTAAAGTAATTATTTAACATTGTGAGCGTTTAAGAGTTCTGCCGAAAACTTTTTTCTGTTCTGTCTGACAGCCGATAAAGGAGACATAAACATATCTCTCTACAGTTTTATAGACACAATATAAACTGTCAGATTTCATTGTTTGTCTTACAATATCACGTCAAAGACGATCATGAAGTTACTAAGTTTGTAGATATCCAAAGTTGTGATGGCCTCAGAAAATTGAATCTGAACCTCCCAACGTTTCGCAAGCAAGGCAAAGACAAACTATATCTAGAAGAAAATAACGCTAACACGCTCGTTTCAAACGGAATGAATTCCGCGGATAAGAAGGTATGTATTTGCATTCTACGATAAAAAGAGTTTTACGTAGTTTTTGTTTGACAGTTTTTATTTCTTTTCCTTTTAAAATTCACAAAAGTTAAATTTAAGGTTTACTTTGATTGTAGATGTACCTAACAAAAGCATTGATATATGCCTTGTTAAAGCAGTTAATGACATAAAAATACCCCCAGACATTTTAGTGGTTATTTTCCCGCAGGTGGGTAGATCAGACCACGAAACTGAACAACTTTCCCCAAGAAACATAGGTCAAAAAACGAAATATTTGTTTCACTTTCACACAAAGCTTCTATTGACCGAGCATGGTTCGCATTAGGGCCGTATTAGGGCCAGTATTGGTTATGACTAGACCTCCCAAAAGCTTTGGTTCGTATGGCAAGGCTATCATACGCCATAATTCTCTGCTATTCCTCCTTCTCATATAGAAATTTTACAAGTCGATAAGCAGGCGCATTAGCGTCGGAAGGAGGATGGATCAGTCCATCAATTACTCGGCCCACAATTACCCCATTAGCATCGAACCCGCACCTCGCTGACGCTCTTCCGCCGCGGAAACTATTACGACGACCATCGGCTTTTCCACTAATGCCCTGTAATGTACACGCTATTATAAACTAATGTACACTGCAAGAAACAGATCGCACCGTACATATTGCAATTTTAAATGTCGAAATCGCAACTCTATAAATATAAAACTGTGAGCAGTTTTTTGTTTTTTCTCGAATTTTTTAGACACTCTTTTTCAAGAGTTAATTTGAATAAAGAAGTTTTGACTTTTTGATTCCGATCGTGCTTCTGAGAATAAACCACATGAGTAGATAGTGATTATATCTACTCATGTGGAATAAACCTTAGGATCGAGTTCAGTTTAGTTTTCTTCTTTTTTCAAAACAAAAACACTATTTTACTTTTTATTTTTAGGTGCTAATTGCTACACTTAAGCTGAATTAAATATTTATAAAATACAGTGAAAAATTTAACCTACCCGACCCAGCCAGGAATCGAACCTTGGTCTTCCGCAATCCGGGCGGCTGCACTTACCATTATGCTACCGGGAAGGCTGACGTAAGCAATGAATTTTTTCACTGCTCTGATTTTTGACAGTTTTTTTATAAATATTTAAAAACACTATTTTTACGTAATTAAGAAATCTTTTAATTGGTACACTCTGTCAAGGTTTAGGGAAGTCTCAAAAATGTACTTAGTTCTCCTATGCAATAAACCTTGGCCTGTTTGCACGACTGCGTTACATACAACACATAATAAAACAAACACAGACATCACCAGTCAGTCATTAGACGAATGACATCATTGATTCATCGGCTATATCCGAGTGGTCGTAAAGTTAACAATGTCAAGCGGTAAATCTAGTATGTAGAGTAGGTATACAAAATTATACTTATAGACAAGCTAGTAATTACTAGGAGTAGCAAAGTTTGCATTGCTTGATGAAAATGTGATTCTGATTCTTTATTATTCAATTATTATTGTTAGAACCTTCGTTGACAGCCACGAGCATTTTGATTGGAAAAGGTCGAGGGTTCAAGTGTAACTTGAGTCTTTTTTGAAATGCTGTTTTCAGTTTATTTATTATGATATCTAAAGGAATATTTAAGCTTATTGTATATATTTTACTCTAATTTATCATTCACCTACTATGTTTATACTTAAAAACCTGTATCTTTGTCTTTGTTTTCTACGTCTTTTCTCCTCGATTAGCCATATCCATATTTTCTTTGGTGTTCCTTTCTTAACATCTTTCTTAGTTATTTTCTTATTTCCTCATGTTCGTCTTCTACGCCTTAAACTTTAATTCATCACCATTCTAGTGACATGCTAATAATCAGTTTTATTTCTAATTAAAAATTTGAAAACTGATTTACTGTTTTGTAAAACGTAATTAGAAAAACAAGTTAAAATGGTTTCTTATTAAACGTTCCTTTTTCTTCTATGTAGAGAATTAATGACCGCACTACACGCGTAATGTACTCCAACCACGCGAACGTTTCGAGCCAAAGTTCTACATAACTTCGCCCATTCACTAAACTTAGTAACGATGGTGGAGATTCGATCGCTTTTAACACTGGACGTAATTTATTCTAAGACTTCCCCCGCATAATTGAATTTTCTCAGTGTCATTTCAAAGGCGAGATTGCTATCAAACTGTTTACTGATAGCGTGTTCCAATAGAAAGCGTCTCCGGAAATTGCGTTTAGAATATAAAACATTGATGTAAACTACTAGTTGTAGTACTACTCCATGTCATCATCATCATCAGCTCATTTATGGCCCCACTGCTGGGGCACGAGCCTTCCCTATGGATGGACAGGGAGAACGGGCCATAAACCACCACGCGGACCCAGTGCGGATTGGTGGTTATTAACGACTGTTAATGCAGCCGGGACCAACGGCTTTACGTGCCTTCCGAAGCACGGAGGAGCTCGAGATGATAAATTTTTGGTCACCCATCCGATGACCGGCCTTTGCGAAAGTTGCTTAACCTCAGCACTCACAGACCGGGCGCGTTAACCACTGTGCCATCGAGTTCCTCACTCCATGTATTAGAAAGCAATTTGAGCATTCGATTAAGAAATCAAGATGTGGACCTAGATCAGCAATAACATTGGTACTTGTAACTAATACGACGGATAATGATCCTGTATTACTTAATAACATGACATTGCGGCGTCATTCTGATCCATTGCTATTGGAGAAGTTACCTAGTGGATCATTATGCATCATTAAGCATGTATCGACAATTTAATTTATTGGCATGTATTTCTTCGAAAGTATCGTGCAATTTTATATGAAATGTTTCAAGTACTTACTTTGTTTTTTTTCTGTATATCTCATCTCATTAATTACCTTGCTGCAATTTCATTTTCATATTTAACATTACTTCGTTAATGTTTGTTATTATCGAAAAGTAGAAATTGTCTAGTTTATTTTTCGAGTGATATTTATTATTGATAAGTACGATTTCGTTTATAAGTAGCACAGCTAATGTAAAAATACCAACATTAAAAATAAAATTGATGTTCTTAATTAGGTATTAGATTGATATACTTACTTACTTTAAAATAAAAGATTATAATGACGTTAATATTGCTGTTGAAAATTTTTACAATATCGTTTACAGCATCTTTGATGCCAGCATTCCCAAAAAAACGCGTTCACAGAAACCAGGTAGACGTTATCTTGTATGGTTTACGTCTGACATCATACGCAACATTAAAACTAAAGCAGTACTCCATCGTCAGTGGAAGGCTTCTAGAGACAAAGCAGTTTACGATGATTTCAGTTGTCTTAGGGCTGTGATTAAGAAACAGGTGTCGATTGCCTATGACAACTATATAAGCCGGGTTGAGGGTGACATTAAAAGTAATCCTCGGTCTTTCTGGCAGCATATTAATGGCCTGAGATCCAAAGGTGGTTTTGAGTCACGCATTTCTCTTAACGGTGAAGAGTTTGTTGGGAGTGAGGCTGCAAATGCTTTCGCGAGGTTCTTTTCTAGTGTGTTTTTGCCTCATGAGCCTAAACTTAATGCTGATCACGCTAATGCTTACGATAGTTCCTGTTCATCTAACTATGTTCACATCAATAGTGTCAGTAAGGAGGATGTCATGGTGGCTATTAAACGCCTGAAACCCAAGGCTTCCATTGGGCCGGATAACGTGCCTGCCTATTTTATCAAAGGGTGTGCGAACCATATTTTAGCACCGCTCTGCTTTATTTTTAACTTGGCACTTTCCACTGGTAGGTATCCTGAGCGATGGAAGCTTACGCGCGTTACACCAATTCCCAAAACTAGCGACACTGCCTGTGCTGAGAAATACCGTCCAATTGCTATACTTTCAGCCTTAGCTAAGTTATTTGAATGGATTTTGCACAAAAAGATTAGTGCTCAAGTGTGGCCATTTTTGACGGACTCGCAACACGGATTTAGGGGCGGCCGGTCTGTGAACACTAACCTGTTAACACTTGTGGACGTAATTTCGTGTCATATGGATAGAGGTGCTCAGGTCGACGTCGTTTACTTCGATTTTAAGAAAGCCTTTGACAGGGTCGACAATGACGTTCTCCTGAACAAACTTTGTGCACTGGGTTTTACGCCGCTACTGCTTAAATTTTTTGCCGACTATTTGCGAGGCCGTCGGCAGTTTGTGCGTCATGGATGCTACGTATCAGATCCATATAACACACGATCAGGTGTGAGCCAGGGATCAATTCTCGGTCCCCTGCTCTTTACGTTAATGATTAATGATCTGGATCAGGTACTCAAGCAGTCCATGTGCCTACTTTATGCTGATGACTTAAAGCTGGTTCGCTGTGTATCAAATGCGGAGGATTGTGCGTTGTTGCAGGAGGATATTGAAGCTGTGTTTCAATGGAGTGTTAAGAACAAATTGTTATTTAACTATTCGAAGTGTTGTACTATGTCCTTCACCCGTGCCAGATTCCCTATAGAGGCAGACTACCGTCTCCATACCGAGGTAATTAATCGTGTTGACTCTGTCAAGGACCTTGGAGTGATTTTTGACTCGTACCTTACTTTTAATCTGCACATTAAAAAGCTTGCTAGTGACTGCTATCGTCGATTAGGCTTTGTGATGCGGAACGCAAAAGACCTTCGAGACCCTCACGCGATTCAATTATTGTTCACTGCTTTGGTGAGGAGTAAACTTGAATCTGCTGCTATAGTCTGGCAACCGCACGAGAAGTCATACACGTTAATATTAGAAAAAATTCAAAAAGCATTTTTACGATCTTTATATAAAACAAAATTTGGCTTTTATCCTTTCTTGTATCCTACCAAGTTTTTGCTGGGCGTGCTAGGCTTTAACTCCCTTGAAACTCGCAGAAATTACACCCTAATGGAGACTGCTTGTCGTATTCTTCGGGGAGAGCTAGACTGTCCTTATTTGGTGCAAAGGTCTTGCAAGTTGTTTGCTCCAGGCAGTTATGGTAGAGCCCGTCACCACCGTTTGTTGGCAATCGACAAGGCGCGTACCGTAGAGCATCGTAACTCGCCTCTGGTTCGTGCAATGGTACATCTGAATGCGCTTCTGGCAGTGGCACCACAGAGTGATGTGTTTGCTGGAAGATTGACTGTTGTACTTAAGGATTGCTTGGAGTTCTGTGAGCGAGATGATTGAATGGTCTGTCCTTTGTTATATGTTTTTCATTGTTTATTGGTGTATGTTACATATTGTTCAGTGCATTAGTGTATACTGTAATGCTGGCAATGTTTTGTTAAATAAATAAATAAATAAATAAATAAATAAATAATATCGCCTTAAACGCCATTTGACCGACAAACAATTGAGTTTCTATTGTGTCTGGGCCCGACGGCGTTCAGCGTGATATTGAACTTTATAAATATTGAACTACCGTCTTAAACTGCGTAGGTATGCTTGCGACCACACTTTGCGGTGGAAATAGGAATAAGTGCCAATGCGTGGGCGCTGCTAACTTGCGGAACAAATGGCCACCAGGGTCCCCTGAGCAACCAGATATAAATAGCCCAAGTTTCCGGCCTCTACCCTTTGACGTATCCTATGATTCTCGCTAAGGCAGGTCTAGACTAGACCATCTGGATAGCGTTTTTATTTTATGTTATATTAGGTTGGGGAAAAAGTATTTTCACATATAGTATGTATGAACTTGTAATAAAATCTCTTTGGCTATACTATTTGTATCTGGCTGGTTTTGGTATCATTAAAAATTTAAATTTTAAAGGAGATCATTCCAAATTCAAATTAGGAAAATGTGTTTCTTAAAAAATGCGAAGAAACTTTTTTCCCAACCTATTATATTTAGTTTAGATGCCTTACTTTTAATGCATAAGTACATTATTTATTTATTTATTTAGTAGTTCATAAACTACGTCCTTATGACTAACATATGTACTTAAAAAACCAATGGTTTTAATGATTTATACATACACACACACGCACACACACCCACCATCACACACTTTTAACATTCTGAAAATATGTATTTTCATGAACAAAAAGCTTCCGCGCCTTTTGTGTAAGACTAAATAAAAGACGTCAGACGAGAGAGAGAGACTTCAGAACTGTAATTAAAAAGCTTCCGTTTAACTATTTTATTTATTGTTCCGAACTTTAGTCCGGAAATGTTACATAATTTTGGGAACATAAAAAATTATTAACGCTGTATTTCTCATGATAGGTCAGGTTGAGTAATTACTTAAAGTAAGTAAAGTAAACAGCCTATAATTGTCCCACTGCTGGGCAAAGGCCTACATCATTGAAATCAAGTCATCGCTACAATTTATGGGTAATGGCTTAATCACCACGCTTGCCAAGTGCGGGTTGTTGATCGCAAAGCGCTCTGCCACTCGGCCACCGAGGCGTTAATTACTTAGTTACTACAAAATATAAAATTTTATCAATTATGTGACACATTTCAGCTTCTAAATAAACTAGGCTAAAGGATAGTTGGCTTAGCAAGGATAAATGTGTTCGAAGGTTGACCTGCGCACACAGATAGATTGCATAAACTTACCTTTTACTGCGCAATCACAACAAGATTTGTCTTAGCGAACTTTCTTCCTAGTAATGCGAGTTCATTCGTCAAGCTACATTGCAACTTTGTTGTTTCTGAACTCAAACGACAGTTTTGATGACTTTGCATTAAAATTTAAACTGATTAAAATATCGCCACGGTGGGCTTGTAGTAAAGCACTCGACCAGATATCTGGAGGTCCTGGGTTCGATTTACAGGTTTTTTTTTTCATATTTTTCGGGTAAGAACAGTGCCTTGATCTCACCTGATGTAAAGTGATGATAAGGCCAATGATGGCAGCGCACTTCACCCGGGAACCTCAACTAGTGAGGCACTGGCTATCTTATCTTTAGCTGCCGGAACACAACAATGCTACATACATTGATGTTATGGCGACATATTTAGATAAGATGGTGGTAGCTAGGCGGACAAACAAGCCCTACCACCAACCAAACCGAGTACACAAACATGTACCCCCGCTGGGAATTGAACCCGGGACCTCTGGGTCTAAACCGGTGGTCTTAGCCACTAGACCACAAAGGCGGTTAAAGTCTGGTCTGGGCAAAGTGTGTTCCGGATTGTGTTGATGCTCTAGCCCGGGATTGTGATCACCAACCCGCATTCAGTAAGCATGGTGATTAAGCCAATATTAATTAATTGTAGCGATAACTTGATTTCAATAATAGAGACTAGCCTTTGACTAGGAGTGGGGTAGTACCTATATGAGCCCATACTACTTACTTTACTTTTTAATTTACTTTTCATTGAAAAATGAGTTTAAGGCGACGCACCGCTAAACAATTACATAATCAAATACGGAGCGCTTGCGCCCGAAAAAAACAGTTTTTCTTATGGTACGCCATAAGAAAAACTGTTTTTTTTTCGAACTAGCATATTGAAGTGTGTGTTAAAACTAATCTACTAAGAAAATGTAAATGCTTATATCGGTCTGGTTTGCCTGTAAAATGCAAATCTATGTTTTAAAAGAGGTTACTTTGATATTTTTTTTACTGTTATAAAAGTTAACAAATCGTGTTTCTGCAACTAGCAAAATGAAGTCAATTAAATGAAAAATCATGTCATTAAATATCACTTTTATATGTTTTGTAATTGTAGGGAAAAATCAAGATCCCCGCCACGTAAATTTCCAATGCGTCGCCTTGAACAGCTTCTCTTTAAAGATGAGGGCAAAGAAAATAATTAAAGCCGACTAAGAGAACTTCAGTGCTACCAGTAATGAAACGCGAAGGTTCAACGAGGGCCAGCGCTGGGCCCCGTTCACTCACCCTGGCTTTACGAGCATATCACAAAGGTGCATTAGTGGAACAACGGCACAGCGAGCCGGCCGGACCAGCTACATTATGATTTATGAGCAGTTAATGCAAATCTTAACTTCGAAAGCTTAGCTCTATGCGCTCGTGAGACACAGTGCACTTACATTTGGAGTGAAATGGTTTTATGTTATCTGTTTTTGTCGATAATCATAAAAGGACCTTGCTACACGGTTGTTTCGGTTAGATCGGTATTATCAATAATTTCCATCTGTCCCCCGCTATGTCTTCCTTAGAACTTTCATATAAATTTTATGGCTGGCAGGAGAACCGATCGAACTTCTTGTTCCAATTTGTTCCCAGAACAGATGCGAATAATTCGTATAAACAGATTATTTTATATAAGCAGACTTTACCGCTATCTTTTATCATTTGTATAAAATAATTAATTGAGTAGTAACTTTAAGTTAAGATCCTTTTTTTTCTTTGTATAGACGTTGTTGTCAATTGCCTTGGCAGCTTATAATTGAGACAGTACTCAGCTTTAGAGATTAATGTACGATTAATTTGACTCATGAAGTGTTTTGTGTGTTTTGTTAGCTGTCCTTTTCAAAATAAATAAATAAATAATAAATAAACTGAACTATTTCACATCTCCTAGAAATACTTGATATTGTGATATATTATATTGGAACAAACAAAGTCGTTCCAGGAGTAAACACAGATATTTTCCTTTAGTTTTGTATACTTCCAAATTATAATTTTTCTACTTGTAAACTCTGTCTTACATATAACATTGTATATAACAAAGTTAGGTGTGTGCGCAAACGTATTCTATGAATAGTTCAGTTCAGCCTTTGCATACAACCTACCATTTATTATTTGCGAGCCCTTTCTTCCTAGACTGGTTGTCGCATGCGCCGGAGTGTGTTCCGAGTCGCACGGACGAGTTAATACCACGGCCCGCCAACCGTCTTCCTATTTCATTCAATTTTCTGGACTGCCCATAAATTGCGCGCACGTCTCGCATCAAATGTATGGTAAAACTGCCCGGGAATATGAAGCTTAAACAAACATCCGAACGTGATTTACCTATAAGCTAGTGTATTTGTAAATTTCGTAATACATTGCAATGCATGCTATTATAGCATACATTCATACCTCTTGAGGAACGTAGATGACGTTAAAGATATGTTGTTGAATTATTAATGTTGATTGGATATAATTATTGATTAGATTTACATGAACAGAATTAGCATGTATGCGACGACTGGTTTGTTATATTGCTTTAACATATGTATTATTTCCTGTTAGCTCGCAGATAGATTCACACAATAAGTCGTTGAATACACCTTTAGTAAGTAATTAACCAAGGGTTCTGATAAAAGTTGTTTCTATTTTCTATGAAAATGACGTATAAAACATCGCAGTTCTTTGAAATGATGTTTTAAAAAGTACCTATACTAGTTGTCATAATTTTACCTAACATTTGAATGCGTATATGCGTTGTATGCGTTTTGCTTCCAATTCATGTTATCTTTGTACCTACCCCTTTTTTACGAAAATTGCGCGGACGGAGGAGTGTGAAATTTCGCACAAGTTTATATATACAAGGTTATCCGAATGTTAATATTTTTTTTAAATTATGCATAAAAATACATTAAATCAATAAAACAAACATTACACACCTACCTACTGTATTTGACACACACGCATATGTATTTGACACACAGGCATATACTCTTTTCAAAAATTTCAAAAATGGAAGAGAAGCGGCCGAAATCTGTCAATGCCAATCCAAACTCACATTCTATCTTTTTAAATTTTTACAATCCGTGCAGCCCTTAGAACATTTAATAAAATTACGGTCGAATTTCGACCACTGGGCGACCACTAGTAATCATAAATCTTTATTGATTCATTTGGTTTTACATTATCTTAAAACTATTATAGGAATAACGTCCTCAAATGGGCCCTGTAAGGGCAAATCAATATTAATACAAACTAGTGTATAATGTTTACTTTATGTATATAATAATATAAGAAATAAAACAATTTGATAAAAAACTTAATTAACTAAAACTATTACTAACTAAAATATGACGTCAAAAAATTCCTCCGCGTCGCTGTTTACACATTAATATACAAATTTGCCTCGACGACATTTTTATTTGCGGATGATTTGCTCTCTGTCATTCTGCTCGGTCATTTTGGTTCAACGGACATTGTATGTATGACAAAGGGCTTAATGACACAAAGAGAACATATCGCTCCGAAATACTACTTCAGCCGAAATGTTATACCCATACATCGTGGTTACAAAAGCCATTATGTTTTTTTCTGCGTTATGTTTCATCCCATCTATATCTCTATCTATAGTCTATATACTATTGATAAAGAGAAAGTTTTCGACTTTGTTTGTTTGATAAGGGCAATCTCTAGAAATACTGGTTTAATTTTCAAAAGTCTTTCAATAATAGAATGCTACGTTCGTTGCAGGTAATATAAGCTATATTTTAATTCGATTAAAAGAAGTTTATTTTGAAAGTCTCAAATCCACGCGGGCGAAGACATGGTAAAAGTGCTAGTTACCAATATGTTTGTATTCATACTAATAATCATCATCATCATCATCAGCTCATTTTATATCCTCACTGCTGGGGCACGGGCCTTCCCTATGGATGGAGAGGGAGAATAGAGATATAGATAGAGATAGATATTAATAATACTCATAGTATTTTATTATAGGACCTACGCACGCATCTCTAGTGCAATGCACCGCAGCCAGGAAATAAGTTCTTTATCACAACTTGATAGGCTATAGCCGTTGCTATGTTATCAAGAATCGTCTAAATTTTTTCAACACTTGCTTTTCAAATTGTAATTTGTTCGCAAAAAAATAATCCTAGTTGACTGAACACTCATCAAAAAGAAAGAAAAGTTACTTTGAGTATTACTCGTAACGCAAATAAAGCACCTTTGCACATTTTTATAAATATGTTATGACTGTATCGCCAATGTCAAGGCTTCACAGTGCAGAGGTGATTTATCAAACGCAATCCAAACTAGAACTCGATATAATTCAAGTGACAGAGCTCGCTTCGAAAGCGAACCCGCATGACCTAGAAATTTGTTTACGTTTCGGAGCTATCAAGCTATTATACACAATATGAAATTAGAATTTTCAGTACCTACTACAGATTCCGCTGTTCGACGTTAGAAATGTGTTACAGTTTAGCATTAGGTACGGCTTGTTCTTTGTCAATCATTAATTGCGCATCTGCTCTTAACAGAACCCATAAACATGCTGTAGTCAAAGAATAGATTATGATACCTAGAAGAGCGTTTCTGATGCAATATTTCGTTTGTCTCTTCTTATAGCATTAGATTTATACCTACACTTTTAAGATAATGAACATGTAAAGATATTTCTCCCGGCGATGTCTGTGAGTAAATAAAGGGTTTCGTTTATAAGGTCCTGTCTTCTGTTTTTGAACACTTAATAAGTTTGTACAGGATAACTAGAACCTTTTATTGTTCATTTGATGAGATGAGTTATATACAGGCTAAGTCTTTCTAGAAAAAACAGAAGTTTAAACATTAACAGAACCCAATAGTATACCATAGTGTTCCAAAGTGCGTTTGGAACCTTCTAAAGCAACTTTTATCGCAGCGCACTTCTCCTGGAATCCTCGACAGTTGAGGAACTAGCTCTTATTGCATCTGTTAGAATACATCAATCTACTAACATTTCTGTTATGGCGACAGACCTAGGTAAGATGGTAATGCTACTATTAAACTATAACCAAGCCGCGTACAATTCGTACTTTTAGCTGAGCTAACATCACAACATTAAAAAAAAAAACTTCACCAGCTCCTTTCAGCAGTGAGGACACTGCTGAAAGGAAAATATACTACGGAGAACGGGCCATGAATCACCACACGGGCACAGTGATGCTAATGCAGCCGGGACCAACGGCTACACGTGCCTTCCGAAGCACGGTGGAGCTCGAGATGACACATTCTTGGTCACCCATCCAACCGGCCTTTGCAAAAGTTGCATAACATAAGCAATCGCAGATCAAAATTCAAATGTTCAAAATAATTTATTCAGTTTAGGCTACAAGTAGCTCTTATAAATGTCACTATGCCATCAATGCACTTGCTATCGAGCTTCTCCAGACCAATCCACAGATGGTGCATTTTAACTTTAGACTCACCGTAATAGTGTCGTAGATGCTGTTTTGGTCTGAGCGCAGTTGTGCCATGGAGGTGATGGCGGCGGGCAGCGGCGCGGGCGTGGCGCGGCCCGGCGGCGGCGACAGCGGCAGCGGGTCGCCGTTGCGGGCCCATGTGCGGTGGATCTGCCAGCTGGTGTCCGAGAACCGAGCTCGGTCCTGTGAACAATTCATAATATAACATAACATTAATAAAAAAACAAATTTAAAAAAACTACACAAGACCTACAGCTATATGACTACAGATTAAGTAATAGTGTACTTCCTCAGGTGGGACTTAAATCCCCAACCCTTCGATGAACCCAAATAATCAATACGGATTACGGATGTGGAGGAGAAGACTTCATAGACTTTATGGAAGCGGGCTTCGGGAAGCCTACAACAAAGTCGGTAAGGCCTTTGAAGGCCTTGGATGGATGGATGGGCAGCCTCTTTGAAGAGGCTGCCCATCCATCCATTCCAGACCCAGACCAGCAGGGAAGGGCAATGGAACGATTTTAGTCTGATGATATCGTAGTGTCATGTCGTAGGAGACGATTAGGGGACCTAGGGTTGCCAGATGTCCTTTATTTTAAAGGACGTCCTTATTTTCAGCCGCTAATATGGATAGTGTCCCTTATTTTGAAATAAAGATTAGAGGATCAAATTTCAATATGCAATGCAAAGAAATTTTACAAGTTTATGATAGAAAATGACGAAGCTCTTAAAAAGTAATACAAAATATCTTATTTTTGTTTCGTATTAAAATAGGGATTCTTTTTAATATCTCTACTGATACTACAACAGAGCGTTTTGTTGAACATAACATCACGTCCTTTGATTCCGTCTTTAGTCCTATAATTTCTACTAACAAATCCTCTGCAACACAAAACGGGAGCTGGCAACCCTAAGGGGACCTATATCACTTATATTATCTATTCCACCTTGGAGAACTACTTTGATTAAGTTAAATGTTGCGTCGAGGGCACTAACAGCAATTATTTATTCTGTGCTAACAGCGAGTTTGCTCAAAATTGGTGACTTTGATGCTCTGTCTCACCTCAGCTTCACCGACCTCGCCATTCAACTAATCGGTATCCTGCTGTAATAAGTCAATTAGATATTCTATACTTTTCTAGATTGAAAATCAACTAATGTCCTACGCACATCATTAGTATGCATGTCGTGGGGCTGGCTCTCAGTCGGACGTTTTTGTATTACAAACCGCACCTACACAGGATATTGGCTGCTTCTAATGTAAAGAAGGCGGGTACGCCGCAACTAGGTAACCTAATGACACACTGTTATCAGATCCTAAGTTAGAACGAATTATAAAAAAATACTTGTGATTAAAAGCAGGATAACAGGCTATCTACGAGTATGATCATTTATGATAATTAGTGATCGCCCAGTGGTCGAAATTCAACCGTAATTTTATTAAGACTGCACGTCTAGAATATGAGTTTGGCTCAGAACAATAAAGTTAATGTTCTGAGGAGTTTGGGCTTGGATTGGCATTGACAGATTTCAGTCGCTCCTCTTCCATTTTTGAAATTTTTGAAAAGAGTAAAAATACGTGTGTGTCAAATACATGGTAGTGTGTGTAATGTTTGTTTTATTGATTTAATGTATTTTTATGTATAATTTAAAAAAAAATAACATTCGGATAACCTTCTCTATATAAACTATAAGTGTGCGAAATTTCATACTCCTCCGTCCGCGCAATTTTCGTAAAAAGGGGTACAAGGGGTACTTTAATATTTCCCATGATCGACTATAGTGACGTGTGTTATTTCGATCTTAATGCTGACTTGTTAGACAAACTCGATAGATTGCTCAACAATACTATACGGTTCATCTATAACCTCAAAAAATATGACCACATCTCGCAATATAGAGCCGAGCTAAAATGGCTGCCCATTCGCCAGCGGAGGCGTGTACGAGCCCTGACGACACTTTTTTCACTGCTTAATTCTCCAAATGCTCCCTCTTATCTCACTCCTCATTTTCAATACCTTTGCTCCTCTCATAGTAGGAATCTCCGATCTACTAATAATCTTCTCCTTCTCTGTCCTTCCCATACATCTGGCGTTGTACACTCGTCCTTCCATATTCAGTCCATTCTGCTGTGGAATGCGCTACCTCTTGAAATCAGGATGGCTACTAGTCGTGACGCCTTTAAAAAGAAAGTCCGTATGCTCTATTTTGATAAAACCTTGGCAGAATCATCTCAGTAACGTCCTTACATACATATAATACATAATTTATAACGTAATTTATAAATTATGTATTATTTGTTTATGTTTATTTTTGTTTTATATTTGTAAAAGTAGTTTATGTAATAATAGTGTATATAAGTATATTTATATAAATTGTATATATGTAGGTATATACTGTGCGTTTTATAATATATTATTTTTATTTCTAAATTGTTGTCTTCACCCAATTGCACCTACCTTGTTATTTCTGCACCACCCTATGGTTGACTGGTAGAGAATGCCTCAGGCATTAAGTCCGCCATGTAATATATGTTGCAAAAGTTTTAAAATAAATAAATAAATAAATACAAAGTTTTTACTTCACGTATTAATATATAGATAATATGTATGGAAGTGCTACGTCTTTACGATATAATACGATAAGCCCGAAGATAGAAGCGCATTAAACTTGAAATCCTCAACGACTGAGTAACTGACTATCTTATCTCTTACTGTCGGAACACCAAAGCTATCAACATTGTTATTATGGCAATAGACTTAGATGAGACGGTGGGAGGTAGCCACGCAACGTCAACAAGCCCCACCACTACCCAGATACAAAAAAAATCGAACCCGGGACCTCGATGTCTGACACGGGTGATTTAACCACTAACCTCAGCGGCGGTTACACGTATTTTAAAAAGGAAAACCTATAAATACAAAAGTGTCGACATCAGTCAACTAATATGAAATCGTAATGGATTAAGTAGAGCAATTTACATCAACGCTTGTAAAGGTGCCGGTGTATCATGTATTAAAACGCTATAAACGATATTGAGGTGTAATGAGATCTATTTGAGCCGACAAAAACATAGGGTACATAATTAAATCACTTATTCAGACAATATTTCATGGGCAGCTTACACTTAGTGAACATCGTTAAATCAATTTGAACTCACAGGGCGATGAAAAAACGTCGACACTTAGAATTTATGCGGCAAACATGCCGAGATGCCGGCCAGATAATTCGAGTGAAATTGAATAATGATCGGTTCGATAGCATGTAGGCCGAGGGCGAGAGAATTTCTGGTAAACGATTAATTCCTTCAGAATGTTACTCATGTGATCACGTCCAGTATATTTTATATCTACCGCTGAATTTGTTTTTAACTATCTGGTTCGGCCAGTCGGCATGCAGGAAGTAACAGCTCTACAGTTACCTGTACGGTTCAATAATAATAAATAAACTTTAGTTACATTTTTGCCAGAAGGTGTTACACTTACAGCGTGTTACAAAACCTCCGTCCGGCAATGTGTGAAAATAGCACGGCAGGTAGATAAGATAATAAACGTCCCACGTGGGTACGCGCGCGATTACAATTACAAAACCGTTAGTTCTTATTACGTAGGCGTGAAGGGCGGGATAAGTTTAACTTTGACCGTGGTTACTGGTTAGTGGGACGGTTGTACGCGGCCGCATAGCTGCGTGCGTGGGCGCGTGCACCATTCAGTTAAATGCACTGCGTTAAAGCGGATAAGTACGTTGAACAAAGTATTGGTTATTGTGCCTAATTTATTATGGAGCAATTTGTGTTATCGCCACGAAATTTAATATTTACAAAAAAAATACGCGATCGAATGTTTTAATGTTTTATTCAACTCGTTCCCGTTTATAAACTGATTGAACAATGAATCAGTGTTCTTTTAAACTAGGCGTTTCGTCTTGGACCACTTCCGTGCGTTTTCATATTAAACGCAAGCTGCAAGACTGTTTTAATATAGAACGCATTGCAAACGAACGGCAGCGGTCCAACACGAAACGCCAAATTGAAAGAGTCTTAAAACTCTGACTCAGACATTGAGGAGAGTAATAGGTTATATCAATGACTCACACGTTAATAGTAAAGTTGGGCCAATTATTAATCGCAACCTGTTCCGCAAACCTTTCGTTAAGATGCCAGCTCCAGCTCTTCGCAACTCAACTGCATGCACTCAACATTTCGTTACAACTTTTCAACACGCTTCGGCGCGATAAGAAGCGAGAAATAATAAAGTTATCCACACTCAGCTCTGGTCGCACCTCGCCTCTTAGTATGGTCAAATTTAATGGGTTAAGTTACCGCCTGGGAATCCAATTACATAGGTAGGTTTATTTATCTATTTTTATTGACGAGTTGGCGCAGTCGGTGTACTGACATTTTACTTACTTTTTATATACATTAAAAAGCCGATGAAGGCAATAAATAGAACAATCGTCTGGGTGTTGTCGAATACAATGAATTGTGTTTAAAGGATTATTAAGGCTCATTCATATCCATCGGTAATATAATTGTTTCAATTATAACCGATGGTTATAGTAATATAGGACATGGAACACAATCAGATTTTGTTTTGAAACGAAATACTTTGTACGGGTCGACACGGGAGTGTTCATTCTCCCCTGTGATGTGACCGTGAACTCTGCAAAGGATTCGACAGGCATGTATGTAAAATATTGAATAAACGCTAGTATAGTCGTATAGTATTTAACTACAGTACACGGTCCAAGTATGATTGTTATTTTATTACACTTTTAAGATGAAACACAAATATAATTCTAAAATACAAAGCTTCCGACCGCTGCTTCGCTTGCATGATATTCGGTCAGCCAAGTCTTTATCGTTCTCGGTAACAACAACAGGGTAGCTCTACTTTGTGGTAACAACCGTATATTTTACTGGGACAAATATTTCTCTGCCAAAAATTTCGTCGATCCGTTTTGACTTGAAAGAAGCATAATAAAACAAAATCTTTCTCATTCTTAAAATGAATAGTTAGGATTTCTATACTGTATATCTACCACGAATAATAGAATTATCACACTAATATTATAAATGCGAAAGTTTGTGTGTATGTGTGTATATTTGTTGCTTCTTCACGCTGCAACGGATGGATGGATTTGGATAAAATTCGGCATGCAGATGGTTTATAGCCTAAAAAAAGGAATGTCCACCCGTGCAAAGCCGGGACGGGCCGCTAGTATAATAATATTTACTCTAAATGGCTCGATAATAACTCAGTGAAGGTTCAAGCAAAATTATAATTCCTTCCCATAAACAAATAAAAGTAAACGTATTGAGACACAACTACCTAATTCCAATAAAAGTGCCTCACAAATGTTTGCTTAAGAATTCCTCCAAAACCGGTTATGTCCATTACCATTTAATAAAGCGGCTGATCGCTTACTGCTAACGTCATTAGTGTTTAGTATGGTACAATTACACGCTTCATTACTTCCATATGGACCCATAAAGTATTCAATGAAACTGTTGATCAATAACGTGGGAATTGCCAATTTCATAGTAACATCAGATTTTTGGCTGTTCGTGTTACGCTTCTAAATCAATCAAGGATAACATTGTTTTTTTAAGTCGCTGCGCTGAGTCGGCAAACACGATTCACGGACAGCCATGTTTTTGTTATTCTAGGAAAGAGTTTGCTGTAGTCAGCGTATGGCCTTAGCAGTGTGAGGTTTTAAGGCGTTGAGAATTTCCGAATTACAGTCCTCGTAATGGGTTGGCAACATGCGAGCGTGTTAGCTTACCTCAAAGATTCACTGTGACGTTCGAGATACCGCCCAGTGAAAATCAAGCTGTGTCATTGTTGTGTTCCGGCAGCTAGAGGAACAGCAGTGAATCTTTGAGGTAAGCTAACACGCTCGCATGTTGCCAACCCATTACGAGGACTGTAATTCGGAAATTCTTGACGCCTTAAAACCTCACACTGCTAAGGCCATACGCTGGCTACAGCAAACTCTTATAAGATAGCCAGTGCCTCAGTAAATGAGGATTCCGGGTGAAGTGCGTGTAAAAAAAGTGCATACCCGTAAGATATAAAAAAAACGAACGAGCCATACAGTAGTCGCATATGATGTGTAACATTTGACATCTCACCTTTTGAAATCAATATTACAATAGAATATAGAATTAACAATGACGTATATATTTTTCTCTTTTTTTTAACCTTTTTTTTTCTCTTTATTTTTCCTTTTTTTTTAATATTGTTCAAAAGTTTATTATACACGAAATGGTTGAAATCAATATAACAATAGAAAATAGAATATAGGTTTACAAATCATAAAGAGAATGCAGTAAATACTCATTAGAAGACATGTGACACTGTTATCCTGTTACACTGTTACGATCACATTTCTACGAAATCACTCCCACAAATATTACGACCTACAACGGACATTGGGCTTAAAGTGTCGATCACTGGTGGCTTCTTCGACTAACACGTAACAGTTACAGAATCACACTGTTACGACCCTACTTCCGTCCCTTTCTATGAAATCAACCTCACAAATTGTATATATAGAAGGCGAGCGGAAAGATGTTACACATCAAAAATCACAATGGGTATTTATTGGTGCACTGCCAGGTGCGAAAAAGGTGGGGGTGTTGCAGTCATTCAGACGGCTGGTACTGGCGTAAAATCCCGGCTACGCTGTAAAAGCCATAAGCAGCCAATAGCAAAATGTTTCCAAAAATAAAAGAACTGCATCGCTAAGTAGTTACCTGTCACCTATCTCATGGCCCAGAAGTCCTGGGTTCGGTGAGACACTGAACAAATTATAATTGGTTTGATTAGTGGTAAGGCGGAGGAGCTCGATGGCGCTGTGGTTGACGCGCCCGGTCTGTGAGTGCTGAGGTTAAGCAACTTTCGCAAAGGCCGGTCATCGGATGGGTGACCAAACAATTATCATCTCGAGCTCCTCCGTGCTTCGGAAGGCACGTAAAGCCGTTGGTCCCGGCTGCATTAGCAGTCGTTAACAATCCGCACTGGACCTGCGTAGTGGTTTATAAATGGCCCGATCTCCCTATCCATCCATAGGGAAGACTCGTGCCCCAGCAGTGGGGACATAAAATGAGCTGATGACTATGATGATTATGAAGGCTCTTATTGAAAGCTGTCGCCATAACAACAATGTTAATGTTATTGCTTTGCTGTTCCGACAGTGAATGGTTATGATAGTCAGTCCTGTAGTGGTTGAGGATTCCGGGTTAATTGCGCTGGCATCTTTGGCCTTATCGTCACTTCCCATAAGGTAAGATGTAGGCCAAGCGATTCCTCGTAGTAGAATTAAAATAAGTTTATATGTATAATATAGTGTGCACGTCTCAGTTTGTAGTTCTTTCAATCTACACATTAGCATCGTGTAGAGAGCGACCCTAGAGGCTTGAGCACGAACACAAGGACAATAGTACTGCGAACATTACTGGCGCGATCGCTGCACGAGATATGCATGGGACCTATGTGCGAACCACTCGCTAGTTTGAATTTAATACTTTAATATAATAAATATTTTATGTTCTACAACATGGCCCTGTTTTTTAAATATGATTTTGTGCTGTCTAAGATAAAAGAGGTTATTTTTTTTTACAAATAATACTGAAAGTATTTTGAAATCGATGATCAAACAAATAATATGTCTCCAAAATAAAAGTGAACTTGTAAAGGATACCCAACGCTACCTTAAAATTGTAATTACTATTTGTTCATTCACTAAATTGTAGGAAGCCACACCCACAATGTCATTAAAAAGAACTGTGGGAACGAAGCCGAATTAAATACAAAAACTGTAAACACTTCCCAAGTAATTTCCGCCAAAGTTTTCTTCTTGAGACCATAATTATAAAATTGTCGAGCGACTCGTGCATGGCACCTTGCGGTCGTGTCGCTACTCTCTGGCTTCTTTTATCCTTTTATGTCATCTTTAGAAGCCGCCTCACTCTGCAAATAGTCGAAGCCCCCGTGCTCATTTGCACAGGCAAGCCGGAGTAAGAGAAATCGTTTGCTCATTGAACACTACCGGGTAAAATGCATGTACAACAATTTGCATTTCCGATCAAAGCGGACGAGGATGGTAATGGTAGCATGCTCGCTGCTTCAACAATATCAATTTAAATGAAATGGATTGATGATTTTTACAACAGTTTGATGTTCTGGTCATTTACTTGTAATGACATAATGGCTCTCTTTACCTGGAAGACTTACATTACAATATTATATAATCTTTTTTGATCTATATTTTTTATTTTTTGCTTTTACAGTTTAGCGCTAATAACCTGATGTTAAGTGATGATAAATATGTTCGCCCCGCTGGGAATCAAACCCGGCACGGTATGAGACCTGCTGTCTAGCCACGGACAACAGGTGCAGACAATATTAAGCTTAAGGGGCCTATTACATTTTGACCGTGATTTTTGCATAAAATGCCCAACTTCGGCGTTCTTGTTCAGAGAAACTGAAACCCTTAGACAACTTTGACTTATTGTATGGTGGAGAATAAGTATTAGTATAATTCGTAGAGGCTCGCTTTCTGCAAATTTCCCTTATCTATTTATATAAAGTCAAAATTCCGAAACTAGTTTTCAATTAAATACGCTGACGGCAATTTTCAAGCTCATGGATTGAACTACAGTACTAAGCAAACGAAATGAAAAATATATAATAATATCTCTTAAATAGTGGTTAAGTTCGCAGCGGCCTCGGAATTTCGAAATATGAATGGAATTTCTACAAAAAAATCCCATTCAAAGTCATAAAACGTTCAGAATTAACTGTAAATATCTCCTTACCCCATTAATATTATTAAGTAAATGTAAACCAGAATCAACGTTAGTTTATAAGATTTCAAATTATTTACTTTTTTTAACGATAAAAAATTAATAAACTTCAAATAAATGTAATTACAACTAATTGCACAAAATGCTACTTTTGCGATGCGTCGGCCGCTCTGAGAAAGCGCAAGCACGCGCATTTTGTGATAGGCCTCTTAACAACAGCAAAATAACAAAGCACAATTTCTGATATTTGCAAAACACACATTCAGAGAGATAATTTTATGTTTTAACTCTACAAGATGCTACATAGACAGTACCTACTCGTAGTAAAACACCGTGTTGAAAATTTAATTTAAGTGTGAAGACATTTGAACAGACATAAAATTTCAAAACAATCGCAAAAACATTTTGTTGGCACAGCATTCAACTGCAAACATTCTTGACCACGCCGTAATATAGGTAAATTAAAGTTGCTGTTCCATTATCATAGTTTGTGAAGCATGCATGTTATTACATTACATACATACACGGTACATCCTGAAGAAAGGGAAAGATATGGCTCTTTGTAATAAAGAAACTTAGGCACGGACCCTGCAAAAGTTTCGAAATGTGACAATAAAATTAGAATTTATAAAGTAAACGCACGTATTCCCTACTTCCAACAACATAAAGTCCAAGATAAAATTTTACTTGAAAAAAATCAACTAGTCTCAGCAAGCTTGAGTAGGAATCGAATCCACGACCTTTGGATAACCGGTCCAACGCTCTGACCGGTGAGCTACGGAGACCCCAGAAGACACGTTAAATTTTTCTATAACTTTGTGGTTTACACTGCAAGCCAGCGGTATTACTGTTAAGTTACTGGTTCTACTACTTAGTTACGGCCACTGTGAAGTTACTTCCGTCACAGACCAAAAACATAAAGTCCTCTAAACGACGTGTGAAGAAGCAACTTGCGGGTCGACAACGTGAGGCACAATCCTGCTCCGATCCGATCCGAACCCCTCGGAGAATCTAGTAGGGCACGGGGACACGCACTAGTGCATGATGCCGGTACTACTACTTAGTTACCACTGTGAAGTTACTTCCGTCACAGTCACCCTCGCATTATTAATGCAAAATAATAAGAACATAAAGTCTTCTAAACGAAGTGTGAAGAAGCAACTTGCGGGTCGAAAACGTGAGGGCGGCATGTGAGGCACAATCCTGCTCCGATCCGATCCGAACCCCTCGGAGAATCTAGTACGGGGACATGCAATAGTGCGTGAAGCCGTTCCCTCTAGAAAACCTCCGAAGGTTACTTTCACTCGGCTTGAGGAACCCCTTTAAGTTTCTCTCCGCCCCCAAACAAGCCCGGTGAAGCTGAAAATGCCGACTGAGACAATCTGCAAACTCTCTAAAAAAACAATCCTGCTTTACTAGCTAGCACTAGCATTTTAATAAAAAAGATATCTTTGATAAATGTTTTAATTCAATTCAGTATGTAGGTAGCGTTCGCGTTATAACTTTAGATAATACTAGTGGACCCGGCGGACTTCGTACCGCTTTGACAGTTTCCATCAAGTAAATAAATTCTCTTTGGTTTCCATGACAACGAAACAAACATATCATTTTTTATTTGATATTGTCGACTTTAGTATATTTATAGTGTGATTCCCGTGGGAATATCTGGATAAAAAGTACCTTATGTGTTATTCCAGGTTATAAAACTATCTGTATGCCGAATTTCATCCAAATCCATCCATCCGTTGCAGCGTGAAGAAGTAACAAATATACGAACATACATACACACAAACTTTCGCACTTATAATATTAGTAGGATGATGAAGGTAATAAACATTGAAATATAAAAAAATACAAAGCGATTTGGTTGACCACAAAGCTTTTATGTCGTTATGTAATTTAACGACTTAATTTGCAATAAATAGTTTTTTTGCTCTACATTTTTATGACTTCATAGTACCGATACTCTAATACTGTTCAAGCTGTTAGCTCTCAATAAGGTCATTAATGAGAACGACAAATCAAGAATAAGACGCCATTAGGTAGAAGTAGGTACTATTTGTGTTGTATAATCCTTCTCCCAGCACGTTGTGTCAGCTTCATTACCCTTACTACGAACACACATGTCATTTTAGTAAGGCTCTGATTACTTTTCGCAACCGTTGTTTGTTATAAAAATATTTGATTGAAACAGTACAAACTGATTATCATATTGCCAGATGTATAGTTTCGCTAATGAATTTAACCAAACTTTACCATTTTAGATGAACACCAATAACATGGTTGTGTAGGTAGAGATCTATGTAATAGATCTATGTAATTTTTCCCAACGACTCCTAAGTTTTTGCTAAACCCTAAACTAGTGTTGGATGACGGTTTTACTTCGTGTTTTTCCATGCATAAAACCTTTTTAAATTACAATTAATTACTGTCAGTTGTGCCAATCAAGAGCTGCATAATACGAAGATACAACTAGTATAAAACTAAAATTATTACACTAATAGTAGGGGCCATGATGATTATCTTGGCATTGAACTACTGAATTAACATCTAAGTCAATAGTAATCGTTTCATTTATATAAATATGACCATGTATCGCTTCTTTTGCTCGCTCAACTTGAATGGTACCTATTCGCCAGCGCAAGAAGTTACATGCTTACATACATGCCTGTATTATGGACTCTTGTTTTTCTAAACTAAATGTTTATTTGCTAGCGACAATTGAAAACTCCAATGTTAATTGATAGCCGTACGGGGAGACCGAGAGGCGCTCAAGCTAATACTTAGCGAGCAATAGTGTTTCAGTCCCCAAAGCAATATACGAGTAGCATAGCGAAAATCTTTATCTATACTCTATACTATACGACTATATAAATCTGTAGGCTCTGTGTGCTCTGTGTGTGTCTTGCAATTTTTCTGACAAATTATGGGATAAATATTCGTTTTATGACTCACTGACACCAATTTATTTATTTATTTATATTAATTTATTTATTAATTCTACGCTTTTTGAAATTTTTGTCTGTCTGTCTGTCTGTATGTCCTCTTATAACTCAAGAACGGCTTGACCGATCTTTATGAAAATTTGTATGTAGTAAGAACATGAGAGATTGTGCAAATGAAAGGCTATAAAAAAATATTTATAAATTTTTGCACAGCGAAGCGGGCGGGTGTCGGCTAGTTAATGTATACTATAATTGAGGTCTTATAAATGTCACTACAGGATCAGTTGAACCTGTACTGAGAAGAAACAGCAAGAAATTCTGTAAATTAAAACTAAAACTACAGACATCACAGGTATCATATACACAAGTTAATATACATAGCTAAGCTATAAAAAAAATATGCAAATTTTGTTGCGAACATAGAAAATTATTTCCAACTCGTAAAAAATAAACAATATGTTACGTATTGCATACTGTAATCGTGACATCATGTTCAACAAAATGTCAACATAACAAACGAAATAAGTAGCGTAATTTGGTCACCCATCCGGTTATCCGGCATGGTTAAAGTTATCTTGCAAAATCGTGCTGCAAGCATGCAAGCCAAATCCGCTACGTCAACGAGCTCGCCTTTTCATCATTAAATTAAATTAAAATGTATTTTGTAGTTTAAGTATATTTATTAGTTTTTATGAAAAATCTAATTACTTTTATTGATTGATTGATTTTATTATTGTAATGATTTTGTAAATTTTTATGTGATGATCAAGATTTTTTCTAATAATTATGTAATTGTAGTTGTTATTGTTGTTGTTGTAGTAGTTGAAGAGTATAAAATTATTGTTATTTTTAACTTACAAATAATTACGATTTGTTCCAACACAAACATTTTGGACTAATAATTATATCCTAATTGCATAAATGTCTTCTCGGTTTTTATTTACCAGATGATAGCGCTAATATAAAAAACGAAGCATTTGCATCTCTTTATGTCACAAAACAACTCCTACACACCTTTTCGGGCGAATAATGAATATATCAAAATGTTCAAGGATCGTTACATTCAGAATCCTAACAGTGACGCTAGTATTGTTGAAATTAGACGTACCTACACAACGATACAACATAGTGTTACATAAGAGTATTGCACGTAGGTACATCCACTAGCTAAATAGTTGCAGCTCCTGTTCGCTTCCATCCAAAACATATCAGTAACAACATTACAAATTGATTGTATAAACATTTGCCAATAGATACTAAGAAAGCAGATCGGGTGCCAGAAGTGTATATATATATTTTCACTTCACATGTATTGAATCGTAAGTGGCTAAACGCTGCGGAGCGCGGCCTCTGCTGATAAGATAACCTTGCCTTTCAATTTACTTTGCTAAACGTGCGCGCGCGCTCGCCTGCGAAACCGCTGCCGACGGAACGCTTATCATATCAATCACATTTCGATGTAATACTAGACGACGTTGTTGTCGTTACAATCAAACAACAAAATAAATAACGTGTCCGAACAAAACAACAACAATAACAAACACAGAAATCTCATAGAGAAAGTGACATTATGCTGAGACATAATAAGCTATACAGTGAAGCCGTTATTGTCGGAAGGTGTGGGCTGAACCTACCTCGTGCTCAAAGGGGTCGTCTGTGTGGGAAACTCGTTTCTGTTTATCTCCACTGAACGACAGCCTCCTCTTGAACAACTTCATCATTGAGCCGGTGGTCGCCGGCGGCGCTGCGCAAATGTCACCCCGACACTAAGCGAGCCTACTCATTTTACACTTAACCACTAAGGGAATTTTTGATGTTGTATCAACAGACTGTAA
The DNA here is from genome assembly GCA_947562085.1 of Eudonia lacustrata. Taxonomy (NCBI): domain Eukaryota; kingdom Metazoa; phylum Arthropoda; class Insecta; order Lepidoptera; family Crambidae; genus Eudonia; species Eudonia lacustrata. The sequence continues at coordinate 14,826,819 of OX387312.1, read as the reverse complement.
ATCTTTGGTGTGACAAAGGAATAAGTCATGTTACATGGTGACTCTGGGTTGGCTAGTTGTACGCGGTTTTTCACAAAACCGCGCGAACTGGCAGCGCTCGCGTCGCGTGTAATGCCGCGTGCACACGAGCAGTGATCGCGCGCATGCCGTGAGCAAGTGAGCGGTGTGCGGTCCGGTCGCGGGCGCGGCGCACACTGGCCGGCCGCGGCGCGCGACTGTCGCTACGCCACCTTCGCACGGCAAACAGACCAAAGGTTACGCTCAAAGTGCCTATTCTCTACGATATACGGTCCAGTATCGTGGACGAAAGGAACTGCGCTTTTTGTGTTAGCTTAAGTCCGGCGGTGTTCAACCCACCCCTGATGTTCTTTCTCATCAATCATAATCAGTCAGCAATGAATTTTTTCATTCACCTTGAAATTTGATCAAAAGCAATTTTGGGAGTCGCAATTTTCTAATACAAAAGATATTAACTTGGTGCAAAGTTAACAAGGAAATGAATAAAACAAGGAAGAAATAAAAAAAAAATCTGTAACAGCTTTTAGCAGATCAACTATATTAAAAATTATAAAAAGAACCTGCCACTTAACGAACACCGCGAGCTTTAGCTTTTTGATAAGAAAGACGTAATTTTGGGACAAGTTCATGCTAACGTGAAGCAATAAATATCTATGACTATGACTAAGGCCGACGACGACTGGTAAAAAAGACGAAAATATCCTTGGACGAGGCAGTCAAAAGGTGTCAAAAATTACGTTACACTCTCACCCCTGTTTCACCGGAGTGGCACTGTCATGCGCCATTGTAGTTCGCAAAAGTAGAGCAGCTACGTAACGTGCTACATAACATTTCTTTGCAGTGATAACTTTGGCATGGATTCGAGAAACACGGAGTCGATGTTTAGTCGATGGAGTTTCTTTTTAATAACAAGTTTTTTTTTCAAGCCTTTATCTCACGATATCTCTCTGATGTTAAGTGATGTTAAGGCCAATGGTGGAAGCACACTTCACCCGGGATCTATCTTATCTCTAGCTGCCAGAACTCAATAAAGCTATAAACATTGATGTCATAGCGGCATATTTAGATAAGATGGTGGTAGCTAGCCAGGCGGACAAACAAGCCCTACCACCAACCAAACCGAGTACACGAACATGTATCCCCCGATGGGAATCGAACCTGTGTCTGAGACCAGTGATCGAAGCCACTAGACCACACAGGCGTATAATAAATTCTTCTCTTTACCAACAAGAAACTAGAAATTTTATTCTGGTTAAGGCGACGCATCGCTAAACAATTAATCTAATACGGAGCGTTTGCGCTCCGTACCTAAAGAAAAACTGTTTTTTTTCTTTCCAATCAAAACTACAAATAAGTTTAAAAATTGAACTAGCCTAATGAAGTGTGTGTTAACTCGTACGCGCGTCCTTATTTTATATATTGTATTTTAATCCGAATAAAGGAATTTTTCAGTTTCTACGGTGTCTTACTTCATTAGGCATCGTCGTAAACATTTGAAGACTAATCTACTACGAAAAATTGGATGCTTAAATCGGTCTGGTTTGCCTGTAAAATGCAAATCTATGTTTTAAAAGAGTTACTTTGATATTTTTTCTTTGTTATAAAAGTTAACAAATCGTGTTTCTGCAACTAGCAAAATTAAGTCAATTAAATGAAAAATCATGTCATCAAATATCACTTTCATATGTTTTGTAATTGTTGGGAAAAATCAAGATCCCCGCCACGTGAATTTCCAATACGTCGCCTTAAAAGAAAAATGATGTAATGATTCCAGATGAAGTGTACTTGAATTTTCGACCTTATCATCACTTACTATCAGGAGTAAGGAGGAGGAGGAGATAGTGACGAAAGGGCACAGCACTTCCAAGTTGTGAAATCAAAAGAAAAACAATTATATTCATTTTGTTTTCGTATCAGCGACAACATTATATCTTTTATGACCTGAAACACTGCCACGTCAGCAGCCGTCTAATCGGCCTCGAATAAATCGTCCAAAAAGGATTTCTTTTATTATTGAATATTTGAAAAAAATCTTGGCACGTGACACCAATTCACCCGATGTTAAGTGAAAATGGAGTCCAAACGCGAAGACAAACACGTGCAGCGTGAAAACAATGCAGCATCGGTCACCCTCACCCTGTTGGCCTACAAGGTGCCTCCTTCACGCCATCACCTTCACGCCTCGTTTGAAGGAACCCATCATAGGAAGGAGGGTTTTGTTTTTCTTTCTTTATAGTTAGCACGGCCGACTCCATTCCACCTGATGTTATGTGTAAAAAGTGTGTAAATAATAATTACCTATAAAAGTTTAACTACTCCAATCCAACTCTATAACCAGCTATCCATTACTATTTCAACAGAAATGTTTGTATTCTGTAACCCGTGTTAATCAGTGTCGTGTAAATAGAGCATCCGCCGCTGCCGTAAACAATGATCCGAAATGGGACCGGCCGCAGTTGGGCCCGCCGCGCTCTTGATAGATGTCAATTCCACGGAATGCCACAACGCATATGTTTAAACGCATTAAAATTCATTGAAACGAGAACCGTTTACGTTATCATCAAAAACAAATTGTTGTTTTGACAATACGTTTACTTAGAAAACAAAATAGAAACATGACTATTTTTTTATAATTATACAACGCGGAAGCGCTTCGTCTTCATCTTAAATGTTTGGCGAGTAACGTTATAGCTGAAAGTGGAATCGCACTTCACCCGGAATCTTCAATTACTGAGGAACTGCCTATCTTATCTGCAAAAACTTTGTAACCCTTTTTTACGAAAATTGCGCGGACGGAGGAGTATGAAATTTCGCACACTTATAGTTTATATAGAGAAGGTTATCCGAATGTTAATATATTTATTTTAAATTATGCATAAAAATACATTGAATCAATAAAACAAACATTACACACACTTACATGTATTTGACACACACGCATTAATACTAGTGTACTAGTAGTCTTACAACCTTGCTACTTGTTATTATCTCGGTGAATATGCGATAGACGTACAATGCAGCTTGCGCTTGGTTCAGGCGTTCCTATATCGACCACACTGAAAACGAACACTGGATTTCGTAGCACATTGGAAAATTCGTACATAACCTATTACGATTATGTCACTGGGTCAACACGTTAGTGTCTACGAAAGATTTACCTTAACAACCAAGACAAACTTTATGTGCCATAAGAACCGCTGATTAAATTAAATTTGGTCACCTAGCACGGGATCCCGCCATTACGAAAGCTGCTTAGTTTAGTCGATCCTAACTGGAACGTTGTCGCTACGACAGCAAGCGTTTCCCGAGCTACATAAATTTTATGTTAAGTATTTACAAACGGGCGAGTCTCCACAATTCCTTTGGGAAGCATATTCCACATACTTCAAGACATGTGTAGTGGTAGACAGTAATCCTCAAAATAAATACTCGTTTTATGTCTGCCGCTCGTGGTAGAAGGCTGGTATCTTTACTCATGAAACTTTCCATATGAATGTTCAATACTTATTCACACAAGTTTCATTCACATGGAATGTATAAAATATCAAGGGAAAGATTATGTGTGCAAAAGTTTGTTATTGGTATGTAGAAAGTATGAATGTACGAGTACAGTTCCGTATTTGGTTGAATCTAAATCTGAGGCAGCAATATCTTTAGTACAAATAAAGCTGCACAGGGTCAAAAACATAGGTAAAAAAGTATTGATTAACATTTATCATGTTTTCTTCAGTTTACGCGAGCTTACACATGAAATGAAACAGTATATACGGGTTTAATGGCGTTTATTTAATTTACTATTTCAGTACGAGTAACGTTTCGAACCCTTTACAGTTGCTCTTTACATTACTCATTACTCTTCTTTACTATCATTGTAATTGCAAGAAATCATACCGAATATAAAGCCATATGAGATCGCAAAAAAAATTGTATATTTATCTCCAAACTTCAGTATGAAGATTATCTTAGCGAATATTACACTTGAAACCATTGACTCTACCTAAAGTCCCAACCTTATATTTATTTATTTAAATTTTAATTGCCCATAATAATATGACATGATTAAATGACATGTTACACTGGACCGCAAAGAAAAAGGATCGGTTAGAAAATCTTCAATATATTCAAAAGTACATGACCTATCTTTATGAAATAAAAACTAAATTTAAGAATATTTTAATGTGCTTAAATGAAAATAATAAAAAATAATTCAAGCTTTTTATTTTTAAATGTGAAATAAATAAAAATGCGTAGTTTTTCCAGTATTTTCATAAATGTAGATTGGTTACAGATGTGCCGTTTTCACGCGTTTTAGTACTTTGTATTGCCTCCGCGAGCTCGCAATACTGCTGTTATGTGATTTGGCAAACTTTCTACTCGGTTTTTAAGACGATGATGCGGAATATTCTGCCATTCCTCTATTAGAGCTTCTTTTCTTTCGTAGCGGGATTGGCGGTAGATTCCGCTGACGTACACATCGTCCCAGTTCGTCCCATGTATGCTCAATGGGGTTTAAGTCGGGGCTGCGTGCTGGCGAATCCATGTGTGTGACACCTACTTCTTGAAAATAGTCAAACACTTTCTGAGCTATATGCGGGCGGGCATTGTCTTGCATAAAAACGGCATTCTCACCCATGTCCACAAAAATGGACCAATATAGACATTCAGCATTTCAGTGACATATCTTACTACAGTTAAAGTGTCGTTTTCTATCACCACTATCTCAGTGCGGCTTTCGCAAGAAATCCCAGCCTGCACGTGAACCTCCGCCGTATGGTAATTTTTCTTCTTTACAGGCTTGGTTATAGCTCTCTCTCTAGGCCTTCTGTACGCTCTTTTTCTTCCGTCGTGCTTGTATAAACAGAATCTAGACTCGACTGAAAACATAACTTTTGACCAGTCATCCAGAGTCCAATTCTCGTGTTCTCTACCATAACACAACCTTAAGGGTGCGTCGACAAAAAAATGCCAAAAATGCAGTTACGGTTAAGTAGATATAATTGAAAATACTATCGTATTAAATGAACAAAATATATATTTAGTATCATAGGGAACGTGTTTACAATTTGTCAGAACCATAAATTCATAACACGCTATAGTTTTTTCTACAATATCATTTAAAGTTGGGCAAAAATCATGAAAACGAGTGGCGGCGTTTAGTAGATTTTTTATAGTTTATCTAAATTATTGTACCTCTGATTTTGTCTAAACAATCATCAATGGATAAACTACAAATTGCTAGACTACATTTTTGATTCATCAAGTGGTTATTTAAATAATTATTTTTTATTAAGCACCTTAAAATCCCCATACAAAATTAGTATGGCCGCGCGGCATCAAATAAATATGGTCGACGACATTTCAAATAAAACATATGACACTTGTCACTTATGGACGGCGCACCCTTAAGTTTCTGTGGTGTCTTTCTAGTTTTGGGCCATTTGCTGGTCTTAATGGCTTTAAATGTGCTTCAGCTAGACACCGCCTTACTGTATCCGAACCTACTCACATTTATTCCTCCAGCTCGTAAATGATGATTCTTTACTTCAATAGCCGTAAGAAAGCGATTTCTCAAAACTGTTTACACCATATAGCGATCCTCCCGCGCCGTCGTGCACCTTGTTCGTCAGCCTGTTCCTGGTCTTCGAAGATTGCATCCAGTTTCATGGAAACGCTAGAGTGCTCGCTGAACTGTAGAAAGAGTCACACCAACTGTTCTCGCTGTATTTCGCTGCATTGTCATGATCCTAGTACATTCTTCAGGGGTTAACGACATGATGACTTCAGAATAATAAAATTTATAAGGCAGAGACACCATATTTAAAGCATTTTTTATGTTAAAACTAAAACAAATGCGAAACAATTATTAAAATTTTTTGGTACTAAATTAAAAAAAGACCATTATTTTAAATTTTCAGTTTTTAATGCAATATTCATTTTAAATATTATTTTATGTGGCATTAAATATTCTTAAATTTAGTCTTTATTTCATAAAGCGAGATCCAGGTGCTTTTGAAGATATTGAAGATTTTCTAACCGACCCTTATTTTTTGCGGACCAGTGTATAATCTAATTCCCCAACTTAGGCAGATACTATTTATATAACCGTCTTTCAACTGGTTTGTATTTTCAATATATTATCTACGTACCTACTATATAAAATGTAAACATTTATGTAAAACACGATAATTTGTTTGAGAGTGAGACACTCTGTATAATCTTCGGTTATTATGTTTGCGGAAAGATAAAAATACCGTGTTAAAATGTCATAAGTACATTATGTGTAAATAATTATAAATTATAAAAAAAACAATATAGAAATGTTGTAAGAAAATCCATGAGTGGAACTCGTCTCTTTACTTAATTTTGTATGTGAATGATATGAATGAATGAATGAAATGAATGATACTTATTCAATGCTAGCTATCTGTAATCTGCTTTTTTATAATTCATAGTCATAGCTATATTTGTAGGTCTCTATATATTAATACGTGAAGTAAAAACTTTGTACTTACCCCTTTTTACGAAAATTGCGCGGACGGAGGAGTATGAAATTTCGCACACTTATAGTTTATATAAAGAAGGAGTACCTAGAATGTTATATTTTTTTAAATTATGCATAAAAAATACATTAAATCAATAAAACAAACATTACACCCACTACCATGTATTTGACACACACGCATATGACTCTTTTTAAAAATTTCAAAAATGGAAGAGGAGTCGAAATCTGTCAATGTTAATCCAAACTCACATTCTATCTTTTTTAAATTTTTCATTGCTTATATACAATTAGCCTTGGACTTCTTGGCGGGAAAGTGAAGCGTCATGTCTGCGGTTTTGTTTTATTTTCTAAAATTTGTGTTATGTCGAATATTAATGTGAAATAATGGTGGATTATTAACCTTTAAGTGTTCGTGAATGTGCATAAGTGTTGGCAAATGAAACAAAACAGTGCAACGTTACTTTCAAATTCTCTCAAGAAGCTGGCGTGAGGACTTATTAAAGCCCCACATCTTTACTGAGATACTCGAGGGGTTGGGGGGTATATCATTTCTCACTTCCCATTTCTAATATCATTCATCATCATTATATAAGGAAATATTGTTTATTTATGTATTACTTGTAAGAAAAATTACTTTGACACTGGCTAAATGTGCTAATCGCACAAAGCCATGAACTAAAAAAAAAAAAAATTAACCTTAATAAAATTACGCACACTGGGCGACCACTAGTATAAATGAATGTCTTTGTTTGTCCCGTATGCGTTCATAGACCATTCATTCGATTGCGATTAATCTTGAGAGTTGTGTTGCACACATCTTAACATAAAGTTTAGCAAATTATATTACCAACAAATTTTAATATTTTTCCTTTTTTAATGCAATTTACAGCTTATTCGAGACTAGTCACTATCCCCCTATCCGTCCATAGAGAAAGCTCGTGCCCCAGCAGTGGGAATGTATATGAGCTGGTGATGATAGTTGATCGTTTTCAGGTTAATGTAGTAAATTTTATTGCGAACAAACTATTTTTATATTTAAAAGGGTGGCTTTTTTCTTTTTCAAAGCCTATTCTAGCGTTCCATTAGCATTTCAGTTTTTCTAACAAACATTTTCAAATAAAAAAAAGAAACTGCCGCCTCTCCATCTCGATCCATGGGCCTAGTATACTGACAAATCAAGACATTTGCGGGACCTTCGCGGATATTTCGTTGTGCGCTGCGCAATAAACTGTAATTGATAGCGGGAGTCGCGCGCCCGGGCAGCCGGCCCGTCTGTTTCACTTACGTGTAAATACCGTGAACTGTATCGGCCGGGCGGCCCAATGACGTTCTCATACTAATTGATAGATATTCTTCGGTCATGACTCTTGTTTCTTTCGTATCGTTTATTACGTTTTAACGGAGGCACTTGTTTATCTTACTTTGGGATTTTTTTAATACGTCATGAGATAGCGATTGACCTCCGTCTCGCTGGATCATGGACGGTAGCTTCAAACAAACGCCCTCTGACAGGCGCGGGATCTCGGAACAGCTCGGAATAATCCGAGCGCAGTTGTGCTGTCACATACATATATCTTTTTTTTCCCTTGAGTGGATGGCTTCGTGCGATTAGCACATTTAGCCAGTGACAAATAGTCCGGTCAATCTAGACATTCGAAGGTACATAAATTCGCATCAAGCTGAAAATTGGTAGAATTGTTAAAAATGTGATTATAAATAAAACTTAAAAGTTCCCCATCATTTCCGTGTATGGAAAAAAATTTACTCGAGGTCAAAGGTCAAAAAATTGAGTTTTTCGTGATTTTCAGCGAAACGGTAAGTCTTATCATAAAAATATATTTGACAAAAATTGTAGGTCATCATATTATCTATCAAAAATGTATCAGTGCTTTTTTTTCTACGAGCCACCCTTTCTGGGATATAACGATTCAAAAAGTTGTTCAAGTTGTTATGGGCATAATATGCACACGTTTCCACGCCACCTAGTTAGTGTACTTAGCGCGTTTTTTTAAACGTAGTTTCCCCAGTAGGACTACTCCACGGGTCAGTTGTGATCCTGTTTAATTTAAAACTATTGCAAAATTACGGAAATTTGTAAATATTGTAAAAGATAAAAAGCGATGTAAATTAAAAAAGTGGTGAATTTTATTCGTCTGAATTGTAACCGTCAAACTCTTCTCGTTCTTCTTGTTCTCGTTCTTCTTCTTCTTTTCTTGTTCTTGTTCTTGTTCTTCTTCATCTTCATTCTGCGTGCAAGTAAATTGCGTCAATAGTGATGTATCCTCGTTGAAATCAAACGAATCCTCTTCTGTTAGTGATTCAACATTGGAGCACGACCGGCCTTGACAGTTTGTACATGCCAAAGAGCAGAACAGTCCGACTTTTTTGCTACCACATTTAGCACTGCATCCCTTTTTGCAGTTGCAAAAAATGTTGTTTAGCAGTTTTTCCGGTGCAGGTGGGAGTCAAGTTTGAACTGGCTCCAATGTATTGTCGACCATTTGACCTGATATTCTTATAGTTATGTATATTTTATATTTTAAGTATAAGTTACAATCACCGATAGAGAAATATTTCAACATATATAACACTCTAGATAAGAGATGTATATACGTGGCGCACTCATGCATATTATGCCCATAACAACTTGAACAACTTTTTGAATCGTTATATCCCAGAAAGGGTGGCTCGTAGAAAAAAAAGCACTGATACATTTTTGATAGATAACATGATGACCTACAATTTTTGTCAAATATATTTTTATGATAAGACTTACCGTTTCGCTGAAAATCGCAAAAAACTCATTTTTTTTACCTTTGACCTCGAGTAAAATTTTTTCCATACACGGGAATGTTGGGGAACTTTTAAGTTTTATTTATAATTACATTTTTAACGTTTCTACCAATTTTCAGCTTGATGCGAATTTATGTACCTTCGCTCTCATTTTTATGTCTAAATTGACCGGACTAAAAGTAATTTTTCCTATAAGTAATACATAAATAAACAATATTTCCTTCTTCCTCCAGTAATGATGATGAATGATAAATGAAATGAGAAGTGAGAAATGATATACCCCCCAACCCCTCGAGTATCTCAGTAAAGATGTGGGACTTTACTAAGTCCTCACGCGGAGTTCTTGAGAGAATTTGAAAAGTGACGTTGCACTGTTTTGTTTCATTTGCCAACACTCATGCACACTCACGAACACATAACGGTTAATAATCCACCATTATTTCACATTAAAATTCGAAATAAAACAAATTTCAGGAAATAAAACAAAACCGCAGACAAGACTCTTCACTTTCCCGCCAAGAACATACATACTCGTATAACTACTCTGTGGTGCTGTTGCGAGATTCCGTGTCTGTGTGAGGTTGTCTATGTGATCGTTGCTCGAGCGCGGTATGTATAATAAGCTTACCTTCTGGGCCTCCTTATTTTGTGCAATAGGGCTGTAGATAAAATCTCACTTCACGAGGAATCTTCATTCGCTAAATTGACTAGCTATGTCTTGTCGGAACTCAAGAAAAATGCTAACATTTTTAAGGTGAGAGCTTAAGATAATTAATATTAATAATTGATATTAATATTTAATAATGTCTCACTACATTTCCACCTTTTACAAGGTACACAATAATTTTGTAATTATTATTGTTTGTACAAGGATCAATAAAATTAAAATATATAAAACTAGCGGTCGCTCGCGGTTTCACCTGCGTGGTTCCCGTTCCCGTGGGAATATCGGGATAAAAAGTATCCTATGTTTTAATCCAGGTAATAAAGTATATGTAAGTATGCCGAATTTCATCAAAATCCATCCATCCGTTGCTGCGTGAAGAAGCAACAAATATACACACATACATACACACAAACATTCGCATTTATAATATTAGTGTGATTACAAAATATTACGTGTAAAGTTCACTATTAGATGTCCAAGTGTAAAAAATGCTTTTATATACTTCCTTAATAAAAAAAAATACTAACTAAATAAATAAAAAACAGTTGTAATCACCGTTGCAAATCTAAAAGTATATACCTGGTGGTAATTTGCCAGATGATATCGATAATCCACCACCAACGAAAGCAAGTACTACAATATGTGATCCCGGGAATCGAACCAAGAATCTCTGGGTATGAGACTTGTGGACTGATAGGGTAAGGGAAATATGATTCCATTCCATACGTAAATATAAAAAGTTATATCCATTCTTATTACCTAACTTTACATCCTTTATGGATACGAACAAGGGTCCGAATACGTTTTCGTACATTTCAGAGCGTAACATAACAAGTAGAAAAAAGGTTCCAGAATGAGTTATTACCGTGAGATCCAACATTCGGATTCCGAAATAATAAATTCACGGCTGGTTCATGAAAATATAAAATGTGTATTTTTATTATAATTGAGAATAATATGAAACTCTCTTATGAAGATGTCGTTCAGCTTGGCTGTCGGGACTCGCACCACAAATGCCTTGAAGCTCACATTGTGTTGCGACTCCAGCGGCCACACCCTCAGAAGGAAGTTTGTCTTCGTCTTGATGTATTCTATCACGTCCTGCATGGTCGTGTGGTGTAGGCGCGACAGGTACATTGGCGTGGTCGGCGTCGCAGCTCGCAACAGGAACTGTGGCCCTGTCAGTGCGGTACCGCAACGGTTCTAGTTCGGCCGCTGTCGGTGCGCCCTCTTCCTTTGCACCTTCACAAAACCTTCGTCATCCTGATCCTTGATGGCGCGTTCTGGCACTCTCTGAGCATCCTTGTTGGATGCAGCTACACAGGCGTAGTTTCGGGGCTTCGATGGTTTTGTCGCCGGTGTTACGCGCGGCACCACGAGCGTAGGCGCGGGGCAGGTCGGCGGGAGGGGCGACAGCGTGCTGCGGGGCTTGTGGGGCATGTGACTGCGGCGCGCAGGGACTGGAGACGGCAGGGCGCAAAGTGCCGACGCCCACGCGGGGGTGACACCTGCGCCAGCGCTGCACAGCGACGAGGCCGGTCGGCGATGTCGCCTCAGCTGCCGCCCGCTGACAAATGCACGACGTGGTCGAACGTGACGGGAGGCAGCTTGTACAGGTCGCTCGCCACAAAAGTTGGCACGTCGTCTGGGTCGGTCTCTTTCAGCAACGAAAGAATTTCTTTTTTTTTTTTATATTAGAAGGAGGCAAACGAGCAGGCGGGTCACCTGATGGAAAGCAATCACCGCCGCCCATGGACACCCGCAAAACCAGAGGAATCACAGATGCGTTGCCGGCCTTTAAGGAAGGAATAGGCTCGTTTCTTGAAGATTCCTAAGTCATATTGGTCCGGAAATACCGCCGCTGAGAGCTGGTTCCACAGCACTGTAGTTCGTGGTAAAAAATTACGTAAGAAACGCACAGTAGTAGATCGCCATCCATCAAGATGGTGTGGATGGAAAGACAGTCGATTGCGTGTAGTGCGGTGAAGGAAATCAGCGGCAGGGATCAAACCGAACAATTCCTCAGAGCACTCCCCATGATAAAGGCGATAAAATATACAGAGAGATGCAACGTCTCTCCGAAGGGCCAGTGGATCGAGCCGACCAGAGGTTACCACGTCGCCGACAACTCGAGCAGCTCTGCGTTGAATGTGGTCAAATGGGAGGAGTTGGTACTGAGGCGCTCCAGCCCAAAAATGGGAACAGTATTCCATATGAGGCCTGACCTGTGCTTTGTAAAGCTGTAAGCGATGGGTCGGCGTGAAATACTGTCCCGCTCTATTGAGCACACCCAGCTTTTTCGAAGCTAATTTAGCTTTACCTTCCAAATGACCGCGAAATTGAACGTCACTCGAAATATCGACGCCAAGGATTCCAATGGTCGGTTTGGTATCAAGGGGAGCTCCTTCAAAGTTTAGAGATACGACGAAGGGATGTTTTTTAGCGGTAAACACGCAAACTTGTGTTTTAGAACTTGTGTTTTTTTCCTGCAGGCTCTTCGGCGTCCCGTCACGTCGATAAGACACCGTCTGGTCGCTTTTGTTCAACGACCCAAACAGAAGCTTCTTGGCTGCAGATTTGCCCCCTTCACTGAAGCTGGACTCGCAGTTCTGCACCGCACTCACTTCTTCCATCTCGTCCAACTTCTGCTACAGGAAGGCGCGGAGCTCGACCACGAGTTTGTCGCTCATGTTGATAATTCGAGCGGCGACTCACGCCACGCTACGTGTCCGATTTACACTTTATAAATTGCAATCGGTGCGTCACAGAACGGCACATACTGTGCGACTGCCTTTGCCTTCCTCCCTATGTAGAAAGAACGAGGGCACGCTTGCATAATGCCATCCCTTCTAGAAACCCTCTGAGGGTTTTCTATCACCACGGCGGTGGTACCTTTTGTTTCTCGCCGCCCACATTTTTTTTGAGAGAGTGCTGATTGCCTCGTATATCGGTGGCGAGAAACTTAAAGGGTTCCTCAAGCCGTGTGAAACGAAGCACCTTCGGAGGTTTTCTAGAGGGAACGGCATCACGCACTAGTGCGTGTCCCTGTGCCCTACTAGATACTCCGAGGGGTTCGGATCGGATCGGACCGCCCACGGTTACGCTATTAAAGCCAACGGCGGCCTACAGCAAACTCTTTCCAAACAAACAAAAGAAACTGCATACTCTTCGGTAATACGTGCTGTTTAGTATTTGCCCTACAAATTTTGCGCTAAATCCCTTTTCTAACATTTGATTTAGATAAAACTCGAAAGTTTAAAACTGTATAAGTATTGATCTGGAATATTGAATATACTCTCGCAGCATTTTTAAAAGGCTATTAGTGTTTGAACAAATATGAGCAGGAAGGGGAATGTGGGGTCGGAATGTGGTGAGTGCGGGCCAGTGTTTGCCTTGTGGTTAACACTTTCTAAATCCTGCGCCGGCCTGACTCAAGGGTCCGCAGGAGGGCGTTATAACTCTGTCCGACGTCTAACTTGAAGTTTGTAGTATAAAATGTTTTTGTTTTGTTTATATAATTTTTAACGCAAATTTTGTTGCGAACAAATTACAAAAACACAAATGTTAAAAAAAATTCCACGAACAGGATTTAAACCTGTACCCTTCTGACATACCGGGTCAGATGCTCTCCTAATTGAGCTATCGTGGTTCTAACAAAAACCAACCTAAGTAAAAAGCATTTGTGTTTTTGTAATTTGTAGTATAACTTTGGATGAACATCGTTATTAAGGTTATAATAATACCATTCAGTATTTACCTCTCCGGATACCATGGTTTATATCCAACAATCACTATAACTACCGCCATCTTATTTAAGTCGGTCGAAAGTTTAAATATGTACCAATAAGACATCCAGTCCCTCAGTTGTTTAGAATTCCCGTGAAGTGCGGCCTTATCGTCACTTATCATCAGGAAACATGGAGGTCAAGTGCTTACCCATTGTAAATAAATAACCTCTGGGTTTGCGACCGGTAGTCTTACCACAAGACCGTAAAGACGGTTAAATGGCATAGTAAAAACTTTGATATTACCCAACATTTAAAATTGACGCTTAATTTTATTAATTATCATAGTGATTATGGTTATATATATAATTTAACGCAAATTTTGTTGCGAACAAATCACAATTTGAAAAAAGGCAAAGTGTTGAAAAAATTCCACGAGCGGGATTCGAACATTCACCCCATGACATGCCGGGTCAGGTGCACTAACGACTATGCTATCGTGGCTCAATCCAACTCACCGAAATTAATCAACAGTATCTACCTACTCTTACTTTATAAGCCAAAGGAGCCCTATTCAATGTCGACAACTACGTCATCAACATCCGATCTTAATACTTTTACAAATATTGAAAGATCAGTTAAGAATTAGGCAAGCTATATTTATGATTATAATAGTTACCTACATATAATTTTACGCAAATTTTGTTGCGAACAAATTACAATTTTACAAAAAGACAATCGAATATACTCGTGGAATTATTTCAACATTTTGTCTTTTTTAAATTATTATAATGACAAACCATGTCATCTTATGGTTATTTTCTATAGATCTTGAAAGTAATTAACAATGGAGAATGCAGACAATCATTAAATGCAAAACTGCACAGACTGCGGACAGTTTCAGGTGTCAGTTAACAAATCACAGCCGCTATATATTACAGCCGACGACCAATCTAGCTGGAGCGCAATAAATCTAAGAAATGTCAAACGTGCCGCGAGAAAACGATTTTGTACCACGTCAATGTTTTAGCCGATAAATTAATGTGGAGATATGCATCTAACTCTGGGCTATTCACTTTTGCCATTGATTCTATGGCTAAAGTGGGCATGCCCCACTAGTAGAATCCCTTCTCTAACACGGGGATGCTTTACCATGGTAAAGCATCCCCGTGGTAGAGAAGGGTTTCTACTAGGGTTTTTTAGGTTAGGGTTTACAGGTCTTTTATAATTTCCTCTCCCCCAAAAGAGTTTTTCCTGACTGGGTGGGAGTTGAAAGGAAAAGAGTCCCTATATAACGCAGGGTAGCCACAAGCCCCGATAATCAAATTCTAGACGTGGTGTGGTTTTCTAGGCCTATACTGCATATTTTTTCAAACTATTTCACACTCTACTTTTACATGAACGTCTTACCATAACAACAAACTTGAACTAAAAATGGGCAATTTGTCGAAAATTCCAGAAGGGACCTACAGAGTAGCGCATTGTAACAAACGAGTCGAAATTCCAGCAAATGGTGTGAAAATGAAGTCGGTAGAACCGTGATCCACGCTCTGACCCGTCGCCGCTTTCTTGTTCACGACCCATAATCGTAATGGGAGGTAATATCAGCAATTTCCAGGCCCAAAGAGGCTTTTATAACAGCCATATCTCGCGCCAACCCATCAGGCACTCCCAGCAAGCAGAGTTAATGACCAAACTCTTTGAAAGCGCCTACCGAAAATTGTTATTGTAAATACATTTAAGCTGCAAATTTTCTCCAATTATCGGTTAAACCGTACACGGGCGCATATAAGTTTCATTAACGTTTTATAAATAACGATCTTTTAAGTTAACAGTGCAGATAAAATTTCATTTGGGCATTTATTATGTTGATAACGATAGGCATCAGCAAAATGCTTTGCAGGATGTATGGCATTGGCGTTGGATTGGCCTGTCACATTATTAAATGTCAAGTGACTATCATGAGAAGAAAAAAATGTTTGCATAATTTTATTGATTGAAACGGAAGTAGCCACTTAATCTGATAGAAATGGTTGTATGAGATTAAAAATAGTTAAACCTTTTCTGGATTTTATTAGATCGAATGGCAAATTAAACTCGCATTAGGTACCCAGGTCCAGGCTTATGGTTTACAATAAAGGTGACCAGTATACAGGCCTATCCTGTGGTAAAAAACCATTTTATCTACACTAATGTTGTAACATTCTACTTATATTTCCAATACTTGACTTATAATTACTACTGTTATAGCGAAGACAACAAAACACTCAATTTAAGCAATTTCACATGATGGTATAATATTCACATCGATATCATAAAATCTCATTATAACATCAATAAAACGCGACCAATTAACCTGGCGAGCCTTATGTCAAAATCCTCATACAAGTTGTATAAAATTTTGATATTAGGCTGGCTTTTGAAAACAGTTGGGTTATACGTGAAAACTTCGTCGAAACTACTAAACTTACATACACAAAACTCTTTGGTAAGATCTTGTGCCAATTAAATAAAAAAAGAACAGCGCGCGCTCGCTCCTGATTGGCCCTGCGCGCGCAGCTGCGCTCTCATTGGTTAGATTTTAATGGCGGCAAGTTCACTGTGACAATACACGTACGCGTGAATTTAATGTTTCGCAATGTGTTTTGTTTTTAAAATACAAATTAAAAGTTAAAAATGGACAGCGACGATGATATTTGTACGCCTCCGGATATTCTAGAATTGGCAACAAAAGTAACTCACAATCTTTTTCCAGAAAAATCTAGAAAATTATATGAAAAAGAATATAATAACTTTTTGGCATGGAAGATCGAAAAGAAAACTACATCATTTTCTGAAAATGTCATTCTTGTGTATCTCAAAGACCTCTCCGACAAATTCAAGCCATCTTCTATGTGGGCTAAATATTCTATGCTCAAGTCCACACTGAGTATCTACAACAATATTGATATCACGAAGTATTCAAAAGTCATAGCGTTCCTGAAACGCAGTTCAGAAGGACACAAGGAAAAAAATCCTTGACGTTTACATCAGGTCAAATAAAGATGTTCCTGAAAGATTCACCAGATATTTTGTATCTTTTTGAAAAGGTAAGTGTATTTTAGTTCTGTTATTTAATCTACCTAGTACTTACGTACTACACACGCAAGTTATCTAGACACTCCGTTTAAGCGCTTTGTGTATAAATTAGGTAGTAGTTACCTACACTTTACTACTTCATAAATCATAGTTTTTGCCTTGGCTATGTACCTCAAGCTTATTATATCGTTTATTGTTACAGGTTGCACTAATCTTCGGCATAATGGGGGCATGCCGAAGGCAAGAGCTATACAACATCCAGTTCGATGAAGTCTCTAACATAGACGACAGTACAATCATGGTGAAAGTTTCGAAAACAAAAACGAAAATAGATCGTTCTTTCGTTGTGACGGGCAACTGCTATGCCGTATGTAAAAAATACATGGAACATCGACCCACCCCCTGTCGAAACCCTGCCTTTTTCTTGAGCTATAGATCGGGGAAGTGCGTCGATCAAAGAACTGGTATTAATAAATTTGGTGCTCTGGGAAAACTATCGCAAGTTTTTTGAATCTGCCTAACCCAGCGTTGTACACGGGGCATTGCTTCCGGCGCACCTCGGCGACCCTTCTCATAGATAGCGGTGGTGATTTGACCGCACTGAAACGACACGGGGGGTGGAAGTCTTCTACTGTAGCTGAAAGCTACATTGATGAGTCTTTAATGAATAAAATTCAAGTCTCAAATACGGTCTTGAACAGTATAGAAAACAAGACGAATGAAGTAATTATAAATATTCCAACTCCGTCTACGAGCTCTACTACTTGCCCCGCGACCGCTACAGCTGCTGGATCAATAATTAACATTAACTTTCAAAATTGTACCATTCAAAATTTGAACAATTATTATAAATAAACTATTGTCAGCTTTTACTCTTGTTGTTTGACTAATTGCATTAGTGAAGATAAAGTAGTGTATGCAACTGCATATAACACGGGTATTAAAACACTCGTTACTATTATGAAACTCGCTGCGCTCGTTTCATAAACTCACACTCGTGTTTTAATACCCTTCATTATATGACAGTTGCATAAACTACTATAACTTGATGGCTCTGTCAAAGTCAAAATCAAATCATTTATTCAACATAAGCCTTCACAGGCACATAATGACGTCAAAACTATAAAATCCAAATAATAATAAAAAACTAAAACAATAGTTTAGTCTAAGCTATTGAATCTACTAGTTCGGATTTTGGGAGAGCCTGGTCCGAGAAGAGCTGGCAAGAAACTCAGGAGGCTTATTTCCTCTTCTCCATCTAGAGATGGGTTGATGGTATGATGCGTTTTAACATACCATATTTAGGCATGTTAATACACCTTATGTACATACTTGAATTTGTTTTTAATTTAGGTAGGAGGCACCAGGTTCGGCAGGAACCGGTGATCGCCATGTTTTCCTTTAATTACTTATTAAGAACTAGCGGCCCGTCCCGGCTTCGCACGGGTGGACATTTCTTTTTTAATATAGACTATGTTACTCAGCGCTATTGTAGCATTCTAATGGTGAAAGAAATTTTTAAATCGGTCCAGTAGTTTATTCGTTGCAAACATACAAAAATACAAAGCTTTCCTTTTTATAATATCTATACATTAAATACATGAAACAAAAACTTTGTACTCCTTTTTTACGAAAATTGCGCGAACGGAGGAGTATGAAATTTCGCACACTTATAATTTAAGGTTTAAAATATGCATAAATTATGCATAAAAATACATTAAATCAATAAAACAAACATTACACACAGTACCATGTATTTGACACACACGCATATGTATTTGACACACACGTATAGTTATACAATCTTTTCAAAAATTTCAAAAATGGAAGTGGCCTTAATCTTTTAGTGCCAATACAAACTCTCATTCTATCTTTTTTAATTTTTCATGGCTTAGGATACAATCCGTGCAGCCTTAATAAAATTACGGTCGAATTTCGACCACTGGGCGACCACTAGTTAGCATAGATATATAATAGGGGTCAGTAACTGATTCTAGTCTTTAGCAACAATTAAATACATAACACCTGCTAAAAATTCCGTAAAATTTAGATGAAATAGATTTTCATCAAAATTTTACGGATTTTATGATTTTATGGATTGAGGATTTTATGTTATTTGTTGGCAACGAAAACTGTGTCGGTCACTGGGCTTAAAGTATCGGACCCTGATGCCACTACCGTAAGTGTTAATGTTGTTAAAAAACTTATTTTATTTTATTTATTTTTAACGTAAATACTTACAGAGCTCTGTAAATGCGCCAGTAACTTTTCGGCATTGGCAGGATCAGCCAGTTCCACCGCTCCTGATACCTATAACAAGAACAAAGATAGTATAAAAACCGGCCAAATGCGAGTCGAAGTGTTCCGTACCATTGTATACACAATGGTACAGAACCCTTCGTGAGTAAAAAAAAAATTTAAGGGGGCTCCCATACAACAGACATGATTTTTTTGCCGTTTTTCTATTTCTATTATAAAAAATTAAAATGTAATGAAAATTAAAACGTTTTATAGAAAAACGGCAAAAATATCATGTCTGTTGTATAGAGCCCCCTTGATTATTTATTTTATTCTGTTTTTTAGTATTTGTTGTTATAGCGGCAACAGAAATACATCATCTGTGAA
This sequence comes from Eudonia lacustrata, assembly GCA_947562085.1. Classification (NCBI taxonomy): domain Eukaryota; kingdom Metazoa; phylum Arthropoda; class Insecta; order Lepidoptera; family Crambidae; genus Eudonia; species Eudonia lacustrata. Next base: position 14,807,411 of record OX387312.1, on the reverse strand, counting down.
AATTTCAACTGTCTTACTATCACGGTTTATAACATAACATACAGCCTGGTGACAGACGAACAGACGGACAGACGGACAGTAGAACGGACGGACGGACGGACGGAAGAAAATGAATTAATAAAATTTTTGTTTGCTATCTCCATTTCTCAAGAGATCACGCAGTGCCACTTCAGTGATATTGATAGCTATCTAGTTTGCAATCAACAGTGTATCATAAAAGACTACAATCCAATAGTTACTATATTATTAACGATTGTGTTCCAATTCTCATTGATTGCGTGGCTGTACGAATAACATATTGTCTTTGCCATAATTTCGCGCAGCAATGGACACGGAGTTCATAAAATCGGGTGAAAGTGATAAATAGTAGCGATAGTCTTGTAAGGAGCGTTATCGCTTATGGTTAGCTACGGGGTACAGTCGCGCTAACAAAATAATGGAGCATATTAAATGTTCCTTTTTGAGAACATTAGTGTACTGTGTAGGAGGAAGCGTATTACACCTGGAATACTTTACTACTGTGGAACTGGATATTTTATTTCTAGATAGATATCTATATAGAGGCTTAGATACGATAGTGGTGGCCTGGCTGACTGAAATCGAGAGCTACAATTAACTAAACTAAATTCGATAACATGCACTTCTCACAGGGAATCAAAACCGGGAGCCAGGACCTTTGGGTCTGACACCGGTGGTAGAGTAGCCCTAATAGAAATGCGATTAAAACATAATTGTTAGGTATTCTGTATGATTTTAATATGGTAAATAAAGACGTATGGAGAGATTTGGGGGAGACCTTTGCCCAGATGTAGGAAAAATGGATGATTAAAAAAAACAAGCAACACGTTTACGAAGCCCTAAAAAAAACGTTCATTATCGTCACATTCACGTTGATCTATAATATCAATTTGGAATAAGTGGGCGACACAAATACGAAACTTATCACAGGTTATGAAAAGTGAGGACATTTAATAGCCGGCGATGATAATAGGTATATTTTATTTACTGGCAGCGACTGTACATGAGTTCGAATCGCCGCCGAAGGGCACCAATTTGCTGTTATTGTCTACTGATATCTCCGCATTTGTCACGAGACAATGCTGTTCTGTCGTAAAAGTTTACACGCGGACCGCGGTGCCTCTTTTTTATGATTGTTTCTTTACAGTTATGAGGTAAGTTTTTATAACAGGCACAGTTATTTAGTGGATGCTACATTATGTAATGAAGTGAAATAAAAGGCCGGTACGCTACCGGTAAGTTCACACTTTAGGGTGCGACTTTAGAATCTCACTCACAAAAAATGCGTTACGCATTAGGTTACATATATTTTTAATTATTTACATTTTGTTTATTAAAGTAGTGAAGTGGCATTGGCACCAGTATTTGACAGGAACCATACTTATCTTATTTTTAGTATTATTCATTATAGTTTGACTTTGTTTTTCTTAAACATTTTTGACTTTTAGTAGAGTGCTGTAGTGGTACTGTATGACATTGTGGAAATTGAAACTTTTACTTGATGTAAATTTGATAACTTAGATTTTTTATTTTGTTTTTCTTACATGTTGTGGTTGTCTTCTATATTTTTTGTGTTTATTTGTAATGGAAAGTATCCTGCTATGATAGGGTATTTTCCAATATTTTTGACGCTGTATGGGAGAAAAGAGCTCTTCTTGCCGGTTCTTCTCAGTAAAAGATCTCCTGCTCAGGGTAGACTTACGAACCGATGGCATAGTGACATTCACGAGAGCTACATATAGCCTAAACTGAATAATTTATTTTTTTGAATTTTTTTTTGAATTTTTTTTTAACCATTGTTGACATTTTTTTTTATTCACTAAAAATAGATGTCAGCAAATTTTTTTTTTCTTTAACAACAATTGGATATGGACCACCTGTTTCTTAGCTGTCATCCCGTAAAGTTTAAATGAAATTTATGTTATTTTTTGGCGACGAAAACTGTGTCAAGCACAGTGCATTGTGTCTTAAATTGTCGAACACAGGTGCCACTGTGATACATACATGCTTGTGTACTTTAAATAAAGTAGCAGAGAATAAAATATTAGGTCCTTACCTATGAAGATATTTTATAAAATTTTATTTTTCATACTAACGTTTTTTAAATTTTCCTAGCATCTATTTATGTTAACACTATAAAAATTGTAGAGTAGTCTGTTTTTTAAAAGAAAAAAATCAAGTCCCTTCAAAGCTACAATGAAACAAAAGGACATTTACGCGAACAAAAAAGTAGTCAATAAAAAAAATTGGGCGATAAAGACACAAAATTAATAATCATTGTTATTACTGAAGCCTAAGTAAGTAACTTAGTCCTAATTAAAGGTGTATAAAATAATATTAACAATCGGTATTGACTTTTAGAAGTAGTAATAAGTGAGAAAAAAACGTCAATTTCATGGGTAAGGACCCAATATAAAAATATTATAAAAAAATATGATTATGTGCTGCACTGCAACCTTAGATCAATTTTGATAGAAGACTGCAATACATAAAAAACAGCCTTAGGTAACCCCTTCAGAAAGCCAATACGTTTGTGCTAGCCCCTATTGACGTCTACTGTGGTTATTTGAACCACGATTTCTCGCTTTCAACCGAGTATCGGCTGCCGACGACGTTCGCTTCAAATTTAATAATGAAAGGTATTACTGGATCTCTTGCCCGTCAGTTTATTATTAATTTGTAACAGTAGGAGCCTTCACTGTCAGTAAATCTCTCCAGGCGAATTGGGAATAAATTATAGTCGTAACGCCTCGGTGGCCGAGTGGCATAGCGCTCGGCGTAATACCAAGGTCCCGGGTTCAATTCCCAGGTCGGGCAAATAAATATGTATTATCTCGGATTGTTTCCGATACATAGCCCGGGTTTGGATCACTAACCTGCATTTGGCAAGCGTGGTGATTTTAAGCCATTACCCATCCATTGTAGCGATGACTTGATTTCAATGATGTGGAGGCCTTTGCCCAGCAGTGGGACAATTATATAGGCTGTTTACTATAGTCGTCTCGGGTGCTCAAGACGTGAACGCTATTACGAAACTGGGCCTAGTGTGAGTTTTACTATCCGTATTCTTTCGATTACGTTTACGAAAAGGAAAATTAGTTTTGACGACCTCCTTGGTCGAGTGGTTTGTACACCGGTTTTCATGGTGTCGCCATCTCTGAGGTCCCGGGTTCGATCCCCGGTGGGGTCATTTTAAAAATTATTGTTTTACTGAATTGTCTCGGGTCTGGGTGTTTTCTATGTATAAAATATAAAATTATTATAACTGTATTTTATATACTACTTATTTTATAAGTATGAAGGTATTTAAGTATTTTAAGTATGTTTATCCGTTGCCTAGTAACCATTTAATGAGTTTCATAACGAAGCTTCTCTTGGGCTAGATAATTGGTGTGAGTGTAGGACAGTTTTTTTATTTTTTATATTTTTTTTGGAGGCACTGTTTCAATGCTATACTACATCAAATGTCAAATGAAACTCACACTAAACACCCAGTAGATGGAGACGAGATGCGCGATTTCACGTAGACTTTCAAGTTACGAGACACGCTAAGAATATAAAAACTTTATTGCATAAAGAAATAATAGTAAAACACGTTACACAAGACAAAAGTGAGCCAATCTCTACAAAAGATTTCTTCCAGCCTACCTTAGTTGTGGCGTTGGAAGGTAGTTTGTGAGGCCAACACTTATATTTACTAACTAAAAATATAATGGCTGATTAACGATTACGTTTGACAGGTAGTGCTTTACATAGTACCGGAACATAATAACGGAACACCCTTTTTGCGAAACCCCATCACATCACTCACGTCAACATACTTACTACTTCAGCTTGATTGATTAAATTGACACGCTAGGCCTCTTAGTACAAAATTATAGGATTTTATTTACTGAGCCCGTGTCGCTCTTACATAGTTCTCTTTCCGTATCAAAAAGATCAATCAACCTATAAACGTCAACCACCGAGCTGCTCTGGTCTTAACATCTGGGTATTAGCACAGGTAATAGCTAATAGATGGATTGGATCATATATAACACACTATACGCGGGCCTGGCACAAACGCAGACGTGAGGATGCATTTTTATTTTTAATGTTTATTTTTTATTTAAGGAATTTTGTCACCAATGTGGCAACGTTAGTCCTGGTAAATCTACACAAATATCTACATCAGGTTTTTTTATTTTCTTAAACGTTAAAAAATATACACAAAGTTAAATACAAAACCTTTTACCATTGCACCGTAAAAGGTTCAGCGGGAACTCTTTGAAACATATTACCAACGTCACTCAATTAAAGTCGAAAATGGACTTCTAGTGCGAGTTATACCTATTTGAATGGTAATGAAAATGGGAAACTGAATGGCAAAATTTTAACTCTCTTCGTCTACGAAGAAATTCACGTTTTCGTGATATAATGGCAAATGACACACAGGCACCCAGTTCAGTATCGGACATACTCCGTTGAAAAGAAGATGTCAACGACTGCCATTTTACGACAACAGCCGTTCGTTATTTCTATTTTTGTAATATTCTCCCTTGTATGTGGCGCAGTATGCCTTAGAACTTATGAAACTCGCGTCAGTCACTTTGTGTAATAAATAACCACTATGCTTCCCTCGCTAGTAAAAGAGAATTTTTAAAATTCTGTACAGTTTAGACTTAAGGCCTAGGCATTACACAGGCCTAAGCCTTAGGTGTGCATGTTTAAAGCAAAATAATCTTTTGTGGAGCATTATGATTAACGTAAAAGATTAGGTATATCTATTTATACTTCAATCAAAACATAATTTAATCAGGTCAAGGTACCCACTATCGTTCGCGGATCAATCAAAGTAGATAAAGCAATTTACATAAGTAATTAAATAATATAGTACCTACAAAGTTATTCTTGTTTTTAAACTTCATAAATTATTTATGCATGACTCGGTGGCCTAGTGGCAAAACGCTCAACCCGAACATCCTGGGTTCAATCCCAGGTCGGGCAAAGTCTGCTTCGGATTGGATTGAAGCATACCCATTAATAGTAGGTAGGCTATTTACTTAGGTACCTGCTATATATAATTATTTAACAAACATCGATTATACCTACTGGTTGTCAGAAAATCCCCTTGAATAACTTTGTAACTGTTGTCAATGTTATTTTCAACGTTTATTTTTGTGGCTGAATAAAGTGTCATTTTTCATATTTTTTAACGCACTGCACTTCTTTGTGTAAATATAAATTTATTTATAATATACAATATTTTTTGTTACTGCTTATGGATACCGGCCACCAGAAGGGCAGCAAAGTTTTGTGGCGGTTCTCCTGTCCCTCTGATCGAGGGCAAAATCTGGCTGGGCGAGAGGATCCTGGAAGAATCACATCCAATTATGAGAAATTAACGTGGGGTGGAGCTAGAACAATAAATAAGCTTCAAACTAAGTCACAACTCATATAATACCGAGATTACTACAATGTTTCGATGGAAGTAACTGTTAGCAAGACATGTGGCACGAATAAAAATGTATTTATTATTATTGACGTACAAATTTGGAAATATTCGCTCAACCACCTGTACAAATTAAATACCAGACAACGTTTTCGCAAGCAAAACCAATACTTAGCTTGCACAGGAACCGAACGACTTGAATAATTCATAATAATTTATGTAATTGTTTTCCGTGAAAGTATTTCGATGTTCAAGACTTACCGTTAATAATGTAATGACTTAACGTTGCAGAGAAATTACAGCCACACGTAATATTTTATATGTTGGCCCTACTGACCAACGCAACGGGCAAATTGCAGGGCTTCCAAAACTGACAACACAATCATTCCCCTACATATATGTATGTATGTGTATTCCCCCAGGGAATAAAGTACTGTCCAACAAAGTTCTGTATTGACGTGGACGTGTGCCGGCCTGTCAAATGTTTTAATGTAACCAATGATCCTCCCCGCTTTCACGAACATTATAAATTTAATATACAAAAAGCAATCAAAACGAACCTGCTTATTTTTAGAAGTCATGTTAGAAATGGTTATTAATTTACAGTATTATTTCGTACTTCGCTCTTCTTGTTTTCTATACATGGAAACAAATTTGTGTCCTAATTAAACGATGAGTAGATGCAGAAAAAAATGTTTCAATTCAATTTGAAAGAACTTGTCTGCGCTTTGACCTTCAAGTATTAAAAAATGAAAAGAACATAAAATTAGATATGTACATGTAAAGTAGGTATTATGTAATATTAGTTATCATTCTGTTTTTTTAAACTTGCTTTATTATAAATAATGTAAATGTAATGTAAAAAAAATAAAATTCTATAATATAATAGAGTAAAGTTATGAACGGGATTCTTACCATGTTTATTATTGGTGAGTATCCGATGTTCTTTATTATAAATGAATAAAGTTACAAAAATAACATCTTTTAAAAGTATTTACAAAAAAAACTTTAAAAATGCACATTATAACATTTGCTTCTAATGTCAGTTCCTATCACAGAACTTGTGTTCTGTGGTTCCTATTATGACCGCGTTCGTGTAGAATTGCAGACTACAGAGCTAACACGGTCCCTGATTGTATTACCTCCCTCGTTAAACTGCGCGATTATGATACTTGGCTCGACTCTTTATGTTCTTGGAAAATTTGTCTGTTGACACTAATTGCATTTAAGTATTAACATTATAAAACATTACAAGCAACGGTGCTAACTCTTAAACCTTTCGTCGTAGATCTACTTAAATAGCTATATAATTATATATCAAAAGGTTTGCCCATCTTTGTATTAAAAATTACCTACCTTTTTGTTTTTATAGATAAAATGCTTTATTTCTCACACTATAGGTAATACCGATAACTAAAACGTAAATTTTTAATACAAAGGTACCCTAATCTTTTGAAACCTTGGTCAACTGTTAGAAAAATTACAGGTAGGGCACCAAATACAAGCAAAATTATAAATAGGTCGTAATAATAATAATTATAGGAGATAGGTACCTACTTAAAGTCAACCTACACCCGCTTCAGTTAATAAATCTTACTTTTCCCCTTCAAAAAATTCAAATTAGCATAATACCTTACGTCTGAAACGAATATTAGGGCAGAGTAGGTTCATCCCCTTTTCCTCAGAGGAAAAGGTTTGTGAAGTTTCCTGTTCTAACTGTTTATGAGAAGCAAAATTCGTCCATTACGAAAATTGGTTTAAAAAACAGTGAACCGTTACAAAACCATCTTCAATTAAATTCAGAATGTTTGAAATTATTGTTAAATGAATATCATCATCATCAACATCATCATCAACATCATCATCATCCGTCATCATCATCATCATCATCGACATCATCATCGACATCATCATCAACATCAATATCATCATCAACATCATCATCAACATCATCATCATTATCAACATCATCATCAACATCAACATCATCATCAACATCATCAACATCATCATCAACATCATCACCAACATCATCATCAACATCATCATCAACATCATTATCAACATCATCATCATCATCATCAACATCATCATCAACATCATCATCATCATTTTCGGACACTAACTTATCTCGAGTTGTCCCAATTAACAAAGACACGACCTTTGAACGGGGAAGCGCTAGAATGTATTAAAAATATCCGATAAAACGTTTGACATCATTCATCAACCTGCGTAGACGACTCTTGAATTGACGTCCTAATTGGTAATTTAAACAATCAATTGCATTTAATATCTTACGTTATGGATAAGAAGTGATATAGTACCTACTTCATTTTTTATATGTACTAACTATTATCTATCGCATCATGCAATGCTCTGAGATTCCATCGGTAGCTGAATGGCGAAGCGCACGTTTGGATATCCGGAGGTCAATTTCCAGTGGGGCAAAATGTGTTTCGGATTTTTCGTTACGTAGCTCGGGTTTCCTTATTATATAAACATCCAAATTGTAGCGATGACCTTATTTTAATGATGAAGGACTTTATCCAGCAATAGGACAGTATACCTACAGGCTGTTCGTATTACTGTACTACTTTACTAATTAATTATCATATACTAACACTTAGCGTATCTTATTATTAATATGGTCACCCCTCCGAGGACCCGATATTAAGAACGTTGCTTAGCACACACGATCGCGACTCGAACGCACTAGACGCTGCCCCAACAAGCAAATCCTACCACTCATCGGTTCCTAATATTCCTAATAGACTAATATAATAATATATATTATTAGTCCATGCTAATAACAAATCGTAGAGTTAAAAAATAGCTGCAACCCAAATGTGGGGTAATTAAGTTAGTATGCCTCCTGTACTGTAATTATCCCGCCCGCTCCGTGCCGAATCCTTGAAATCACGAAATCATTTCTGCATTGCGGCAGAGCCCTGCATGTTCGAATAAAATTGGCTTTAGTATTGCCTGAGTATTTATTATTCCCTAACGGGGAAACACTTGTGCTTTACCTTAGCTGATGAAACATATCACCCAGGTAAATTCAGCCTATTACTTGGGACATCAAAGCGGCTCGTAAACCTCAAACACAGTCTTAGGAAGAGCCTGCATTACCTTTGGTGCCAAAGTACCAAACGCACCAACCATTGCTAAAAACTCATGTCATTCCTATTGATTCCTATTGGATATGTCGCTCTTGCGTCAGATCATTTCGTGATCAAAAACTATATGTATTTCAGACTTCTTAACTGTTTCTGTGACTACTGGTTAGAACACCGGTTTCAGACTCCAAGGTACCGGTATCGACTGCCAGCGGGGGTTTCAAATAAATGTCCGCAGTTTAGTTTATGACAGAGCTTGTAGGTCCGCTTGGTTAACTACCACCCTCGCATTCAAGTCAGTCGTCTATCTGTAATAAAAACGTTAGTAGCATTGCTATGTTCGGACATTTAGAAATCCATATACATAAGACAAGCGATCAGAAAAAAGGACAGAAACCAAAAATATGTCAAAAATATTTTAGATACAAATATCTAGGCGTCATTATCGTTTATTGTGAAGTGAATTGAGGTTATATCCGTCACACGCCGCCTTTCCGCCCATTTGGCTGACACCCGCCGCCCCAATTAACTGGCGCGACCTCGGGGAGGGTAGAGGCCCAAAGTGCACTTTGGAATGATCTACGAACTTTGAAGGTGGAAATTGTATCGTTCGTTCAAAATTGGCACCTATCAAACAGAGATTATGAACACTTTGAAAATTTAGCGTTCCATTTTAACCTAAGTTTTTAACGGGGTCTAACGTAAACTAGTTACTTAGTATAAAGGTGTCCTAAGTATATTTTCCTACCTTTGAGTAACCCCGTGACCACGATCACGATAAGTCAAAGTCAAAATCATGTTATTCAACATAAGCCTTCACATCACAGGCACTTATTGACGTCAAAACCATAAAAACAAAAAACAAATAAAAAACTAAAAAAAAATTAGGTTAAACTACTGAATCCACTAGTTCGGATTTTGGGAGAGCCTTCGACCGAGAAGAGCTGGCAAGACACTCAGGAGGCTTATTTCATTTTCTCCATCTTTTCAACCAAGGTAAGTAAAAGTAAAGGTATACATAATATACTAATGTTTGGAGATTATGAATATAACAGATACAATGAAATGTTAGGTTACAATACAATCAATAGCTAATACTAGCGACCGCCGAATCCCGTGAACTCGAGGGATTGGTTTATTTGATATATTTTCTTAGTAAATGTATCATCATCATCATCATCATCAGCTCATTTTATGTCCCTACTGCTGGGGCACGAGCCTTCCCTATGGATGGATAGAAAGAACGGGCCATAAACCACCACGCGGACCAACGGCTTTACGTGCCTTCCGAAGCACGGACGAGCTCAAGATGATACGTTTTTGGTCACCCATCCGATGACCGGCCTTTGCGAAAGTTGCTTAATCTTAGCACTCGCAGACCGAGCGCGTTAACCACTGCGCCATCGAGCTCCTCGATTTGAATGTATTTAAAGAAACAATATGCCAAAGTTCAAGTTTGTAGGCTTTATGACTCCTAAACTGAGATATCGAGTGTTTGACCAAATACGATTCCCGTCTGTTTACGAGTGTTCTTAAATAGATAAGAAAGTAAAAACAAAACTCAACATTTAAATCTACTACCTACATGATTCTTTTGAACTGAAATGTACTATATACTGATCGCTAAAGTCATCTCTTCATCCGGTATAGGTTTATATTCAGAATATTCAAGGGAGCGGTACTCCGCTTGAAAGAGATTTCACTTCAGACCCAATTTTGGTCGCTATTAAAGCCACTTTAAACTGCTCTACATAGCCTTTCATTACCAGTAATTTAATGAACTTGCTCCAAACGTAAATAACAATGATACCACCACAAATGGCTTTCCAGATATAGGTCCCTTAACTCAATTAGCAGTAAACAAACCAACCGATCTAGTGGACAGAACAATGAATGCTCGTATATTATTTTGTCTGATTTCTGATTAGCTACACTTCATTCACAGGTCCAAGTATTTCAATCAAACCGTTTGGTCGATAGGCAGGCATTTAAAACGGGCATTTAAAACGGGCATTTAGTTTGTTTTTTATGGTATTTCATTATTAAATTTAGATTTGTTGTTGACAACGGCTATAAAATAAACACATTGGCTTAAGTTGAAGCTGAAGAAGTTTTAAGTAAAACTAAGGGACTCTACAGTCAAGTGCAGAAGTAAAAGATATACCTAATTCAATAAAAACCATAACAAACATATGTTTTACATACGACACGACATCTTAGAAAAACGTATCAAGTGCTACTAAATAGGCCCCACATCAAACAATAGCTACCTAATGATATTACATCATTAGTTAGCTATTGTTTGCTAGGTTTAACATTTCGTTGTAGTAGTAGTTGTAGTAGTAGTAGTAGTAGTAGTAGTAGTAGTAATAGTAGCTCTAACCTAATCTATGGTAAAACCGTATCCGTCACTTTTTTGATAATAACGTAAGAGCTACAGCATGTGGTTCAAATAGTTATATTAGTTTAATATTAAAAATAAAAAAAACAAAATACGCAACTAAATTTGCGTTAAAAATTATATACTTAAACAAAACAAAAACCTTTTATTAGTTTAATTAATATCTGCTTAAATCTAAATCTTACTTTTCACAATATTGTGTTTGTAAAAACCATTGAATAACTGTTAATCCTTTGAAGTTGATAGAGACATAACAATGTTTCAAGCAGCATTTAACTACATCGAGATGTAAGATCTGTTTACAAGCTAAGTATAAAAGTAATAGTTATGAATACACACAGATAGTAGCGAATAGTATATAAATTACTAGTAATTTCCACATAAAATAATGCGGGTACTAATGTAGCCATACACGTAGTACTATCAGATATACATAATTATTCTGTGCAAAACCAAGCAAATCTTCACGAATGTAATTCTTAAGACGTCATCTTAATATTAATCTCTGACTTTATTAAGCCGCACATAACATATGTAACTATAAGTTTATAATAATAGCTTATGTCATTTGGAACTTAACCAGCACAGAGAAAGAGAGAGAAAGAAAAAGAGATGGCTTTTTTAACTTTATAGTGATAATGGCGTTAGCATTTCGATAATATTGATAATATTGTTCCTAAAACTTGGATTACTGCTTCGAAACATTTGTAGTTTGATATCAAACCGTACAGTTTGATAACAAACTATTTTATTGAGCACACTTTATTATGCTGATAAGCTATTTCTACAATAATAGGCAATATTGTGATAAACACTAGCGCGATAAACCATAGGTAGCAAATCTAGCCCAGACAACGTCGTTTAGATTTAGAATACAGTTTATGGCTAGTTCTGTAAGCTTGGAGTCTACTACAGGCGATCCTGAAAATCATTTGGGTCCGGGTCAAGGTCTCGAGATAAGCCTAACTACCTTTGTGCGGCAGAGAATCCTTTTACAAGGCTGCAGAAACACTTAGGTCTTTGAATAGATGTTCCACCCATGGGAAAGAATAACATTAGTCTAAATTCTATCATGCCACGAGTCCACGACTCTGCGGGACGTTGAAATGCTTTGTCTCAAAAAGAAGTGATCTTGATTTTAGTATGCCTTTCAAAAATATTAAAAAATAATCTACTGGATTTTCTCAGGTTGATTGATTGATTGATTTTTGTTGATTATTTCTTTGATTGTAATGTGAAATGTAAGCGTGTTTTTATAACGCATGTTGTGTTCTTCTGTAAAACATTTTATAAAAGTTTAAGTACCTATCATCACCATCATCATTACCAGCTCATTTTTAGGGTTCCTCAAAAGGAAAAAACGGAACCCTTATAGGATCACTTTGTTGTCCGTCCGTCTGTCTGTCTGTCTGTCTGTCTGTCAAGAGTCTTTATCTAGGGAACACGTGGAGGTATCGAGTTAAAGTTAAAACTATATACTCAGGTCTGCGGTCCCAAACTTCTAAGTTAACGAAAAAAAAGATACGGCCGTTTATGTCGCAAAAAACGTATATTTCGACTCTCTCAAGTGAATCAAAATTCATAGGGTACTTGCTTACCTAGAACTATGAAGTTTAGCAAGTAATATCGTCTTATACTACAAGTACGGGGAAAAATCTGTAAACTATACATATTTAATTAAATCACAAAAAAACAGGGTCTTTATGCAAGGACAAGGGTCCAAATTTTGAAGTAAGTTAACCGTGTCATGTGGGCTATCGTATGAAAGGGCTTCATTTGCACAAGCTTAAACAGATTTTTAATTATTTTTATGATGTATATATAGTTTTTGATACCCATAAATTTGTACGGAACCCTTATTATGCGAGTCCGACTCGAACTTGTCCTGTTTTTTAAGTCTGCACAGCTGGAGCAAGAGCTTTGCCTATGGATAGATGGGGAGAACGGGCCATAAACCACTACGCAGTCCCAGTGCAAATTGGTGGTTGATAACGACTGCTAATGCAGCCGGGACCAATATTTAATGCTTTTGAGTCGTAATGAATGTGAAATGTATTTAACGTTGAAGAACCGAAATAAATAACTAGCTTTAGTAACTATGGTGTAAATCTAGTCATCTCGCGACTAATAGCGGCCCATTAGTTCGCGTCGCTTACGCATTTTTCACCTGCACACATATAATCAGCCTCAGAAACACCCATTCGTATCCATTACGTCATTTGTGCGTCGATGTGTGAACAAAAGTAATATGGGAGTTAACTAGCTCATTGTTAACGGAAAGGGCCATTTCTCTTGGGCACTTTCGAAACGGTACGCCCTCTATGGGTGCTCGTCGAAAACTAATGTGAAGTTCGAGTTAAGATCAACGCAGATAGGGTAATAACGATTCTTGCGCAAGTAAGGTAAGCGCATGAGGCGTACCTACGTTTTGTAAGCGATATGAGGCTGTGATACATACGAAACACTATAATGCTGCTTTGTTATTTTAAAATGTTAAAACCGAGGAAGTTTGACTCCTAACTGAGGCAGTTGGTCGCTATCAAATACGATATAACTAAACAATTATAAGAAAATAATAATTTAAACATTATTTTTAAAAAACTTTTTTAAATAATATATTATTTCCTAATGTTTACGCAAGCATTGCGCATTGAAATGTTAGTCTCTCTGTTTCTACCGGTCCCTATAAAGGTTCGAAACATCCGTATTAAACATGAGTAAATTCGTAAAGAGTGTTTCATTTGAACCTTTTTTTAACTTAAATTATTGTTTAATATTTATATGAATATCTCTTTCAAGGTGCATTACCTAAAAATTATAGACACATAATTGGCTAAACGGTGTAAGAAAACAAGCACGAAAAAATTCAGCAGAAAAGCCCCATGTACTTAGATTAGAAGAACAGTCGCCTGATAGAATGTGTCGTGAGTTGAAGATCATCACGAGGGTATTTTAAATATTCTGTCCTACTCATTAAGTTATTCGTAAAAACCCGCTTAACTATTTTCGATCAATTAAAAAAATAGACAACTTCACTTAAATTGTTTTCATCCCAAGTAAGTAGCTTAAGCACTCGTATTATGGAAATCAAGATCAACGACGGTACCACAACCACCACGACACAATATCGAAAGTTTGTTTTTGACATTGACCCGTCCGGGAATCGAATCCGGGACCTCAGAGTTAGCGCCGCCCAAAGTCCGAATTATGTACATTGATCGAAGTTTACTATCGATTAATTAATTCAAACTTTTCGAAATCGTTATTAAGCATATACTCGTAGCAGTTATTCTCTACTTTGGACGCCTTGAAGAATTAATAAAAGAAATTCTGTACATATGTTGCCAAACAATGAAACCTTGTATTGCAGAACTATGAATACAGCTGCCATTACTTCGCATTACCTACCAACACAACAGTCCGTAATTGAAATACGAAACCGTTTCATGCGTACTTTAGCTTTGTCACGTTGATAATTATTTTTCTCGGTAAGTGATACAGTTTCAGTGAACTAGGCCAATCTGTGAGCTCAGTCAACGTGAGATTATGCACTTACTAAGAGACTCTTAAGTAAAGACTCAGGTATAAGTGTGGTAACTTATACCTAAGTCTTTACTTATAAGTCTTTATAAGTAACTAACAAGAAATCAAAGAGTATTTAAGTACTTATAAGTACTTATAAGTACTAACAAGAAATCAAAGAGTATTTAAGGTTTTTCTTTCTCCTCGTCAATTAAGTTATTAAGAGGTACTGGATGGTGTAGTGGTTTGCGCTTTCAGTTTGCAATCATGCAAGATAGGCCACATTCGCAATGTTTGATCACCGGATGAGCAACCAAATTGAAAAACGTCAAGTTCCACAGATGCTTTGAGAGGCACGTTAAGCTTTTATTCGTCTCGGTTATTATTACAAGATGGCAGTCTTTACCACCAATCCTCCGATCGGTCGTGCGTTACGACCCGATCTTCCCATATGATTCTATTCATGTAAAAAAGTCTGAGTCCAACAGTGGGATGTTAATAGACTGATAATTATGATCAAGTTACTTATTTACTCAGTCTAAAACATCACAAGAAAACAAATGAATACAGAATTCATCTGTTTCTGTGCGGTACCCTAATTCTTCTGTATTCAATAGGTATTCATATTGACTGGTTCTTTTATAAAATTTCTGCGAACAAGTATGAGTAATATTGAATAATAATAGCCATTGATACGGTGTGCGTGCCACATGGCGCATTGCCGTATAAATAAACCGCATTAAATCGGCCATCGCAGGAGGAATTGAGCCTCTTGCGATTGCGACGCTAATGCCCAGGGGCTCTATTTTTGAGTCCTTCGCCTCGAGTCGAGCGCTTGGTTCCTACTGATTTTTGTTAGACATTTGACTTTCCATATTTTTGAATCGCTCGACCGCAACGAGTGCCCTCACCAACTCGTTGCAGTCGAGCGACACAAGCAATTGATAGAGTAACCGTCAAAATCAACGCGTTGTGTCAATGTCATGTCACTCGTTTGTTTGTGTCATTGAGAATTTGAAACTGCCCAAATAAGTAAATACAAGCAAAACAGCTTTTCGTGCTGACTACAATAATTACTACTACTTTGAAAACAACTTGAAAATGAATCTAGAGGAATATTTAGTGCGCCATAGTTATGCAGTTATGCAGTTTGTTTATTTAAGCAGTGTTATTTCATTGCGGTTATTACCGGTTTTCTCTAAATTCTGCGTTGACCAGATAATATCCAACATTTCGTATTATGTTGGCAGCACCGGAAACGAACGATTCAAAAATACGGAAAATCAGCGTCATGCGACTTGGAATACGAACGAATGTGACTTACACAATGTCATACGTGCGATTCAAAAATAGATCCCCAGGTTTATAACAAGAATCGGTGAAGGTTTTAAACCATTTTTTATTTCAGCTAAGTATTTAAGTATATATTTTTTTGGTGTATATGGTTGACTGCATGAATCTCATTTTGATGTTCCCATCCTCACCCCCATGAGTGTCGTAGAAAAAAACTTTTGGAGGAAAAGAAAAGCATGCACTTGTTAAGTTGCCGTTCATTTTAGGTCACTATATAAATTAACGGTGCGTGTAAAAACCAACACAATTGCTTGGAAAAGTACGTTTGATTTATTTTGTATTTGTATGTTTGCTTTGTTTTAAATCTTATTTCCTTTTAATTCGTACTAGTATGCCGTGTAGAAAGCTGTACAAGCTGTCTTCGCATCTAGACTCCGCTTCTGCTTAACATCAGGTAGAGCGGAGTCATTTGCCTATTAATTTATAAAAAAAAAACTACATACTTAACTAGTCGAATGTTCAAGATGTGCCATATTTTTGCCGCACACCTCTACCATATCCACTAAGATGAAGAACTACAAAGACAGTAATCAAATCAAAGTTCTATTTCGATTTTAGTAACAGGCCATCTGGCCCGTTTTGAGGTCAATCGGGTATCGCGAACGCATTATGCCATGTTTATTTCCAATCGGCCCTTGTAACTGGCTGGTTATGTGGTGAGTCAATTTAGAAACGTGCAACTCATAATGCGTTTGGAACTGTTTGGAACGCTCGCCGTAATTAGATTAATTTAAATTTAGAACATTTACATACTTTTTTCATAAATCTTATTAAGAAGTTTTTATCCGTTATAATCGTAACCATATTTTTTTAGGAAAGGATTGGTTATGGCTGTCTTTGGCTTTTACTACAGAGTGACTAGATTTTAAGGGCGGATAAGGCTCCTCAGCCTTAATGACTGAACAACCCTTAGAGGGTTTCCAGAGGGAAATGCATCACTTTATCGTGTCCCTATCCCCTACTAGATTAACCGAAACGTTCGTATCGGTTTAAATAAGAAAACTGAAAACTCATGGTTGTATCTAAAGGCTAGAACCTCGGCAAGGCTTGACCGTGTCGTGGGAAAGCGGAAATCTTAACCCATTTCTATATTTTAGAAAAATAAGATTTTCAATAATACAAAATTCGAATGGGCATTAGAGAATCTATCCCGAGTAAATACTAGCCGCGGTGATCGAGAAAAGCTTTCAGACAATTCCTGAAAAATTAATTAAATTTTATTAGTAGATCGCTCGCTATGCTGACACAATGTAGGTCACTCCAATGTGAAGGTTAATAATAGCTATCTTTATTTCTTAGAAACCCAAGTATTATTATTTAAAGTACGCGTTCGCTCGCACTGCACATTTAAATGATACACATCCTGTGACCACGGACCCTGTAAAGGTTTCGTTTTATTTTTAAATATTTTTCGGGTAAGCACAATGCCTTGATCTCACCTGATGTTAAGTGATGATAAGGCCAATGATGGCTCAACTAGTGAAGCACTGGCTATCTTATCTCTAGCTGCCCGAACACAACAATGCTACAAACATTGATTTTATGGCGACATATTTAGATAAGACGGTGATAGCTAGCCAGGCGGACAAACAAGCCCTACTACCAACCAAACCGAGTACACAAACATGTATCCCCGCGCTTGGAATTGAACCCGGGACCTCCGGGTCTTAGCCACTAAACCACAGAGGCGAAATATCAGGATACAATAAAATAAAATTAAAAAGTACCTAAAAATATTTCGTGTATTAAAAAAAAGAAATATCAAAACAAACGCAACTCATGAAGGAGGTCTTAATGGCAGTTTGTGATACTTTTTTCTTTATAATCTCCATAACAAAAGTATTTTTAAGCTATGTTAAGTACTGGCTGGCACCAAAACAATGTAAAAAACGATAACTTAAGCGGGTGGTCTCCCTCCGGTCGTTTCGTTCGTTTCTTTTGCACTGACAGGCCAATTTCGGAACACTACGGCAACGACGTCGATATAAAAGTAAAGCCTTTTTAATATTTTACGTATTTACGTAAACGGGATTAATGTTTACAGTTACTTGTTTACTTGTTCATAAGTAAGAATCGGTGTAATTAATTTTACTGTATCTTTTATAAAAAATGTATGAAAAGTTGGTTGGATATAATAACGAAGCGCGGAATGTACGAGTATGGTAGTGGCGCCAGTGTTCGACATAGTAACCCAATGTTCGACACCAGTTTTCATCGCCAAAAAACAATATAGAATTTCATTTAAACTTTACAGGAAACAGGAAGTCTGTATTCAATTGTTGCTAACGTCAAAAATCAGCTGTTGACCCTTATTTCTATGATGAAACGATAAAAATCCGATCACTGGCTCCTGTCGAAAGCTGGTGCCATTACTCTACGTATGAAAGGCTTGTAGCAAGCAACTTCTATTTTGGAAATCTGTAGTCACTATACTTCCCGTATCATAAATTAAAACCAATGTGTGCTGACGTGTGTGTGTACGTACGTGCATGTATGCACATAAGCAGTAATGTGTGAGTTTCATTGTATATGTATAAAGATGTGTATTTTTGTTTGTATGTTTGTTTGTAGGGTTTTGGTCTGTGGCTTAAATTCATTCGTGCAAATGTAAGTTATTTAAGTCAGATTGTATACTGATTATTGAACACGAGCATATTATGTTGTCAAGTGCCTTTTTTTATTCTTAATATGTACCTAGTTAATGAATTAGTCTAAGTTGTGGAATTCTCTAATTGGCTTAAGTATCTTAAAATAAGTAAGTTAAAATGTGTTTGTAAAAAAGCTGTAGAATTTCCTAAATAAATAAATAAAAAAAAATAAAAAAAGTGTATCTCTCGGAGTTTGTTTTTTTTTGTTAATAAAAGTCTTGTTCTCAACATGAACTTTTAATTAGGGGGGGGTTCGAATCGCACTCCGAATACAGCCAAACTATTGACAGATCCTGAAGTCCTGAAGCTGAAGAAGGTATTCTGATGATGCACTGAATGAAACTCTTGCTAGTTTTAAACTGATGTCGGTTTAATCCAATATCACAAAAAAACGCACGCGCCGTAAGTTGCAAATCTCAGTTCTAACAATGAGTGATATAGCATGAGACCTTTCTTTCTCTCTGAGTCGCGTTCAGAATTACAATTTTAATGTAATCCTGAATTACAATATAAAAAAATGACACCTGTTAATTTTAATTAACACAGATATTCCTTAACTTAAATCCTACAGTGGATACAAGAATCCTTGTAGGTACCAAGAAGAAATTGCAACCGAATTTTCCGGTGATATGTTATCGTATTGTAGTGTGCCATATATTGTAAGTACTTGTAGTATTTGTAGTACAGCTATTACATCCATCTACATACATCAAGTAAAAAGCAAAACAAGAACAAAATTGTACCCGCTCCAAATAAGCACTTTTAGTGTGAAATCACAAACACGCTATCAGAAAAAGGCAATCGGAAACAACACAATTTACAGCTTAATTTGGAATGAAACGTGTGAGATTAAATAAGTGAGTGTGTGCCTTTACGTTCACCGACAACCGACAACGTCTCAATTCGCGGAGACGTCGCATGTCCGCGTAATTAAGGGGCCTTACACATTACGGTGTCCCTTACAAATTTTAAGTTTCATTTTGAAAATCGCATAAATTTTGTTTATTGATAAACATTTTTTTATATTGGGTACCAATCCGTCTCGATATTTCAGTTTAATGAAGATTTATTTCTCATAAAAACTTTGCAGTTTGCTTAAAATAAGATACAAACATAACATAACTAGAAATACGGGAAAAACCACTTATCAAGTAAGACGGCGGAAGGTCATTTGACCTATTACATATAAAATTATGTTTACCTAATAAAAAGTCTAAAGTTTATAAGTTAAATTACGAGTATAGGTACACACGGTAGCTATATAAAAAGTCTATATAAAACAATTTACTCTCCAGCTTCTAATTTTATCCTTAATTAAGCTTAGAAAGTTGCATTACAGTAAGCTTATTGATTTAAAAACTAACTCATATTAAAATAAATTATTTTTATGTTTAATGTTATTTTTATAGTGTTGCAATAAAAGTATTATGCATCTATCTATTTAACTCTGTAGTTTGTATGGAACACTCTAGTGTGTAAACCCTTTTATTGCACGAGGACCATCTCGTTGGGACCAACGTCGCTTGCCGCCTGACGCCCGTGTGATACGCGCGTCACAATAAATTCAGAAAGAACCGACCAAATATTTGGGTGAAACAAAAATAAGCTGCCGGGCCGCCGTCTCTCGTAAAGGATGTCACGACTTGGACATCTGATATTGCTAAATTTTATAAACGCAAAAGCTTTTATCTTGTTAAGAGTACCGTGGGTGAACGAAGGAATCCTTTTGAGCGAAACGTCCACAAGAATTGTAATAAAGATTCCATTTTGAATTTTTACTATTATCAAACGTTACGTCATTTATTGATCCATTTTTAAAATGACAATATTCTCTCTCTCTCTCTCTTAACCACGATTTGAGTTTATAGCATAAACATTTTTTTTAACTGAGCCGTTATTAGCCGAGCTTACGGAACGTCTAATGTGAAGCGGCCACCGCAACCCGTAGACGCTAGCGACAACAAATCACCAAAGGCATGTACCAAACTTTGTGGGAATTAAAGCCTTTTCCTTCTTCTACTTTTAAGCCCTGTTTTTTCACTGGATCTAATACCACATGAATAAAATATCACTAATACCCTTCAAACCGGAACACGGAAGTTCAAAACAATAAATGCCGCTTGGCGACAGAAATAGGTACGCCTTCCAGTTGGATACAGATCATAATTCTCTCACATCGCAATTAAGTAAAAACATTCTCGTAGCTACTGAAGTAAGTGCTGAAGAAATACCTTAAATTATTTATTAGTTTCTTCCGGCTACCTACTTGTAACTGACGTAATTACACTTAGTTCAATAAACTCTTGTACCTATAAAAACGAATGTCATTTGTCTTTCGTGGATCGTGGACTAATGAAAAATGGTGAAAGTCATAAAACATTATCCGTGAGAATGCATTCTCATATTATTTACAACAAGCAATTCTTTTGTTACGAGCCTCCTATTAACTGATATTAGTTCTACTCTAATGCTTCGCTGGATCATTCCGAGTTCATTAAGAACCTACATACATTGAAGGTTACTATTGTAAACTCATAATAAGTTTCGTAGAGGTCTAAAATATAATTATCTATGTCCCCTTAATTTTTACGAGATAATTCCGTCAATTACATTCTGGATTGCAATGATTTACAAATCGTTATTGCATGTTGACTATTATTATCATTATCATCATCATCATCATCATCATCATCATCATCATCATCATTATTATCATCATCAGCATCATTGACATTATCATTATTATCATCATCAGCATCATTGTCATCATCATTATTATCATCATCATTATCACCATCATCCTTATCACCACCACCATCATCATGATCATCATCATCATCACCATCATCGACATTATCGTCGTAATCAGTCAATAAACAACCCACTGCTGGGTTCACGGCTTCCTCTATGCACATGCGGAGATGGGGCTTTAATCCACCACTGTGGGTTTGCGGGTTTTAACGACTGCTATCTTATGACTACAACGGGTTCAACGGCTTAAAATGCCTTGGGATTGTAGCAGCTGTTGTTGTAGCTTATTAAAAAAGCTTTATAACTGAATAACGGCAAGTCACATCACTAAAATTGGTTTTGAGTGTTTTTAATTAAGTCTAGCCTAAATCCTGCCATTGCTATCTCAATCAATCGAAACACGCGCTGCCAAAACAGTGAATAAAAGTTTTTGAATGATCTATTTGGACTTAACAACAATTTCAATTAATTTGGTTCCGTACACCAAAAATGTTAGATAGAGAATAAGGTTAGAGCAGATATATAAATACTTATACAGATTTAATTTATGCTACATTGATGGCCAGTATGTATATAGTAATAAAATCACTTATTTGAAAATGTAGGTAATGTAGCTAATATAATTCGTTTTGTAACGTCGAAACCTTTTCTAAACAGGATGATTGGTTGTCATGGTCGTCATAATAATTTAATAAAACACTGTCCAGTTATTAAAGTCCAGTTGTCCCTATCTACTGACCCTGATAGGTAGGGTATGACAGCTGGAACTACGGGTCCGGCTGTCTTTAAGAGTTCTAGAGTACCACGCGAGTTCTGGATCCTAGGCCCCCTGCCGGTTATGCCTTCGCGGGCGTCTCCGGCAGGCCCCGGACATGGGTTGGACTCATAGTGGCTATGTGGTTAGCTGTAGAAGTAGGAATGTTCGTCTGCCTGGTTGAGGTCTGGCCAGGCTTCCATTTCGTGCACAGTAGCGGTCCAGAGGGGGCCCGAAGCGAAAGGATCTGCGGGGCACGTTAGTTGTCCATAATTGGTTGTTCTGCTCGGTGGTTTTCATTGAGTAGGCTTCCAACATCTCCAGCACTAGTCTGGAGAACCAGTAGAGGCGCCCGCTAGAAGCAATGTCTCCGGTTGAGTAGTGGACTATACGTGTCCACGAGGCAACTAGCTCGAGACACTAGTCTTAAAAGTACCGGATGAAGAATGTGTTTCGGCGTGTCCTAACCTGGCGTTATGACCTGACGTAGATGCTCCCTTGTGCTTGCGTAAGGATATCGGACACCTTTAACTTTATAACCGTTAGGTTGGTAGGGGGTGTCAGTATAAACTTTAAAGTAGTGTGTAGCGGGGTCCAGTTATTACGTGTTGATAAAATAGCCCAGTCAAAATTCCTATCTTTTATCATCCTCCAGTCTATAATCGTCCCTCTGGACGGACCTTAGCATGGACCAAACCCTCACACTGGTCTACCGCATATTAGTGATTGCCATTGATGCTATCACTCAAAGCGCGTTGGTTGTATTTATAATAAATAAAACAAGTTGTTAATAATTTATGTCATAGAAATTAAGCGTTCAGGAACTCCAAACCGAAATGCTAACAAGAGATCGATTATCGACTTTTTCAATCTGAACGTATCACGTCGAAATCGTGATGTTGCCGCACAAAAAATCCGCTGGTCATAAGGCGATTAGCGGCTGCCACAAGTGCACAATAAAACGGGCACATGGCTTAAGAAGTTTTTTATTTACTACTCTCTTGGTGCGGGCTTAAATCGACTGTATTAAAAAGCGAGCGAAGTCAATAGTTTTAATTTCAAAAAACGATTAGACTAGTTTGCGATTTACGTTTTCACTGTGCGAGTGCTTTAGATTTAATGATTGGAGCTGCATAAAATTTTGCGAGCATCGCCCACCTGTAGTACTATGAACATTATGTTTAAGAGCGTTTACGCCGCACACTAGCGCCACTAATGAAAAAAAAAACATATCTAGTAATTAGAGATAGAAAATCAAATTATGCTCAACAAACTATTTGAATGAAGTAATTTAGCAATTTTACGGCACCTAATGAATTAGTTAAATAAGACGTTACGGCCACTTTTAACTATAACGCCATATTTAACTAAACCATAACATGTGAGGTGTTCATTAGGTGACGTAAAATTGCTAAATTACTTCATTCAAATAGTTTGTTGAGCATAATTTGATTTTCTATCTCTAATTACTAGATATGCTTTTTTTTTCATTGGCGGCGCTAGTGTGCGGCGTAAACGCTCTTAAGTTTTATTGCAAAAAAATATAAATATTTGATTTATGTATTTGTAATATTTTCATTAATTGCATAAAAACATGTTAGTTAACTTACGTTGTCTTAATGGGACAGAAACATGTTATGATAATTTAAATTGCTTGTAGTGTTTAGACAACATACGAGTAGGTATACATACATACTCCCACGTGCTTCTACTTTTTAGACTAATTGATACATAATTTAATAAACCCACTTAGTATCAATTGTACTTGCTATCAATTTCTATAATTTTATATCAAAAAAATTGTTTGAACGAATCATGTATAGTCAAATCATGTATCTTTTTAATAATATACCTATTCAAAGATGTCGATTTACCTAAAAACTAATACGGTTTATACAAGTAAGTGAGCCTTCTTTCCCTCGCTTTTTGCAGCTAGCAGATGCCTACCAGTTCCGGGTCATTCGGAGCAAATCGACGTTTTTGTCGGCGTTGTTATAATTAAAGCACGATTTCCGACATGTTGACTGGCGTGCTTCATAATGAAAAAGTGTAGGTAACTATAATCATAGTAAATGGTACAATTTCGTACAATCAGCGCATAAGATAAACTTTATATGTCAGAGTTGGCAAACGAGCTATTGAGTCTGATCCGATCCGAACCCCTCCGGAGAATCTACTAGGAAACGGGGGGACACTTGCGAAATGACATTCCCTCTGAAGGCGTTCGGTCACACGACTGGAACCGTTTAAGTTTCTCCATACCCTCAAAGACCGGTGGACGCTAAAAAGGCCGAGTGAGGCCATCGACGAAGTCTCTCAAAAAGAGCTGGGCTGGGTCACCTAATGTAAAGTAATCACTACCACCCATGAATTACCGCAACACCAAAAGAATCGCAAAGGCGTAGTTTTACCGGTTTCCTTTGTGTGGGACTGAATTTCCAATGGCCTTTTTCTTTTTTATATTATTCATTGCAAATACTCCGTTCTACCTGCTAGACAAAAGCAGAGTCCAGATGCGAGGATAGCTGTGGAGGAGGATTGTGCCTA
The DNA here is from genome assembly GCA_947562085.1 of Eudonia lacustrata. Taxonomy (NCBI): domain Eukaryota; kingdom Metazoa; phylum Arthropoda; class Insecta; order Lepidoptera; family Crambidae; genus Eudonia; species Eudonia lacustrata. The sequence continues at coordinate 14,782,870 of OX387312.1, read as the reverse complement.
ACTAGCCGTCTTCACCTTGCCGACCTGCAAATTGCTTCTTCACTAGGGTTTATTCCCGGGAATACTAATAATTTTAGGTCATTGTTCCCGGGAAATTCGGCTCGAGAAGTCGAGAAATCTCAAATTAACTTACAGTTTTGAGAAATATCTTTTTAACGGTCTTTTTGTCATCCACTCTTTGAATAAAAACGTTTTTTCATTGTTTACTTAAGGGTGCGCCGTCCATAAGTGACATGTGTCATATGTTTTATTTGAAATGTCGTCGTCCATATTTATTTGATGCCGCGCGGCCATACTAATTTTGTATGGGGAATTTAAGGTGCTTAATAAAAAATAATTATTTAAATAACCACTTGATGAATCGAAAATGTAGTCTAGCAATTTGTAGTTTATCCATTGATGATTGTTTAGACAAAATCAGAGGTACAATAATTTAGATAAACTATAAGAAATCTACTAAACGCCGCCACTCGTTTTCATGATTTTTGCCCAACTTAAAATTATATTGTAGAAAAAACTATAGCGTGTTATGAATTTATGGTTCTGACAAATTGTAAACACGTTCCCTATGATACTAAATATATATTTTGTTCATTTAATACGATAGTATTTTCAATTATATCTACTTAACCGTAACTGCATTTTTGGCATTTTTTTGTCGGCGTACCCTTAAATATCTATCTTAAGGTAGTGTATTACGTACTATTAAGTATGTTGAATTTTTCTTAGGTATAAGTTATAATACTCAAACGCCAAATTCTAGTGCTAGAGATATAAAAATTTAAATTTTATTTAGTTAAACATTTATTTGTTGGCGGATTTGTTAACTTTTAAGAGCGATTATGTTGACTTTATTGGAGCTAATGTATTTATGGGAGATTGTGTTAATTTCAGAAGAAGCTATGTTGATTTTTTAGTGAGATTAGGTACATCGATTTTAAAAATAGATTACGTAATAAACAAATGTGATTACGTATTGTGTATGTTTCATAGCTGTAGTATGAGGTCCTATCTCTTTGGTCTGTTTTGTTGGAATACAAAACATTTCTGTTTCAGAAATAAAAATGTGTAAAAGTGTCAGTTGGTTGTCGTAAAAAGAAAATCATCATCATCATCATCAGCTCATAAAGTCCCCACTGCTGGGGCACGAGCCTTCCCTATGGATGGATTGGGAGAACGGGCCATAAACCACCACGCGGGCCCAGTGCGGATTGGTGGTTATTAACAACTACTAATGCAGCCGAAAAAAGAAAATAAATAAATAAAGAAGACGATTGTTAAAATCTATCATCAGTTTGTCAGTGCGTGAAAACTTTATTTACTGTATTACTGTTATTGTTTTAAAATGCCAAGGAGAAGAGGACCTGACTTAGGTCGCGATGTCAATCAAATGTGTAACGAGCTAACTCACATGCAAACCGCACTGACGACCAGCGAGAGACAGATAATGATAACATTAGTTTGTATGGCAGAATTGCGTTCCACAGTGAATAATAATGAAGTAGATAGGCTTAGAATGGAACGAGTTCGGGCACACCAAACACAACAACAGCGAGCACGAGTGTACGATACAATGAAATAGAGCGATTCCGCAGACGAAGTGCTCCTGTAAACCTGGAACGAGTAGCATTCCACTACGACCCGGAAATATATTATTGTGCCGTAACAATTGAGGAAATGACAACCATTTGTCAACATTGTAAAGCGTTAAAATACAGCGGTGAATCTACTAGATTATGTTGTGTTGGTGGTAAAGTAAAATTGCCACAATTAATAATTTATCAAAAACAATAATTATGGTATACTACCTTGAAAGTGGGCTTGAAATTTTCCTGTACAATATGCGTTGCGCCAAATGACGTCATTTTATATTTTTGGATGTTGGCCAAGAAATGTTTAGAGTAATTTCCCACCCCAGCCGATAATGTTTAAGTTTTGACCATATTTTTCACCAATACATGTAGGTGAAACGAAGTTCACCGGGTCATCTAGTTCTTTAATAAATACTGAAAAAGCAAAAATCACGGAATTTTTCGATTTCCCGAGAATTGCCGGGAAATAGGGCTCGAGAATTCTTGAAATCCGATAAATTAAAAACCTCAAGAAATCATAAACCCTATTTTTAACACCTCGCTTTACAGCGCTTTATTGTGAAGTAAAGCGTGTTCTTTTCTATAGAGAAAAGAACACCGAAATGTTTGGTAAATGCCTAAGCTGCCGAACAACGCCGGAATTTTCCTAATTACTGCCACCACTTTGTACTACCATGAAACCTTACTAGATTCTCCGGGGCAAACGGGCCACAGTCGCGGTAACAAGAGCGGATAACCCGGGAACGCCTCTAGAGGTTAGGACCTCAATTCGAATTAGCCATGTCGTGTCGTGGGGAGAGTTTTACTAGTAAGTAGGTACTTATGAATGTGTATATACTATACTACTCTTTCAATATTCGACATGCGTATTTTAATAATTTTACTCAGAAATTTTGCTGATTCAGTATTCCTGCCAAGAGACTACAGCATGGGTCAAGAAAAGAGTTTCGTTCATCAAGAAAACTTTTTAGATTGTGATGGCAAACCTAAATTAAGAACACGATCGCAAATCAATTTTTTATCTCGCCGTCAACCTTATCAAAATGATAATAATGCTGAAGGTAGAAGCTCGCTTTCCAACAACAACTAAAGACCGGCTATGTTTTAACACCTATCTGTAGAAAAAAAAGAAGGATCCCAACATTGTTGTTATAGCGACAAACTTAGATATGATGGTCTAGCTAGGCGGACTTGAAAACAGCCCAGCAAAACTACCAACTAAACCGCAAACGATATGGTTCCCCTATTGGGTATCGAACCCGGAAATCTCCGAGTACTGCGTCTTTACCACTAGACCGCAAAGGCGATTAAAAGTAATGCTCCGAGTAAAGAGGTTTTAACCCTTGGTTGCAATCGACTATAAGCTACGATGACTGTTTTCCATCAGACGGTAACAGTAAAGTTTATATTGACTTAAAAGGTATAAAAAACAATCAAGCTTGGATATAACACATTACCTGAGGTAAAAGTGTTCTGCTACCAATTGTGCGTTGTTCATTAAACCTTACAAGGAAAATTCGAACACGTGGGCCAAAAGACATTAATAAACGACACTGCGCACATCACACACAAAGGCTCATTACCCCAATCCGGCTAAGTGGTCACTTTTAGAAGACGATCTCGTTTATTATTAAACCCTTTAAGGCAGTTGTGTGGTGTGGCTAACCCGGGTTTACGGTTATTGCCGTTAATTCAGGCGGGGGCCGTAACGAGAGGTAAGTTAATGAGCAGAAGTGAAAGCATTGACTACCAGCACTAATTAATACCAGCTCACACGATGCCGCATGTCAGCTGTTGTCTTCGAGAAAATAATTATGACATAAATTTAAGCACTTCGTATGCAATTGCTTGTAAGTGTTTATTGAAACTACTTATAATCATTATGATCAACCATGATTGGTTGATGGGGAGATCATACCATAACGTACTACGCTGACTCAATGCGGATCGGTCTGATTAAACGACCGCCATTATAATGCCAAGCAACGGCTTGAAGTGAACACCGAAAAACGAAAAAGGTCGGCGTATTTTAAATGCAGTCCCTCAAAGGTTTTGGTTAAGGATGCGGAAGGAACACCGTTTTTCGCGCTGAAGGAGTGTGAAAACAATTATGCAAAGCACCAAAACCCCTTTCAGCAAGTACGGCTACAGTCAATGAACTTACAAATATGATATTAAAAGGTACGTGTGTACTCCATTCAATTTCCAGTCACCGCCAACCGGAATAGGACACACAATCGCCAAGGAACTGGCGAAGTTAACTATTTGTGTGGTTAACCGAACACAAGCACGCAAACAAACTAACACAATCGGCGCATACCACAGACGGCCGTGAATTATAGCGTCCGATATAAATAAATGGCCGTGTCTCGGTGATCCTGCAAATTTATCTCCCCACCTTACCGAACTTTCATCTTTAGGTACGCATTGTGATTCTGAATAAAATATGTGCCGACTTGAGAATTTCTCGGGACGAGATAGCGATCCTCAACCTACCCCACCGTTGACCAGATTCCGCAGTCGGCGGAACGACCTTGCATTGTGAGCGCCAGACATTTCGGGCATGAATAAGAAATCTCGGCAGGCTGTAGTAAAATCGGATATGTATTGTTTTCTTTTATATCTGTACGTATTATAAATATCGAGAACGGATGGTACGGTCGACGTCGTGCTCCCAGATATTCCACAACTTTTCTCTCTTCTCCTAGCCTGTAGGTAAGTAGGTATACTGTTCCAGATTTTTAACGTTGTAAAGATTTTTCTTTTAAACTCCCATCATTCTAAGGCCATTAAACCGATACTGTAGACATTTATAGGTATATTTAAATACTTAAACCTGAAGGTCTCGAAACGAGTATACAGATAATAAATCATCATCATCATCATAATCATCAACAGACTACAGAGGACCACTGCTGATAATAAATAAACTTTGATAACTTTGAAAGGTTTGGACAAAGCCACGATAGCACACCGTTGACACTCCGTATACGTGAGAGTTCAAGCGCCGCGCCGCGCCGGTGACCTTGAGCGGAACGTGTGTAAACGCTAGGGTTGATACCGAAATGGAATTTAGACTTGTGCCAAAGAAGACGTATATGTTACATTTTATATTATATTCTCGTAGTCGTAGCAGTTACTCCATTAAGTAAGATTTTTTTTTTTTATGGTAAAAGGAGGCAAACGAGCAGGCGGGTCACCTGATGGAAAGTAATCACCGCCGCCCATGGACACCCGCAAAACCAAAGTTATCGCAGATGCGTTGCCAACCTTGGGGAAGGAGTTGGATATTTAGGAGGGAGTAGGAATTGGGAGGGGGCAGGGGTGAGAGATGGGCCTCCGGTACTTTCACTCACTGGACGAAACACAACAGCAACGAGTGCCGTTGTTTCACGCCGATATTCTGTGAGAGGGTGGTATTACACCGGGCGAGCCGGCCCATTTCGTGCTGCAACGCAGCGTGGCTCTACCACTCAGACCGTGTTACTCATTTAGCACCACCCAGGGGTCACGTGTAGGGTCTCAAGGGTAAACCTACGGACGCAAGTAACTTTAACCCCCAAAAGTACCTACCAACCTAGTTAGGTACTTGTAAATTGTAATAATATAGGTACTTAATAATTGTAGGTGACTAGTAGAATTGATGTTATAATACTTAACTAAGTAAATAGGTACCTACGTACGCAGTAGGTAGGTACTACATACAGACGCGGGGGGACTGTTAGTGATAATAGGTACGAGTAGGTACCTACTTACCTACCTACTTCAAACGTCAAGAGTGATTTAGATATCATCATCATCAGCCTACACACGTCCACTACTGGACATAGGCCTCTCCAAGTGCACGCCACTGAGCACGATCAGCGGCTACCCTCATCCAGCTCTTGCCAGCCACCTTGCGAAGATCGTCGTTCCACCTAGTCTGAGAGCGTCCTACACTTCGTTTGCCGATACGCGGTCTCTACTCAATAACTCGTTTACCCCATAGGTTATCGGTTCTGCGGCTAATATAGCCGGCCCACTGCCACTTCAGCTTGCTGATCCTGTGGTCTATGTCGACGACTTTGTTTCTCTGCCGGATCACCTCGTTCCGGATCCGATCCCTCAAAGAAACTCCAAGCATAGCCCTTTCCATAGCTCGCTGAGCGACTTTAAAATTGTGGACCATAGGCCTACCGTGAGTGTCCACGTTTCGGCTCATTATGTCATGACGGGTAGGATAGGACGCACTAATTAAAGACGGCTTTAGACTCTGTGGAATAGGCGACGTAAAGACCCGACGTAATTTCCCATATGCTGCCCACCCCAGCTGTATCCTTCTGCTGGCCTCTTTCTCGAAGTTGTTTCTACCCAACTGCAGAGTTTGCCCGAGGCAGACATACTCCTTAACAACTTCGAGAGTACTACCTTGAACTGCAATCGGTCCCGGAATGGCATGTTCGTTAAACATAATCTTGGGTTTTGTCCAAGTGATGAACTGGGAGACCGATGCATAGAGAAGAATCAGCTAGGCCGTTAAGCATGTATTGTAAATCGACATTATTGATAGCCCATTCAGCAGTGCACCTTACCCTGTATTGTTTGAGGGTGCTCGTATGGATTCCGCTCTCAAAAATTTATACGAGTAAATACCATCTATTCTTCACTTACTAACGTAATGTAAGTAAGTGACCTGACCGACTTAAAAATTTAGTTTGCTATAAACCTCTTTTGCGTTTTGATAATTAACTTATCTGAAACTGGTGTAAGCGCAAAATGTCCTTTGCCAAAACCAAATACTTTTATACAAAAAAATATATTGTAAAACACGGCTTAACCCGACTGTCGATTGAAAATGCAATCTTCTTTGTAGCAGAGTATCTGTTGTTGTGGTCGGTTTAACTGCTCAAAATATCCTGCAAAGTGGTTTAGACTACAATAAATTCTATCGTAGAGTCAACAAAGTAAACGCTATCTTGCACTATTCGACATTACAATTTCATAATAAATTGAAATGTTTATAATACGGGTAACTAACTTTATATAACTATCATTAACTGAGCCAAACAAGTATAAAAGTTTTAGTAAGTTATATTTTGTTCAGAACTTTTAATTGCATTTTCAGTAAGCTTTTACTCTAGTTTGCTACCCAGTTTTTCTCATTATATTCCAATATTTTATTTAGCTCACTAAATTACCCTGCTTGGGTGATGATGATGAGGGATCTATTTAGAAATACTTTGAGCTCCTCCATTCTTCGGAAGGCTAAAGTTATTGATTCCAGTTGTTGTCATATATGATGGTAGCTAAAACAAACCAACACGCAGTTTCTTCATATGCTATTATTTATTTTTTATTTTTTTTATTTTTTCTTTTTTTATTGTTCATAGGTAGAACCCTGAGCCCGTATTGGGACGTTGATAGGCTTACGACTAATTACGATAAATTACTTTATCATCTTTTTCTTTACCCTATTAACATTGCACACTATAAAAATCATTTAATAATTACACGTATTAATATGGCTTTCACTACCGCACGGTTCGCACTTGACCTGTTTTTTTACGACAAGATGAACAATAGCACTATATCCCTCCTACCTATGTACATATGTACACAGACGTAATCTCGGCGTTGTTGGTATCGCAAGAAACATCAGAGACAGTGGTAAACGTGCTCAGCTATTCTGTGATCTCTTCGCTGCAGCTATAAAACCTGAACCCAGTGCATGCCTCCGCGTAGGTTACGGCACAAAATAAGGAGGACATAGAAGGTAAACTTCAAACAAACTCGCTTGAGCACCGCGCACATAGATTCCTTGCACGGACACGGATCTCGAAGCAGCTCGGAACAGTCAGAGCGTAGCTGTTGCGATATTCCGTTAGCACGTTATACTCTGTACTATTTTTTTTGATTTCCTTACAACATAATATAAGGACTGTACTTTCATCATCATCATCATCATAATAAGCCCACATCAGTCCACTGCTGGACATAAGCCTCTCCCAATGCATGCCACTGAGCCCGATCTTCGGCTACGGACTGTACTTTAGAAGTACGAAATTCTTAGTGAATTATGACTAGGTGCCGAAATGGGAATTTATCGCACTTAAAATTCCCAATTCGGAAACGAAACTAAGCCTTTTTTTGGAGATTGCTGATTGCCTTTGGGCATTTTCAGCTTTACCGGACTTTTTTGTGGGCGGAGGAAAAATTCAAAAGATTCCTCAAGCCATGTGAAACGAAGCACCGCCAGATGTCTTCTGGAGGGAACGGCATCACACACTAGTGCGTGGCCCCGTACCCTTCTAGATTCTCCGAGGGGTTCGGATCGGATCGGGGCGAAATTCCGTGTCCTTGAAAGTTTGTCTATGCGTGCGTTGCTGGAGCACGTTGGATGAAGCCTATTTTCTGGAGTCTCCTTATTTTATGGTATCGGCTTGTAACGGTTGACAGGCAGTTAGTGCGCCCCGGAGGCATCGCACCCGGAAACTGGGTGACATTTGAAGTATCGAGCGACCTACCGGAAGGTGAGTTAAGCTACCACACCCCCTCGCGCTTAGTGACATAATGCCAGCAAGATTTGCGGTCCACTAAAGGCGTAATTGACTGTCGCATTGTGCGATTGTATCGACGCACGAGCTGCGTTATTGTATTATGAGTGCTTTTATTACTGTTCTTATATGATATACATATGTTTAGCTGGAAGAAAAGTGATAAACGATAGGTCCTATCGTAATATCAATTGGATATGTACAGGTGAAAATAAAGTAATAAGTAGTATTATATCTGTGTAAGAAGTGTAGTATACATGGTTATTTGACCAAAAAAAATCGATAAAAATCGAATTGGAAAAATAAAATCGATAATGTAGCTTCCGCATATACAATTGCTCTCTTTATCTCAGATAGCCGAGAAGAGACACCTTTTAAAGATAAGTCCACTTTTGCTTATACTTTTAAGAGTTGAGATAAATATCAATAGATTTATTTGTAAAGGTTCACCATCAGCGTTCGCTTAAAATAAATCAACAATATAACTTGAAATCACAAAAAAAAACACAGCTCCACATGTAAAGAAACTTATTTCAAATTTGTGAGTAGGTCCTTAAGAGGCGAGCACAAAGCCAAACCACAGACCAACGTACAATACTGCAGAATCATGACTAATCCACACAGTCATGTGTGAACACTCGCAGTTAGCAGGAGTTTATTAAATTTTATTGCCACATATAGCCGTCAAAGACACGATAACGGATTCCAATTCGTTCATCTCTGAATATTTCACAGAGAATATTCAAAAGACTCACTTCCTTCAACTTTATTGCATGTATGGCGATCAGAGCTAGCGCACATGTTGTGTACTGTAAAGCCTTAGGGGCTTTACTTATATAAAAGAGGGTTTATCGATATAAAAACAAACTAAACGTTTAAGACGTATATTTAAAGTATTACAATCAGTGCCCTATCGTAGTGGCGGCGGCGGGCTGACGTAGACTCCCGATGCTCTCTTATTTCCTTCTATGCGTGTCTTCTTAATGCATTTGAAATAGAATGCAGAACGTGACGGCTACCAGTAGGCTCGCCCAACCAAGTAGTCCCGATCACTACAGGGTGCCTAGTACCCGATCCGATCCGAACCCTTCGGAGAATCTAGTAGGGCACGGGGACACGCACTTTTAAGTGTGTGATGCCGTTCCCTCTAGAATACCTCCGATGGTGATTCGTTTCACACGGCTTGAGGTACCCTATAAGTACCTACTTGGCGCCCCCAAAAAAGTCCGGTGACGCTGAAAATGACGTTCTATATCTCTCAAAAAAAAAAAGGTGCTTAGTGCGAGTTTCATTTGCCATACAATTTGTATGGCAAAATTTTAACTCTTCTCGTATGCCGCCAGGAGGCGCTGCTCCAATGCCATACTAATTTTCGTTTTCGTAAACGTAATCGAATGAATACGGATAGTAAACAAAACTCACACTAGGCACTCAGTACACACGCCTGCACATCTGCCTACCACAAATTATCAAATTTCTTCAATACACTTTGAACTTTATCTGTTTGGCATATGGTAGAATATTTACTGAAGAAATTTGACAGTTTCGGACAGGTTGATGTACAGGCATCTGTACATACTATTAACATTTATAAGTGCAGTAAATTCAGTTGCGGGGAAGAGCGCAGTATCAATATACTATAAGCGTCGCAGCGCCAGTGCAATTTAAGTACTTCTCAAGTATTTACAATGGCCCCAGCTGCATTCGTCTACACAATTCAACAGTGCTATATAACCCTTTCACTCTGACATCTGCCTTATCTTTAGATTTATTAGATATGAAATATAATTTGAAGGTATCATGCCATTTGAAGATGACTGTAACAGTTGTTGGAGATAGTTAATTCGAGTTTAAATGTGTTTTCATCAAAGACAGCCCGCGTGTGAATTATGGTTATGGACGGGGTCTCCTATATTTCGTTATAGTATTATATAAGTCTGCCGTAACGAGCTGCTTTAAAGCTATTAATGGACTGACTAAATGGTTAACTGTCAACTTAATTACAGAAAGTTGAAGACAGGTCCCTACATATATACTTACCGGATTATGACTTTTGCTTTTATCGCAAAGTAAGGAAGACATCAAATTTTACATTACTGTATACGAGTATAACTATAGTCGTATAGGTATATTAGCAGCCTTCGTGGACTAGTGGCGATACCGACGGTTTTAGACACACATGTCCCGGGTTCTTTTTCCAGCGAGAGTATACTAAATTTTATAGTACTTTTGGTTGAACTACCACCATCTGAGATAGGACAAAAAGCTCTTCAGATGGTTGAGTATTCTCGGTGATACGCAAATACATACCATACCATCGGCCCTACTGCAGTTTTCCTTTGGGAACGATGAAAGCCCAACGTTATCACATTATGGAATAAAGATATATACAAAATATTTATAAAATACAGTGAAAAATTAAATGCCTACCCGACCCAGTCAGGAATCGAACTTGGGAGCGCCGCCGCTTCCGCAATCCGGGCGGCTGCACTGACCATTATGCTACCGGAAAGGCTGACGTAAGCACTAGCTGGGTCAGGTAGGCTTTAGTTTTTCACTGACACTATAAATATTTAATTTAGCTTCAGTGCAGCAATTAGCACTTAATAATAAAAAGTAAAAAGATATATAGGTTAAATTACCTTAATATGTAAATACCCCACATTTAGCCGTAAATTATTTAAAAAATTATACCTACTTACATATATCTCAATTAAAATACAAAATGCGATAATGTACTTTGACAGATCAGTGTCATAGTATTTATGGGACAGTGTGTTGTATGGTTTCACAGCGAATTGTATAAAAAAAAACACTTCACTTTCACAATTACGGTGGTTATTTTATGTTTTTCATTAAGGACAAATAATCTATACATATAATAAGAACGTAGGGATAAAAAAATCTGTAAATGCAATATATAAAAAAAAAATTACACAGGTTGCCTTAAAATCACTTACGGAACATGATAGAATAGTTTTTAAAAAAATTGTTTGTTTGTTTGTTTGTTTGTTTGTTTGTTTGTTTGAAGTCGATAAACTCGAGAACTACTGAACGGATTTTGATCCGGTTTTTACCAAAATGCTAAAAAAATCCGGAGAATAATATAGGCTACATAAATACTCGAAAAATTCAGGGTGTCTCATTTAAATCTATCAGTATGGGAAAGTCTGAAACTATAAGACATACGAAGATCTGTCCTTAGGAACCATGTCATCGATTTTAATGAGAAGAAAAACTGCATTCATACATTTAAAAAAAACCTGTACTCAGCTCGGAAATCGAACCCGGTTGTTTTGAAAAAAATAAACTTATACTATTTCTATTTAGTTATCGATTGTGTAGGTCTTAAGCAGTAAATGGCTCTTTGAAACATGATGTCTAAAATGAATAAAATGCATTGTTTTCACGTACTTTAATTTATTTTAGTAGGTGTTCGAAGTGACCACCGTTACATTCAACAAGTTCAGGCATGTAAAATTGTCTCTATGGTTGTTTGTACCTCTTTGCTGGTTTTTTAATTGTAAGATCGTTACCTAAACGTGTTGAATATTGTATTGACCTACACAATCGATATCTAAATAGAAATAGTATAAGTTTATTTTTTCAAAACAACCGGGTTCGATTTCCGAGCTGAGTACAGGTTTTTTTTAAATGTATGAATGCAGTTTTTCTTCTTATTAAAATCGATGACATGGTTCCTAAGAACAGATCTTCGTATGACTTATAGTTTCAGACTTTCCCATACTGACCGATTTAAATGAGACACCCTGTATAATAAGAACGTAAGGATAAAAAATCTGTAATTGCAAGATATAAAAAAAATACTTTAAAATCACTTACGGAACACGATAGAATAGTTTAAAAAGAAATTGTTTGTTTGTTTGTTTGTTTATTTGTTTGTTTGAACACGATAAACTCGAGAACTACTGAACGGATTTTGATCCGGTTTTACGGAAATGCTAAGAAAATTCCGGAGAATAACATAGGCTACATAAATACTCGAAAATTTTTAAATTTTGATTTGGTCTAAACCGAGATTTAATCCTTGGTTGCTTGGCAACTGTTGTTTATTATGTAACATAGGGGATTTTTTTTTAATGAGTTTTACGGCTCTGGCATTTGAGGCTCTGGCTCTCTATTGCTATCGTGTTTTACGGCTCTGGGTTCTTTGCCCTTTTGAGCCTGTCATTGATAGTTGTTGTCATGACAATACCGATTTTGATGCGGTTATCACCAAAATGCTTAGAAAATTTCGGAGAATAACATACAAATCGAAAAATGTTAAACAAATTTTGATATACGTATTTACGCGACCAACTGTTAGATTAACGTTCGTTGAGTTATTATTTTAGAAAAGTTTTGTTACTTTCTAAGGTAAAACCTACCCTTTATAAATCTGTGAGGCACCTAAGCGAACATTAGCACCGCAGTAGTAAAGCAACGGAAAATAAAAACAAGCTCGAAATCACGCACATCATTAAACTTGGCTGTACATAGGTACACCTTTTGTTTCATTTTTCCAAAATAACCAATAATAATATGGCTATTTAGTCGCGCCTGCGCGCGGCGCTTATTGCAGTTTTCTAATACACAGAAATGTTAAAAGTTAAAACATTACCTATATTTGGCGGTATAAACCTCTGTGTCGTTGCCCAACATAATGTCTCTTTTTTTAGTAATGCATAAAAATGTTACCTACTTATTAAATTTGGCTGTATAAAACTTTGTATCATTGCCCAAAATCATGTCTCTATTTTTTTAAATATTGCACATAGAAGATATCTTGAATTACATAGCATGGCTGTATAAACCTTTGGGTCGTTGCCCAAAATACTTAATGTTATTTTTTTAAATCTATTTGGTGAAAAAACGCGAGAACAGGAAAATTTTAAAAAAAATTGGCGCTCAAATTTTGAAACGAACAGAAGGAAATTTTGATGTTTTGCAATGCAATAAGTACCTATTTTTATTTTGTTAATAATTTTCAAATTATATTAATTATTCATTGTGTAAAAGTTTTTTAAAACATTTTATGCAGGTACGTTAAACACATATTTCAGTACTTATTTTACATGTAAGCGGTTTCTTACTTTGGTTTCTTAACATGTTTATAGGATAAATCGGTGTTCAATGATACAATATAAGCAAGTAAGTATCATAACAATTTTAATATCATAAAACCTTTAAATAATGAATTTTGTACATACTTCTAGATTACAGAAAAATGGTTTTTCCATTCTTCTATCGCATAAGACGATGGCTACCTCTGGTATCAGAGTTGCAAAAATGTTTAAGTTTGCAGGGTACAACTGTATTAGAGGCACGGACTTCAGATTTTTTTTTATTAGAGGTAACTTCTTTCTATGTCCTGTGATCTACCTCTAAAAAGCTACCTACCTAACAAGAGGCCACGAAGAAGTTCAAATTTATCGCAAGTATGTATGTAACATAAAATACTATAATGTATTACCTAATAGACAATAATATAATTTATTACAGTTCTTAATTTATTGATATTTTGTATCTACGAATAAGAACATAGTTGGTAAATAGTTTTTTGTGCCTTCTGGCCGACAACCAATAATCCTGGACCGCTACCTGCTCGATATCCAGCTTCGGTGGACAAGGCAAAAAATATTTTGAAGTCCGTGGTTGGACAGTATAACAGTAGACACATTTTAGCTAAGATACACCAGTGCCTAGGACGACTCCGGACGAGTACCTGAGCTGTAAAATACCAATTTTATTACATATAATTGAGCGTCAGTAAACCCATTTCAGGTTTGTATGACGTAGCAAATACGCGCAACCCACCGAGAAACGGTGTTGTATACTGAATGTATGTGGAGGGATAATTGAAACGGGAAACTGAGTGAGAATCTGTATGAACGGGACGATTCTGTGCTTCAAACTGAATATATGTATGTACATATATTCTGTGCTTCAAACTGAATATATGTATGTACATGGCAGAGATGATAGTCGAAAAAATAAGAGATAATGTATGAAAATAATGATGAACGTAAAGGAGGCACAGGAAGTATGCCAGAACCAAACTAAATGGAGATCGATTGTCTTTGTCTATCTCAGCATTCCCAGCTGAAAGGATATTAAGAGTGAGTAGATGTACGTATGTCGGTAAATACAATGTCAATTTTCTAAATTTCCGATGCATATAATTTTATTATACCCTAATAAGCTTAAATAGATACCTACATAAAAATTAAACTGTACAGACTACAGCCTTTAGCTCACGCGGACGAAGTCGCGGGCAACAGCTATTTAGAATAAGTGTCAGTATCATCTATATATATCAAAATCAATTGCTGTTCGTTTAAGTGGCTAAAACTCGAGAATGGCTGGACCGATTTGGCTAATTTTGATTTTGAAATATTTGTGGAAGTTTAGGGAAGGTTTAAACGGTGAGAAATATAAATAATAAGTAAAGGAAATTAGTGAAAAAAAAAAAAAATCCAATAAAAAATGTTTCTTTTGTTGTCATGGAAACTGTCAAAGCGGTACGAAGTCCGCCGGGTCAGCTAGTAATACAATATAAAAGGTATTTACAAAAGATACTAAAGTGTGAGCAGAGTGCCCAGGACTAAGAACAATCATATAGAAAAAGGAATAACAGGACAACGATTTACAGATAAGGAATTGGTCGCGGTTCGTGCGTCGCCGATTTTTAGTAAACAAGCAAGTTGGTCGCGATTCGTGCGTCCTATTAATTTTTCTCATTCTGATAGTCGCGTTTCGAACGCTTTAGAAAAACAATGGCACGTAGAGCCATAGAGTTAAATACATTGGAATATAGCGACCATGTTTAATATTTTGTAGGTACAGTTTGAAGGCAAACTGTCTATGAATTTATTATTTAAATAAAATGTGTAGTACAGATGAACCGCTAATTAAGGTAAGTATTATTATTTTACATATAGTTGCCAAAGTTGAACACCGGACGGTAGCAGAGAGAGCTACTTTCTCATTGTTTTATTACCTGACCTGGAAACGAGTTAGTGATAACAATGGTCAAGGTGTGGATTACCATTATTAGCCTTATTACCATTGATAATCTCAAATTCTTTTCTATCTTCCCCTAAGTATCAGAACAACTTAAAAGTTGTAATAAAGATTTCGGATTGTTGCCAATGCCAACTATACATAAAAATCGTGCTTGAACACTCCGTAAATATTAGACGACTGTCGGTATTTAGCCGAAACAAGTTGTGATTGCTCGCCAAATTGATAGTCGACGGAGCACCGGTTTGGGCAACGTAATTCGATAAACCGGCGCGTCCGATAGGTATTGATTGAGGGGCGCAAGAATTATATTTCCACTTCAATTTAAAAAAGCAATTTATAAGCAGCCAATTCATTATAAGAGCTGATGACTTGAAATCACTTTGCCCATTATGTCCAATAATATATTTTGTCGCTAATAATATTAATACTGTAGTGATCGAGACTTCTTGGTTGGGCGAGCCTACTAGCAGCAGTCGCGTTGTGAGAATGAACGTAGTTTAAGAAGAAACTGATAGAAGAAAAAAGAGGACGATCGCGCTTCTTCGACGGCAGACAGCCACCGCGATAGGGCATTAAATTTATTGATTGTATTATTTGAAAAGAATATAATATTAAAAGTGATTTGTTTTTACTACGCCTTCCTTTTTAAGTAGAGACCCCTCGAGTCTCTACAATACCATGTTTTTACCCTTTTATCGCACATGATGGTAAGTGATGACATGGCCGAAGATGAAGACGCACTTCACCCAGCATCTTTAGCTACTGAGATGGCTATCATATCTCTAACTGTCGAAAGCCAACAACGCTACTTACATGGTTTCTTTAGAAAAAGAAATAGAAATAGAAATAGAAATATTTTAATTATAAACTTTAACAACAGATTTACATAAGTTGGGGGTATACCTAGCTATCCAGGCTGACGTAGAATAAACCCTATAAACCCAAATCGTATACAGTAACATATATTCTCCCGCTGCGAATCTAACTCATGAGGTCGGAGACCGGAATTTAACGACTAGACCACCAGAGGCGGTTTTAGAAAATTTCTACACGGACACTAATTTCTTGTAATTCAACTGGAATAACAGTTGGTAGGGTAGGATCTTTGGCTCTAAAAAGGTCGCATTTAGCAATTTTAATTAAAATTAATTTATTTTTTCAAATTCCTTCCTTTTTCTGATTTTCGTATAACGGCCATTTATTAATGTGAATCGTTTTTTATGCTATTCATAAAATTATTAATTAAATTCATATTGATATTAGATACCCCTCGAAGAATAATTTAAATCATAATAGAAATAATTGAAAAGGTCCAAAGTGGACTTTTTAAATCTGCTGAGAATAGTCCCTTTTTCAAGTCGCATTTTCAATATAACAATAGCATTGTGATAGCAATATTTATAATTCAAACATTTATTTCAGTTACTGGAGAATAAAAAACAAACGTTTTTTATCTTCATGAAATTCCTTTGATAAACTCTTAAGGTATCTTGCCTTAAGGAGTAACCATTCATACAACAACGCTCACAATTACTGAGTATTAATACACATTTTACCGGATATCGAATAAAGCTCCCATCGAGTTCTGCAGCTTAAGCATAACTTAACAGAGACCCTGTAACAAATCCTGATTTATTGAGTTATTTGGTCACTAGGAAAGTCCGTAATTATTCATTCAGATCGTTAGCTGAGCCTATTATTAGCAGGAGTAAATATCGGCGTAATGTGCGTTTTAACGTCGGAGCCGCCCGCGCCTTGGGCCGCGCTGTGTGCACGCGCATTCTCAAACCATACTTGCATATTGAATCACTTGCAAATTCTAATGTTCTTCAGTCTTTTGATATATATTTTCATATTTTTAAACGGTAAAGCGTTCGCTTCACTTCCATCTTAAGGCGACGCACCGCTAAACAATAAATCTAATACGTTTTGATACGAGCGTTTGCGCCCCGTACCATAAGAAAAACTGTTTTTTTTTTCCTTCAAATTAAAACTACAAATTATTTGAAAAAAATGAACTATAATTTTGAAGTGTGTGTTAAGATTAATCTTCTAAGAAAATTTAGATGCTTAAATCGGTCTGGTTAGCCTGTAAAATGCAAATCTATGTTTTAAAAGAGGTTACTTACTTTGATATTTTTCCTTTGTTATTAAAGTTGACAAATCGTGTTTCTGCAACTAGCAAAATGAAGTCAATTAAATGAAAAATCATGTCATCAAATATCACTGTCATATGTTTTGTAATTGTTGGGAAAAATCAAGATTCCCGCTACGTAAATTTCCAATGCGTCGCCTTAAGTAACGACAAGGAATCACACTTAACCCCGTATTCTCAAACAATGAGAAACTGGATTCTTAATTCATGTAAATATTTCCAAATTAGGCCATCTTTCACGTTTGCAAATAAGTTCGATTTGTGGAACACTAAGAGTCAGATAGAACCTACCAACCCGCATTAAGCCAGCGTAGGGGTTAAATAGGTTTAAAGATATTTATTCTCATAAGAACTTAACAAATGTTCACTTAAAATTAAATATAGCCCATGTGCTAGTGATATTGTTTTTTTTATTTAAACTAGGCCAAACTTTCTTACGCATAAAGGGGCCAGGGGTAACCCGGGCTATGTGAGACTCTACTCCCCCACCCTCATCTAGCCACAAAAAGCTCGATAGTGGAAGGGAAAAGACCTACCCACTAAATACCTAGTGACATCTCTTTTCTGCTTAGGAGATGAGGCCGCCTAAAGGGCCAACAACCGGTCAAAAGATTTCCTTTGTGTACCTATTCAAAAGCGAAACCAACGCATATAAAGCAAAAAGTTTTACGATGTACCACCATCTGTAAGTACAAGAACATCGTCAGTATCAAATAACTTAGCTAGTAAGTACGTCGAAGTAGACAGCTCTGACATGTCTGAATGTTCATTAGAGCCGATGCCACATGGAGTAACCCCGGAGATGCCGGTGTCACGTGACCCGCGTATTTCAAACGCGACTCGTGCTCTTGCCATTTTATTTGTTCAACCGGCTAAGTTTGCTTTCGTTAGGTTTATTGAACTGCATGAGCTATAGCGTGCGGTCAGGAGAGCCTGCCTTCACGACTGAGAATGGACTCGCTGTATTACCGTACCCCACCGCATAAGGGTATTTTTATATACCGCTGGCCTTTTGTTGGAGCCGATTGAGGAACTTTATTAATATTGGAAACTAAATGTTGTTTTATAAAAACCTTTCAGAAATTTTTAACAGCCACTTTGGGAGATCGAGTTTTGTTGTATTGGGGAAGGTGTACTTATAAACGGAAGGAGGTTCAATATTTTTTTATAGGGCCTTCATGAAAAAAAAAATGACATAGAGATTTGTGAAATTTTCTCTTTTACGAGTGACTCAGATTCCAAGGTCATGTGATTTCTTCAAAATGTTCTTATAAAATCAACTTTAGTTTTTTTGACCAAATCTTAGGATTACATTAACGAAATTCTTTAAAAAGCTACTGTGACTTTAACTGTTTAGTACAATATTACCAACAGGAAACATCATCCATGTATAGAGTTCAATGACTCGCAAAATAGGGCTCTGAATCAATGACAGCATAGTATATATAATGATTAAAACACTCTATGAGGCATCAATATTCAAAAACATCTTTGCAAAAAAGATATCAACGTTATTATCATCGTTTGCATACTACCCAATACGTCCCACTGATGGGCCAGGTCTTACGACATAGTCCACAACATAAGGCGAACAATAAACGAGGTTCAAGGTCATCAACTTGACGATACGATTCGACGATTGAGACGATAAACAAATTGTGCAATCGTGTGTACCTAATTGTTATTTTTTATTTAAAGCTTATTTAAGAAACGCATACAACCTTATCAAGTCTTGGAGTGAGTATTATTAATGAATGTAACAGTTGTTTTATGAGATCGATATCCGTTAAACATAAGTCATAATGCCAGTTCATAAAAAAAATATCGGAAGTTAAGTACTTATTTCTGTTCTTTGTGTTCCTAATTTATCAAACACCCGACCTATATGTATACAATAGCTTGTGCTATGTCAAACGTCAATCTGGCTTCCAATCATTTAAGCTACCAATAAGGAAACGTCGTAAAATATATTCCGTTATTCAGCTTAAAAGTGCATAAAACATTATAAGAATTCATGGCGGGAAAATGAAAAGACATATTGTTTTCTAAAGTTTACGCGAACTTAAATAAGTAATGTGCAAAATAAACGCGAGTAGATCCGTAAAAGTTGTTTCATTACAATGAAAAGACATGTTAGCCGTTTTAGGTTGATTATTAAGGGTGCGCCGACAAAAAAATGCCAAAAATGCAGTTACGGTTAAGTAGATATAATTGAAAATACTATCGTATTAAATAAACAAAATATATATTTATTATCATAGGGAACGTGTTTACAATTTGTCAGAACCATAAATTCATAACACGCTATAGTTTTTTCTACAATATCATTTAAAGTTGGGCAAAAATCATGAAAACGAGTGGCGGCGTTTAGTAGATTTCTTATAGTTTATCTAAATTATTGTACCTCTGATTTTGTCTAAACAATCATCAATGGATAAACTACAAATTGCTAGACTACATTTTCGATTCATCAAGTGATTATTTAAATAATTATTTTTTTATAAGCACCTTAAATTCCCCATACAAAATTAGTATGGCCGCGCGGCATCAAATAAATATGGACGACGACATTTCAAATAACACATATGACACTTGTCACTTATGGACGGCGCACCCTTAATCACCGAGTGTTTGTAAACTGGCATGAATTTTGATAGATAAAACAAAACTATGCAACGCCGCTTTTCAGATTCTCTCGAAAAGTTTGCGTAAGGTCTCATCCTACATCTTCACAGAAACTAAAATGGATATGGTTTGGGGTGACTATCATTTCTCCTTCCACAATTATCATCACTTATCATTTATTGAAAAATAAAGTCTTATTCTACGCTACTTTTGTCTAAGTTTGAAATTGAGTACGTGCAAGCCAATAAGAAAAACAATTTAAAGCTAAATATTTTATAGAAATAACACAATCAATTACGGTAGTACTCGTAATTACGGTATGGCAATTATTATATTAGGTATGATAAGATTTTCGAAACATAGTAACAATAACGACAGACTATAATTTGAGTTTGCTGAACAAGTGCCCGCACTGTTCTTTTTCTTATATTGACAGTGACATTGACATTGACAGTCGTTTGCAGACGAGCAGGCGGGCCGTCTGATGGTGAGAGGTCATTTCGATGCGTATAATACTATATTGAAACTGCTATTTATATCATCAAACAGAAGGTAATTTTATTATCTTATCAGTTAACGTTACCGCTTCAAAATAAAGACAATAACGTTTATCTTTAAAAGAAAAAGCATATTTACCCGTAAATCCGAAGAGCCTGAAGATGTAGAGGTGCTACTGGAGGTAGTCAACTGTCCGTTTCGATACATTTTGTACGTAGACACTATGTACTATCCAATTGGTCAGTTGTCACGCGGCGAGCACTATTCACTTTACTGTCTTCTACTTGTAGCACGCGAGCAAAGCTTTCTTCAGTTAGCGGTCATTAGCGCGCGGCCGTGTTAAACACAATGTTTCAACTGTAAATGCACATCTCTAGTATTTTTTTCTTCTTTGTATTATGATCTAATTACACTCCAAACTTCTTCACTTAAACTCTTTTAATGCTTCTATGAGTAATTATGCGGCATAAGCTGTAATGAGCAGTTTTGTTATATAACACGCTTTTATTTACTAATAACAAAAGTGAAACAGTGTTAGACGGAGCTCACCTGTGCATTGAGCAATGGTTTACGTGACTCAAGGGGACTTGTTATCGATAAGTTGTTATACATAACACACTTTATCAAATTTAATACAGTCGACATTCACTCGTATCTGACTTTATTTTAGTATGATAAAAAATCCTTTTAACCTTGAAAGTTTGGAACGGGTATCTATTATTGATTGTAGAATTTACTTAGATTATCTCTGTTCCGTGTATAATATGATAATATAATAAATACCTTATTTACATTTTTGATTCAAAGTACAGGCTCCAAATATTAATGTCAATACCAGATTTGAATATGAAATGAGAAGCATTATTAGAGTGAACACTGAAAATGTCTTGTCAACGCTTCCAGCTTATACAGACATGATTACATATTTGCATATAGGTATTGATAACAAAATGAAAGAATTTAGAACTCAGGTTTAGGGAATTTAGGTTTTTCATGAAAATTTAAGAATAGTGTCTTTATGATACAAAAATAGGGCACATTACCAGTACCACATTACGTTTAAATCAACTCTAACTGGTACTGTTTCTCATTATAATTATTATTTTATTATATTTTCAGATGTCACAGTGTACCCATGCTAATACAAAATTTTTGATAACTTTGTTGTTTTTGTTAATTATTAACTTACAGAGAATTGGTAAGATAACAATTTAGCAAGAGACCAAAATTCCATTTAACCATAAACAAGAGTAACCATTAAGAATAATCACCCCGTTCAGCTAGCGTTCTCCTTATTCGGTTCAGAGTTCTTAATAGTCCATTATGTCGAAATTTATAACATAATAACAACATTTGCACAGATTTCGCGAAATCGCACCAAGTTGGTTTCACCGTTATTTATAGAGTATTGTACAGGGATCGCGTCGAGAAGCGTACGGAGCTTTTGCGTGCGGACGCGCTGCGCGAATAGTTTTCGCATTCGCATGCGCGTAGCTTTAGAGGCGCGCGCGGCGGCACTGGCGCGGCGAGCGTTGCACCTGAGCGTCGCGCCCCGCGGCGTCGCTCGTCCCTCCCAGGTACCGAGAGTCCGAGACGATATCCCGGCGCCTGGGCACCCTGGCACCCCGGCGGGCGCCCGGGCGCCCCGGCACCCCGGCATACCGGCATACCGGCACGCTCCCACTCGCGTTACTTCTCAGTAGTTCTCAGTGCCATCCGCGTATTTGTCTCATAGTCGCATGCCAACCGGAGATACAACCGTATCAGTAATTACGATTAATAAGTATGAATTGAATGTGTTGCATTTCGTTCGGGCATGCTTGATTCAATACAAACAAATCAAAACATTGCATTAGTTTGTAGGTAGTACACGAACGTGGTGGTAATGGGTAATGTGTGTTTAAAATAACTATTAAAAACCGTATAAAGCTGGTTTTGTGTGAAATGAAACTACCTCATACCAGTAGAGAAGGTGTAAATTTGCATTCAGACGCTGCGCTACCTATTCTAAGTTTCACTCGCAATACACCTAGTTACCCACGTAAGAAATAGCGATGGCAATTATGACGATAAACTAGATAAATACAGAAAAAATTTTTATAATTATGTACGAGAAAATTTGTTTTATGAAGGTCAAATGATAAGGATGCGTTTTTAGATCCCAAACTTAGCGTACTAATTATAATGTAAATTTCATTATAATGTGAAAAGGTGTCATGCGCATTCAATCGATTGCAAAACGTTAAGTAAACTATTTGCAAAAAACAATCTTCTACTATTATCGAAGTCTAAAAATTTTTGACAATGTAGAGCTAACCACAGAATACTATTAATTTTCTTATAAAAGCAACGAAGGGTTGTATGACAAATCCTTAAAGGTTTTTACAACATCCTCTAAAAAACAAATGCATGTAGAGCTTAGTGTAAAAACATTTGTTTATAACTAGCATTGAAACAGCCAACAGCGATAATTAAAATACTCAACATGATGCCCATCGGAACTCAAACGAATCTTCATTTAAAAACCGCTGGAGGCCTGTTAGGAAGCTTCATTCGTATTCATTGATAACTAAGCCAATATCGGAAGCATACGTCTTAATCAAAGAGACCATTCTTATCGAGAAATACGGTTAGAAAAACGCGGCTGTGGAGTTTCGCTTTTGATTAATATTGTTTCCGTAATCTAGTAGAGTGTGGCAGCAATGTTCGACAGGACCCAGTTATCGACTTTAAAACTAAAAATAATGGTCAGCAACTAATTTTTGTATATAGCAACAATTAACCTGGCGTTAGCACAGTGGCAAATTGTAACACCGACTGTCGGGTTGGGTCAAAATGACCCATATAAAAAAATTATGTAATTAGAATATGCAAAGGAATTTCGGCAAACTATAGTTACTAATTGATTAATTGACTATAATTAAAGGGATTTTTGATAAACTTAATAAGCAAATTAATCATTAAACATGTTTTTAAATAAAAACAAACTAAAAGTAGGTATGTGAAAAGTAACAAAAATAAACGATCTGTCTTATAGCAACATTCCGACAAGTGTGATTGGTTTTAATATCTTTTTTCGCTGTAATACATGTAATAAAGGTTTATTATCGCTATCGTCGTTAGATGCGTCTTGATTAGTGCCACTGTCATTACTGCGATAACTCAGATGATCTTGTTCCTCTTCATTTTCAACGAAGTGTTTTCGATTTCGGAGTCCGACTCCTGTAAAACGGCTGCAGGCAGCGGGCCTTTCGAGTTCTTCCCGGTTCATTTCGTAAATATCGCAAAAAAAAAAACAAGAAAATGAAGCTAAAATAAAAGACAAATGTTTTAAAAATATGGCACAAAACTACGACATTGAGTGTATGGTAGGGTCATATTTACCCTTTCTGCCGTTTGGCCAAATATATCCACCGATGCAAGCGCAACCCGACTGTATAGCGGTATGAAACGAGGAGGAGGGATAGTTAGCTCCAGCTACTGAGAAGTACGGCAACGTCACCCAATATTTCTGAGAAATACCCACGCTTAAAAATGTCGCGGGTCATATAGACCCAACCGTGCGCTCCCTGGGTTAAATACCGACCACCTGCTTCCTAGCGGTTTTCTTGCAAAATTTTAATGACGTCTAATGTTATGTTTTGGCGATGAAAAATGTGTCGAACACTGGTGCCAATACCCTACTATTATTATAACTAGTGGTCGACCAGTGGTCGAAATTCGACCATTATTTTATTGAGGCTGCACGGATTGTATCCTAAGCAATGCAAAATTAGAAAAGATCGGCCGCTCGTCTTCCATTTTTGAAATTTTTGAAAAGAGTATAATATATACGTGTGTGTCAAATACATATGAATACATGGTAGTGTGTGTAATGTTTGTTTTATTGATTTAAAGTCTTTTTAGCATAATTTAAAAAAAAATATTAACATTCGGATAACCTCTATATAAACTATAAGTGTGCGAAATTTCATACTCCTCCGTCCGCGCAATTTTCGTAAAAAAGGGGTACAAAGTTTTTGCTTCACGTATTAACATATAGATAGTATTATGGATCCAGACAAAATACATCACGAAAATGGCCGCGTTTTGTCATACTTATAAATCTAAATATCTTATCACATAATTTATAAAAAGTTTTTTTACATCAACATCAGTTCATTAAAAAACCTTTCGAACATAAGAGTCAAGAGTTAAGGTTGTAAAATATTTTTACTTAAAACTGTACTTGACCATCCTAATCAATTAGTGTTAGGTACTTAATGTAATTAGACCACAAAAAAGCACTCGTGAGTTTTGAAAGGCTTATCTCCCGGTAACTATATCTAGTATCCCGGTATCTAGTTCTTTTATTAATCGAAGGGAAATACGGTTAGAAAAACACAGCTGCACAATAGTGTCGCGCATAAAATATTAGGTATTTGTAACGAGTAACAAGTTATTTGTACAAGTGTTTAATAACGACTGACGTCACTCGAACGAACGGTACTACACAACGACACCGATGGCGATGTTCATCTGTTTCTTTTTGTGTATCGCTTTTGAAATATTTACAACCGTTTGTCGCGAATACCGTTCGGCATTGTTGTTCGCGAGTTCAACGCGAAAAATATACTGAAAAGAGTCGATGTTTTGGCAATAAATCTCGCTTGTAATACTTTTATCGTTTGTAGCTGTCGATTTAGGTAATACACTCAATGCATTTCAATTATAGATTAGTGTTAATGAAGTCTTTGTTTCTGTAATATCTGTATTTATAAAAAATCTATATTTATGACGAAATAGGTTTTTTTTTTGTTTTTTATTCATTCATCATATGAATGAATAAAAAACAAAAAAGTAAAATCATCATATGAATGAATAAAAAACAAAAAAGTAAGTATTTTACTGCACACACAGTAACATTCAAAGCGTGCAGCAAGTCAGTTACAGTTTTAAAAAATACTTGGAGCTCATTTTGCGTATACACCGGAACGCACCCAATACAAAATAATTAAAGGTAGCTATTTATAAATAACGACCGACACCTCTGCCCTCTCTCCTCGTGACCACAGCTAACGTCAGGATAAAAACCATAAATATTACGTAAAAAACAAAAGCCGACCAAGAGCGATCCGTATAAAAAATTGTTTCATTACAAAATTATTTTGTGTTTTCACCTCTTAAAAGTAGGCTATATTTCTGAACAAGTAAGTACCAATAACTTCTCTCTTTGCTAACTTTAAATTAACAAGACATCACCTAAGGGAATCCTCAAGGAACTTGTACAAAGGTAAATCTAATTAGAGCGAAACACGAATCGTCTTCAGAGTCACTAAGAAATATCACTACGTAAGTACTTATATACCTAGCAGAAATAGGCGGAAATACTTATCTACCGAGAGAAGTTTACAATTCACTTGCGAAGTTTTCCTTGACGCGGCCAAAAAAACTAAAAGTTACGACAAACCTAACTTATAAGTATCGAATTTTGATGAGATGAGAGGCACGAACAAGCGATTTACTGCACACATGCCTAAACTGTTCAACCTTACTCAAACCTTTTACATTATACTTAGTTCACAATTATCTAATCAATACTCAATTTTATATTGCAATCTCCAATTGTAACAATTAATTTGGTAAGTAAATTATAAGACAGTAAAGTAATCTAGGTACCTAGTGGAAGTTTTTTGCTATACAATAACGTTAACGAAAGCGAGAATGGCGAGTAAGGCATTAAAGCAGCACTTCTTGGTGACAAACGAGAGAGTTTTTTTTTCCATACAAAATCTCATCATAACGTGTCAGAAAGAATGGTTAATTGAACTCGCGCTTGGCATACTGTTCTCCATAACCGCTTCCTTGACCTAGTGGCTACACCAGGGATGGGCAAACTACGGCCCGCGGGCCATCTCCGGCCCGTGAATGACCGAAGTCCGGCCCGCGACCATCAAACAAAAATTCAAGTGCGTGTGTGTTTCAGAAAATGGTATGCATTTTCTGTATCAATATTTTTATTTCCCAAAAAAAAAATATTTATTAAAAAAATACAGCAAAAATTCAATAGCCTAGCTAGCCATAGATTTTGTTAGTAAATAATTGTCACGCGAATGAAAAAGTTTGCCCATCCCTGGGCTACACCATCGCTCTCAACCAAGAGATGCATGCAAGAGATGCATTTGGTTTGGTTGGTGCATCTAATCTAAGCCTGTTATAATAGCAAGTGACGATAAAACTAAAGGTGTAAGCGCACTAAACGGAACTGAAAATCTTATCTCAAAGTGAATTAATTTAATTGGTAAGTATAAATTTTTATGGAAATTAGTGCGCAAAGTATTACACTCTGAATATAATTGTGGTGCATATTCGCTCCAGTAGTAAAGGCATTAACTTAAATGGACTTTGGCAACATCGGCATTAGTGATTCTGGACAAACGAGTTTTTGTCACGAGACATCCATCAACGTCGGACTGCCAAAATTGAGGGACCGCAGAATGATTTGTCACGAACACCGCATCCCTTCCAAATGTTATTACGGGCGGCGAGCGAGCCAGACGGAAGGGCTGCTAACCTAACCACATCAAATCAGGAGCCCACCACAGCGAGGGTTCCGTATCGCAAACATTTCCTTCGACCAACTTCGCTACAAACTTCGTTGGCATTTCTCAGAGCTCTACCAAGTTTGTTGGTAATACTGGTAGAACCTTTTGATTCTGGACTTGGTACCCTAAATGCATAATAATTTCTACAAATTAGGATTTGAGATGAAGGCTTACCAAAAAAAGAACTTACAGTATTTTTTTGTCTTTTAAATTTCGTTTTTTTAAGTTTAACTTAATATTTATAAATCACCTATCTATAATATATCCAAATGTACAAATGTTATAATATATTTTTTTTCCTTAGTTAATTATATTTATGTGAGTTTTATCTCTTTATGCGCTTCTCCCGCTGTGAATAACATATATAAACTGTAAGTCTACAAAGTTAACCAGCTCCCATTATTTTCTTTAGGCAAGCAATATTTCATACATCAACGGAAGCCGTGTCGCATTAGACATCTATATATTAATACTTACGTAAATCTATATATTAATAAGCAAAAACTTTGTACCCCTTTTTACGAAAATAGCGCGGACGGAGGATTATGAAATTTCGCACAGTTATAGTTTATATGTATAGATAAGGAGTACGGAATGTTATTATATTTTTTTTAATTATGCATAAAAAATACATTAAATCAATAAAACAAACATTACACACACTACCATGTGCATATACTCTTACAAAAATTTCAAAAATGGAAGAGGAGCGGCCGTAATCTATCAATGCCAATCCAAACACACATTCTATCTTTTTTAATTTTTCATTGCTTATGATACAATCCGTGCAGCCTTAATAAAATTACGTCGAATTTCGACCACTGGGCGACCACTAGTACCGTCAATTACGTCAACGCGGAGTCAGGAGTGCCGCAACACAGCTCTACCGCATGTCAACTAAACCGCACACAGTAAGGTGCCAATGCTAGCGTGTAGTGCGTTTCCATCTTCAGCCATGATAAGTACAACACGAGTAAATGAGTAGATCTACAAAATAAACTTGCTCTCATTACTTCCGACTGACCAACAATATTTCATACATTAACGGAATCCATGTCGTATTTTACGTTCACACGGAGACCCGCAACACAACGCTATCCGCAAGTCAACTCATCCGCACACAGCACTTATGTGTGCCAATTGTTATTGTGGTGCCAATGTTAGCGTGAAGTGCGCTTCCATCTTCGGCCAGGATAAGACAGGCACTTACCGTTGTTGTGAATACAGCTGGCGATATAGGAGAAAGGAAAATAAAAAAATTCCGGTTCGCCTTAGTACAAGGTCTCCCGTTGTCACAAGAAGTAGAAGACATTTGTAGCAAAAATTTAATATCAAAGACTTAAAAATTATACTATGTTTGCATGTTCTCCTTCTTTATCTTCACTCAAGACATAGAAATCTCCAAAGAGTTCACATAGCTATATAACGGTCGCGTGTTTCCCGCACAATTAAGCATACAGAAATATTTAAGTATGTAGCATATTTTCTCTTTTACTGAAGATGACACTGAAATCATTTAAAATCAAACCGCATACAAGCAGGGTCACGGTTTAATGAATAACGCTCCTTATAAGATAGTGATATAAGAACGTGACACGAAATTAAATATGATGCCAATAATATCCACGGGCTGTCATACAAAATGGCATCGTTAAAAGGAATCGCCCGGGAGGAGGCGCTTTATTAACTCCAGAGCCATTCAATTATGCTGCATAAAACACTGCGGCTGGCTCGCGAATGTAAAGGGATTTGTGAAATTTTAACTAGAAAGCTACAGGCACATAAATGAAAATAGGCTGAAATGGAACCTTACGATCGAGTTATTATACCTTGCAACATTTTTGGATTAAAATTCATGAATTACTTTCAGGTGTATACGCTTTTCAAAGTACTAGGTTATACTCAAACGTAGAAACTTTTTGTTGCAGAAACGGGACACCAACACAAAGTTTTGGTGCAGTATCGGCAAATAAGCACCGAAAAGTTGTTTAGTTCCTAATTGCCCCCATCGATTTTTTGTAGTATCATGTGCAAATGACAGATTTCTCCGATTTCATAATAACTATGTAAATATGGTATTACTCTATGATATGAACTGCTATATAGTTGCTGGTTGCAGCGACCGTATCGGTATCAAAAAAAAAGTGTCTGCGTTTGCGCAGCGCACCTTATGGACAACATATCTCAAGTTTACAATATATATAAAAAATGGTGTACTGTTAAATGTATTGCCTTTTAAAGGTATCTTTAGTGAAATCAACGCAGCGGCAGAGACCGTTCACACGAACGTACAAGGTATAAAAAGAAAACATAATATTGATATTGCTGATCGCGTCCGATAAAAGGGCGCGCTGTGTCGGGACCCGGGCACCTTGCAGCCCCACTGCATACGTTTACATGGCATTCGGTATCAACTTTTGATCGCAAATATTGGTGGGCTTACAAGGACATCAAAATAATATTGCAGATGAGCTCGTTTAATAATTACTTCTTATTAGGCTGCTTTTAATGTCTACTCTGTATTGTAAGGAATCCCCTTATTTTCTGCAAATGGCGCTTTAGAGTGGATCGTCTCCGAATTTCTACGTATATC
The DNA here is from genome assembly GCA_947562085.1 of Eudonia lacustrata. NCBI lineage: Eukaryota > Metazoa > Arthropoda > Insecta > Lepidoptera > Crambidae > Eudonia > Eudonia lacustrata. The sequence goes on along the minus strand of OX387312.1, from coordinate 14,753,264 downwards.
TATATTTTTCGTTTTCATAAGATTACGCAAACGCTACACATTTAGATTCCACCTTCCCTTTAGTGTTTAAATTTCAAAGTCTACTTTTCTTTTGTTTATGAACAGAAACTCTGTTAATTATAATAGGTCCTTACCTATGAAATTGCCGTTTTTTTTCTCACTTACTAAATAGGTGTATTACTTCTAAAAGTCAATACCGGTTGTTAACATTATTATACACCTTTAATTAGGACTATGTTACTTAGGCTTCAGTAATAACAATGATTATTCATTTTGTGTCTTTATCGCCCGATTTTTATTTTTAAATTGACTTGTTTTTTTGTTCGCGTAATTGACCTTTTGTTTCATTGTAGCTTTGAAGCTTCTTTGAAGGGTCTAGATTTTTTTCTTTTTAATGTCTGCTATATTTAGCTAGTGAAACAAACACACTACTCTACAATTTTTATAGTGTTAACTTAAATGGATGCTAAGTTACAAAAACGTTAGTATGAAAAATATAATTTAAAAAAATCTTCATACAAAACGGCAATTTCATAGGTAAGGACTTAATATTCACTAAATATCTCTTCAAACAGCTCCATTGTTTTATTAACTGAGTAGATAAAACTACTGATTGGTATTTAGTATTTTGTTTATTTAATTAAATTATTTTACAATTAAGGCCGATCGACCATAAATCTAGTTTTTATTTTTCTTGTCACATATATTGTAGCTTGTTTTAGTTATTTTGACACTATATAGTAAATCCCATTTATATCACTTGAGAAGTATAATTTGAATATCAGGTGACTTTTCGTAAACTAATGTTTGTTCAGGTTTTATCTCTACGTAATGTGTAAAATTAAATAGAACTGGTTAAAGTAAACGTAAGAGAGAAAAGCTGGTTTATATTTTGTTTTTAAATGGCAATTATCTTTATCCTAAAACAGCTATAATAGTTTAGTTAAATTAGTGGTAGTTCATTTTAGTGTGTAGGTATGTCCCAACCAGGCAGAGTCCCACGTAACCATGGCAGGCCATGGCATCTTGTCATGTATACGTAAATAAAGTGTTAGTTCATAATAAATGATGAACACCACCGAGACCGAGATCGTAAAAATGTAGATTGTGTACAGCGTACAACAAACTACACTATAAATAAACAGGAACAAGATTTGTCTAACAAGAACAACGGTCCATTTTTTTAGTACTAGTGGTCGAAATTCGACCGTAATTTTATTAAGGCTGCACGGATTGTACCTTAAGCAATGAAAAATTAAAAAAGATAGAATGTGAGTTTGGATTGGCATTGACAAATTTCGGCCGCTTCTCTTCCATTTTTGAAATTTTTGAAAAGAGTCTCTAAGCGTATGTGTCAAATACATGGTAATGTGTGTAATGTTTGTTTTATTGATTTAATGTATTTTTATGCATAATTTTAAAAAAAATAACATTCGGTTAACCTTCTCTTTATAAACTATAAGTGTGCGAAATTTCATACACCCCCGTCCGCGCAATTTTCGTAAAAAAGGGGTACAAAGTTTTTGCTTCACGTATTAATATATAGATTTAATATAATATATATTAAATCTATATATGTGTCCTTTTTTTGTAATATTAAATATGTAATTATATATTTTTATTTATCAAACTAAAAAAAGATTTTTACGTAATTAATTATATATAAGTTGTGTACACTGAAAAGAAGTTTTGTGAAGTGTAATCTAAATTTTGGTTAGGTACTATTTAAGTATACTGAAAAAAAGTCTTTCCTGAAAAAAGCCCTCTTGTATACTTGAGGGCAAGTAATATAAAGGTAAGTTCACTTCTAGAACAGTTACAATTATAACTTTGTAGTGGTAAGCAACTAATTTAACAAAAACAAAACGCCGTACTTTAAACATTGACTACATAAAGCGCCGTGTTCTTCGCGTGTGCCGCACGCCTACGCGTTGCACTAAAATTTATGGGATTTTTACGATTCAATTTACATTTAAAAAGCAAGTAACGGTGTTTACTTGAGCACCGGCTTTGGAGAACAGCACCCACACAAGATTCGGCTTCAATTCGGATCAACACAACCGCCCGGTAGTCTCGGCAGCCACTTACAATGTCACATTAAAAACTTTTCTAGCAATAGGGTAGCTGACAACAACAATAATTAATTTCAGAACATTACACATATAAATGAAATTACGTAAAAGCTCTTTTTTTTTTTAATTGATGGCTTTGTGCGATTAGCACATTTAGCCAGTGTCAAAGTAATTTAACTTACAAGTAATACATAAATAAACAATATTTCCATATATGATGATGATGAATGATATTAGAAATGGGAAGTGAGAAATGATATACCCCCCAACCTCTCGAGTATCTCAGTAAATATGTGGGGCTTTACTAAGTCCTCACGCGAGCTTCTTGAGAGAATTTGAAAACTACCGTTGCACTGTTTTGTTTTATTTGCCAACACTTATGCACACTCACGAACACTTAAAGGTTAATAATCCACCATTATTTAACATTAATATTCGACATAACACAAATTTTAGAAAATAGAACAAAACCGCAGACATGACGCTTCACTTTCCCGCCAAGAAGCTTAACCTATTTTTATTTTTTTTATTTTTTAGTTGATGGCTTCGTGCGATTAGCACATTTAGCCAGTGTCAAAGTAATTTTTCTTACAAGTAATACATAAATAAACAATATTTTCTTATATGATGATGATGAATGATATTAGAAATGAGAAGTGAGAAATGATATACCCCCCAACCCCTCGACTATCTCAGTCATAGATTTAGTAAAGATGTGGGGCTTTACTAAGTCCTCACGCGAGCTTCTTGAGAGAATGTGAAAAGTAACGTTGCACTGTTTTGTTTTATTTGTCAACACTCATGCACACTCACGAACACTTATCGGTTAATAATCCACCATTATTTCACATTAATATACATAACACAAATTTTAGAAAATAAATCAAAACCGCAGACATGACGCTTCACTTTCCCGCCAAGAAGTCCTGTCCCCAAGCACAAATTATTAAACAATTGACGAAACAAATAGTGACGTCATAGTTTGCCATTCCTATACAATTTATATTTAAAAATCGTTTTGACAAATGCTAAAATGTATCTATATTGACTAACCCGTCAAGTAGGTACCCAATTGATCGTGAGCTGTCGCAAGTTTTTTGTCTTTTGGGCGCGAACACGAGCAGACATCGCGAGCCGCGGTGGAACTGATATGGTGTGTCTGTAACAGTCAACTATGGGCGATAAGGCGGTTTGTCATCGCCTCAAAGTACATGAATAATGATCAATTACTATGGAGCCGGCGAGAGGCGCGACCTGAATTTCAAGCTCTTCCCCCCGCATCTTGGTAGATAAATAACATTTTATGAGACATTACATTACGGTAATCATAATTTTATGCTCTAAATGACTACATGTGGTATGTATCTTCGACCAACTTACATTGTGGTCGTAATTTCACTTGTTGATGAGCGATCCATACATGTATATATACTATAATGTACCTCGTCATCCCGAAGGAGTTTTTAAAAGTTCTTTCATTGCTGATAGGTATCTACACTATAGGGAATGTATGTGCCAGTTAGTAAGTCAGTCAGTGCAAGCGAAGGGAAAGCCTAGGCTCTGTAAGGAGAGTTTATCTCAGAAAGTCCCCCTATTTCTTCTGTTGTCAGTCTGAAAGATCCTAAGCTATCCTAAAGCTTGGTTGCTGCAAAAATAATCTTCTGTTTCGCTTTTATAATAATTATGAATATTTAAAAAGTCTGTATTTATGTGTAGGGATACGTTTTTACCTCTCACTCTTTATTTATTGTTTTGATTAACACATCCCACAGTGGTAGAGCCACGCTGCGTTGCAGCACGAAATGGGCCGGCTCGCCCGGCGAAATACCACCCTCTCACAGAATATCGGCGTGAAACAACGGCACTCGTTGCTGTTGTGTTTCGTCCGGTGAGTGAAAGTACCGGAGGCCCATCTCTCACCCCTCCCCCCTCCCAATTCCTACTCCCTCCTCAAGATCCAACTCCTTCCTCAAGGTCGGCAACGCATCCGCGATTACTTTGGTTTTGCGGGTGTCCATGGGCGGCGGTGATTGCTTTCCATCAGGTGACCGACCCGCCTGCTCGTTTGCCTCGTTTTAACATTTAAAAAAAAAAAAACCCCTGTCCTACCTTTGCATTATATGTTCATAACAATTTATTGTCTATTTTTCCGACAGCCAACCTGTCAAGAATGTATTTTTTGTACTTTCTTCACAAATCTCTTTGAAGGAGTGAGTACCCAACAGTGGCTACATGAACATCGCAACTTGATGCACCAATCACCAAGCAGCAAGATCCGAAGTGCCATGTGTTTACACGCTATTAATATCCATAATTCTCGGTGTCATCAGCAGACGGGTCCGTTTCATTTGCAATGCAAATCCGCGGTACGCAAGGAAACGTTTAAAATTTTGACACAGAGGTATAAGTCACTTTACACCGAAATAAATGTTGTTTCAGCGCCCAATTTACTTTTAATTTGTGTTGAAAGTTTAACAGCCATAACAGTTATTGCGAATACGAAAAATTTTGTTGTTATTTTGCATTACCGTTCTTTATATTACTTCTTATATAACACTGAATGTATATGTGCAAGAAAAACCTACAAGGCTCCAAAGCATTCCACCCAATTTATTCAATCACTGCTGAATAAGCTAAGTCGAGACTTGGCACGTTGAATAAAACATAAGCGATAAGATCACATTGTAAAGTAGCCTGTTTCACCTACGAATAACGCATACGTTTAGAAAAACATGGTGACATGCCTTATACTGTATAAGGCGGGTTGTGCAGCGCCCAGTGGCTAAGTACGGCCGTCTGACATCACGCGCGGGAGCGACGACGGACATTAATCAATGTTAAGGAACTCTTATGACAAAAACAGACGCTACTATTAGCGAGAAACATCTTAAACAGGATTAACGTAGGTTTTCCTTTCGAATAACCGTAAACATAGTCCGGGATATCGTTTGAATTGTGTGAAATTTTTCTTTTTTACTTATTTAAAACTATTTTAACTTACGTACTGTTGAAAACTTTTTATCACACGTCCTAACTACGAGAAACACCGTAATCTTCCAAGAGTAGGTATTAGTAGAGTACGAGTATAAGTAGAGCCATAGAGCAAAGAATGTAATATAATTAATTAACATTATAACCTTAAGCACGAAATAGGTGTAAGTGAAAACATAGTTTTATTTTAACATTCCTGTACGCTCCTCGTAAATGTCCAAGCAAGTTGACAATGACAAATTTGAAGTACAAGTCGCCAATTTGTTATAAAATATCCACTTAGCGGGTGTGTATTGTTTGTCTGAAGTCCAATTTTGGCGCGCCAGGGAACAATGGAAGCGTGACCAGCAACCAGGTGATTGCCATCAAACCAGCTCCTACGAGCGCAGGGCCTATTATCTATTTTATGAATAAATTTAAATACTGCCGGATAAGCGCTCGCAGAATGCCAAACGCCCGGTTTGTGTCACGAAATTCACAATACCGCTAGTTATCGTAGCGTTGTAAAAGAAGTTAACAGTCGGCTGTTAAGAAAGTAATAAATTATAGGAATATCATTTTTTTTTTAAGAGAGATTGCTGATTGCCTCAAATTCAGAGGTTTTCTAGAGGGAACGGCATCACACACTTAAAAGTGCGTGTCCCCGTGCCCTACTAGATTCTCCAAAGGTTTCGGATCGGATCGGGCGGCCCCGGTGCGGATTGGTGGCTGTAAGTAGTAACTCTAACACATACAATTTTTCAACTCAAAACCTTGGGCGGATATGACTATAACAATTATGTCCTATAACTTTGACTATGGCCCAACTGTCCTTCAGTTGGGCCATAGTCAAGGATGAGCCAAAAAGGCTCTGGGCGCCACGGCGCCACGAGGTTATTACTCCTATCCCTATCGTATTCGAAAAAAAACCTTATAAACGTAGGTATTTTAAGTTAACTATGATTCTAATAGTATTGGGAATAAAGTGGTCAAATAACCTACAGGTAAGTACCTAATTATTTATTAGGAATGATTAGAAGGTCTTCTTTATTACTTTAAAATAATATTATACCGAATTAATATCAAACAAAAATACTGTTTTTGAATTAACATCCACGATATCGACGGGTTCAGTTCAAATGCGCGTAAGTAGCGTTGGTAAAATGTCAAACACCAAATTTTTCAGGCGGAAGAATAAACTGGTCATGTTTAATTACTTACTCGGTGGTTATTCGTACCAATTAGAATAAAGCATTGCAAAAAAGGACCTCAATCTTCTCAATCTTAGTGTAAAGACACTTTTCCTGTTTTAGTTTACCTACTCGTCTTTACGTATTGGTTAAGCGGCATTTAAGTACTATTATAAGTAATGCTAAACGCGCTTTAATAATTAATTCTGGAACATTTAACGTACCTATAAAATTAAATGGCATCATGTAAAAGTTCTTTAAAAAATTAACCTATTTTTTGTTTGACCTAAGTAAGCATGATTTTTTGTTACCTAAAAAGTAGATTTTCAATAAACACTCAACGGACGATTCATGATTATATGACGGAACACAGTAGTGACGTCATAGAATCATGAATTTGCCATTCCCATACAATTTTTATTTAAAAAATCGTTCCGACATTTGCTAAAAAGTTTCTCTATTGACTAACCAGTAACTATCAGCGCCATCTTGCGTTCACAGTAGTAACTGAAGCTGTTCTACCGCGCTTGCGTAGCAGTGACGCTCTATACTACACTAATCCATTGATAACTACAGATGGCGCTGCTATCTACTATTTAAAATAGAGCTACAAGTATTAGCGACTAGAATAACGTTACTTATTATCATATTTAATTAAATAAATTATATTAATTATGTATAAGAGTGTTATCAAGAAAATATTTCTAAATGAAATTTTAATGTAATCGGATTTGTTTCAAAAAGAAAAACTATAAGAATATAAATGTGAGTGCCACTAGCAGGATGATGATGTTGAGAACATTATTATACAACCTATTATACCTATTAACAATTTATTTATTTGTTCAGCCAGTATTTGAATAGCTTCGAGGTGTAGAGCGTACGTACCTCACTCTCGCAGCCCGTGTGACAGACATATTTGCACACTGAAACAAACAAAACACTATGTTAATGCCTATTGTTAAGGTTCTAGAAGCATTTAAAACGAAATAACAACGCAAAATGTGCTGTGTAAATTGTCAAAGCACAATGCCGATTGTATTTCACCGACTCTACATTGAAAAACTATGTTTAATCTAATGAGGTACCCGAATTATGCAAATTACTTAGTTCTTTTATACAGTGCTTAGTACGACTTTTATCCTTCGTTCGATCACGTTAATAAAAATGAGCATTTGTATGGTATTGAAGTACTTAGCGCCTCCGAGAGCCTAGTGTGAGTTTCATTAATTAGTCATTCAATTACGTTAACGATAACGAAAATTTGCTGTCAACTCTTCTCATTTTCCATCAGGAGGCGCTGTTTTTAATACCATACTTCATGTCAATGTTCAAGTACTCTCACACTCAGCACTGATATAATTAAGTATACACGTGAAATTGACAACGATGATTGGTCCACCTGATTTCGGTCATTGCGACCTCTTCGACTCCAAGTTACGGCGCTGGTGCACCCGAAGTATGGCAAGCATAGCCAATGTTCTTAGTCAACTGGCGTGCGCACTGAAAGATTACGTGAAACTACTAATAAAAGTAGTACTATAGTATTACTGCATTAACAAAAACAATAGCGAAAAGTCAATGATAATATTTAACAGTGGTTCGCTTCGCTAACGAGTGGCTAACAAAACTATAGCATTGCAAAATCATTAAATAATCATTCATTTAGTAACGTTTCACAAAGCATCATCATAAGCTAATTTTTATGTCCCCACTGCTACACGAGCCTTCCCGATGGATGGATAATGAGAACGGGCCATAAACGCACGCGGGCCCGGTGCGGATTGGTGGTTGTACGCTTCACAAAGCGTATAGTAACTATATCTTTTCAATTATTGGAATAACCAACTAGTCAACTGTACAAGCATAATACGTAAGTGTGTCACTTACAACGAGAGCCATAGGTATAACTGCTAAGGTAGACAGATGTGTGTTAATAGTTCGTTAAGACGTAAGTACCTAGTTATTAGCAAATCATGTATGATTTAAAAAGTTGTCAAATATTTTATTTTATTTTGTCCTTTTATGATAGGGCACTTTCCAATATTTTTGACGCTGTAAGGGAGAAAAGAGCTGGATTCTTGCTGAGTTTTTTGCCGGTTCTTTTAAGTACAAGATCTCCCCTCAGAGTAGACTTACGAACCGATGACATAATGACGTTCATAATAGCTATTTGTAGTCTAAACTAAATAAATGATTTTGAATTTCGAAACAAATGGTACTTGCGACTTGGAGATATGGTGGTGACAATCGTTTCGCGTACCATTATTTATAAACAAAGAATTGAACGGAGTTTAACGTGAACTACTTATTAAAAACACTTTTGTACCCGACGCTGACGACTAAGCTGACGGCAAACGTTTCGACAGAGTTACAGAGTATTACAAGTAGTATTACACTAAGTAGAAATTACCGACAGGATAAAACTAAATTGTAAAATATAAGCGATTAGATCCTTCAAAGTGGTTTCATTTCAATAAGTAGTTTGCGTTAAATACCGTCAAATTCCTTGTTTATTTTATTTTATGTCAAGACACTTCAATTACACAAGCACAAAGTCAACCGTGAAAGTAAATTTGTACAAAACCAATTTCGTAGCGTGGCATTTAATAACATTTCGCCTGGAACACTTCTTGTTCTTTCTGTCATGGCGACCTTTGAATGTCAGATAGCAAACAAATCTTTTACGGCCCAAACATGTTTGTACAAACCTATGCCGAACACTTTTGAAGCATGCGCATCTTTAATTCATACGGTGACATAGATATTGAAACTCTCCGAAGAACTGGCTACTTCCGCAACTTGAACTGAAGTTGCGGAAGTTTGCTTGATATCGAGAGAAGAGACAATATATTTTCCTTGTAACTTGAAATTGGCTTTCTTTTTAAGTAGATTCTTGGATTATCATATTTACTCAAGGTGATATTATTTTTTGTAACACCGTAAAGTCTACTCAGCTGTTCTAGTTTACAGTATACGGCTGATTACTAATGAGATTTTACTAGAACTTATTTTTATTCCGCTTCAGCTTCGAATACATTATTGTACTCGGTTTGGATGGTGGTAGGGCTTGTTTAATACCGCCTGCTAGCAACCACCATCTTCACCATCAGCGTTGGTTGCAAGGCCAGCATAATGCTGAGTCGGGACCGTTTTGGGACAAATTTTCTTTTTTAAATGTTGTTTTCTTATTTGTATGTAATGCAATGATGTGATTTGTCCCGAATAAATGTTCTTCTTTCTTTCTTATCTTAATGAAGTTTGTAGCGTTATCCCGGGTGAAAATGAATGCCGAATACATACCCAGAAGAGGCCTTCACCACTTGAAATCAAGTGGTGGCTACAATAGATAGGTATTGGTTTAAGAACTGACCTCGGCAGCATGAGCCCTGGACCTCGATGGGCTGGTGGCACCACTGGCACGGCCGCGGCTTGCGGAAACCTTTGGTGCGAAACACGTGCGCTTGCGGCACGCCCTCCTTCTGCAAATAAACGAAAATTTTGAGGTATTAGGACAATAGTAAGTATATTTTTATTTTTATTTTTTTGGGAGAGGGAAACTTGTCAGGTCCCACTAAAATAATATAAGTATATTTTATATGTAAGTAGTTGTTTTTTTATTTATGAGCTTCTCAACTTCTTGTCCATATGAACTTTAACTATGCTAAATCTCTATTCCGTGTTGTGTTTAAAAAGAGGATACAAAGTTTTTTCTTTACGTATTAATTTAAAGATCCTCAAAGGAGACAAAAAAATCTAGGGTACCCTATATGGATTAGGGCTTCATCAGGTTTAGTTCACTAACGAACGGGGAACCGAACAAATGACAAATTTTAATTTGCCTCTCTAGTCTAAACATAAAGCTAGACCACATAGCTATCTCAAACCCGAAAGTACCGGCATTTAAATTTCTCAATTCAAATGTAGGTACATACGGGTCGATTAACACACATAAGTAGTGAAAAGTTAAATTCTCTATATAGTTCCTAGTTCTACAGTGAAACTATTTTATCGTTATCCGCGCGAGCTCATGGGATATTAATATCCTGCGATTCGTCCCAGTCGGAGCGGTCCAAGTTTGGTAAACACTTTATCCCATAGACAAGAGCGAACAAATAGCCGGAGGGCTGACTGGAGACCGTTTAACGTGAGCGCGTGAAATGACAGCGCTTTGTTGAGGGTCTTGGGAGTTAGGAGGAAGGCCGCTGGGAATTTATGAAGGCACGACCACCTTTAGGTACCTGGCTGTGCCGCGATACAATGGCCGGCCGGCGCGGGCGGCCCATTCAGCACGAGCGAGCGCGCGCTAGCAATTATACTTTTTTTTATTCATAGTCATAGAGCATTCAAACTCCTTTCTTTCTTATTTTTTTTCATCATAGTGCATTCGAACTTCTTTCTTTTTAAATGTTATTTGTGTTAAGGTGTCGCGTAATACAATAGACTCGTGCGTGAAGCGTTAATAAATAACTGATTAGTGTTGCGTAAACAACATGATTGAAATATGTTATCTCTAGAGATACAAACAATGGCAATAATGCTTTAAGACATGTAGTACATTCGGTTTGTTTGTATTGTGTTGCAGGAAACTGGCGCTCATTTCAACTTCTAACTCTTTACTCTAAAAAAATGTTAACGTCTGAGTGTTTGCTTACTTGAATCTCTGCTTTTAACAGACTTTGTGATCTGACCACTGGTCTCACAACTAGAAGTCACGGGTTCAATTTTCAGCAGAACGTAAGTGTATTACATTTGGTTATTTGAGTCTTTTTGTAGATAATGTAAGTCCACCTGGTCTGAACAACAAGCACGGAACAAGCTACACGGACACGGAACAAGCTAGCTTGCCAGTCCAGGTGGACTGGCAAGCTAGCTTGTTCCATCAGATAAAGATAAGTTAGTCAGTTCCTAATTAGCAGAGGATTCCGGGTGAACCGCTTTCACCAAAAGCCTTATCGTTATCATCCCTTTACTATCAGATGAAAAGAAGGTCAAGAGTTTGCCAATCTGAAATAAATATAATGTATTACATTATAATGTGATGCTTTGCTTGCTCTTTATACAAAACAGGTCTGCCTAAGTTGACAGCACAATGCGTGAGCAAATAATTAGTTTCCATTCAATCTAACTAAAGCATGCACTTATATACGACTCGGAGCGTTCCTAGTTGCAATTTGCATTCAATAATACACCGGCAGGCCATGATCTTTATCTGCTAAAGCCCTGACATGTTTTGCACTCGTTAGCAAATTGTAACTGACAGCCACAAATCAGATCTCGTTACATCTAGTACAGGGGGGGAGGAAATAGGTTATTTTTCCCGGTATTGTAATTGGTATGGGCAGGGATTTCGTTGGAAGCATCCTTGCAATTTGCGAGGAGAGTACAGGCATTTGAGAGGGAGCGCTACCGACTAATATGCGAGGCGGTTTGAAGAGGCCACATCAACCGCCGGCACCCGTCTTGTTCCCACTTTAGTGTTGAAAAACCATTTCATTTTACAATTTTATTGCTTTGTAATAGTTATGTAGAGTAATTATTGACGAGATTATTCCGATGTGTTTTTGTAACCTTTTAATATTCAATGTACTTATCGTAAAAAATTTCGCAGTGATTTTAGTAAATTCTAAATCATGGCGCATGCTGTTGGCACATAAAACTTAATTGTATAGGATCCGTAAAAGTTGTTTAATTCCTCGTAAAATTTAGGAAACAGTAAGTACATAGAATACTCAAAGACAATAAAAAAGTGTTAATAATACTGTTTACAATGGCTCTAATGTTTGTTTTAAAAAGCTTTGTAACAAGTTTGCAATTAAATATTTTACTAAGCATTTTTTGCATGTAGACTTAGATCGGAATGTTTTGAAGTAAGTAAACTTAGAATAAATAGTACCGAACGCTAACAAGTTAGCTTAAGCTGTAGTTGTTTAACATGAACACTTTAAATTGAAAATCACAACCCTGATTTATTTTGATTTGTTAAACCAAAAAGCTTAAATTACAACCTGCCAAGAATCATCTGAACTAGATACTATTATAGTCACAGTCAAAGTCCCAGGAAGAATATCCTTAGAAGTTTCTATAATCAAGTATTAAAAAAATATCACGAATATTAGGATATTCATAAAAAAATCATAGGTGATTTTTTTATAACAAGTATGTATTACAAATGACAACTCAATTTTACAATCACAAAGCGTTTAATACTGTTAAATCTATTTTGCAAATTACGCAGTAACAAATATACAAACTCAGTTATATTTCAGCAGATATCTTAAATTTGCGTCGGTCGGTTGCGCATGCGCAGGCCCCGCCGCCGCCGCCGGCCGGCGCCACATTTGCCGCGCACATGACCGGCGGCGGGCTTACGCACCGCGAGCTTCAAATAAATCATTCCACGTCTTATCTGCTCAACCAGAGCTCGAGTGGCTGTCTGTTCGCTTATGTTCTGTTACTGCGGTTAGTTATAATTAATTTGTAAAGCACTTTATTGTTCTATTTTAGTGTTTGAACTACCAGCTATTGCATTGAAACAGTATTGATAAATAATTGTAAAGAGTAGCAAATGCTTTTTAGATTCTTTATGTAATTTTCTTACTGTGCTTTACTACTTATCACACTAATATTATAAATGCGAAAGTTTGTGTGTATGTATGTGTGTATATTAGTTGCTTTTTCACGCTGCAACGGATGGATGGATTTGGATGAAATTCGGCATACAGATAGTTTATAACCTGGATAGAATACTTTTTTATAGGATAAATATAGAATAGATAGAATATATATAGGATACATAGGATACTTTTATTTCGATATTCCCACGGGAACGGGAACCACGCGGGAGAAACTGCGAGCGGCCGCTAATAAATCCAATATGTCTATGTGAGACTTGAAAATGTTTTTACTCGATAAAACTTATTAAAATTGTTGTTACCATCTGTCGTCTTGAAATTGCAAATAGTCAACACCTGTGGTTGTCATATCATACGATATCAGCAAACCGAGTGCTAAAATCAAAATATAAACCAAATAGCAAGTTTCATCTAAGAAAACGTATACCTGATTCTACCCACCAGATAAACGAGCTTCAACATAAATAATAAGTAATAACGCGTGGCAGGCTTACATGAATGGATAGAAAGCAGTGTCTATCACCTGCCCGGAGGCGCAAGAGTAGTAGCACCCGCCTGCGCCCGTGCCAAATGCATCGTAACAAAAAACTACACACTCCATAAAAGGCAACAGTGACAGGCATACAATGAAACCATCGCACACGCACCATTAGCTATCTGAATCAAATTTCATTGAACAGCTGGTTCTCTCCACAAATATAATGAGCCGCAACTGTCCTGACAAATATCTCTATTCTCTTTTAATTAAAGTGCTTCAGGGTAGCGGGGAGGCCATTGTGGCTTACGCAAATCGCTTTTGTTGAAAAGTAACATTAGGAAACAAAAGAATGTCCTCTGCCCACAGTGGAAACGGAACCGAATTACTCGAGCAAGTCTATCAAAATGACAATTACATCTGTTGAAACATCAGATACGAACCATTGTTACCCATAGGATTAATCTTCAATAAACCGATTGCAGCAATAGTAATTCTGTGAGATAATACTCAGAACTCTTAAGGGAATTTATCTGTTGGCAACAAGAGAAATCGATGAACAATTATCTACTTACCTACCAACGCGCCATTCTGATGGAAGTTGTAAAGTGCTTTCTGATTAAGTCATTAAGACTTAGCTCTGAAATTGCCAGCTACTTTAATCGCAATGTTCTCATCTAAAGTTAACGCCAAACTAAAGTCAGGGAGACGTGCCGTCACGCTGATATCATTTATTCTAATAACAAGCTAAGCCGGAAAAGTCGACGCCTTAAAAATGTTCTTACTGGGGGCTGTAACAATAACTTACGTCGCAAGAGGGTTTTTTTGAGCTTGTAACAACAACGGAGTTTTTACGGAGGTGTCTCTGAGGATTGAGTTATTTCTTCCGACGACTCCACGCAGTACTCACGACTTTGTACGTAAATAAACAAAAAAAAAGGTTTATACCTCTAATCCTAGTACCACCCCGGTGTGGTCCTTACGATCGAATCCTTAACAAGAGATGGATATAAAAATAGCTTTATCACCGATTGTTCTATTAGTAAAAATACTTATCTTGGTTTATACAAAAGTTTTTTCCGTTGTTTTAACTATATTTATGTTACATTCAGTATATTTCATGAGCTGGAAGACAATCGGCAATATCGGCATGACAACGACGATGTTCCTATGACTAATAGTTGCATATTAATTTTCTGAACTAAGGCGATCCTTATTTTTTTGGGAAAGCATTCTTTTCTTTTATATTTTTATTCGGAGAGCCTTAAGTTGCCTAAGTAAACTTTAAGTAAGCTATAAAAATGCGTGTACTTAAAAAGTACCACTTTATAACAAAATCATACAAATATAATTACTGGAATGGATGCTTCTGGAAAACGCTAAACTTAGCTGTATTTAATATTTTAATATTTAAGTTGGACAACCACGTTCTATTTTTCAGACACGCTGGACATGGACAGGGACAAAATTAACTTTTAAAAACAGATTTAAGATTTCGGGTATATTTACATAAGTAACTCAAACTGAAGATAACATCTTGTATGACATCAGCTACTTTAGCTGCACAAACGAGATGTCAATTTCGATAAACTGCCCCGAATTATCTATATCATGTATTAGTTCAATCGTCTATGAGATCTTTATGCACTCTCCTTCAATCACGTCTCATTAAGACAAAAATGAAATTAATATGCGTCCAACCACGGAGCTTTTGATCGTCTGACGCATGATCGCGTCGGCAGTGTGGCAACAAAAGGCCGAAAGTCACTGACGATAAATCAACGGAAGCGGCCCGTTTCATGTGAACCACCATTGTTTTGTAATCATGCCTCACAGCGTAGTTGAAGAATTTCCACAAGTCACTCTTTAAATAAAGATTACCGTCTGCTGCAGTGTGTCCCCGAAGGATACGTGTGACAAATGACAATCAAGTAAGAAAACAATTTCAAAATTTGGGTTATTTATTACATTTTGTCATAACAAGAAACAGAATCGTGAAAATGTGTCTTATAATAACGTTATTTGTATAATAAAAAATCTAGGATACATTTCATTTATATGGCACTCTTTTGTATCACATTCATTAGTTATAATGCCTGTTCTATCCTAATTGTTTATTTATTAAAAACGAAACGAGATACGACATCATTCATCCCAACTGCAATGACTGAGATAGAATAGATTATTATCACTATCAATACTAAATCTACAATTGTACGCATGAATTGAATTATGTTGTCGGAACCACGTTCTACTACGCACGCACGCAATAATAATATTATTATAATAACTCTACTAATCAAATCGAATTCAGTGGGCGTAGTATTAGTAAATTAACAATTGCCGTAAATTATTGCCATAATTGGTTTGACGTATTTATGACTACGCAAATATAGTAACAAAACATTAAATTAAACGTGAACGCAAAGTAATTAAACGCAAAGCAGCAATCCAATTTATTGTAAGCCTATTCAGATCCTTTAGTTCAGTTGGAAGTAACAGGACTTGCGAAACCAGATATGTTGAACTTCGTAGAGTCTAGTTTTATTCATGTAAATTTAAATAGAGCAGAGAGCTGCACAATACATTAGCCCCTTATTTTACTGGTAGATGGTGATCAATGGAAAATGGCTGAATGTTATATAAAATTCAATCATCTATCACCATAGATTGATATAAATATAAACAAATATTGAATAGAGGAAAGGTGTAATAAAATCAATGATATGTATTTATTACATATGCATTTCAGTAATTAACAAATTCTTAATTGGAAAGGTGCTTAAGAAAATTCTACGGTGGTTTAGAATCCGCACCTGATGATAATCAGGGCTGGCTACCAATTAAGCTATCATGATTGTATAATTTTTTTTAAGATATGTTGATGAACTAGTCTTCCGTAAGTCTCTTTTACAATCATTTATGTTATTCAATTTAATAAGTAGAAGTCCTGAATCCTGATGTCTTTTTAAAAAAACGTTAAGCCAAGAACTATCAACACCTAACTTCATAATTGTTTAAATTGATTAAGAATTTCCGTGTCACAATAATGGTAATAGTTAGCTGTAATTCAAATTCAAAGAACTTTAATGAAAATGTAAGGTATTTTAATTTAATTATTAAGTTAAAAAAGTAAGGTAAGTATTCCAGTTATTAAAACTTCGGATCAAAAGCTTGAATATTTACTCCTACACAATATTTGACGATAAGAAAGCACGTAGTTATTTGGATTATTTCGTTGGCATTGAGGAAAAAAATTTGCGAGGAAGTTTATTCACCGGAATTTTAATCACTTTGTTAGTGCCTAACATCATAGAAAAAACCAGCGAGCAAGACGCTCACTCGTGCATAACTGCGATGATTATGCCAGCTACATTACATCACGTCGCGATAAATTTGGACAGTAAAGTTACAGCAACCTTTCTAAGGGACAGATAAGTGAGGGTTGCCAAAAGTCGCTCATTATTATCTTTGTACTGGAATACTTTCTAGGATCTTTTCAGGCAGCTTTCTCTAGGCGCTAAGTTTTCGTTACTATTATATTATAAATGTTGGATAATGTTCACTTCGGCAGCATACAATATATCGTCACTCGCAAAACTAACTCATTTTTGGCAATTAGTCAAAACAAATGTTTTTCAGCTAATAGTTTTAGTTTTAAATTACTGTGATAGTTTGAAAACTATTAGCTGAAAAACATTTGTTCCGGCAAATTACTAAAAAATACAAAGAACAGCTAGTTATGTGAGCGACGATATAAAACAACCATAGCTTTATTGGTAGGACGGATTACCAGAAAGTGTGTATTCAAAACCACAGTTGAATTTTCTGCAACACCTTTCCAATTAAGAATTTTTTGGTAAATACCTAAATTTGTATGCTTTATAAATAGAGACTTTGACCATTGAGTGATTTGATTTCTTTTTCTTTTATTTTCATATCTTAGTTATTATTCAGAAGACTTTTACACAAGCATCATCATTAATTATTTTGGTTCTAAAGACTAAATGTCAATCCCACTGTATCGTTATGAAAAATCTAGTAATATTAAATTTATTTTTCCTAATGTACGGTTGAAGCATAATAAAACACTTTTCAAGCACAACTTACAAAGCCACCGTTATAAGCAATTAAAATCATGTTTAAAAAAATACTTTTTTTCTTTTGGTGGATTGTCGAGGTTTTTACGGCAACCCTAATCATGGCGAGTAATGTCCCATTTACACGTTATCTAGGTACATGTAAACAGCGAGCGTGGCGATCCAAGCACGTGGTGAGATTTCAAATTAGATCGCCAGACGTGTGTGTGTGTACACAAACTTTACATACGTGAAATCATCATCTACTTTTGTTTGATCATAGTTTAAGGTGTCGGTGATAGCAGAAATGGAATGCGTGAGCACGTCCACTAAAACGAGAATGGGTATGGAACAATTGCAACTTACCTCGTTCGTCAACAAGAAGCGCTGCTTCAATACTAATAAAAGTCGTTCAATACCTATAAAATCGACAGTCACAATATCGACGGCGACAGTCGCTGTATCAAAAACTTTCCATCGACGGGTCACTGTAGCGAGAGTACAATATATCGATGGTTGGTAGGTACACCATATCGACGGTACCACAGAAGAACTACGGTACTGTGCATCGACGGTACACCATATCGAAAGTACGCTGCATCGACAGTACACCATATCTACAATACGCTGCATCAATCAACAGACACAGTACACCATATCGATAGTACGCTGCTTCGACGGCCCAAACCAAACCAGACACAAAAGAGTGACCAGAAGGTAGAGGAGGTCTATGGGTTCGTGCCAAGCTAGTTTTGAGCTATGGATATTATTTTAATTTGCTGCGGGTTCTAATTTCAATTTTTGCTTATTTTTGCAGATGGTTATTCATTATAATTTGCGTATAAATCCTAATAATATCAATAATATAAAAATAAATGTAAATTTATACGAGGAAAAATAAATAAAGACGACAATAATATTAATAATGCAAACTTTTCGAACGACCCGCCCGCTACTTCCGTGAAGGTTTACCAAAACCAACAAAAACTGTTCATCGCATCGTATGACTAGTAAGTATAGGAACGCTCGACGAACGAGCTCGATGGCGCAGTGCTTAACGCGCCCGGTTTGCGATTGCTAAGGTTAAGTAACTTTCGCAAAGGCCGGTCATCGGATGGGTGACCAAAACTTTATCATCTCGAGCTCTTCCGTGCTTCGTAAGGCACGTAAAGCCGTTGGTCCCGGCTGCATTAGCAGTCGTTAACAACCACCAATCCGCACTGGGCCCGCGTGGTGGTTTATGGCCCGTTCTCCCTATCCATCTATAGGGAAGGCTCGTGCCCCAGCAGTGGGGACATAAAATGAGCTGATGATGATGATGATGATGATGATGTATAGGAACGCATGCGCGACAAACAAAACAACATTTTATTTTTTCTATAGAAGATAGTAATAATAATATATAGATAAAAATAAAGGGACAAAGATTGCCACCTGTGAGTGGCGGCACTTTCTCAGGAGCTCTTCGAACGTGACATCCGTCCAGTATCGGTCCAATAAGGGCCGAATACAAACTTTTCTTACGCAGAAAGTCGCAAACTACCTACGTACTGCAATGTATGATGATTACTATAAAGTTTGGAAGCTTAAAAGATTTCTTCAAGTTTAAAATTACAATTCAAAAGATTTATATAAAAGGAAAAAAGACAAGCCTTAGTGGAGTGGCAAATTATAATTTAATTATATTAGGTGTGTAGTTAGTCGTAGCTAGATAAAAAATATTGTTTTCTGAAGTTTACGCGAACACTACACGAACCCTTCAAAGGGTTCGAAACGTCAGGATAAACATGAATTAAAACTAATGTATAAAATAAACGCCAGTAGATCGAAGTTGTTTCATTTTAAAAAAGATATCATAATAGTTGCGAAAAATCTCAAATTCAAATTCAAATTCAAATTTCTTTATTTGCTAGAATGCATGGTAAATTAAGATGGTAACATTATTTACGTACATCATGATTCGCCTAATCATTAAGCATGCAAATACAATTCGACATTGTTACAATTTCAATTGAATTAATTAATAAGCAACTAGGTATAATTAATAAATTATCACACAAAAATTAAATTAAATTATTAAATTGCAATCTGAATATCAGGATAGTAGATTAATATAATATTCCCATAATTTATATTAAATATGATGTCTTTTATTTAAAAAATCCTTTATGTCATAAAAGTTTACAGTCAATAGCCATTTATATAAACAATTTTTAAATTGAATAATATTTAATGATTTAAGATCGTCTAGTACATTATTAAAAAATTTTACACTCATAGTAAGACAGCTCTTGGAATACTGCAATGTTTGAGGTTTCTCTTGCAGTACCAATCTATTTGGATTTCTGGTATTTCGGGGGTACACATCAAATGCTCTCCTAAATAGTTCCTTATTTTGCATTACAAATACACATACTTCAAATATGTAGAGCGATGACAGAGTTAATATGCCTAGGCGCGGAAATAACGCACGACAGGATGTAAGTGGAAGAACACCACATATGGCTCTTAAACATTTCTTCTGAGCAATAAAAGCTCTATTGACACTTGTACCATTACCCCAAATAATTAAGCCATATCGTAATAAAGACCCTACATAGGCATGGTAAGTAGAAATGGCTGTTTTTACATTTGTAACATTCTTGACTTGTTTCAGCGCATACAAGAACTTATTGATTCTTACACAAACATTATCGATATGAGTTTTCCAATTCTCAAAATTGTTTTTTAGAAAAATCAAAGAAGATAAAAGTTAAACTGTAAAATCGATTCATGCCAAGCAAACACATTTAAGACATTTCTTCGCCTTTCTTGAGAAGGACGAATTCGCGAAAAGCAAAAGTACCCGCAACAACAACACTTACGGCATATTTATACAATAGTTCTCGGAACTAACGTACATTGATCCTTGGTCCGTGACTACGTGAACAACATACTTTGTAAAAGCGACGTGAGATCTTTGATTAGTGTTCGATAGCTGAAGTTATGCGATGTGAAGAATAACAGGCTCCTTGATCATGTGTTAGAAAGTGTCTTCTATGATAGAGAGGAGATTTTCCAATATACAATATTGGAAAATCTCCAAAAAAAAAGGGAGAAAATAAAGCTCCTGTCCTGAAATCGTCACTTAAGATGTAGTGTTTAAAATTTTTAATACAAATTTTAAAAAAATGGGTTTGCTTAATAAGAAATCTTAGCTGAACCGACATCACCATCCTCGAAACAAATTTACAATTTTGATTTTAATAGACATAAGTACATAAGTTGTAGTCTCTAAGGATAAAATGGAGCTGACATGGTCAATTTGTTAGACAAAGGCTCTCAAATAAAATAAGGAAAGAATAAAAAGAAGCCTCTAGCTGATTTTCTTACTTTAGTGCAAGTTTTATTTGCCGTACGATCACGTTAACGAAAACGAGAGAAAGCCATTGCACCATAGAGCTCTTCTAACATATAAACATATATATAAATAAAAACTAAAATAAAAACCCGTCAACTTGTTATCAAAGCTAATATATACCCCGGGTAGGTACACCTAAGATACTCTATTAGGTCCTTACCAATGAAATTGACGTTTTGTATAAAGATTTTTATAAAATTATATTTTTCATACTAACGTTTTTTTTTAAATTTTCTTGGCATTTATTTATGTTAACACTATAAAAATTGTAGAATAGTGTGTTTGTTTCACTAGCTAAATATAGCAGACGTTAAAAAGAAAAAAAAATCAAGTCCCTTCAAAGCTACAATGAAACAAATGGTCAATTCCGCGTACAAAAAAAGAATTCAATTTAAAAAAAAATTGGGCGATAAAGACACAAAATGAATAATCATTGTTATTACTGAAGCCTAAGTAACATAGTCCTAATTAAAGGTGTGTAATAATATTAACAAGTAATTAAGCTAAGGACCCAATACTAAGAGAATGCGTTAAATCCCGTGGAAAATTTTGTATCAAATTAAAAAGTACAACTCATACCTGTAGGTTCACGATAGGCATTGTTTCGTGACGTGAAGACGAGTTGAATCGCCTCCAAACCGGATAATGTCACGCATAATAATTTAGGAGCACGCGACGACCAATTAGCAATGTAAAGTAATCGCTTGTAGGTTACATGAAAAAAGTACTTTACACTGATAAAGTTAATTTAAAAATAAACTACTTTTTCGGATCTACTTGTAGGTACTTATTTTACAGGGCGACCAGTTTCCCTGCAAAGGGATCGAAAAATCGAGACGTCAGCAGTATAAAACTAAATGAAATCAATATGTAAAATAAGCGCGAGTAGACCCGTGTTTGTTTATAACAGTAAAACTAGATTACAAATAATCTAGTGAAATTATATTATTGTCTCGCGAGTTTTCACTTTGAGACAAAATGAATTTATAAGCAAACCAGAGGCATTTACTAGTTGCTGGTCTTTATATCTATATATGGTTAGTATATGTATGTAGGTAACACTGTTACAAAATAGTAACAAATTCGTACAAAATTTCATTTTGGAAGGAATTTATAAAAATAATAATGGTCGTCATTAAAGAACATTAGAAGATCCTCCCCTTCATTTTTAACTAAAGATTTTTAGTTTTATTTGATTTTCGGAATTTTGTTTAGTATTTTTAATAAGGTAACGATCACAGTAATATCATTGGTTTACGACCACATCAAATCTATGGTTACGACTGACGTCTCAAAAGTAAAGGAGCTCTTAAAATTAAATTTTTAGTATAGTTTATATACATGTACCAAAGAGTAAGGTACTCTCTAGTTAAAATATTAAACAATACCTATCTATCTATCTCATAATGTCTAATGACAGTCTAGCAGGATACTAAACCTGCTAAAACCATCCGTAGAATTTCTTCCACTACATAATTAGACAGTTAGATCAATGCCATTGGTGAAATGAGTAAAAGAGATCGGAGTAATTAATGGCTGTGTCCAATTACAGAAGGCTTCTGTGGCGTCGCGTCACGGTCCCGTCGCGTCCCGGCCGCTCCACGGACGCGTTACGTCACGGTCAATATCTGGGGCCGTAGCCACAGCGTAGCTTCAGCTTTAATGTTGAGCGAGTATACTATAATGGAAACAAAACACGACGACCTCCGCAGTCGATTGGCTCGCACGCTGGTTGTGTTGCCATCTCCGAGGTCTTGGGTTGAATTCCCGATCGGGTCAATATAGGAAAACGAACTTTTTCTACATTTTCTCGGGTCTGGGTGGTTGTGGGACCGTCCTGAATTCCATAACACAAGATATAAGCTTTGGAGCCAGAGCTAAGTATGCGATGTTGTCTTACAGGATGCGACGTGCGAGTGCGAGTTTTATTACCATTTGGTCACGTAAACGAAAACTAACGTAACGTTAACTGCTTCATTGAAGTCAGTGCCTAATTTTTTTAGACAGGTAAAATCCTTTTCGCATACACCGGAGCTAGGGCGACCCCGGGTTATGTGGGACTCTCCTCCTTCTGGTACAGAATACATAATGTCCTGGCATTAGTGCCAGGAAGCTCGACGAAGGGAGGTGTCTACACTACCTACCAACACGACACTGTCGACACTACCTACCAAGGTGACAAACAAGAAAATCTGAAGTTCTGCAAAACAGAATCTTGTTTACGTTAACGTGATCGAATGGCAAATTAAACTTGTAATAGGCACCCTGGTTGTTGCTGGACGACAACAAAATGGATTGACAACTTCATTGTTCCGCGCAGCGTGAGGCTACGCCCTAAGCTGAGCTCGCTCGGAATTTTTGTAACAAAACGGACACAAATTACTTTGCTCGGGATAATGCTTTGGATTTTCCGGATTGTTTTTTGTTAAAAAAAATGTATATATCTGTTACTTACTCGATTTAAATTGGGTTTTTTTAATACAATCGACCGACCTTATTTTTGCGGTAGGTACATTTTAAAATGGCTAATTTAATTACTTACTTAACCGTAGTACCTACCTACGTTTGGCCACGCATATTATGTTAAAATGTACCTACTCGGCTAGGTATTACTAGGTAAGTATTTAGTATATTTTTAACCCTTAATTGCTCACATGGGGTATATTTTACCCCACGGAGATTTTAAAGTGTTTTAACTCCGCCATTTTTAAAGGAATCGTCACAGCGTTTTCAGTACCTAGCTGCCTAAATATCTCCTCCCATACCGATTCAGTCACAAACTCCACTATGTACCGTCTTGTTATATCAAGGGGTCACGTCTGGGGTATATATTGCCCCACACGAGTGTTAGTGTTATTTAGTTTGACCAGTTAGTATAGTTATTTTTATTTTGTTGAATGTGTAATTAGGTCCAAAATGTTGTGTTTTATAGTTATCACAAATTAAATTTGTGAGTATTTTAAATTTAACGCAAATTATGTTGCGTAAAATTAAAAAAAACGAATTTTTCAACACTTTTTCAAAAACTAAAAACTCTCAAAATGGCAACTTTACTAACGACCAAATATGTGCTAATTACAACGTCGGAAGTCGCCATAAAAGATGGTCGTTGGTTATATTTTACTGCATTCTCAATATTGCTGGTATAAATGCATAGGTTGTTCATAAACTCAAATTCAACCACGATATATCAAAAAGGGAGAATCTCTTGCTGTTGATTTAACAAATACTCAGCAACAAAATCGATTAACAATATCGTAACTGCCATTAGTTATACCAAAACGTCCCAAGAGACGGGGTGAAGTTCAAGATGCTGGCTTCATGTCCAGAGGCAGTCCATCTTCAATTTATAAATGATGCCATATATGTCTAAGGTCAAAGGATAAAAAAATAACTTTTCTGTGTGCTAAATGCCACCAGCAGGTCTGTCATGGCCACTCTATCATGACATGTGATTAATGTAGTGATTAAAAAGTGCCTAGATGTATGGCTTTATTTTTTTATTAGTTTAACATAAATGTTGATAATGAATACTGTTGTATTTTATTTTAAAGTAGCTTCTGTCTAATTGTTATCAAAAACTTTATGAAAAGTGGTTAAAAGTGTTTTTACTTTACCATTGAAAATTGGGGTTATATAATACCCCACGCGAGTATAAGTGTAACTTTATTCACGCGAGTAATTAAGGGTTAACCGACTTTCAATCCGTGGATTTTATATTAATACATACATAATAATGTAGGCCTAGGTACCTACTTACAAGTCCTACTACTACTAAAAGGGTATTTGACTAAGTTTAAGTAAAAGATAAGGTGGGTAAGATCAACTTTTTTTTTCTTTGAAGTTTTTTACAACGTAGGTAGGTAGGTATTTGGTTCTAAGTTGTTTCAGAAGTCAGTTATTATAATTTCATTATTAAATTACCTACACAGTTGTCTTATCTTTCACAATAAACCAACCTAGCTACCTATCATAAAATATTTACCATTCTTACCTAGTAGGAGAAAACCATATCTATTATCTACATCAATACAAGTATCAAGTACTTAGTCATAAAATATTTACTATTCTTACCTAGTAGGAGAAAACCTTATCTAATATGTAAATCAATACAAGTATGAAGTAGGTACACGTGATCTCATAAAAAAAATATTACTTAGATAAAAAGACGAAAATAATAACTTGAAATTGTACAGCGGCTTTACATCACATGAGGAAGGTTAAACTAGGTATTTTTTTTGTTGTATAATCTAATACAAAATTTCGTCATCCCATCAAGAAGCAGAGTGGCGCAGTGGAAGCGTGCTGGGCCCATAACCCAGAGGTCCGTGGATCGAAACCACGCTCTGCTAGAAAACATTTTTGTTCTTTTTTTAACATACATTTTTATTTGTCACTATTTTAAATACCTTAAATACTTCAAAATACATTATTATTCATTATTTATTATTACATTTTTAAAAACATCGTGCAACACTTCGTCGCGTGACGTGACCATAAAAAATGGCAGTTAATATTTATAGTTTAAGGAAATGGTATGGTTTTAAACTAACATTGGCTTCATCGCCCCAGTGGTTGAGTGATGATGATGGGGAATTGGGCACTCCCTTCGCGATAAGGGTCCGTCCCTAAGCAGGGGTGGCTAGCTGGCTAAGTAATACGGCACAAGGTGAGCAGGGTTATGCAACATTTTTTGTTGAAAGGCAAAAGATCAGAAACGATGATCTATTGAACTTTATTATCGGTGCGATTGCATTGGCGACAAAACCAATCAACAACAATACTTAGTGCAATAGGTATAAACAATACTGAAATGGTCAATGATAATAACGCGTAGATTGTTCAGAGTTGTTAATTAAAATATGTGTTGGCACTATTTAAAATGTTGATCTTTAAATTGCTTTGTCCGTCAGTGTGACTTTAACGCTAGCTTCCTATAACATTGCACCCATTATAATCATGACCTAGATAAAACGTAACCTAAGTAGGTATACCTATTGCTCATGGATATTAGTGTGCCTTTCTATAAATGTTTTTTTTATCGGCCCACACTTTCAGAGATTTCCAGGCGGCAATCTCTGTATAGGCATACAAACAAACGCCTAATAAAAACCTCTTCAGTAGTTTAAATTATCTACTGTTTTTTTACAAAATAACACACAAAAAAATGTCAAAGCTTCAGCATCATTCACAAAAAACTATTTTGATGTTTGTGTAAAACAGAAAAAACAACACTATAACATGCCGTAATTTAAGTAGCAGTTCTGTAGTACCCACAGAATAACATAATGCATTCCGGGTGTTACGACGAGGCATGCATGCACGCACGCCGGCCGCGCCGCCCCATCACAAATAAAACGCAAATTATCAAATTATACCATGCTTTTATTTTGATTATAAATAATGATTACACTAATACACGCATCATTTTATTGCTTCATTTGTTACGCATCATGATTATTAAACTAAATTATTTATTTAAAAATATGTTTTGTAGCTTGTAGCAGATAATGAGAACATTTTAAAACGGACGAGAAAGATGGGCGGGCAAAAAATATTTTTCAGTAATTGCTAGAAATGGATAGAAATACAAAGTATCATGTAACCAGTTATTAGTAACCGCACGTTTGCGTCATTATAAATTATAATTATGTCTAAATGGGGCACGATAGGTATAAGTATTTTCCTTTTAGATTCGGGACTGAAACATAAAGATTCTTGAGACAGTAAAAAAGTAATTTAGTGAAATAAATTATTATTGTGTCTATACCTAAAATACCTATACAGCATTATTATTGATGATGCATGATTATCAGCGCTGAGAGCTAAAAAAAATAGATCGTGTTAAAGGACTTTAGCTAAAAATTTGTATGGAGTCTAAACCACATGACTCATGTGGTCTAAACACCTAGTAAAGAACTTTTAAAACCAACTTGACATCAAGTGGCTTTGCATCAGTCTCAATAAAATTGTAGGTAGGTACTTAACTATAATTGCTTATATAATTGCTTATATAATTTTACCCAAATTCGTAAATTTTATTGCCAATAAATAATGCCAATAATAATTCGGAAAAATATTGAATTTCCACAAGCGGGACTCGAAACCACACCATTGACATACCATTACCATTACCATTTGATGACCTCCTTGGTCGAGTGGTTTGTACGCCGGTTTTCATGGTGTCGCCATCTCTGAGGTCCTGAGTTTGATCCCCGGTCGGGTCGATTTAGAAATTATTGTTTTTCTAAATTGTCTCGGGTCTGGGTGTTTTCTATGTATAATAAGTATGTATTTAAGTATTTTAAGTATGTTTATCCGTTGTCTAGTTTCATAACGAAGCTTCTCTTGGGCTAAGATAATTGGTGTGAGTGTAGGAAAGTTTATTTTTTTATTTTATTTATTTATTTATTTATTTACCAGGTCAGGAGCACTACCAGCAGATGATATCGTGGCTCTGTCCAGCTCGTGCTAAGTTATTAGTATCTACTCTTACTATTTAAGCCAAAGGAGTCTTATTCAATGTCGACAAATATGTCATCAACATAATGGTATGTTTTTTTATAATTTTACGGGTAAGCACAGTGCCTTCATCGCACCTGGTGTTAAGTGATGATAAGGCCAATGGTGGAAGCGCACTTCACCCGGAAACGACAACTTGAGGCACTGGCTATCTTATCTCTAGCTGCTAGAACACAACAATGCCACTAATTGATGTTAAGGCGACATATTTCGATAAGATGGTGGATGGTAGTAGCTATCCAAGCGGACAAACAAGCCCTGTCACCAACCAAACTGTGTATACAAACATGTACCCCCCGCTGGGGATCGAACCCGGGACATCTGGGTCTGACTGTTGGTCTTAACCACTAGACCACGGAGACGGTTAAAATGGTTAAATGGGTTCGAACCCCGCTCGTGGCTATTTTGTCAACACTTTTCCAAACTGTAGTTAACTACTTCGGTCAATTAGCACGTTAACTTACTATAACTCGATCGAATAGTTTAAATATCTCGCACTACGCCAGTATTTAGTAATCTGTGTGCACGGTTGCCTAAGTGTCACAAAAAGTAATATAAAGGTTGTATTACTTCGGTCGCGACTATAAAGAAGGAAAAATTATGAGTATTGCTTTCATAAAAGTAGAAAGGTATTTCCATTTAGCTCGTAATATTCCGTAGGTACACGTGCGTGGCCCCATACTAATATTACACATATCTTTGCCTGAAGCATCTTGTGCGCTTCGCTCTGTAAGTACCTCCTCTAACGAAGTCTAAAACACGGAATAACTATTCAGAGCTTATTCTTTGTTTATTTGTAAGATCCCTATCTTACAAATAAACAAAGAATAAGCTCCGAATAGTTATTCCGTGTTTTGTCTCTTTTACTCAAATTTGAAATGACGTTTACATGACAGGAACAAAACACAGAATAACTATTCAGACCTTATTCTTTGTTTATTTGTAAGGCACTAGGCGTCTAACTTATTTTTTTTTTGCAGATACTCCACAACATATCAATCCGACTAGTGGTTGGAAGAAATCTTTTTGAAGCTATCATCATCATCATCATCAGAGCAGAATGAAAGAAGGCTGTAAGACCGCCAAATTGTAACTTATTTTTTTATTATTATTATTATTTTGTTTATTGTTATTTTTTATTGTGTTGGAATAAAAGGCTATCTATATCTAACTATCTATCTAACATTATGGAAGCTACAGATAACTTAACCTTTTCACCGCCCAACTATCCTGCACGCGATGTCCCGCTGTACGCCAACGTATAAATGTATTTTAATAAAGTAGGTACAAAGAAGAACTTCTATAGAAGTGCTGGCGTGGACGGCATGAAAATCTCGAACTTCTATAGAAGTTGTTGGCGGTAAAAAGGTCAAAAGAATTTAAACCCATTAATGGAAACAGGCGTTGTTCCTACTTTGCGAAAAACCATGGTACACAAAAACGCAATTACAATAATTTAGTGTTAATTTCGCTAAAACTATTGAGGCATTGATGTAATGTAGTTTAAATATAAACCTTGGTGGTTTCTAAGTGCTATTTGGCACTTCATCATCATCAGCTCATTTTTATGTCCCCACCGCTGGGGCACGAGCCTTCCCTATGGACGGATAGGGAGAACGGGACATAAACCACCACGCGGGCCCAGTGCAGATTGGTGGTTGTTAACGACTGCTAATGCAGCCGGGACCAACGGCTTTACGTTCCTTCCGAAGCACGGAGGAGCTCGAGATGCTACATTTTTGGTCACCCATCCGATGACCGGCCTTTGCGAAAATTGCTTAACCTCAGCATTCGCAGACCGGGCGCGTTAACCGCTGTGCCATCGAGCTCCTCAATTTGGCACTTGAACTTGTGTTATTATATTATATGAAATAAATAAAGTAAGCATTATAATTGCGTTTTTATAATCATAACTATTATACTCCAGCAAGATTTCGCATTAATAAAATGGCTTGTTACAAGTAAAGTTACCTAAGCCAAAGCATTCCATGGCTCAACTGTATGTTCATTCCCATGCCACCTCGGAATGACATGAAACATTGTGATAGATAGCAACCAACAGTTCATGTTACATTCAAAGGGTTTTCGCTCATTCCGCGCTGGCTTATGTTGCCGTTCAGTTTTATGTATGAACCAATGACAATCATGTCAGTCGTTATGTCCATGTAGGGTGCAGAATGAGAAAGTAGAGTCACGCGCATGCGCACAATGCATATCAACAAGTCCCTTACCGTACATTCATTTACTACATACTTGCCTTAGTGTTTCCAGTTAAAACCTTGCCCATCATAAAGTTACATCGTAAAATCGGTTAAGGACACTATAATGCCTACTTGTGTCACATTTTGTATTGATTTTAAATATACAGTTTTGTGGTTGAGTTATTCACTCATTATTTTCATTGAGTCTATTTGTTTGTGGTTTTAAATAAGTATGTGGTTTTAATCAAGTAAAAACCGACCAAACCTAACGATAAAACATTTTATATTAAACATATAATTAATTAAATAACTAGCTAAGTATTATTGGAAAAGCTTAATAGCTGATAATGCCCGACAAGGTCACAGTAAATTAATTAATTCCATTAATTAACAAACTGGATCTTTGATCCCGGGGCGCTTTATAGACATGATTTGAGACTTCGACTGCATTTAGTTTGATGATGCTATTTATTTACCGAGACATTAAAGAATTGGTTAATTTAATATCTGTGTAGAACCTGTGCACTTGGAGTATATGGACTTTATATACTGGACTTTGTGTAGTTAACTGTAAGTTAGATTTCTGTTTGTCAAAAGAGAGTTGAACATAAAATATATGTATAAATCAATTCTATCAAGCATTTACTAATTGAGTCATCTGCTAGTAACATGTTATAGTGTTTATTTTATTTTTACTTTTTTTAATGTTTATTATATACAACCTTATTTTTAGTTTATACGAAAACCAAAACACGGGTCAAATATTTTCATTTAAAGAACCCGTGCAAAAAAAATTAAAATAATATCTTAAAAACTCACGAAGTTACAAGCTTTTTGTGCTGCCCCGTTGTGTTTTTAGTAGGGTTATAATTTATTTGAGATTTTGTAAATATTGTTTGGTCAAAATGTAACATGATATAAAAAATATTGAAATCGATTCTATTACTGATTCTGAACAAACAGTTTTCAGGTTTCGTATAAACTAAAAATAACATTGCCTAGGTAGATTTATTTTATTTAAGTATGCAAGTATGTATGTGTATGAAGGGTATTATTTGTACTTATTTATTTAATGTTAACGCACTTCCTCTATCTCTTTCTTGGATTCTCTAACCAAAGGTTGTCTGGAAGAAATCGCTGGTAGCGATAAGGCCGCCTTTGCCCATATACTAGCTTTAAGATTTTGTTTAACTGTTGTTTTCCTTTTGTTTCAATTTGTGTGTGAGCAATAGAGAATTTATCTATCTATATTGTTGTTACGACACACTGTTAACTAAACGAGCGGATTTAGAACTAACCCACCATCACCAATAAAACCGAGCACAGGAAATCAAACCCAGGATTAAAAGTCTGAGTAGTCTCACCACAAGACTTCAGATAAAAAAAGTTATAGATACCTAGATCAAAATTGTTGCAAATTTTGCTACTGAGCTACTGATTTTGCTACTGAGAACTATAAGTGACCTTTATCTGATTAGACTCAGACAAGTGTACAAGAGGAGAAATTAAATTAGCATCCCGACTGGTATCAATTGGACGGGATTGAATAAGAGGTCGAGTGCAGAATATGATACCGTTATAGTTGCAACTACTTTGTGGGTTTGCGTAAAGATAAGGTTGGCTATACCAAACGTCCAATAATTTTGCACACAGCTGCTTAGCGGAGAAATAGGTGAGTGTGGTAGCTATGTAAATATAGAAAACATTTATTGGCGCTCCCACACACGATTTAACCAAACAATATATCTACGACAAATAAACAGAGACAAATTAAAAACAAACATACCTTATGTTGTAAAGCCAACAAGTTCCCTCAATTCAAAATTCAAAATTCAAAATCATTTATTCAGCGGTATTTCAAGAACAAATCTTGGCCATTACTCGCCGTTGAACAGAATTGTAAACAAATACAACGCACTATTTAAAACCACTGATATAGATATTTTCTCGGAAACACGTAAAAGTTTTAAGAACAAAATTTTGTTACAACCTATTATTTAATTTATTTAACTTATTTTTCATTGTAGTAAATTTTTATATTATTTTGTTTCTAAGGGATGTCTGTTACTTGAGATTGAACTTATAATAATTATGTTATAATTGCATGTAGTGGTACCTATAAGTAAAGCATTACTCATTTTTTGTAAGATGCAATGTATGTTATAGTAAGTTTTTGTGTAATTGTTTTGTTGGTTACCCCAATAAGTAAATAAAATAAAAAAATAAATACCTAGCTCTTATGAACGTCATTATGGCATCGGTTACTACTGGTTATCGGTCTACTCTGGGCGGGAGACCTTGTACTGGGAAGAACCGGCAAGAAACTCAGCAAGTGTCAAGCTCTTTTCTCTAAAAATGCCCTATCAAAAAAGGACACTTTCCATCACAAATAAAAACACAAAATATAGAGAACAACCATGCATGTAAGAAAAAATACAAAAAAGAAAAAAATATATTCAAATTTGCAAAACCATCATCAAACCAGAAAAAACAAAGTTAAACTATAGTTAATAATAATAAAAATAAGACAAGTAGGATGCTCTTGCATACTTGTCTTAGCTTATACTTCTACGTCGCTTTAATTAGGGCGAAGTGCTATAGGATCGCTGTTGGGTCCAAATAGAACCTACCCTGGATCTTCGGCTGAACCTCGGTTCATCGTGCCTGTCCATCGCGCGCTCATTTTAAGACCACCCTTAACAAATCGCTAATAGCATATTTTGGAATGGTTATCGTTGTTCATTATGAGCCTGAACTTGGTAGAACTTTTTATTGTACAATGTAAACTAAATGCAAACACGTTATAATAAAATTACCTAGTTTAACGAGTCGTATAAAGAGCGAAATTATCACTAAAAGCGATATTTTCTAGGCAACCTAAGGCTGGAGTTACCAGGAATTTGTTTGTTATTTTTTATACAATTATGATTGAAATGTTTATAAGTCCGTGTGGTAGGTAGGTACGTACAAATACATGATCGCTGGTGTCATCGCGAGTGTTTTTTAATTTCATAATTGTCGCTTTCTCTGCCCCGCGCCGATTCTGGGGACCACCCGCGCCGTGGAGAATGGATTTAGCATCACATACCGTATTTGTACAGGCCACGTACGGCGCACATCGATTATAAACAGCGGCGTGATCGAGAAAACCACTATTGAAACGGCTAGCTGTGAGAAAATATGCTGAAAATATATGGAATTACTGCTTTTAGCTACGGATAGCGTTTGAAAAGTCATTACCATAATCACAGTTCAGACCGTAAATTAAGCTATAATGTTGAGCAAGTAAAAATCCTTGCATCAGCTCACTATACATTTTCACCACTAGATGTTTTTCGTAACCGATGACTGTTAAGCTAAAATCCGGTGACGCTAAAAATACAGCACGAGACAATAAGCAAAATCTCTTTAGAATAAATGGAAGGGGGAAGGGGAGAATAGCTACAAAACACAAACACAAAACTATGTACCTACATACAATGGTGAGCAAAGGTGAACTTATCTCTGCAAGAAGTCTCTTCCAGCCAACCTTAGGTGGCATGGGAGCTTTATGTATATGGAAGCAACAAAAGTGCAAACAAGATCAGGCCATAAGAGAACACACTGGCCCAATGTAGGAGGTAAGTGTTAACGGCTGCCATCTTACGATAAAAACCGGGACCAGCATTGGATTGCCTTCAAGTTCACGAAGGAGCTCAAAATATTTTTTATTTGGTCACCGGTCCGAAGATCGCCATTCGCAACACGACCGCGCTAGAGTCTTTGCCATTCTGCTTCTTTTTACAAAATATGCACTGAGAAGGTACTCGAAAAAATTAAATATGGCAAATAGGTAGGCACCAAAGGTAGGTTAGAAAATGTAAACCGATACATAATTCTATTTAATATAACTATAAATAGCAATGAAGTTACAACTTTCAGACGACGACAGAAGCGTGATTAACTAATTAAACTTGGTTATATCTCATCAAGAGAAATGGTATGGCTGACAATGTGTAAGCTAAACGTCCATGTCACATCTTTATAATTATTTTATCAGCGAACGCCACTTAAGTTATTAAAACTCAATAGACATGAAAAATGTCGAATTAATCTATCAAAACTCTATTTATCTTCGTTAAAAAGTGCTTATCACGATGTTTCCAATTAAATTAAATCAGGCCTATACGGGCTGCACCGAGACGAGAGCGGTTGACAGTCACTAAAGGGTTTCAGAATTTATAGAATTATCTATATTAAATTAATCATGCGTTTCAGCGTTGTTCTGTTTGTGCGTAATGAGGACACAATGCGAGTGCGCCGAGCTTGTGGTGTCGCTTTGTTTGTCGTATGTTGAAACCGTTTTGACGTCACACAAGCAGCAGATTCGAACCTAAACACCAAAGTGCCTTACGCAACCTCACTTTCAGACGCTGTTTTACAGCCTCATCAAGATTATTTTTATGTTCATTACTTCTAAAGACTATGTAATTGTTAAGTAGGTAGGTAGATACATGAATATGCTAATGCACACCTTAAATAGACAGCAAACGTGCCGAGACGTCGAATCTTATTTAAAACGACGACTTATACAATTTTGGCGAAACTTCATTATGTGTTGCTTCTAAATTTGACTCTGTGGCGTCATGACCAAGTAAGTAGAAAGGACATGATTGCCTTTTTAGGTATTTTATACTTTACAGTGGCATTCATTGGCCTATGCCCAGCAGTGGACTGAGACATGATGAAGATGTTAATATATATATATTTTAATTCATAAGCAGAAAAATGACTTTGCTCTACCGTATTTTAAGCGGAACTATAGAGACCAGATGCGATGACAACTTCTTTAGTGAACCGCATTAGCCGACCTAACCTTGCCGACCTGTAATGTAAGTTGCTTCTTCACACCTCGATTAAAAGACCTTATGCTGTAAAAAGGAGTAATAATGCGCTTGCTAGAGTTACAACAACTCAGTGCTTTATAACTTCAAAGGTAGGTACCTAAATGTTTGAAATTCAAATAGGGTCATTGTTGTTCTACTTTCTTGTGGCTGTTTTAACTTCATGGGACAAACATATGTCATGATGACGTGTGTTTTCATGTCTCTTAAACTTCAAAGTACTTATTTAAAATACTCGTAATTTCACGCTTAGCACCTTCCGTCCTGCGTCGCGCGAGTGCGACAAACTTAAAAGAGTCCCTACGTCATTTATTTTAACGCAAAACAAATGAGCGTCTACTCTCGCCACGTCCCAATATTGGTGCGCAGTGACAAGTTAATAGCCGGGATGACAGCGGCTGGCGGCGGAGCGGCGCGCTGGGGGCGCCGCGTGACGTCACGGGACGGCTGCGCCCGCGCTGCCGCTCAGGCCACCGTGGCCGTCGCGCTTCTAAGGGCTCGGACACGAGCACGAGTGTCTTGCAAATGTAATGTGGCAATCGAGTTTCTAGTTCATTGTGCGATGCATTACGGAAATAAGTACTGAACAGAAAAATCGAGCGCCGCATCTAAATCTAACATTTATCAGTGGAGGCCAAGCGGCAATGTTGAAGGAGTAAAATTTTAATAGGAATTGAAATAAAACTGCGATAACAACACTAACACCTTTTTGTACCTATAGATAAACCAAATACGGTTACGATCTTATAATTTACAACAAATCTGTCTTTAAGTTTCCCTACTGTTTTCATAAATAAATATATAAAAACTTTCACAAATGCAAGTTACACCGCCTGATTGACCGAAGTTTTTCGCATATCAAAAAATATATTGTTAAAAATTTGTAAGTATACAAAACAATTGTTAAAATATCCTATTTTGTTATCTATCCCATCTTTTCAGAACCCAAATTAACGAAATTATAAAGCTAGAAACTTAGCTACGAAAAAAGTCATAATTCAGTTTTTGAATTTGTCAAAATTTTAATCTCAATAACATTTCAAAATTTAGATATCATTTAAATCTTAGACACCAGCAGCACCAGCTAGACTTCTCATTACAGTAAAAAATGTATTTTTAAAAGCTTTTATATCTCATCTGAAATCTGTGCGAAACAACCTGACGCCATAGCCATAAAAAAATAGAACAACAATAAAAGCAGGGCCGGCACTCCACAGCCAGGAATAAAAACAATTGCCACTTCCGAGAAGGTCACTAGCGACCTTACGCAAACACAGCCTCTCCAAAACAGTGTCAATGAGACACCGTATATCACCCGTATTGTGTAGAACCATGAACAAGCATATATCTATAGAACAAAGTAAATAAAATTGACTTTATAGGTGTATTACAGCACGATTCAAATAAAAAAACAAATAAAAAAACTTGATTATTGAATTGTTATCAAAATTAATATTTTTTTTTTCACCTTAGTAGTCCTAAGAAATTGAAATCAAATAGCGGATCGTGTAATATTTAACTTTAATTCCGGAGGAATCCTTTGCCACCGAGGAATTGACTGTCAACGTGGTTTTTACAGCTAGAAACTTAGATAAGATGGTGGTAGCAAGCCAGGCGGGCTTAAAACAAGCCCTTAGCTACTTACCTCTACTAGGGTACTACCACAGATCTGTGTCTACTTACCTACTATCATCTAATTGTAAGGAAAATGAGCTGATCATCACATTAAGCGATTATTCCTATATATTTATTTACGACAACATACATGCTGTGGGTCATCTATTCTAGTGCCTATATGTACATAATCATACCATTTGTGTAATGAGACCTCCCACGTGGTCATTGGTCGAGTCTTCCATAACATACCTTCCACTCCGAACTTGGACATTCGGGATAATTGGCTTCCATTCAACCGTGAATAACTTAGACGATGAACAATTAACCACTCGAATATCAGGCATGTACAAAGCTTATCGTAGAGGTATACTATTTATATCGGTATTCTTACACGGATGCTAGGCAAACTGTATTCGATTTCTACGATTTGTACAACGATTTAAACGAATCTTAGCGTAGTAACGTACGCGGAAAAACGTATAAGTTTTTATATGTATTGTAGAAACGAGTAGGTATTAATAATTTGTTATGTTTTAAAATAAATTAAATAAATACTACCATTACTTTACCTTCACAATCGACCAAAACCACAAAGAAATTATGCGTCTACTATTTTAATTCGTTGGAATGTGAGTTTTGATATAGGTAGGGTAGGATAAAATCGAGAGACGCACCAAAAAACTAAGACCCTTGGGGCCGGGAGCGGCGTGCCATTCCACAGAAGGCACGAATAACACTTACGCTCTGGCTTTGTTACAATGATAAACGCATTTATTGCCGCCGTGTGCCACTGCGCACGGACTTTCAAACAAAAGTCCCATAGCGAAGCAATATGTTCGACTCGACGGCACGTATAGCGAAATGGGTTACTCAGCGACGAATTTGTTCCCTAGAAAAAATATTACTAGTCAAGGGTTATATTTGCGGTGGCATTGTGTTGCCACAGTGCCATAAATCACGTACTGCTCTCCAAGTACGGATACAGGAGTGCACCAGGTGGCCCGAGCTATTTTAGTGCGCTGTTTATGCACCAATAAAGGCATAAAATTTATTTTATGACTCCCCATTCAAATGATTTGATTCATGGGTAAGGAGCTGACTTTGAACACTTTAATGTTGGAAAATTAATGAATGTATATGATGAAGACGAGGTTAATGCCGACCAAGTGCTTTGTGCGGCGACGCCAGGCCGACAGCTGCGGGGCATGGCCTGCGAAGCGTGATGTTTTTTGCGAGGCCTCGTGTTTTGCACTCTACTTAAATTTCAGCTGTGAAATCCTGTCCCTGGTAGCACAACTTCCATGTTAAAAAGATGACGAAATAAACAGTGCAGCACTTGAATGTTTGGCAACGTTTTTTATCCACTTTAAAATTTTTGCGTTATATTGTTATATATACAAAGAGGCAGGAAGTTTGCGTCTAACGGGGCTTAACGCAAATATTTACCGTACTCATATCATTTCTATATCCGACGAGATACCTACTCGAGTTGCAAACTTACAACGGCCGTGGTAACAGTGGCTTTTGACAAATTTTCATGCGTTACCTATTCTCATTTTTCTCCGCATTACAATTCTTGATAAATACGATTCATTATGAGAAAGCTATTGGATACAAGTGTTTCGGTAAATTTCACGGTACATTACATGAGCGTTGGCACATAATTATGTGACAAAGTGGTGCGCGTGCGCATATTGTGTTGAAGCGGGCCGCTCCCGCGTTCATTAGGCTCCGCGGGTACCTGCGCCGCCCGGGACCGCGCTTCCGGTCAACAAAACGCTTTGGCAGTTCCGCCATTGCCCAACATCCGTTCGCAATCACGAATACACGTATAAAATAAATTATTAATTAACTCCACTAATTTCTCGGAACGTTCCTGTTATATCACCAAATGGTATTTTTAATAAACTTATTATCAAATTTTAATGAAGTCGTAAATCTTTATAATTAGAACGGTGATTTTTAATCGTCTTTCACTGTGAAACTCAGATTTGACGAACGGTAAACTATTTTTATGATCTCGGGAAACGTTCGTGAAACAGGAGAGATGCACCTACAATTGAATCGTAAAAGAGATATGAAAGAAAAATTAGTTATTCTATAATTTGTTAACGCATTTCGTGAGCCAACACATTCGATGACTAATCCGCCTAAATCGATCCCAACGCACTCATAACGCCCAAACAATGCTGACAAGCGCTTTGTCTGTCATCGAATGGAAAGAATGGGAAGTAATCTCGTTCCCAGGCGTGCGCGGACGCACCAGACTGGTAAAGGCTTCGGAATGTGCCGTAAATCATCCCGTGAATGAGTCCCGCCGACCGCCCTATAACACGTCCATATTTCACTGCCCATATACTCGATCGAGAGTTAAGAAAAATAGGACCTACTCATTACGTCATATCTTACATTCGACAGTCGTAAGTACCGAGTGTTACTGTTTAATTGTAGAGCAGAATAAAAGAACTTTAACGTATTGCTCGAAGCTACGTATGCGAGTCCCGGCTCCATTAGTTTACAAAGGCAAAGGAGACTGTACTACACGAGAGTTCAATTGAAATTTACTATTCTTGAGGGTCGTGTCGGGCGGTTTAAGTCTCGCCACAATGAATTTCAAATCATTTGTGGTAGAGATTACCGTACGTCCATCTGTCGATCTTCATGAATGAAGAGTTTTTGTCCGAAAGTTATACGTGCAAAACAGTGTTAAAGTTCATTCATAAAATATTAATCTGTAAAGGTAAGTACATAAATAAATAAATAAATAAACTTTCCTACACTCACAACAATTATCTAGCCCAAGAGAAGCTTCGTTAAGAAACTCGTTAAATGGTTACTAGACAACGGATAAACATACTTAAAATACTTAAATACATACTTATTATACATAGAAAACACCCAGACCCGAGACAATTAAGAAAAACAATAATTTCTAAATTGACCCGACCGGGGATCGAACCCGGGACCTCAGAGATGGCGACACCACGAAAAACGGTGTACAAACCATTCGACCAAGGAGGTCGTCAAAAGGTAAGGTAAGGTAAGTACTCATATAGGTAAGGTAACCTTTGTGACATTTGTAGCCGGATTCAAACGAATAAAATAATAAAAATAACAGTACTATAATATATACACTTGTGAAACGTGTTACCTACTATCGGCGTATCATATTTTCGTTATGAAGGCCAGTGTTGACAATGACAGTTTTTTGTTTCCTTTCTCTAAGGTATCGCTTACAGCCACTTGTTGTGCCGACAATCAATCGCTGGAGCTCGACACCACAAAATAAAGAGACTGCAGAATGTACGCTTCGTACAAACGCACTCGAGCAACTAGGGTTGCCAACCATACTTTAAAATAACGTATCCTACGTTATTTTCCATCCCCATACTTTATTCTTTTTAATAAAAATAAAGCATGGAAAATACTTTATTTTCAACAAATGCGTGCGTTTGAACAGAATATTCCTGTTGACTTAATTTCTGAACTACTGAATGATACTCAGACTCAGGTGAAGTGAAACGAAACGCAACGCTAATTTCTGAACGCGCTATAAAACAATAAAAAAATATTAGATAGTGCCAAGAGAGTTCAAAGAAATATATTTTTAAACATTTAAATAAATAAATTTGGAAAATACTATATTTTTTCTTCAAATCCTTTTTTTATACTAGTTAGTGGTACATTAACTTTAATTTCCTAAAAAATTGTTAGCAGCCCTATCACCAACCCGCATTTGGCAAGCGTGGTGATTAAGCCATTATTACCCATCAATTGTAGAGATGATTTGATTTCAATGATGGAGGCCTTTGCCCAGCAGTGGGACAATTATAGACTGTTTACTAGGGCTACTATTAGTTTTTCCTTTTGCATTTTCCTACAAAGATAAGCTAGGTAAATGAGGTGGCCTGTGTCGTATCGCAGATCACAATTTCTCCGATCTGCGGTCGGTCGTAACTTCGATGAATCGCCACGCCAGTGCCATAACTGAG
Organism: Eudonia lacustrata; assembly: GCA_947562085.1. Taxonomy (NCBI): domain Eukaryota; kingdom Metazoa; phylum Arthropoda; class Insecta; order Lepidoptera; family Crambidae; genus Eudonia; species Eudonia lacustrata. The sequence goes on along the minus strand of OX387312.1, from coordinate 14,713,228 downwards.
TCTGAGACTCAGGTGAAGTGAAATGAAACGCAACGCTAATTTCTGAACGCGCTATAAAACAATAAAAAATTATTAGATAGTGCCAAGAGTACAAAGAAATATGTTTTTAACATTTAAATAAATTTTGGAAATTACTTAATTTTTTCGTCAAGTATTTTTTTTTATACTAGCTAGTGATAGATTTACTTTAATTTCCTGAAAAATAGTTAGCAACCCTACGAGCAACGCACCCATAGACAACCTCTCATTGCTCTCACGGACACGGAATCTCGTAACCGTTGTGCTCGCACTGTTCCGAGCTGTTCCGAGATCCGTGTCCGTGCAAGAGGTATGCGTATGAGTTGCTCTATTGCGGTATGTAAGATTGCCTTCTAGCTACTTTTTATTTTGTGTCGACAGGCAGCCGCGCGCGACTGGCTCCGGGCATGACGGCCGCGGCGCCGGGCGCACGGATCTACGATCATGCCGAAAACCGATGCAATGCGATACTAAATTGATATTGCGTTGTCGGAATAGCAATATTTTTTGTGTTCATAAGCCGTAATGGTCACGGCATTACCGTGTCTTGCTAGACAACAAAATGTTGCATGAAAACTATTTTTGTTCTAAATACTGCTACCTACCGCGAAGTTTAACGAATCGTTTTTTTTTTTAGAGTTTAGACCGTAACACCAGTTTTCCTATAAAAATGAATCTACCTTACTTTTGCCTACCATAATAATTAAAAGACAATAATGGAATCAAAAAAATGCAATACGATATTTTCTCTAACTAGATGGCGTTTTTGTAAAAATGATTATTTTGTAAGGGAACCAAGGTAGCTTGGTTCCCTTACAAAATAAAGTTAACATTAATTTGATCAAGTTTATTTAAATTTAATTTAGTTGGGCTCTTGTTTATTACCGTCAGCCCTATCGTTACTCGATCGTATAGTTGAAAACTCGCAATAGGCTCGCTCACATCGTTTACAGCACTCGAGAGCTAGTTTATTTTAAAAACACATTATGATGAAACTTTTTTAATAGATTTCATATAGAACATGTTCTACTTGCTATTTTAAGCGAGAATTTCATTATTACAAAACTTTCTGAAGCTCCGCCCAGAATACAAAGTACGCGAGAATCTATTAGAAAACCAACTATGCGGGTCAGCACCCTAAGCGATTGGTTACAGTGATAAAGTGAAATTTTGTCCACCACACTTCGCCTATTGTTTTATGCAATAGAGGACAGGCAGGCGGAAAAAAGCGTTGGTAATAACGACTCGACACTACCACAAATGGGTACTTACGTGCACCTAAGATATCTACAAACACATCATTATGCTATTGGGAGACAGCGTGAAAAATATTAGGCGTGACAAACAATTTTAAATCTCTGCAAATGAGAAGATTCGTAACGCGAGTCGGATGTAATTATTCAGTTATTTTTATTTTGGGACAAACTGGAAACTGTTTTTATTTTTAGTATAATTTAGGACTCCTGGGATCGGCCTAATAATAATAATAATAATTTGAATTAATGGATGCCACAAAAGAACCCGTTGGGTAAAGTGCACGAGTAAGAAGTAAGAGGAAGACATCTGCAGGCTCACTAAGATAATATGGTGGCTATAATAACAAGCATGTCATTTTTATAATAGTTTGTTGTGGACATCTGTTTTGATAGACATGCATGAGCAATACTTTTATGCCGGTCACTGACCGCAGCCTACGTTGTCTGTCCTCCATAAGTATTACGTAGTTATGCTGTTGCTAAAATAAATAAATTTAACTCTTTATCCATAACCATCCCGAAAGGAGACCGATTTATAAATTATGTGCTTAAGCTTCGATAAATCAATCAAAACAGTGAATGAGGGGCCGTCTAATCAACAATGATTATGTTAAACAATAAAAACCGACACAAGGTTATTTTGATTATGTGAGGACGTCAAAGGGACCGCCTGCTGAATGATTATATTGTGCTCGGAGCTGCGCACACGCCGCTTACCCTCACGCTCCGCCTGCCGCGGCTAATTACAAATGCGGGATAGATAAGGCGCGAGTGAACGCATGAAAACAACGAGTGCCTTCACTGCGCAGATAAAGCCTCTGAAAGATTTATTCAGCTTACCAATAGGGGCAGAGAAATAGGAAATCTTTCTGCACTATCTGACTCATTAAATGAACGAAGTGAGTTGTCTACTAGCACTGTAAATAACAGGGTATCTATACTAATATTATAAAGCTGAAGAGTTTGTTTGTTTGTTTGTTTGTTTGTTTGTTTGTTTGAACGCGCTGATCTCAGGAACTACTGGTTCGAATTGAATAATTCTTTTTGTGTTGGATAGTCCATTTATCGAGGAAGGCTTTAGGCTATATAACATCACGCTGCGACCAATAGGAGCGAAGCATCAGTGAAAAATGTTGCAAAAACGGGAAAAGAGCCTAAAAAATTAAAAATGCTGCCGAAAGTCACTATTCCACGCGGACGAAGTCGCGAGCACAGCTAGTATAATATAAGCAAGAACCTATGCCGATTTAAATAGATCATTTTCACCTAAAATATAGAAGGTCAAACAACTTTTACGGATCTACTCGCGTTTATTTTAAACATTAGTTTTAATTAATATTAAATCCCAGCCCCAACACCATACTGCCAGAACAAAGATACTGTAAGCTCTTTCTGCGTAAAAACGGAACGCACGTGATTAAATTAAAATGAGGGTATGAAAGCTACCAACCAATTATGAGACGGCCAACACCTCAGTCTCCCTGTGACCATGGACCCTGGACGGATAAACATTAAGTAATTAAAAATGTACAAAATAAACGCGAGTAGATCCGTATAAGTTGTTTCATTTCAATGTTTAGTGTTCGCGTAAGCTTTTGAAAACAGTAGGTACCTATATAGAAGGTAGTATAATTCGTATTAGTTTCCTTACCATCTAATTCTATTAGATGTAGGTTTATACTGGTAGAGGTTCTTCTACACGTAGGAACCATTATGTTTCTTCTGCTACTTAGCTCCCGTGCTATGACATGATTTAATAATTCAATTAAAAAGGGTTTCAATCGACACAAGTTATAAAAGTACTTATACGTGTTTATGGTTTATATTGACGTGTAATAGAATGACACGAAAAAGAAAACTAAGTTTGAAGCTAGTGGTAGAGTCGCACAGAACCCGTCTGAATAGATACTGCCTTTTAACCTATTGACAGGAATAGGCAAGTCACTATTTCAATACTAGAAATAAGACAAAACTTGTAATGCAGTGGCATGAACAGTGGTTCAGGTTACAGAAGGTACTTGGTTCTTTCTTGGGGCAAGGTATACACTATTACAATAAAATACCAAATTCTGTACTAGATTTACCTTTAGATAAGTTTAAAAAACATGTGAAGTCTTTATTACTTATAAAAGGTTATTATACAGTCAAAGAATATTTAGATGATAAAACAGCCTGGTTATAATAAAAATCACATTATATTTGAATCAATTTATTAAAATTATTTTTTATAATTTTTATACTGATATGATAGCCTTTATCAGCATTGTCCTACAGATAACAAACAGCGTTGCGTTAAATAGATCATTAAGTTTTTATTTAGAGTATCTTGAATGTGTCATGCTCTCTTTACTGTCTCTGCGGTGGTGGCGTGTGCGTCGGGTCGTTACGTTCCCTAAAATATGGTTGAGCGAAGCGATGGCTGATTCATATGTCATGCTCGTGAACGGGTGCCGCCTGTGGAGGCTGGTCTGCTCTTGCATACTTATCTTATTTTTAGTATTATTAATTATAGTTTGACTTTGTTTTACCTAAACAATTTTTGACTTCTACTAGAGTACTGTAGTGGTGCTGTATGACATTGTGGAAATTGAAACCTTTACATAATTATCGGATGTAAATTTGTTAATTTACATTTTTTATTTTGTTTTTTACATGTTGTGGTTGTCTTATATATATTTTTTGTGTTTATTTGTAATGGAAAGTGTTCTGCTATGATAGGGCATTTTCCAATATTTTTGACGCTGTAAGGGAAAAAAGAGCTGGACACTTGCTGAGTTTCATGCCGGTTCTTCTCAGTACAAGATCTCCCGCCCAGAGTAGATTTACGAACCAATGGCATAATGACATTCACAAGAGCTACTTGTAACCTAAACTGAATAAATGATTTTGAATTTTGAATTTTTTGATTTTTTTGAACTAGTATCGTGCATTTCTGTCTCCCAGCATGCATACGATCCCTGGCAGATCTAAACTTTCCACTTTGGACTATTCAAATGATTTTCCTACTATGATTTGAATGAAGTTAGTATTTTGCAAAAATGTAGAGGAATTGATTACTTACCTACTAAGAATCTGCAGGGAATTCAAAACAAAAAGTTTTAGTATTTGCTTAATTTAGTATGATATTGTATACTTATGGATATATCTATATATTAATACGTGAAGCAAAAACTTTGTACCCCTTTTTTACGAAAATTGCGCGGACGGAGGAGTATGAAATTTCGCAGACTTATAGTTTATATAGAGAAGGTTATCCGAATGTTAATTTTTTTTTTTTAATTATGCATAAAAATACATTAAATCAATAAAACAAACATAACACACACTACCATGTATTTGGTACACACGCATAATGTATTTATTTGACACACGCATATTATATTTATACTCTTTTTAAAAAATGACAAAAATGGACAGAAACCGGCCTAAATCCGTCAATGCCAGTCCAAACTCACATTCTATCTTTTTTAATTTTTTATTGCCTAGGACACAATCCGTGCAGCCTTAATAAAATTACGGTCTAATTTCGACCACTGGGCGACCACTATTACATAGAAATCCATAAGAAATGTGACCTAAGTAAGGACCACAAACTCGCAAGTAATGAGAACATTGTACACAAGCATCCACAAGTTGCGGTTACCGCTTTCCATTACGCGGGTCGTGTGCTTGTTGCTGGATCAGTAGTTGAAAAAGAAAATAATTATATACCTTCACCAAGAATGCATTCAATTATTGAATTAGGTGACAATGAACTTGAATGGACTTGTGTTTGCTAGCGCAGAGGCGGGTCGGGGCAGGCGTGGGCGGCGCACTTACCGCGACAAATACACGAGTACAGAAGCTCGCCTCCACAGAAACCGGATCAGAGATTCTTTAGAGATTTTCCCGATAGATTTTGAACAATCTCTACAAATAGAATAATGAGAAAAAGAACAAATGACTAGCGTTTTTAAGCGTTCTTAAAAACTTAACGAGCTTCCGATGGTGTATCGGCATTTCAATTGAGAAACTTAGCTTTAGGCACGATTGCCAGAATGTCATTCAACCGTAATTTGTTGTCAAGGAGAGACTGAAGTGACGTTTTTGTGTGAAATTACGTTATTAAATATTTTCTCAATAACAGGTTTCCAGATGGTTGTATTAAACGGGTTTAGCTTTATATCTTAAAATTTCAGTGCTATTTTATACTTTTAACTTACATTGCTGTTAAGATTATTAAATAGCATACAAAAAAAAATACAAGCGGGAGGTTTCCGCCTTGTCATTTACGTTACCATGGCATAGAGCAAGCCCGACATATTTTTCTGTATATTTTACATAAAGAGCTAACGTGGAACGCTGACGTAAAAGTATAATTAAAAAGTTTAGTCTTTAGTTTCACATGCCTGTCGCAAATGAACAGACCAAAAGCATACTGAAACAACAAAATACTAGAAAATACATGTTGAAAAGCTGTAAAACGATGACGCAAACATATAACTAAGCCAAACACTATGTCACTTTCAAGATTACACTTTACGAAACATAAAGAAGCATATCACATTACTTTTGTAACTTTATTTAAGTAATTTTAAACTTTGTCTATTTAAAATAAAGATACTGGCTCGCTATCTGTGTCCAAACATTGTATTGCACAACATTCGGGAAGCTCCGGCGCATGCGGCGACAATGCCACCACATTGGCTCGCATTAGCATTCTACCGTTACCTGCGCAGTGCCACGGCAACCTCACCATGCCGCACATACCAAGTAGGGACTAGGGACACACCAGATATGAGCCAAACAAATTATGGCATTGCAATAGTTAACCGCGTAATAATTTGTAATCGTCTCTCGTCTTAGCCCTTCGAACAAATGTTGTACACACGAGTAGTTTACTTTGTTGTGGTCTAGAGAATTGAATTGATGAATTATTTTAAAAAAAATTACTAGATGTCAAGCTTATGGGATTTAATGAGCACGTGCTTGCTTACTGAAAACGTTCGTACCTTCTATAAGGCCTAAAATATCATAAGGTCAAAAATATCATAACTGAACTTAATAATTGTTTAGTTTCTTTAATCATCTTCACCTAAGTTTATAGGTGCTTATAGTTAATTAGAGGACAAAGTTCAAAGTATTTATTGCTGTTCATGAATGTGATACAAAGGTAGAGTCATCAATAGTATTCCAGTACAACATGATACCCATTTGGGCTTAGCAAATTAATGAATGATTGGACGTGCAACGGAATTAATTATTTTTAAAATACATTTCTAAATTGTAATGAAAATAAAATTATTTATTTATTTATTAATACAGCCTATTAGTAGATAACTTAAGGTGTCCGCGCCTGCACCGATGTCGCCGCTTCCTCAACTACACCACTTCCCACTAAACTTCTTGACATCCACATATTCCATATTCCATTCCATGTGTTGTTAACAACAAACACATAAAATAACAATGTCCACGATATTCATTATAACATTACAGTTTGTTACCTACTGCCGATAAAACCTTCATGTAAATATTATCTATGTAAATATTTTTGTTTAAGCGTACTACTCTTACTATTAGTTATTCTGAGGTTCAAGTAGGTATCTCATTAGATAAGATAAAGGCAATATCATGAAAAACAAAATACCTTAGCCTCATCAAATTATGTAACAAAAAAGAACATTTTATGTAAGTCAAAAACGATGGTCGGCTTCATGAAAGCTGCTTGCGTATTATGCTCATTTGTTTCCTTACACAGACAAAAAAAATCATCGGTGTATTAAAATAAGATTATCAAACAATTCTGTCTATTTACTTACCTAATACTTACCTATTACGAGTACACTAACAACATAAACTAGTTACTTGAACTTAATTTATTCTAAGGTAACAATTTTTAAGTTAGAACTTTTAAGTAAGTATTTCTGACGCTATATGTAAATCTATTTAATTAACTTTAGTACTTAACTTAATAAAGAAATTGTAAAAAGGTGTCCCAAACTCAGCACAAGAATAAATTTGAAAATTGACAAAAATGAAAACCAAATTAAAATTGAAAATTTGGTAGATATCTCATTTGAATCAGGTACCTGAACATTTAAATTCGCCTCTAACACCGAATTTTAATAAAACAATATCAGAGTGTTAACAAGCGACCATTCAATTATGATATGTAAAGTCTCCATTCTCGGTAAACCATCTCGTCATCACGATTAATACAAGTGACGACAGCGACTTGTAAAAGGAAGAGAAAAAAGTAGTGAAGTTACCATCCACGGCTCTTCCATTAATACTTTTACTTACAACATGGTACTTGTCACCATGGAATAAGATTGTTATACGAGTGGAGTGGATAAGCTATGGTAGTGACGAGCTAAAGCTATCGACAGACAGCTGGCAGTAAGAAATGCCGCGATGAATGAAAGCGTAATGTCCGCCGGGTGGTCGGCATCGTTGCACCAATTATGACTTATTGTGCTCATTACACTTGCTGCTCGTGGGAAAAAATTGTTATCCTCTCATTTTTCAATATACGGTTTTAGTTGTAAACAAACTAACAGAATTAGGAAATAGAATTGATTTAACACAATTAGAGAAACGATTAACTTTTAACACGTTGGTATTATGTGTTCCGAATTAAAGTGATAAGAACTAAGAACTAATAGACTGCTGTTTTATTTTTTAAGAACTAAAATTGTCTATCCCAACTGCTTAGTCTAAGTTACGAACAACTTACTTCGTATGGTTTCTGAAAGTTTAAGACTTACTGTCTATGCACAGTATATCGCATTACGTTGTAAGACAAACACCGAAATTTTCCAATAGTTCGAAAATTTGGAATTACATTGCTACCACGCAGATTCGACATCTCTTGACATATTCCTACACATTACACAACACCGAAAAAGAAAGAAAGTACGATATTAAACGCATACGTTGTTGCTAGAGAAATATTAACAAAACAAAATGCGCAAAGAAATCGATGCTACAAACTTTTCTGCCCCGCCCCGCCCTAAAAACAAAACACGGTATTACATTACAGAAACAAAGCAAGAACAAGGAGGTCGTTTCCGTGAATCTGGAAACGTTTTGAAATGAAAGTTAATGAAACAAAGTAAGCGGGCTTATTTATTTTCCGCTTCGATCAATTTCGGTGAATTGTGATGTTAAAATATTTTGATAGAAAATAATAAATAGTTATTTTTGGAAAAGATTTATTTTAATGTCTTAAGTTAAGCAGTTTTTTTTAAAAAATCGTAAGACGTAATGTCGCGGGCCTAGTACTGAGATAAATTATGACGCAATAAACTCTACAAGGCAGTTTTAAAGTTTGTTACGAAATTTCCTCTAAACAATTATGTATATTCCCATCATATTGTAGTTTATAATTGATTTCGATATGATAGAAAACTTATGAAACAAACATAAGTTTCTTTTTTGTTCTGCTTTATAAAAGGGTTAAATTATCACAAAAACAGTTATCTTAACAATTCTGAGAATATTTTCATCTTTATAAAGAGAAAAATAGTGTTTTTTCTTGTGGAAATGTTTACTTATTTGCAACATTAAAAATAGTTAAGCAATAACTTTATTTTCTTATTGATATGAAATACTTTACATTGATCTTCTCTACATAATTTAACCTAACGTCTGGTGACGATTTTTTTTCTCTAGCTTATTTAGAAAAAGTTCGTAAAAAAACAATACTATAGATAAGTACTAAAATATAGATAGTCATGCCAACTATTATAATGATGATTATTGATTTAAACATATTTACTTCACTCTAGCTTCTCCACGCATACCCGAAAACACATGAAATTCGGTCTCCTGTAAATTCCCTGCGTTTTTCGGTAGATAAAGTACGTAATCTAAGACATGTTTGTTCTACCTTTGTACCAAATTTTATCCCAATCCGTGCCTCAGTTTCTTAATGAATAAACAAACATAGAAACATTTTGGCATGGCGTTTCGCATCTTTGCAATGGGAACGTGTAGAGTTTACGACTTTGCGTACGCTATAGATAACAATTCACTACACGATATTTTTATAATAATTTATTAATAAGGTAACACGCGTAAAAAGTAACTCTTTACAAACTTTTTGTTGAATAACAACAACTGACAAACCCATCTTAAGAAGTCATTACGCTCTTTGTTTTTCTCTTGTTATCTTTTTCATTTATTTTACTATTTTCTTTTGTCCTATGTACGTTTACTTTATTTCTATTGTTTATCAGGTAGTACTTATGTGTGTGATTAATTAAAGATTTTTTCTTTCATTCTTTCACTTAAATAAGTCAAATAAATTCATGCCGGAGGCGGCGAGTGTTTTATGAGCACCAATTAAATATTTTCATTCTTCAATAAAGTAAATTTTCCTGGAACAGTGTGCATGATACAATCTGCACGTTGTACCTACATCGCGTAATTACCACAGAATTTATCAGAATTACTGTATAACAACACGGTGATTATTCATATTAATAAAAGATCATCATGGAAACCACTTCATGGATCTAATCATTTACGAACCGTTAGTCTACCTAACCATTTCCTGGATCCCGTCAAAATAACTAATATTAAAATAATTAAAATAAAATATTTTGAGCCGAATCAAATCTACCAGTTTATTTGCAGGAAACAAAGTAATAGAGCTCTTACAGTTAAACAATTATCAGCGCACGAACATCCCACTGTTGGGCGCAGGCATTTTTTTTATTATTTTTACATAGACAAAGCAGTATGATGAGAAATTTTATGTGGAAATAAAATTACCTTCAAAAGTAATTGTAGCGGTTTGCTCACTTGGCACGATGGTGCTGGGGGTTCGTAGCCCCAGAAACAATTCCAGGGCATCCTTGGTACATAATTAACAACTGTTTTAAAAGCAGTGCTGGTGAGCACAGTTTACTTTATCATCATTTTAATGCACAGGTATTTTTATTGCCGCGGATTTATAGTTCCGATGTGTTATCAGCGCTCGTAGTTATGCGACTTGATGTTACGAAGGCGGGCGGCGCGAGGCGCGGGCAAGTTCGGACTGAAGCCACAAGCCGAGGCAGCCAGCTGATCCGGGCTCCGTCGCGGATCACACGGGATCACTGAGCTTAGACCGGCTCATCTGTATGGCGAATAGGGAGCCATGTCGATGTGTCTATCTGTCTTTTGTTTATGTTCCTATCTAGAGTTGACGGATCTCTAATCAGAGGTCTGCAATGAGATTTTTTAATTGGAGTTCTTAGTTTTAGTTTTTGAAAAGATTAAGTTGATTTTTCACTAAATCGCCGCCACTTTTACTTCCTTGAGGGTGTCGGGTTCGATTCCTAACTTTATAATATTTTGTCCGGTTTTGTAAATGATACCGCATGACAAGCTACCACCATCTTGCAACCAAGAAATTAGCAGTTTATTACAATTCCATCAGCTAGATGTTATCCAGCTCTTCAGTGATGAGAAATTCTAGGTGAAGTTCTTCATTTTTGGCATTATTATCATTAGGAGACACAGACTAATGCATCCTTTTTAAGCTACAAAATAACCAATTGTATACTGACAATTTTAATAAAGATTCTACACCAAATGTGTAAAAAATATATCGTAAAGTATTTACTTAATGTAAGTAACTAACCTAATAGAGATGAAATCTGCTGAAAATCACATGTTTCATGATTCTTATATACAGTTAGATCAATAGTGTTAGCAAACATCAAACGAAAGATAGGTAGGTAGGTACTAAGTACCTAGCTATCGTTTCTACGAGTAGTATAAACAAATATCTATCGCGGTTCCTGTCTCCAACTAAAGTCTATCCCGAAAAGATGTCGAATACGAAAGCCAATAATTTATTGTCCACTGACAGTTAGGAAAGTTATATTTGCTGGTAAGTTCAGTGGTCTCATTGAAAGCAATCTATTATTAACCGAAGTTGTCCATTTCAGTACTTCCGTAATGCGTTAATATAACGATAATAGCGTTCTACTAGGTAACACGCGTCTTCCCAGTGTACTTTTTATACTGGTAAGGAGGTTTTATATGAATTTTAAGTCAGAAGGCAGATGAAAATTTATATATAACTTAGGTAGGTATATATATTTTTTTTTAAATGATTAAGCGACTAACTGAAACTATGACATCCAAACAGAAAAAACAAATAAAGAATAATGATAAAATTAATATAAAATATATCAAAATTGGATCTTGATGGGAAAATGAAGAGTTGCAATTTTGTTTTATTTTTAAAACTTGTATTTTTGAGAAAGGTGCTTGTGAACATGCGTGAGTGTTAGGCAATAAAACAAAACAGTGCAACGTCACTTTTCAAGTTCTCTCAGCTGTAGTCCGCGTGTGGTCTCAGTAAAGTCACACATATCTTTGAAACTCATTTTGAGGGGAACATTCATCAACATATCATTACATTATTATCTATTATTAAACAAAGACAATATTATTCTGCAGTAGGCATTTTTCCTTAACTTTGACTTTGTCTTAATGCTTCATAGTACACCAACCAATTCATTATGAAAAATCAAAAAAGTCTGTTAAGGAGTATCTACACGACACATACCTTTATAATATCACAGAAAACTAACAACTTTTTTATGAGTTTCTATAAGCTGACAAGGTATCTTTACAGCTTCTTAACTGAGAAGTGTATTGGTTGATAGAACTATAAACTCCACGTAACTTCACTCAAGTTGACCGCTTGTTATGCTTTCATATCAGGAGGTTTATGGACATGACATTAACATGCATACAACACTTTAAATCCATTAATACAAATCTGTGGGATTATGTCGAGCTACCAACACTATCTGGGACGAGTGCACGGTATTACTTTCAAATTGATCGGGCCCTTCTCGTGGTATGTATGTATCTATCGTATGATTTTTGTTATGGGTTCATTGACTATCGATATCATTGAATTGTCCTATTAAAACATTCCAGCTATAATATATATGCTGTATGCTTTAATATACGTACCTGTTACGTAGGTATTAGTGTGAACCATTTTTTTTTATTTTTTTTATACTTAGCTCGGCAAATGACTCCATCCCACCTGATGTTAAGTGGAAATGAAGTCCAGACGCAAAGACAACTGGTGCAGCGTGGAAACAAACGTAGCATCAGTTAACTTCACTCTGCCGGCCCACAAGGTGCTTCTTCACGCCTCTCTTGAAGGACCCCATATCATAGGAAGGAGGGAAAACGTGTGCTGGTAGACTATTCCATCTTTTGGAGGTGCGACAAAGAAACGAGTCACTAAATTTCTTTGTGCGTGATGGGATATTTGAGAAACCGTGGAGAACTTGTGAGCTATCTTAGGTACACATAGGGTTGCCAACTATTTTTCAGGAAATTAAAGTAAATCTATCACTAACTAGTATAAAAAAAGGATTTGAAGAAAATATAAAGTATTTCCCAAATTTATTAATTTAAGCATTGTGTTTCGTTTCACTTCACCTGAGTCTTGAGTTGAGTAGGTATCATTCAGTAGTTCAGAAACTAAGTTAACAGGAATATTCCATTCAAACGCACGCATTAGTCGGAAATAAATTATTTTCCATACTTTAAATTTTATTAAAAATAATAAAGTATGGAGATGGAAAATAACGTAGGATACGTTATTTTAAAGTATAGTTGGCAACCCTAGGTACACACGTCTGCACATCAACCTACTACAAACTGTCAAATTTCCTCAATAGACTTTGAACCTTATGCCTAAGTAATATGGTTGGAAATGTATTAAAGGTCAGTTTTGGATAGGTTGACGTGCAGGCGTCTGTACAAGAAAGCTTTCGAACGTTTTTGGTTTGATACCTATGATAATTGTTTTATTTTTGACTTCTTAGGTAACCTACCTATAACACAGTTATGCCTGATTTCACCATTGATCCCTGAGTTTTAGGTGACCCCTAAGCCATGTTAGGTGACAGTTGTTGGAGCAAATCCGTCACCTAAAATGGCTTAAGGGTCACCTAAAACTTAGGGGTCAATGGTGAAAATGGGCATAAGTGTCTTTTGTTCATGCATTATTCAATTACTTGCGAATCAATAATATTGATATTTTGTAACAAATTCGATACACCAAGAAACTACAGCCAAATTGAAAATCTTCCGCGTCTTCGAAACTGGTACAGATACAAAACGACCAATAACTTCGGTATTGAACACAGCAACATTTCTTAGAATTTCGTACAACGTTACGTTACAGTTTCCTTATTTCCGGTTAACTGGAATTCTGTTGTTTTATTCTATGTCTGTATTTAGTCTATGATTAGCCAACAGAAGCAACAGGGAAACGAACCTGCATCAGTGCGCGCAGTGGCGGGCTGGCCGCGGCGGGCTCTCGGTCGCGCGACCACGGACATTTCCACGGCATGCTGATATTCGGATGTTTACGGTCTAAGCAGTGTTGACCTCTCACATAACTTTAACACTTATTCGAGCACTCATTTCTTCAGCTACTAGAAACATGAAAGGATATGCAAGCACGATGCTAGTTTGGTATTTGGTACATCCACGCGCCCAATTAGTGTGTTTTATGCGCGTGTTTTTGCGAAGTGCGTGTGAATGCAACAGGACGCGTTGTGGGGGACGCACGCACGTGTTACCGATACGCCGCTTGGCTCCCGACTGCCGGCCTGGCTGGGCCGCATGGGTGCCGGGTGCCGGGCTCGGAGTCCTGCGAGTTCCGATTCCCGAATGATCCCGACTTGGGTCGCCGCGCGCCCCCCGCTAGGCACCATCAAAAGTGTTTCAAACAGATAATATACCGTAACGAATTCCAAAGTGGTCTAAATCGAAAAATGACATTCGGACGGAGATATCTACTTATCCTTTCTTACTAAAAAAAAATAGAAACATCCATGATTCCCGTATGAAGCTTCGTGTTAAAAATGTTTTAGGATTATGTTTAGGTTAAATTAACAATACTTTTACCTACACGTTGTATTTAATGAAACAATTTATACGGATTATTTTCGTCAATTTGATAATTTTTGACGTTACTATTTTTTGGACGTGTGAAACAGTTTCTCACTAGATGGCGCCCCGTGGCGCCGCTTTCTAAAACAAATAAGTAATTAAAGTTAATTTCAACTCAGTTGAAAAGTGTTTTTTTTTACCTAATTCGTTTGTCGCTGCTTCATTGCCATACAAACTCTCATAGAACGCAAAAACTCGCACTAAGCATTCTCACTGTACCTACTCAGAAACTTTCTGCGTCCAGCTAGCTATAACAGGTAGATACCTCATCATCAGCCTATAAACGTCCCACTGCTGGGCACAGGCCACCCACATGAACAATAGCACGTGAGGATATTGGACCATAACCTATAACGCTGGCCCTGGCGATGGGTTTTAACGACTACCATCTTACGCCAAAAACCGGGACCAACGGCTTAATGTGCCTTCCGAAGCACGGAGGAGCTCGAGATGTTTTTTTTAATTGGTCACCCATCAGGCGACCCGGCATTGCGAAAGTTGCTTAGCGGGCAAGATAAGCAAGCCGAACGCGCTAGCCGCTGCGCCATCGAGCTCCTCTAAGGTGAGGTAGTACCTACTAAGTATAAAAACTTTGTTGGATTATTTTATAACTTCATTTTGTAAAGAGGCTAACTTGCGCGTCGTTGAGGAAAGTACCTACTAACGTTAATTAGGGCAAAAGTAGCTATCTAAAGTTATTTTTCGATACCTAAGGTAGGTACCTACTTTTGCCCCAATTAACGTTAATAAGTGCCTAATTACTTTTCCTTCTTAAGACTTCCTTTCTACGAAGTGTTATAAAAGTGGTTACGCCAGCAGCATGATCTCGTGATTTAATGTTATACTTATATTTTTGATTGGCTATCTATGTCTCGTTGCGCAATCCCATTGGCTAAGAGACAAAAAGCTGCACGCGCAGCTTTTGGAAAACTGCGAGAGCGCCATATTGTTTTAAAGAAATAAAAGCGCGTGTTAAAAAATTGCGCCTGCACGGTTTGGATCACGCTTCAAATCTATATTCTTTTTGTTTTGCTGGATATTAATCTGCTCTACTATTGATATAATTTATACAGATTATTAGTTTTCAATCGCCGCGGTGTCCGAGTGGCAGAGCGCTCAGCCCGATACCCGAAGGTCCCGGTTTCAATTCCCAGGTCAGGCAAAATGTATTTTTCGATACATTAGCCCGGGTTTGTGATCACCGACTAGGGTTGCCAACCATACTTTAAAATAACGTATCCTACGTTATTTTCCATTCCCATACTTTACTCTTTATAATAGAAATAAAGTATGGAAAATACTTTATTTCCGACTAATGCGTGCGTTTGAACGAAATATTCCTTTTGACTTAATTTCTGAACTACTGAATGATACTCAGACTCAGGTGAAGTGAAACGAAACGCAACGCTAATTTCTGAACGCGCTATGAAACAATAAAAAAATATTAGATAGTGCCAAGAGAGTTCAAAGAAATATATTTTTAAACATTTAAATAAATAAATTTGGAAAATAAAAATGTAGGCCAGTGTAGTATAAAAATCCTTTTTTTATACTACACTGGCCTGCAAAATTAAGTATTATACTTTTAAAATTGCAATAACTTTTAAGTACACAAGATATACTTTCGAAACAAAAAGGAAAAATGTTACTAATGTATAATTTACTTTAGTTTCAAAGAAAGCTGATAAAAATTGCTGAAAAACGTTTTTTATTTAAAAATCTCTAACTTCTATAGTTTAGAAAATAAATAAATATTAAAAGTGTAGTACTTATTTTTGCAGGCCAGTATAGTTAGTGGTACATTTACTTTAATTTCCTCAAAAATTGTTAGCAGCCCTATCACCAACCCGCACTTGGCAAGCGTGGTGATTAAGCCATTATTACCCATCAATTGTAGAGATGACTTGATTTCAATGATGGAGGCCTTTGCCCAGCAGTGGGACAATTATAGACTGTTTACTAGGGCTACTATTAGTTTTTCCTTTTGCATTTTCCTACAAAGATAAGCTAGGTAAATGAGGTGGCCTGTGTCGTATCGCAGATCACAATTTCTCCGATCTGCGGTCGGTCGTAACTTCGATGAACCGCCACGCCAGTGCCATAACAAAAATATTGGAAAATTGTCAAAGGTCTGAGGAAAAAAGCAGTCATATTGTAATTACCTGCTGATACTAAAAGCAGGGTTGCCACCCGTACTCTAAAATAGAGTATTGTCCTTTTTTTAATGTAGGCGTACTTTATAATCTAAGACACCAATAAAGTACGCTAAAATACTTTATTTACGTAAAACTGATTGTTACTGGCTCGTTACTGGTTATGAGTACTTATGAGACTATCGTTAGTTAAGATTTATTCATTGAATAATTTTGACATAATGACAGATTTCCTTTAGAAAATATGTCACAATGACAATGTTATTCGTTGGATAAAACGTATCTGAGGATTGAAAAATCGGGCATAGGTAAACTGGTAGAATCCACAGCTACAAAATATTTGTTAAATGTCGCAAAGAGCAACAAAAATACGTTTTTAAGGGCAAATAAATAAATACTGTTTTTATGCTATATACCTACTTTATTTTTGTTCTAACAAAATGAAAAAATACTTTATTCGTCCTAAAAAAAGGTGGCAACCCTAACTAAAAGTAATAAAATTACTTAGAAAATTTTAATTTGTGGTAAAAGTTAGGTACCTCAGATGACAGGTGGATGGTAGATAAAACTTTCCAAAATTGTAAAAGATCTTTCTTTAGCTGATAGTGATAGACTACCAAACAGTACTTATGACCAAAGCTTTATTCCAACCATCAAAAGAACACTTCCACCGTCATACAGTACACCTATACAGGGTCACTTTTTTATTACCGTCCAAACCTTCTGAGATGACTCCCGTGCGTGATACAAACGAACAACTCTTACTATTGGACCAACTAATGATTGCCAACTTTTTTTAGACCAAATATAGTATTGTTGGTTTCAGTACCCATAAAGATATAGTATACCCATAAAGATAGGGAATTAATTTAAAAAATATAATATATTAAAATATATTTATTCTATTTCTGAAATGAATATTTTTGCTGCTTTGAGCTTTTATTAATAGGTTTTTATTTTTGAGGAACGCTTCGTAACTATTATTACAATCTAATATTAAGTTACAAAACACCATTAACTATGATAATAGGTATATTTTTTAAAGTATTTTATATGAATAAATGTAAATTTTTCAATGGTGGAAGGTAATGGGCAAGATCAATTATTTTATATGATAAAATTTGTAACAAACATATTTACATTTATACATTATTTTTTCACTGTTTATGTGAAGATTCTTGGGGTTGACATTTGTCTAGCAGTGGACGTCTTTTGGCTGAGATGATGATGATGATGATGAGTATTCTTTATCCCTACACAGTAAAACAGTTTTATGGAAATAAGTTCACAACAAGCATATTCAGTAAATTGTACCTTTATTAGCTCCAGCTATGCACCTATGAAGAAGGCTGGTGCAAAGAGGTGCAGTAACAGTATTAAATGTTTTGGAAGTTTCATATTTTTCTGTTTCCTGAAATTTGAATGTACATAATATGTAAGTTTAGATATTGAATTAATTCTTCAACTACAATAACTTATTATGAAAATGCAAGCATTATTTATTTATTTTAAATGAGCTTACACCTATTACCGCGTATAGCGGGACGGTTGGCAACCCTAGTTGGTAACCCTAGACCAACTCCCTAACTCGAAAATAAATTTCAGCTGTTCCATACATTTTGGTCGAATGAATATTTATGTTTTGTATGGAACAGCTGATTTTTATTTTCGAGTTAGGGAGTTGGTCTAGGGTTACCAACCCTACTATATAATATAGTATCCTACTATTTTAGGTGTAATTACTATTATTTGAAAAATATATTAAAGAAGGCGAAAGTACTATATTTTTACTATATCTAGTCTTCTGTGATGAACACAAAGTGGAAAGATGAGCGCAACAGAGCCAATATCGGTCTGATAAAAGCAGAGTTAAGAAGAGGGGATTCTCGTGGAATGATTTGTTTGATGATATAAATGAATGCATTATGAAGGTTAGAATAACATATTTTTCTTGTATGAAGTTAAATAATACTTTTTAAATTTAAAAGTTTTTACCTGGAAAAATATTATTACTATGAGATTATCGCAATAATATTATATCATTAATTGCATTAATTGCTCTATATCATTAATATAGAGCAGATGCTCTATATTAGTAACAATAATTATTATATAGAAAACCGGCTTCTAGCTGAAAAAAAAACCACTTACAATTGATAATATTAATAGGTGTAAGCTCATTTAAAATAAATAAATATTGCTTGCATTTTCATAATAAGTTATTGTAGTTGAAGAATTAATTCAATATCTAAACTTACATATTATGTACATTCAAATTTCAGGAAACAGAAAAATATGAAACTTCCAAAACATTTAATACTGTTACTGCACCTCTTTGCACCAGCCTTCTTCATAGGTGCATAGCTGGAGCTAATAAAGGTACAATTTACTGAATATGCTTGTTGTGAACTTATTTCCATAAAACTGTTTTACTGTGTAGGGATAAAGAATACTCATCATCATCATCATCATCTCAGCCAAAAGACGTCCACTGCTAGACAAATGTCAACCCCAAGAATCTTCACATAAACAGTGAAAAAATAATGTATAAATGTAAATATGTTTGTTACAAATGTTATCATATAAAATAATTGATCTTGCCCATTACCTTCCACCATTGAAAAATTTACATTTGTTCATATAAAATACTTTAAAAAATATACCTATTATCATAGTTAATGGTGTTTTGTAACTTAATATTAGATTGTAATAATAGTTACGAAGCGTTCCTCAAAAATAAAAACCTATTAATAAAAGCTCAAAGCAGCAAAAATATTCATTTCAGAAATAGAATAAATATATTTTAATATATTATATTTTTTAAATTAATTCCCTATCTACTATATCTTTACGGGTACTGAAACCAACAATACTATATTTGGTCTAAAAAAAGTTGGCAATCATTAGTTGGTCCAATAGTAAGAGTTGTTCGTTTGTATCACGCACGGGAGTCATCTCAGAAGGTTTGGACGGTGAAAAAAAGTCACCCTGTATATTTGCTAGTATGCAGGCGTGTCCTGCCTACATTGCGGTTTGAGCTCTTAGTACCCAATCAAATTGATCAATGCACAGAAAAGATCAAAGTCAACCACGGTAATGATACACATGGTTTGACTATAAATTAAGCATCAATGTTACGCCCCGACAATCCGGTCAATTCGAGCAGAGGCCTACCCTATAGAGTCGCCCTCGGAATGTTCCACTCCCAGTCTGATCTAAACCCCTCGGAGAATCTAGAAGGAAACGCTTGCGTGATGCTATTCCCTCTAGAAAACTTCTAACGGGTGTTTCGATCACACGGCTTTAAGTTTCTCGCTGCCCCCAACAATAGTCCGGCACTTAAGAGACCGTTTGAGGCTATCAGCAACCCTCCTAAAAAAACAATATTTAAGGTATGATTCTGAACTCTGCTGCTTGCAGCAATGCTGCCGCATCATTACTGATCCCCATATATTCTCTATAAGTTTATATGAGATTACATTCCGAGCTACGCAGCAATGTCGCGGCAGCAATGCAGGACCAGTAGTACTACGGGCAGCACTGCTGCGTGCAGCGGAGTTCGGAATCATACCTATAAATAAGTACCTACTTGGTTGGGTGCCTAGTGTGAGTTTTGTTTACTATCCGTATTCATTCGATTACGTTAACGAAAACGAAAATTAGTATGGCATTGAAGCAGCGCCTCCTGACAAACAATTACGAGAAGAGTTTAAATTTTGCCATACAAATTCTCGTTTTCGTTAACATGATCGAATGGGGAATAAAACTCGCACTAGGCACCCAGAGCCTCGATTCTGCTATTTTAATACGTCTACCTGTGTGGCCGGTGTGGCCTGATTATGACAATTTTCCCGTTTTTTTCCTGAGACGTTTTGCTGATTGGGGTACGTCCCGTTTGGACAACTTCCCGTTTCGTAACCCTAATAACCAAAACAAAAGTATAATATAAAAATATTACGAAAGTTTACGAAAAAGTTTACGAAACGTTACTTTTGTTTAAAGGTATTTTATTAGGGTTATGAAACGGGAAGTTGTCCAAACGGGAAATACCCGCTAATTGCCACTGGGATTTACAGCTACACCGGGCTTTTTGGAGGCGGGAGAAACTTAAAGGGTTCCTCAAGGCGTTTGAAACGAAGCACCGTCAGAGGTTTTCTAGAGGGAACGGCATCACGCACTAGTGCGTGTCCCCGTGCCCTACTAGATTCTCCGAGGGGTCGGATCGAATCGGGAGTTTTCCCGTGTTTAGGCTACCAACAAACTATGGAAACGTTATTAAATTAAGAGACTTGAGGCCACCGGTTAAATAAAAACCGTCGAGAAAAACATAAAAAAGGTAAACTACGCCCAGTTTTATTGGTACTTTAGTAACTCGAGCAGTAGCACCATCCATGTAGGCGCATCCGCCTTTACAAATTTAGGCCAATTTGCTGTAAACTCAGCTGACCTCATCAATTAATTTACCTTATCGGTAGTATTACGTTAATTAGACCAAATTAGCAAGAGCGCCGATATTCATTGAACTGTAAATTTGGTAACACTGCGTAGTAGGTTGTCGTTAATAGTCAATTCCTTACCATACATTTATACCATTGTATAAAGCAATAGATATACTATTTGTGGCAAAGTAAGCATTACATAAATAAGAACTGAAAAAATAAGCCAATAATAGTATAATTCTGTAATAAAATATTCCTATAAAAACCTTAACAATTAGGAAAATTAACAGCACTGATTCTGTGCACTCCTCTGTACTTCGGAAGGCACGTAAAGATGTTGGTCCCGGCTGCATTAGCAGTCGTTAACAACCACCAATCCGCACTGAACTCGCGTGGTGGTTAATAGCTCGTTCTCCCTATCCATCCATAGGGGAAATTCGTGCCCTAGCAGTGGGGACACAAATATGAACAGATGATGATTTTGTGCACAGGGTGCTGTGATATCCATCTATCATACAAAACTACAAACTTCAACTCAACCTCGTAGTTTTAATATGTATGACATTTAATCTATTAGGTACTTAATTTTTAGAATCGCCTCGCGGCACTAACGGAGGAGTTAAAAGTTTGCTCTACGTACCTACTAGGGTTGCCAACCCTACGATATAATATTACTATATCTAATAATATTTAATATTACCTATCTTACTATTTTAGGTGTCTAACTACTATTATATTAAAACTATATTATTATAGGCTAAACTAAGTACTATATTTTTACTATAGGTTTCTGTTTTAAACACAAAGTGGAAAGATGAACGACGCAACAGAGCCAGTATCGGTCTGATAAAAGCAAAGTTAATGGTATTTTGTAACTTAAAATTAGATAGTAATAATAGTTCAGAAGCGTTCCTTAAAAATAAAAACCTATTAATAAAAGCTCAAAGCAGCAAATAATTTTCATTTAAGAAATAAAGTAAATATTTATTAAGATACCTAGTTACTATATTTTTTTTAATTAATTATATTTTTATGGGTACTGAATCCAAAAATACTATATTTGGTCTAAAAAAAGTTGGCAACCCTAGCACCTAGTTTTCGTTATCGTAAACGAAAAGCAAATAAAGCTCGCACTGGTCACCCGCTACATAACAACAACGTAACGTAACGTCTTGCAACTTTATTTTACTTATTTTTTACTTGATTTAAATGGATTGACTACTATATAGGAAAAAGTGTATTAATTGGAGTTATACGCCCAGATAAGGTCTTGTTTTCAAGTAGGAAAATCTACGGTACCTACTAACTCCCTAGTGGATTTCGACTTTATGCAATACTTTTTTAAACTCGAGTTTTGTACCAAACATGTTTAAAAGGTTTAAAAGATAGGTACATAAGAATAAATATAATTAAATAGATACTTACCGGCCGCGTTTCCAGAATCCAATTGTGTTTTTTTCGCCTAAACCACGACAACCAACGCATGCTGACCAAAAATCTCAATACACTGTAAACCGTGATCACTACAACAGCTATCAGTAAAACTAATATCAAATTCGTAATGACGCTATTGTCGTCTAAAAACAAATTATATTGTTGAAAATCTTCATCGAGAAATGTCATAGTTTAGCGGCTTCCGTTTACATTGAGTTTTGATCAATTATGTAAAGCCGAGACGCAGCACCTCACCAGCATGTTTCTAGCTTCTTTTAACATCACTCAAGCACCACTAAGCAGCCTCACTGCCAACACCGAAATCACCAAGAGGAATGAACGAGATCCACGCCTGATTCATACTTCCAGTTGTACTATAGCTGCTAATTTTAATCAACGTTGTTGTGAAAATTAATACCACAGCGTGCTATAACTTTTAGAACAAATATTTGTTTAGTAGAGGTAGCTACGATACGCAGTTTCTATTATTTTCTTCTTGAAATCATTGTATATTTAATTTTAAAATGCAAATTACGATTATTGTTTCCATGTGTTTTGGTCAAGGTATTACCTCCATGAACTTTGTGCGTGTACTGACTAGACGTAGTGGATTTTGTTTTATGTAAATAGATATGTAAATGATTTTACATAAAGTATAGCTTCAAGGACTAGCAAAGTTCATGTAAAATTGTTTCTGTAAGATACTTAAAATAATAACTAATGCTATTATTGTTCAGAGGTAAGAATATGATAGTTTTTTAAATACAGATGTGAGTTAACATTTCTCAAATCAAAGAATGACGGGCATATATCTATGAAACCTGGGCGCAAGACCAACAGTAATGTAACTAGGGCCAGTGGTTAGGACATGATATAGTTATTATATTTTCAATAATAATACTATCGATGTCCCCTGGGTTGGCATGTTTTTTTCAAGTGTAGTGGAATAAAACCCAAAAAATACAATTCAAATCGTTTTATTGTTAACGGACCTCTTCGCCTATTATCACTTCTAATAAATGATGTGCGGGGGCAATAAAAGGCTCATGTCGTTCTAAACCGAGGTACCATATCACGGAAATGACATGAGCACAGGTTTCAACAGTCCTTCTTCCTATCAGGCACGTACAGTAAGTGTGACTTAAAGCAAAAAAAAAGCAAAGCATGTTCCCGTATATATATATGCTGCCAATTCAGGTCGATGCTCAGGAATGTTTTTCTCCAATACGTGTCGCCTTTGTCGATAGACAGATCGTGGACACATAAAACAACGACGTTCTTCCATCACAATTATTAATATCAACAAGCAATCCAATCCAATGACATGCACACAGTAGTCCATAAACGTTAGCAGGGGTTAAAAGAACTGATGATAGCAAAAAATTAAGATTTCGTACGCGAAAGTAAGTGAGCATGAATTGAACAAAGCAGGGAAGCGTACCGGGCGCTGACGCAGTTTCGAGAAAAATACACCTACCCCCCCACCCTGAACGTATTTTGTGACTACCCGGCTAATGGTTCGTGACGTGAATTAGTCGATAAACAAAAGCATACATTTTATCTGCATGTATTAACAGTATTACATTTTTTTACTTAAAAACGTTGAATAATCGTCGAAATATTGCAGATTTTTCGATTACCAATATCTCAAATCTCCGGTGACTTTGACACTTATCTTCATAATATTATTTTATGTATTAATAACAAGCTTTCTTTTGAAAGCAAAGCTAACCCTGTTGGAATTACGCCCATTTTGACTCATCCATCCATCATTCTTTGTTCAAAGAAAGTCATAGTAAGTATAGATATTAGATATGTCTACAACACAACGCCCGCTCGAACCATATCTTCTTTTAGTCCTTCGTCGTTCAGTTTGAGGATTTCATTTTGGACAAAAACTTCCATTAAAAGGCCATAACAGAGGTCAGTCCTTGGCTTATTATTAAAATTATTAACCTTTTCACCGCCCAACTATCCTGCACGCGATGCCCCGCTGTACGCCAACGTATAAATGTATTTTAATAAAGTAGGTACAAAGAAGAACTTCTATAGAAGTGCTGGCGTGGACGGCACGAAAATCTCGAACTTCTATAGAAGTTGTTGGCGGTAAAAAGGTTAAACCACGCGACGAACGACGGATTAAAATATCGCAACTATATCCAAGGCATCTATGCATCGGATAAAAGTACCTACGCACAAAATGTCCCTCGCCTGCGATGCCTAAGGCCACAAGAAGCTTAAAAATGGGGGGTTCGCAAGGTTTAGAATTAGAAATATTACCTCTCAGGTCCATATTCCTAAATGGTCCACTTATTAGTTAGGTACTTGAATGTGCTGGCAATCTGTTTTTTATTTTATTAACAGAATCAGCAAACAAGCTACTTTGCCATGAACGAGCGCTTTGTAGAACCTCACCACTTACAAGTCTTACAACTTAGACCACCACTATTCAAACTGAACCGAAGCAGCGCCATCTAGTGACGAACATATGAAACTACTTGTCACGAGATGGCGATGCCTTATTTTGCTTATTCACCAGAGCTGCTCGAGGTAGCTAAGGGCGAAGCGTGATAATGGGATTATACTTCCTTTTTCTCGCGCACCGCTTAGCTTTCCCGCACAGCTTCGTTCACTCACAATCAGCCTTTATGCCCGCCTTCCACTAAAAAAGGGTAATGAGCGGAAACTGAGCTAATGATCTGAGCGGACCGGAGTAAAAATAGTTGTGCACTTCCACTAAGAAATAGTTTTTCTAGAAAGGGGTGTAGGCCTTCCATTGGCAGCGAGGAATTGCGAGCGGAAACTAGT
This sequence comes from Eudonia lacustrata, assembly GCA_947562085.1. Classification (NCBI taxonomy): domain Eukaryota; kingdom Metazoa; phylum Arthropoda; class Insecta; order Lepidoptera; family Crambidae; genus Eudonia; species Eudonia lacustrata. Next base: position 14,688,151 of record OX387312.1, on the reverse strand, counting down.
CGGGAAATGAGCGGAGGCAGATGAGCGAGGCGTCGCGAACGATGTCGGGCGCAGTGTTCGTCAGATCTTTGTGGATGTGTAGTGTGTTCGGAATGTCGGACGATTCTAGCGACGATGATTATTTTAATACCAAAATTAAATGTTTGCTACTATATCACAAGAAAAAGAAGCATCCCAGGCGAAAACCAAGGTTTTGGCTGAGCAACCACATTAGAGAAAGAGCCGTGAAAGGTGATTTACTGCGAATGTACCACGACTTACAGGATGAATATTTCAAAAATTATTTTAGAGTCAACAGAGAACAGTTTCAAGAATTACTTTCATTCATAGAAGAAGATATAAAGAAACAAGATACGAATTTTAGAAAAGCTATCACACCACTGGAAAAGCTTGCGGTAACTTTAAGGTAAGAAATCAAATCCTTGATTTTAATTGTTATATTTTTAATGTGAACAGAAATTAGATTGGGTACCTTATTAAAGTATAAATTATGGTGCCTTGTTGCTACAGTTGTTCAAATATTGTTGAGGATTGGGCATGTTCTTGATCGGATGTGGATGCTGCTGAAGATGTTGAATATTCGTATGTAGGAGTTCTAATGTAAGATTCAAGTTCTTCTTCGGCCTCACAAACTATTTCTAGGACCTTTCTTTTAATTCTGTTTTGCATAAAAGTTGGCATTGGTTTCGCTGTTTCGGCCATACTTTGAAAAAATATTTCGATTGGATGCTTTTTCTCTTGATTTCTTCTCATGTCTCGTTCTTCTTGACGTTGTTTATGATTGTTTTCCAAATCCCTAATAATGTCAATAATATCATCATCGTTCTTTCTTTTTCTTGTTCTTTGTGCTGACAGTGAGCTTTCTGATTCTTCTAATATAACCGTAGAAGATGATTCATCATTAACATGAACATTTTGTGGAGAGTGTTGGCTGGATTCTGGTATGGTTTGATGAGAGTTAGTAATTTGTGTGGATTCTTGAGTGTCAGTAACTTGTGTGGATTGTTGAGCGTTGGTGTCTTGTGTAGACTCTATTTTTTTTAAATTAGAAGTTCTGTCTCGATTTTTTGAATTAAAAATTCCATAACTTGTGCATATTTCCAATTGTTTTCAAAAACAGTGGCCTGGCCTGATTTGCCACCCTTTCGTCTTCGTCTCTTCAGACTGTCTCGGAGGTTATCTCGCAATTTTTTCCACTCTGCTTTTGCCGTCTTAGCTGAAACAAAAGAGGATGTAATGGTTTTTTTTTTTTATTTCAGGCTATATTTAAAAGTAATTAACTCTAGAGCATGTCATGATATATTTTTTTGATTTTTGATTTGATTTTTATTTTTAATTTATTCGTTTTTATTTGATTCGTTTTAGTTATTTTATTTTTAAGAATTTTAATGTACTTTACTTTATGGATATGCTTCTGAAATAAATAATTTGATTTGATTCGATTTGAAAGTGTGTGCGTGCATGTGTTGTGTGTGAGAGAGGGTGTGTGTGTGTGAGTGGGGGAATGTACTAATAGTTACTTATATTTTATATATTACTTATATTACTTATATTTTTTTCAGGTTCCTCGCAACTGGAGATTCATTTAGAACACTAGCTTACAATTATCGTATGAGTGAAGTCACAGTTTCAAGAGCCGTGAACGTTACGTGCACTGCTCTATGGGAAAAAATGCAATCTATATATATGAAAACGCCAAAAAAACAGGATTGGGAAAAAATTGCAGAAGATTTTGATTTGATTTGGCAATTCAAAAACTGCGTTGGCGCCATCGATGGCAAACACGTTTCGATCAAATGTCCTCCACATTCAGGAAGTTCTTATTTTAACTACAAAAAATTTTATTCAATTGTTTTATTCGCAGTCGTAGATGCTCAAAAAAGGTTTATAGTTATTGATGTTGGATCTATGGGCCGTTTTAGTGACGGTGGCATACTTAATGACAGTGTGTTTGGTAGGAAATTGGATAACAATGAGTTGGATTTACCTATGGATAGACCTTTGGAGGATAATGGCCCAAACGTACCATCTGTATTTATAGGAGATCAAGCTTTTACACTACGTAAGAACTTGCTTCGAGAGTATACCACATCCACTACTATCGAAAACCAAGAGAAGAGACATTTCAACTATCGTCTTTGCAGAGCGCGCAATGTTGTTGAGAACGCGTTTGGTAAGTATATTGTCCAGTAGGTGGCGCGTTTACCGTCGACCATTTAAATGTAAACTTCAATTAGTCGACAAAGTAATAAAAGCGACATGTATTTTGCACAACTACTTAATGTCATTGCCATCTTCAACAATTTATCAACAAGAGGATAATAATGAAAACAACTTTCGGCCATTAGGAATGGACAGATTGCGAGCCACAAGAGAAGCTTTTAATGTTCGTAATATATTTTGTAATTATTTCAATACTACAGGTGCAATCTAAAGACTCCTACCCAGTGTACTTCCTTAAATAAATAGTAGTGATAAATAAATAGTCTAAATAATGGAACTTAATACCTACGATCGTCACACGTACGACGACGTAAGGTCGCTGAATGTTAGTGTAATAAGATAATAAATTTTGATTGTTTACTTACTGTCTTTTATTTCCGGTATATTTAAACGTACAATATTATTCCAAGCTATTTCTTTTTCTCTCCATGACGATATTCTTTGTCGTTTGTATTCCACAAACATGGATACTGACGCACGGCTTCTATGAAGAGCTCCATAACTACCTATCAAATCAGCGTCGCAGCGAAAACTGAGCGGCGCATGACGAACGAGGGGAAGGGTCGGCCGGAAGGGGACGGGGTGGCGGCGGAGTCCGTTCAAAACTAGTTTTCAAGACCATACGCAGCGGACTCCGTTTACACCGCTCACACCGCTCCGCTTTACTCTTTTTCAATGGAAGTACTTGTATGGAATATAGTGTTGCTAGTCGAGCGGACTACGTAAGGAGTCCGCTAGGAACCCGCTCAACTCTGCGACCTCGTTTGAAACTCTTTCAAGTCGCTCGTTTCGGTCGGGCCACTCTTTCTTAGTGGAAGCACTTGTATGGACTTTGTCGTTACGAGTTAAACGGAGTCATTAATGGGTCCGCTCCGCTCGCAGTAGAAGGCGTGCATAACCCCATGCAAATTGTACCTGCTGGATTACTTTATAAATTACCTACGACGGAGTAAGAAGGTATCTGATTTAACTAATTTAAATAAAACACTTGTCATTTAGATATTAATATATTTTCGAATCTAAAATGTACAAAAAAAATACAACTTAATGTAATGTACTCATAACGCCTGATTTATAAATGAAAACATTATAATTCAAATAAAGCGGAGATAATGGTAGTGTTTGTTGGTTCCAATAATTGACAGATTACAAGTTCTGGTGGATCATACAGAAAAAGCTATTAGGAACGAAAAGAGCAAAAGCCACAGTCATACTAATCAATGCTGTTTATTTAAAATTTTCATATTCTTTTTGAACCAAAATAATAAATTCGTTTTTTTTTAATATCAGGGTGGTTGTGTAAAAGGCTTTGACAAGATATTGATGTACAGCTGTACAGTTTAATTTGTATCTTTCTAAAATAAACATAACGACCTATATTTAAATTTATTCTTTAATCAACCATCACTTTATAACAACTTTGGTTGTGTATTCTAGTCGTAAAAATATATGTATTTTAGCTATTTACAGTATATAAACATACATACATACATTGCGTAGAAATGCACAGCAACACAAAAGGCCTTAACTAACATCTGACAACTAAATAACACAGATTTATCAGACACTCGCTGAAAAGACAGTAGCGCAATGACGGAACAGTACCTAGCATCTACATAATAGTGGGCAGAGCATTAACAAACAATTGAAATCGTATCGATAAATTGATTTTACAGCAATTATGTATGTAGTGTTTTTTCTAAAGCAATTTTGTCAAGCGTCATTTCATAGAATTTATGACATTACCACAATTTTACTATGAAGTTACGATTTCGATTGCAATTTATGCTCAATAAAACCACTGAATTCCTTGCGGTCCAACTATAGATACTCAAAAGTTTTTCGTTAAAAGTAAACTATTTTTATTCTGGCGAAAATCTATCTGATCTGCGAGTGCCTCATTTCTAAAATCACTTTGCCATGCATTGGAAAAACATAATTAGTTTTTTATCATTAACACAATGTTTAACCTAAGAAATGTACACAATATAAAAATACCCTTGATCACAGACGACAGGCCAAGACCAGAGGCACGATTTTATACAAAAAATAAAATCACTTGTGTACGGGATATACCTCAATGTGTTAGCGACTGTCATCTCACTACAAATAAATACTTTATCACACATAACGTTATACAGATAAATTTCTGAAAAATATTTAATTTAGTGGAAGTTATTAAATATATGATTGACTACAGTAAAAAATCAAAAACAGAATTATTCGAAACTAATTATGCTTTCTCCCTTAGAAACAAGGATTCCCGTACACATCCATGTTTCTCGTCACATAAGCCAAGTGAATGCTATTAGTCCATTGTCACAGAGCAAATTGTCATGATAAAAAAATATTTCTATTATATCGACGTATCACATTTTGTTAATACAGTCCAATTTTATTTTTTCTGTAACATTGGATGGAAAGTTTGGACCCTATTAATTGAATTATTTAATTAGGTTAACTCACTCTGTACCAATGGTCTAAATATACCTTATTTATAAAATTAATTATTTTATCAATGTTCTTACATAGAATTCCATTTATACATAACATTTCAATATAGACCAATTTCTCCAGAATTGTTATATTATTAGTATGTAGTGTAAAATCTAAATCATGCCCTTAAAATATTTCTCGACATTACCATTAAAAACTCCGAAATGTCAATTAATCTTACATTTAACAATAAACTCGAAACCTTAAATCAATGACTTTCATTTAGGTAGGTAAGTTATATTTCGTTAGAAGTGGACAAAAAAACTGATACTTTTGTCAACACTGATGCAGCATTTGTCGATCTTGTAAAAAAAAAACTATTAACTATGAAGATTATTTTTAAATATAATTCCTATAGGTATACGGAAACGAAAATCTTCCTAATTTTCTATTTTAATAAGACGATTTGCATACGAGTAATATCGATTTCTAAAGCCCATTTAACGTGTAATCTTCCATTTATCAAAATATTTGTGTTATAGGAATATCATTTCGTGTGTGATAATTATAGTCTATAAGACTATACTCACTTTTTGGTAGACGCTCATTAAACTCTCTTTTCAGTCATTTAAATAAGTGAAGTGGGATTTCCTCTGTTGGATAACTACCCATCTGCCCATTTAATGGAAGACGTTTACTCATAACAGTGTTTTAATGGTCATAGAGATTGTGTTCGTTTGTAGAACACGTTAACAAACTAACTTCTGGCGCACTTTATTTGTATCGAGCAGCTTTACATAACGTGTATATGAATAATAATCTCATTCATTGTGAAATACATTACATTGCCAAAATTGCTATTACTTAATTCCAAATATCTTTATCTATTGTCACATTTTTAAAATTTTCGATGCAAACATTAAATACTATAATAACTGCCCTAGAATTTTACAATACTATGTATTCAAATTTACTCGAAACTATACGTTGCAGACTTATGATATAACCATCACTATTTTATGTATGTATTTTAGTAATTTCTTTTAATATTATTATTATAATAATTTATTATTTCTTAGTTTGATGAATTTGAAAAATATCTCATCTATAATTTCAGGCACCTATGCATCAATCATTACAGTTCGACTCACTTACTTGTAATTAATTATGTGGAACCAGTGTTAATAGATGTAATGGACGTGTTTCCAAACATCATATTAATTAGTTATTGTTACATACTCTAGTCATGATCTCGTAAATTTGCAAAAAATATAACCCTTTCTATGTGTAACATTTATTTCTCGTTGAGAAGACATAACTTAAGCGACGGCATTAAATGCTCCATTTAAATCTTCATATTCAATATATCACGTGGGTAGACTCGACTATATTCATCTATTTGCTTTAATGGTGTCACGTTAAAGGCCATCACTTGTACTTTACTTATTTGATACTATCTATCGGACCACATAAACCTGACTACAATAATAAAATAATGGAATGAAATGTAATATTGCTACTATTTGGGACGATGTAAAGCTATTTCTTACTAGGCATATCTACCGATTCATGTTAACCCAATAAAGTCGGAAATGAATTTGGTCGGTAGCCTACGTTTTTCGACTATTTACTCCTCAATGGTACAAAAATATTTTTATATTTATTACTGATCACTTTTTAACGCGGTTTAACAGTACTCTATACATATTATTTGTACGTTCGTCATTAGGTAGGTCGTTAGGTAATATAACACATCACATTATTATTTCAGGTGTCATTCTATTAATTCTATGTATGAACTTTTTAGAAGAAAATATTCTGAGCGGAATATTAAAAAAAAGAAAAAACAGAACTAAAGTAGGAGAACCCCCAATATTTAAGTACTTTACGTCCGCATTAAGTTTTCCACTTCATAAAAAGGCATAGATAAGATAAAGAGTAATTCCAAGTTGTCTAACATTACCAAGTTTTATATAGTATTGACATTTATACCCGTGTATTACATGCATGTCACACACCTTATATTTATATGTCGCAGTAAGTAACCACAATCGTTAGATCCTAAACAAAGTTTATTCCTAACAGGTAGAAGATTACATGCAAACATGAAAAGATATACAAATACGAAGAACTTGAAGTTAGGACACTATAACGCTGTTATGACATTTGACGCAAGAACTTGTGGTCCCAAGTATAACAGGTTCGGGATCGACGTTCATCACCGGTATTTTATAAACATCCTTATTGTTGAATTAATTTAGATTGCACATACTATAATATCGTTATTTTAGATTACGCACATCATGACACCACATTCACTTAACAGCTTTTAGTAGCATCGACAACGATATCTTACACATAATTAGTCATTTATAATATTTGTTAAATTGTGCAATCCTACATTTAATAATTGTAAATGTTTATGAGAATATCGTACCCTTCGGATAGTGATAACCTTACTTTTTTGCTGTAAGAATGTCAAATCTGAAAAAATTACCACTCACACTTATATCTCTATCCGAAAGAGTAAAGTAAAGGGCGCTGCTAGTTTTGGTTCCTAATTCTAATTTAATGATACATACAAGATGACATAAAACATTTACTTTTTATACATCACGCACACTGCGCAATTAGTAAGTATGTATAGGTCTTCAGTTGCCAAATAATTTGTGTGTTAAAAACTTGCTACACTATTTATAGAGGGTGACATGCATTCGTAAGATACCAAATCGTACCACAAGAAAATTACAAAAATAAAGTTCAAATTAAAATTTTATTCGTACTTAAGACGATTTGTATTCGCCACGCGAATTATTGTTACAAGATTAATGATATATCTACGGAAAATAATGATATCCTAACAAATACTTTACAACTAGAAATCGAATAACATAATTGTTAAAAAATAACGAAATTACGATTTCAACCATTCATGTCCCTTTAACTGTGAGTGTCGCCACTAGCATTTCATTGAAATTACATGTTTTGTATCGTCAAAATCACTAAAATATTTTGGTAATGTCTATAAATTTAAAATAGAGGAAAAACGCGAAATAATAAAAGGGGTCGACCTCTCAATACCATTCTTTATTTATAATCACAGATAATATAATTTGAGAGGACAAAATTATAACATAAACAAAATAATGTTGCCGTTAGAAAACAAGCAAATTATGACTTATAATTAAAAACTATAAACAAAACATAATAAAAAACAAAAATTGGAACTGATTGATTGTCGGTATGTTATTGTAAAAAAGTTAGAACAAGCTAATGACAGCCTTCCTTATTAGGTTTGGTCAAAGGATTTTTAATAAATTCTTAAGAAATAACGATGACTGACTTTACAATATTAAAATTAAAATAACACAAAAATATATAAAATACAAAAATACACATTTAAAACTGTTTATTAATATCTACAAAATATAGTAAAAATCGAAAGTTTGTCAAAATGTTTATTAATAGCTGCCTTCGTTATTTTGTCTGTGATTATAAATCTTTCACTTCATACGACTTTCAGTAAAATATAAGGATAGTTTTGTAAACTCATAAAATAAGCAATATAAATGTATAATCAATATCAATTTAAGACTTTTAAAGTTATAAGAAAATTATACCATACATGAAACACAATGAAATATTCCAACAAAATATGTACAATAAAGCAACAGCTATAATTTAACAACATATTTACATACTTAAAAATAAAATTCTCTAATGAGAAAACCTTTTCATTCCCGTTTCATCATATAATACAAATTACTTTGTCATAACAGGTAACATCTGACTTTCACACTATAATACATAACGTTCACAACGCCAAACTATGTGTTTATTTCTATACAATATTGCACGCGGTATATTTCTATTGTACATCGTGTAGGTATACTAGGCGCACGAGTCAATTTTATTGTAAATCGTTTATTTTTACTCCGTCACAGGAAGCTACCGTCGTATTTCGCATCGATCGTATCTCGTTAAGATAAAAACTAATATTACAGAAATCCAAACATCAATCTCGAGTGACATTCTTAAAGAACTCAAGGAGTCTTCGACGAAACGATTTTTACAACTCGAAATATCACTAGCACTACTAGACTACTCCTAAGAGACGTTTTATAAATACGTGTACTATATTACTCTCACGCAAATGAGATTTACAGCCGTAGAGGTACCACGTAGACCGTATCTCGGAGCGACGACATGCGGCTCGACGGAATCTAGGCACCGTCGACAGTCGTCCGCCAGAAACAGCGAGAAAATAATAAATGCAAACATGAGCAGGGCGAGGAGTGACGGCGGCTTACTGCGAGAGCAGCTTCTGCAGCAGCGAGGCCTTAGCCGACGCCCCCCCAGCCCCCGCGCCCGCCCCCGCCCCCGCCCCCGCCGCCTCATCACCGCCCGCCGCCGCCCCCGCCTCCGCCGAGCCCGCCTCCGTAGTACTCTGCGGATACAAACACACACATTGCTCTACATATGTTTCAATCAATACTACATAGGTACTTACTAGTAGTGATCTTTCTAATACCCTAGTAATCTCTGTGACCATAATAATAAAGAACAGACCCGTCTGACTTTGATTTCGTTTTTTTACATATGGTTCAATTGTTAACATTTAAATGATATTTTTAAATCTTATATTAGATTCCTAGCTGTCATGTCACATCGGACAGCAGTGACTAATTGAAAGCTAAGATAATAATCTATTAAGACCGTATAGTTACAAAATATAACGAGACTAACGAGCAACCCCAATTTAAGGAATCGTCGAATATTAGCAGTTATAGCAAGGTCAAACTATGTGCCACTTTGATTTACTATCACGTTAAAGAAAACGAGAATTGATAAGGCATTGAAACAGTTGCACCTCCTGGTACCCAACGAAGTTAGTTGCATTTTTGCCATACAAATTCTGGTTTTACCTAACGTGATCGAATGGTAAAAAAAACAAGCACTCAGCATTCTGGTATACGCTCCACAATGTAAACAAGTTTTTTATATATTTTTTTTACCTAATTAACGTTAGTCTCATCACTCTTTGAACATAATGGTGTAAAGGCTAGGGCTGTCCGATAAACCTGGAAGGTTTAATATTATCATGCAATCAATTTAAGTTAAATCGCTACGAAACTCAACGAATGAAGAAACCTATTACGCTATAACAACACTTTAAAAGCAGAAAGAAGCATCTATCTATGGCGAAAACATAATACTGTTGTATTGTATTAACACTACAACATCACAAAACCTTCACCAGTTCATCGTCTGCGCATGCGACTTTCGCCAAATTTCGTATAGAAGCTTATAGATCCTTATGTATAAAACCTAAAAGCAGTGATCTTTTTTTAACTTTTATAACTAAATAGTATCGAAAACTGAGTAGGTATATTGATAATAAAAGAGATTCACTAATTAAGAATTATTATTACACATCACATCACAAAAGCTTATAAGTTAAATGAAATGTACCAACTCCATATTTTAGTACGTGTTACATAAGTAGGTACATCGTTGTACACGCGTGTATAAAAATAATGATGTTATAAGTTCACTTTTCAATAGCATCAGACATAAACCAAAAAGCGGATTGCAGACGTCAACCGTAAAAAGTGAACTGTATGTGAATGGGAAAATCTTGGCACATTTCTCTAAATCAGCGGCTAAGTATCAAGATGATCGACTCGACAACACACGCAGCAGAGCAGACTCAATACGTTATAATTATAGATTGTCTACAAAAATAATGAAAAACCGATACAAAAGTAAGTGGAGTGACTAAATGGTTTGGTCTCGCTGCTCGATCCCAATCTTACCGGGATGCTCTGTTGCGACTCCCACGTGTTTGCCGACGTCGAGGACGCGCGCGCCCCCACCACACTGCCGCCACCTACGTACGTACACACCAATACATTGGCAGTGGCCAACCCTACACTGGCAATGTTCGACCATCGGCATGGATCCCGAATGCTACCACTTCACCCTTTTTAAGGCAGTGGCAATATAAATCTAACATAAATTGAACCCTAAATACTTAAAAAGGTATAATTAAAAAAAAATACATGGTTTTAACATTACTTTCTGAATTGAATTATGTAAACTAAGATTGTTAAAGCTATTATGCTCTTATTTGTAGCGTGGGAATTACATAGGTTAATAAAATCGTGTTTAAATTCTTATTACATTCACGTTTTAGTATATTATTAACTAGGGCGCTAATAAGGATGCCAGTTTCTCAAAAGGGTGAGGTATAACAAGGTCATTCAAATTGACTTCAATAATTATTATTGACTTATAAAACTGTTACATTGGTTTACTTTGTTAAGAAAACCAATGTTAGGCAGTGTCAAATCGCTTGGACTATGTTATATGTATATACACACTAACCAAAGTAATGGTTTATATTAGACAGTTTTAGGTTTCCGACCTCAAATCACAATTTTAGTGGAATTAAATAATTTATCTTATATACTTTAAAATGTTCAAAGATAGGAATTCTTTTCTTAAGTGTTAAGAGATACTCGCCACCTACAAAATACGTATATTTCTTTAATTTAACTTATCCTTAAATAATTCGGCGTCTTGAAAGAATAATCATTCTTACATACTATATACAAAACTAATTGTTTTGCATTTAACATTTCATATCATCAAAATCATTTATTTCTGTACCAAAAACCGTTTTACAAGAGGCAGTGATTGACTCCTCCTATTAGGTGCATAGTGCCCCGGTACCATATAATGGTTGTTTTAATAACATAAGGACCCAACAATTATTTAAAGAAACCTATGTACATTTTTGATTTTATAGACTACTCTGTAAAACGAAACGAAGCTGGAATTTCTTGTGTGATACTTATATTTGACACTTTGTTCAATTGGTTTCTTTCATTAGTGTTGTTATCGGATCGCATCTACGTTGAAATGAAATACGATTAAAAACCGTCGGAGAGCGTCAGATCAATCCTACGAAAAAAGATAAAGAAAATAAGCAATACATTTTCCGATATGAATATAAACATTAATCTTTTGTCTCTAACTTTATTCAAAAAATACTAAAGATAAATAGAAATGTCTTTTTACTTTAAAACTTTTACTCCACACATTTCTATTGATAATATTTCGCTTTTACGCCTACTCGCTCCATCAAGTGTAAACGTACATTACTTCAGTTTCTGTTTACAGAGTAGTCTCTAAAACGAGGTCGATCGCAGCGATCACCGCGCGGGGTTTAGTGGTAAAAGGTCACTCACCCCCGGTGGTCATGTCGAAGGTCATCAGCTGATCGAGGTCGGGCGGCTGCAGCTGCGGCTGGTGGTCGGGGCGGGCGGAGCGCGCGCCCACTACGGCGCGCAGCTCGTTGCGCACGTACTCGGACGTGCCGCCGCCCGCGGCCCCCCACGCCGCCGCCCACGACGCCGCCGCCGTTACCAGCGCCTGGGGCACACGAACATGGCACACGTCAACAAACGCACACGGCAGGAACATACCTTTAGTGCCGGCCCCAGGTAGAGCGAGAGCCGTGCGCGGTAGAGCTAAAGCTTCTTAAAACGCAATTCTTTATCATTCTCACTTCAACAAGTTCACAAACGTCAAAACAGTACGTACGTAACGTACGTAAACGTTCGTACAGCCGTGAGTGTAACTAAATCTAACGGAAAAAGTTTTATGTGTGAGTGAAAGGATAAAAGGCTGCTTTATAACGCTTTTACACTAAATACATTATAATGGAGCTGTGTAGTTATTAGTTTTCGGTAATATTCTTGTGAGACGTGCAATGAGATCCATGGAGAAACATTGCACGTTCCACAACACAATTTGAACAATGTACACAAATATAGTTCTAATAAAGAGAATTTTTGTCGGACGGTCCTCTCACTCCACCCTAATGAGGGGCTTAGTTTCCCACCCCCATCTCAGACTGATCCAAACCGATGAAGTGCAAGTGTAGCCTCTAATCGACTCAAAGGAAGGCCGAACTAGAAGTCTCAAGCGAAGATCGTCAAGCCAGAAGTGCATAGATTAATAGTCATGCATAGCAGCTAATACAAGAATTAAATAAATAATTAAGATATCATTGCAACTATGTAACAAAAGTCGTTAGTCAAATCTACTCACCTTCCCAATTTTAAGTAATAACAGAGTTCGCATGAACCTTAATTAAATCCACAGGATGAGTACTTGCATATAAATATAGTACACATAGATAGAATAATAATAATAATAAATAGGTAGAAGGTCATTATCGTCATTCAACCTGTAAAAACTGGTTTTGTTTTGGATTACTTGTTTTAAGTATCAGGAGCATCACGGCAGAAACGTTCAGATTGCGAATGAAATGATGAGGTGACTTTTTTACTTTAGTCTTTACACACAGCAAAACTTACGTACCTATTCGAATTTGAGTCAAGACTGTTACCATAGGAAACCATTTTTCCAACACCAACGTGAGAAAACATAAAAATGGGTGCATAATATAAAATATGTTCGGTGTTTCACTATATTAATTGTCAAAACCGGTGAACAGTGGAGTATAATCCTAAAGAAACCAGGAATCAACATAGTATCGTCAGGCTTAGTAATTAAATATTTATTGTAATTTTTTACTCAACAGTTTTTGAGTAATGCCTGAATCTATTGTCGATTTTTTTGTCTTGGATTACAAGGCAAAAAGACATTTAAAAAATATTGTTATCATACATTTCAAAACCCCTTATGTTATAAGTATATTATAAGTAACAGAACCAAACCAAAACAATAGAACCCTTTGTTGCGCGAGTACAAACCGTATTCCGCATAAATGTTTAAGAAAATGCATGTTATAAGAACAGCGTGATAAAAAATCAACAGGAACAACATTGATATGAAATTTAGAAACTTAAGTATGAGTTGAGAATTTTATTATATACACTTAAGCAACACATAAAACACATGGAATGGAATAGGGAATGTTTTAATTTCATATTTTATGTGTACGTATGTACAGACCAATGACGCTACCCACATAGACGTATTCCATGTACGAGTGGGATTCGTATTCTAATAAGCCTTAAGGGTGCGCCGTCCGTAAGTGACAAGTGTCATATGTTTTATTTGAAATGTCGTCGTCCATATTTATTTGATGCCGCGCGGCCATACTAATTTTGTATGGGGAATTTAAAATGCTTAATAAAAAAATATTATTTAAATAACCACTTGATGAATCAAAAATGTAGTCTAGCAATTTGTAGTTTATCCATTGATGATTGTTTAGACAAAATCAGAGGTACAATAATTTACATAAACTATAAGAAATCTACTAAACGCCGCCAGTCGTTTTCATGATCTTTGCCCAACTTTAAATGATATTGTAGAAAAAACTATAGCGTGTTATGAATTTATGGTTCTGACAAATTGTAAACACGTTCCCTATGATACTAAATATATATTTTGTTCATTTAATACGATAGTATTTTCAGTTATATTTACTTAACCGTAACTGCATTTTTGGCATTTTTTTGGTCGGCCCACCCTTAAGAATTCAGTAAAAAACAAACAAAAAAAGAGTAGATTTTATAATGCTTTTTTTTAGCTTAGAATAAACAAATAAAACAGATGAGCACAAAGTAAGTCTTTACTTACTCAGTGCAATATTTTTTTTATAAAGTAAACTAAGTAACCAGTATTGTGAGGGCTCTCTCGGTTACATCAATATACAATATATACAAAACCCACTTACAAATAGACTACTGCCGTGAATATTATACAGAACGTTATGGATTATGTAAATACAATGTTGTGCGCAAGTCTTTGAATAACGTTAAAAATAGGTAACGTTACCTCTATCATACGAATATAACAATAATAGCAAAGGTAACGTTATGCTTGGTATCGTTACCTGGGTGGCCTGTTTTTACCGGTAAATTAACTAATCATTCTACGCGGCTTGGCTAACCCATTAGGTAACGACACTTGCGCTACTTATGGAGTTTTCAAATTAGACGTTTCGTGTCGGACTCTGCCGCACGTTGGCACTTGCGTTCCATATTAAAACATTCGTGCGACTTACAGTCGTGCGGCTGGCGTTTAATATGAAACCGCACGGCAGCGGTCCGTTCCGAAACATTTAAACTGAAAAGTGTGAATTTGGTAACGTCATCAAGCCGTGGGTTGTGCGTTAATATGTACATCAAACTCTGTGTTGTCTCGAGGGGGAAGTGGTGCGTTCGTTCTCACAGATACTCACATGGCAGGTGCGTGTCGTGAGGCGGGTGCGCGTGGTGCGGAGTGCGGCGCCCGTACTCGCCGCAGTAGCCGCCGTCCTCGTAGTACCCGCCCACTGCCACACACGCCACGCCGCGTTACAAACAACCCCCACCACGGTATATTACCTATTACCTACCTACCGGTACTGACACTCGCGACTGTCAACCCTATTTTTTACTGCTAGAAAAATGCATTTCGCTGCATACTCGTGGTCTGGGGCAACCTGCGAGTTATGTACGGCTCTCCCCCTGCTCCCCACCTACGACTGTCGACCCGAACGCGATGTAAGGCGTGCCGAGAAGCTAGCTGTTGCTTTCGTACTGGCGTTTAATGGTTGCATTTTGTACGTGCTTTGTTGAAGTATGTTTAAACATAAATCACGACTCAGTCAAACGTTGAGATTGACAAAGTTTATCGGTATTTTAAGTTTATAAGTTTTGTAAATTATTCAAGAAGACAACATATTAGCTTCCTCGGCGACCAATATCACTATAAATTTAGCATACTCGAATAATTTATTAAAGATATCGAGTAGTTAAGCCAACGTCATGCAATTAGTTTTAATTTCATACGGGACTTCGGGAGGTATGTCCCGGAATCAGATAAAAATACACTATTTTCTATAACTTCTACGGGTCATGCGAAAGAGTATGTTTTAATCGAAGAATCATGCGTTTATATGAAAAATAAAATCTTTCCTGCTACAAGTCTAATCTATGTCTACCTTAAAAGAAAATTTTAGTAATTTTTCAGTAAGAAGCATACCATACAAAAGAAACCATTGGATCAGACTGAAGATATAATTCAATAATTAATATTTAAAGTTTGTTACATAATATCATCCCTTATTCCTTTACCTCGCAGAGTAAACATTTGAAAACAATAAGAATCTCATTAATGACATAATGACACTTGTGACAATTTCAATAAGGTTGAAGTTGTTTTGTCTGTCAGAATAGTAAGTGATTGTTACCTAGTTGCGGGCGCGGCGCACGGTGGTACTGCGGCGTCATGGGCGTGTGGACGCCACTCGCCATCGCCACGCTATGGGAGTACCCACTCGACCCAGAGCCCTAATAGTATAAAAAATATCATCATCATCATTAAACGGCCTGTAAACGGCACTGCTGTTCAAGGGCCGTAGCACACCACGCTATCCTATTTAATTGCAGGTTGGTGAGTGATGTGAGTACCATATTATGACAATCGGAACGAAACATATGAGTAACGGATATATCTGTATGAAACTGCTATCAACAAAGGAGTTTTTTTTATTTGGTTGAAAAGTAATAAATAAAACTGATAACGACATGAAATTGCATAGTGATATTAGTAAACTGTAAAATGGAACTTATACAACAACAAACAGAGTAGAGAATACTACTAATTAAAGAGTGTTTACTTACACTTAACTGCCGGCTAAGCATGGGGTTTTGTTGCGAAGAAGTGATTTTATTTGTACCATAATTTGATCCACCCATTTGATCTGTGGAAAATAAAAATATTGAATTGAATTAATGAGAGAATTATGAATTTTGATAAGGCGATTAACGTACGAGCCATAGATACACTACATACTTGAGGGATGATATAGGTGATGATAGTCTGTCCGAGTCAGGGCTACATTGGGTGGCGTCGCTGATACCAGGGCGTTGATTGTCGAACCCAGGTCCTGTTGCGGTTGTTCGGCAGCCTGTAAAATCATTTGGCGTATTACACTATACGTTAATATACATATCAGAAGTAGATATTCTACCTGAAAAATTAAGGGCGTTTTTTTGTATTTTTTTTTAACATTACATTTCAGTGACTATATTTTATGTGCAAATATCCGAAAAACTGGCGTCGTGAAGACTGGAAATGTAATTACACGCCCCTTCGGTCTGCTTTAAACTCGCTTAACTATAATTGGCTGCACAGCTTGTGCCAAAATGAACTCTACGACAGGAACATAAGGTATAGTACTACATACCTCCCGCGACACGACCATGTGCTGCGAGCGCTGCATCTGTAGCAGGCGGGTGCGATGCTGCTCGGCCAAAGCCCTTGCCCGCGCCGCTTCAGCTGCACCGTAGTGGGGGCCGCCTTGACCGCCCGGGCCACCCGCGCCTTCATTCCCGCCCCCGCTGCTGCCGCCCATGTTGATGGAACCCTGCGAATTGCGAGCGTAAAGGTGGATTTATATTTGTCTGACGTGTCGTGTCGTGATGCGTCAGAACGGTATCGGTATATTATGGGTATATCATACATTTAGTATGGAAACGTTTATTCTCGAGTTCTGACGAGTTCCTCATCTGAAGCGATTCCGGTTCGCGTCAGAGCGGCGGGTTGGAGGGGCGGGGAACCGCGCCATCAGGACACGTCAGATCAATGTGCACGCGCCAGTGCTGTGATCTGACGCGTCTGTGTCGTTCGTGATTTTAAATAGGTTAGTTTTTGCTCTTAAGTATGGACGAGTCGATTGAAATTGTACGACAGTATAAAGTGATTTATAATACTAAATCTCAACAATATAAAGATCATGCAATTAGATTAATGCAAAAGAGTTGCCAGCATTATAAATTGAATATCTTCTTCATAATCTGAATCAGAATCTGAAAACTCATGGGAGAACATTGCAAACGTTTGACCTTTCCTAGAGCTCCGGCTGTATTGACCCAAAATATCGTCCAAAGGCGTCAGAACACAACATATTAATGTAATCGCTAGCCATCACGTCATGACACGACACGAGTTGTCACGTCAGACAAATATAAATCCACCTTAAGACTCATCATTGCCATCATCATCAGCTCATTTTTTGTCCCCACTGCTGAGGCACGAGCATTCCCTATGGATGGATAGGGAGAACGGGCAATCAACCATCACCCGGGCTCAGTGCGGATTGGTGTTTGTTAATGACTGCTAATGCAGCCGGGACCAACGGTTTTACGTGCCTTCCGAAGCCCAGATTTGAAAGACGATACATTTTTTAATTCATATCGTGTAACTCGTTGTAACGGATATTGATGCAATTCCGTTAATAGAACTATCATTTTTGTCCTATCTTTGATGTTGAAATGGAGCAATGGAGGAACGTTTTTTTTTTTAAAGATAGTTGAATGACCCAAGAATCGTTTTTCAAAGGCTACTTTATAATATAACACAGTCAACAATATCGCTGTAGGCACGCGATCATAACTTGTGGGAAGCTTGTTGTGTTACTATAAAATACTTTACTATTAACAAACATATTTTTCAATAAGGAAAAAAATATTCATGAATCATATATAAAGTCATATACATGTAAGGCCATGTATGTTAGCGATAAAACATCTTGTTTTTCATAGACAAGGCCTTGACGATGGACAGGTGCCGAAATAATATTCCCAGATGTTTCCGGTCTAACGAGCAGCAGCTGCTGTCACAAAACAAATGGTTTGACTGAGTTTGTAGATCGTAATAATAGATAAATTGTCTAAGTTTTAGCTTTAAAAATAACATTAAAAAAATATAGTTGCAACTACTTTCAAAACTGAAATTATAATGTTTGTTAAACTATTGACAGAATTTGGTAACACAGGCAATATAATGTTTAAGGCATATTAATTGGTTAAGGATTCTGGATGAAGTACGCTCTCACCTTCGGCCTTATCGTCATTAATCATCGATGAAGGCAAAGCGGTTCCCTGTTGTGAAAAATAAACTTACCGGACTCTGGACGGGGTATGATACGGGCGGCGTGCCTGGACTCGACACAGGACTCTTACTGACTGTCTCACATTGCATGAGGCTTTGTCTTATAGCGTTTATCATTGCATTTTTCTCTTTTACGCCCTGTAAAAAAGGTTAAAGTAAATTAGATACAAAAGTTTATTAAACAGCCAAAAAATCAACTTGAAATTTAAAAAGAAAATTACCCCTGGAGCGCTCCGATCTGCATCAGGCATGTTGTCTATTACTTCATCCAAGATGTCCGATAACGTCTGATCACTCGGCACCTCACTGTCGCCCGCGCCTTGTCCTTGGCCGGGACCTTGGTTGCGAGAGCTGCCGCTTCTGAAGTGAACAATATAATATTAAAATTATGTGGTGTGTGCCTTTATCAAATAGGGTCTGAAAACCCAAACGGTACTATGTTCCAGAAAGGACAGCCCCTCTAAAGGGCATATTTGTTTTTAATTGGTTTCGACCTTATGACAAATGGAACAAGGTGCAAAATAAGGTTTCAATTTTTTTTTAATTATGTCAAAAAAAACTAACCATCAAAGCTAATTACAAAAAATAAAAAGAACGACGAAGCGTGAAGAGTAATTCTAAATTCATTCATTCTTTTGGGTAAGTCAACCCCATCGCACTACAACTTAAACTAGACACGCCACAAAATAATTTTGGGCAAACAATATTTATGCATTAGTGCTACAGATTTTACACCCTTCTTTATTTCAATTGGAAACTTTGACACACATTTCAATTTTAATACAACTTAAAACATAATTAGTAAATAAAGAAGTTTCGACAATGCCAACGTTAGTTGGTTCAGCTAAGACCAGATTATAAATATTAATCTACTCACAGCGCGCGGCGGGTGGTCGTTATAGGCCCATGCTTATAACGACCACCCGCCGCCATAGATAAGATAGAGCTGACTCCATAGTCAGCTCTATATTATCTATCTTATAATAGGAACTATTTCACTACGCTACTTTGATGTGTATTTAAAATTAAACTTTAATAGTTTGCAATATGGAACAAATTGTAATACCTACTAACCATAGATTTAGTATATAGTTATAGATTGGCAATGGAATAATTAAGGCGAGGCCAAAAACGATATACTTCGGTGTGCGTGTGATGCGCATGTGTGCGAGGCAAATAGTGCTGCGCGTGGCTGCTTCGACTTCGATTATTGACATAATCTGCAGCGTCTCGTGTCTGCTGACACAGATCTACTTATAAAGTTAATATCTTTAAGTTTGAAGGAAATAAAATAAAACTACCGACAGAACGTGTTAAATTTTTATCTTCCTACAAAAAGAATTAATTTATTGTAAAAAATGTCGTAAGCTTTCTTTCGTAGTATTTTGCAATTTTGCTTCATATTTTATTCTAACAATAAAATAAGTTTCGAATATTATTTATTAGTTTTATTATTAGGTGGTTTTATATTTACAATAGAGCCACTTGGCTACGGAACTCCAAAAATAAAAACAGAAATTAATAAGAAATGTATTAGTAAGAATATTACCCAAAATGAAACGGGCTACATTCAAAGCACACCTTTGCCGGTTAGGTACATATCGATAAGAAGATTATCATCTCTACCAAAGTGAGGTTAGGAATAGTAGGAATTCACGTATTTGTTATTATTTTAAAATGAATTCCTATGCAATCAGAGCATTAATGTGATAAAAGGCGATGGTTTTGCGTGTAGAAAACTTTTGCAGGATATCTAAAACATTGCATTTAGACTGCTAAACAATTCAAATTGTACGACGTGTAAAATGTATAATTATGTGGGTTTTCTTTCTTAGATGACTTACATCCATGTACAGCACACGTAACTATAATTAATCACGTCATTCACGTCTCTTAAATATACTAATTTACACTTTAAATCTCAGATTTTACAAAAATAAGCGGGATTTGTTTTATTCGCAACTGACTCCAGGCCGATACAGGCCGATAGCGTGTACATGAATGGTCTCGCCTATCTATCTCGCTCTAACACATGCGTATACTATGATCTATCTCTTTTGTATTGCCAATCTATAACTATATACTAAATCTATGCTACTAACTAACGGCAGATTTTTTTTTTCTTATTTTACCACTAGAGCAGCTTGATATTTTTATTTACCAAATAGCCACTGGTGGCCACCTAGACACTTCCTAGATTTTATGACATTAAAGACATGAATTTAACGTTAAGATTTTGATAGGATAGGTTCGTACTAGGCCTGCAGGGAACGATTTTTGAATCTCACTATTGATCTCAAAATTTAAAGTGATAGAATAAATACACCATGAAATATAATGTTTGCATTACTTATATTTTTTTATTTAAAATACATATCTTTTGAGAATGTTCGGTGCCAATATGTGTGACTTTTGACTTTGAATAAGTGAAAAAGTAGTAATCGTAATTGTTATCATACTGAGAATTAGTCACTGGTTCAAAAATCTTGAGTTATGAATGTACTCACGGCGGGTGGTTGTTGTACGCGTGGTGCGGCGCCGGCGTGGCGTAGTGGAGGGGCACGGGGGCCGGCTGCGGGCTGTACGTGCCCCGCGCCGCCCCCTGCAGTACCATCTGCAGGTGGCTCTGGCCGCCGTGCATGGGCGGGCAATCGCCGCCCGCCCCACCGCCGCCGCCCGCCCCGCCGTTCAAGCTGTTCGCTCGACTGGGTTAAAGTAAAGCTGCTTGTAACACTTTTTTTTAACACAAAGCACAAATATGTACTACCTAAGAATAGGTTATCGATGCAACATAAATAAGTAAGTGATCATGATAACAACAAAATTATTGACAGTCAGTCAGAAACATAGTCTAGGAACATGTAAGGTCCGCATTAATTTGATACTGCTTTACAAGATAATAGTGGCGATACTGGTAAAATATAAATTAACATCGATGCGTGATTTGAATGTTGATACATAAACAGGTGTCCTGTTTGTGGAAGTTGGTCTGTATATATCGGAGCGCCAATATGGCTTCAGACGCAACGGCGAACAATGCCATTTAGCAGATGGTGCAGGGTGCATGGCATCGCCGCTAGGGTGAATGCTAGTGATTGCTAAACCGGTGTCCCAGTCACTTTAGTGAAGGGCATGTACAATGATTTTTAATGAGTAGGCCTCTCCTTCTTCTGAATCCCTGTCGAAGCCTACAGGCCCGGACATGGGCCATGGAGGCGGGAGCTGTAGGGGGGGAGAACCCTACAATTATCCGCGCCTCCCCGGGCAAAGTGGTACTCGGATGACGATTTTTTCACTGTCAAAAAAAACAAGAGGTGCCGCAAGTATAATGTGGGGTACTCACTGCGCAACGTCCGTCAATATAGTTGACAGCGTTGAATGATGATGCCGCTGCGGTGGCAGCTGGTGAGGCGGCGGGGGGCGGGGCCTTGGAGGGGCGGAGTACGCGCGCAGGTTGGGATTGGGCAGCGGCGGCGGCGTGGTGGGCGTGGTCTGCTGGCGAGCGAGCAGCGACACCAGGATCTGGTTCTTCTGGCACAGCGGGCTCATGCTTGCCGCCTGGCAGGTCACTGTCGACGACGACGAAGATGCGGCGGACACCGCCGATGACGTCACCTGGTTGAGGCGCGACACGGTATATCAATATGCCTTTGCAAAAAAAAGCAAAAGGTTTTACAAATTTTATGTATTTTATTGGACTGCCAGGGTCTTACAATATTAATCATCAGCCTATACTAGTCCACAATACAGTATATAGTGTGTTTATTAAGTTATTGTGTAGCTGAAGTGTGACTTCTCGACAAGTCTACTGATTATCATAAATACTGATTTATGGCTTTTTACATTGCTGACGATAGTTTTTAGTTAAATTGAAATGACAGCGTAGCAAGCCGCTAGCGCATTCGAGTAATGATCGCCACTCTTGCAACAATCGGTTTCCCGAAGTGTTAATTATACTAAAACAATAAATTCTTCGTCGCAATCGCTATAAGTAAATCAACAGCATATACCTGTTGATTCTCAGGCGTAGCTCTCTTAGCATTGTTGGCAGCGGCTTTAGCTTCCTCCAACTTGCGTTTCACCCCGGCGATTCTTTCCAAGTAGTTGTCATTGCCGTCTTGCGAGCGCCCGTTGCCCGACGGCCCATTGGTGCTTTGCAGCAACTGCGATAGCAGAGCGCTAGGTTGCGACGTGTTACGACTGTTGTCGCCAGAATTCCTTCTTTCCCCCGAATCCTCATCGGTTTTTTCATTTAATATCTGCAACGAGTACAAAGTCAGACTTAGACGCGTAGAAACGGACGTAAAGAGAATAAACGAAAAAACAGAGAAACAAACGATAGCATTGTGTAGTCCTGTCATTAATCTTGAGTTTTTTTTTTTAATCTAATGACTCTGGGATATCCACGGATAACCGTGATGACAAAACATTTAATTTCATAGAACGCCAGT
Source organism: Eudonia lacustrata (assembly GCA_947562085.1). NCBI lineage: Eukaryota > Metazoa > Arthropoda > Insecta > Lepidoptera > Crambidae > Eudonia > Eudonia lacustrata. Next base: position 14,665,118 of record OX387312.1, on the reverse strand, counting down.
ACACCATGCTTCAAAAACTACTATGAGCCATTGGTTTCAATGCTACATGAAATCAAGTTGATACTCATCATTTAACAACCTTTACCCACTATAAAAAATGTAATGTAGCTTTTTGACAAAGTAAAGTAATGCTTATCCAAATCCCTCCCTTAAAACAACTTAGCTACTTTCCGAAGCGAGAGCACAGTACAAAAACAAACATAAACGAAGGATTATGATGTAGAATCACCCTCAATAGTACATCGGAGTTGTGCGAGTGTTGCACGGTGTGCGCCGCGTGCTGCACGGTGTGCGCGCCGTGCGTATTGTGTGCGTTATGGGCACCGTGCGCGGGGTGCGGCGGCCGAGAATGCACCTAATCAACCAATACATGTCATACAAAATCAATAATTTATTGTAACAACGTTAATAAGTAGGAGTAATGTATAACGCACATCAATGCTACATAAGTTAATTAGTAACATAACTGATAAAAAAATGGTCCTTCGAGCCGGATTATTTAAATTAACAAGCTCATAATTGGCGCAAGCAATGTAGGTGAACACTAAGCTAAGAAATAGCAGGAAGAGTGATTCTTTTTACAGAGCATTTTATGTACTTCGTACAGCCATGGCTTCAAATGTTTTTTACAAAGAAAAGAGGCAAACTTCTTTCTAAAGAAGCATGTTGGCGCTGTAAAAAGCTCGTTTGAGTTGTGATCGTGCAAGCGAACCAACTTTTGCTATGATGGGTACCTGGACGGGTGACTTAAAACACTTAAATCCATTTATTGAAAGATGTCAGTCGTTAACAGCACCGCGTGGTATCTAAGCTTGATACACGTGCTAATGTACAGCTTATATTAGAGAGACGACGATTAACCTGCGCGAGGTGTAGCGAAGAGAGCGCGGCGGCGAGCATGGGCAAGCCACGTTAAGCGTTTTATCGAAAGATGTCAGTCATTAACACCACCACGTGATAGCTAGCCTGATGATTTAAGGCCCGATCTCCCATGTGCTAAGTCGTCACTGTGTAAAGTTTACATAGTGACGATAGTTAATTTGAGCTGGGTGCAGCGGCAAAAGGGCGGCGGCGGCACCGGCGGGCTTGCTCAGGCACGTTAAGCCTTTTATCGAAATATGGCAGTCGCTAACACCACTACGTAGTATCCAACGTGGTAGATTATGGCCTGCTCTCCCAATATGCTATTAAGTTAATATAGTGACGAAGTTTAATAGTGACATATACAATTTTAGACATTCGCGTTTAAACGGGGATTTATGCAAACTAATTAGTAAAAGGTTGCATACCTTCTTTATACCCTACGTTTCGACCGAGTTACAACGGCTGACTAAAAAGTCGGGTATAAAGAAGGTATGAAGAAACCTTTTACAATTAGTTTGTGTTAATCCCCGTTAAAATCTATGTTTAATAGTGACGATGGTTAACCTGAGCTGGGTGCAGCGGCGAAAGGGCAGCGGCGGGCGTGTGCGGCGTATGCGGCGTGAGTGGCGTATGCGGCGCCGAGGTCTCGCTGCCTGTCGCCTCGTCGTCCTCCTGCTTCAGCAGGTCCTTCAACGAAGAACCACATTAGGCACATCTATGTCACGGAGAGCCGGCGGGACTGATAAGCTAAAGCGTCAATGTCGATTGGGGCGAATAGAGGAACAAAACTGCGTTGGCTAACTTGCAAAGTGTGGGTACGGCCCCAGAGCTCGGTATAAACAAAACCGCACATAATAATAAGCCATCGAACATCCAATAATAGACAGCAACGTAGACATTAAACTCATGAAATCCAAGAAAATTGGCTGTGAAAACAAAGCCCAATTCTTAATTGTCTTGTCACATATCCATTTTCAAATCGTAACACTTAAAGTAAAGCTAATAGCCTATAACTGTACCACTGCTAGGCAAAGGCCTTCATCATTGAAATCAAGTCATTCCTAACACTTGTTTTGTATAAATCGTAAAATTATAATAATACAGAAGTAGAAGCGGGCGCGTAGGCAGGCAACTGTTTCCTTCACACTTTGCCTTTGCGACGCTTTATCAATCAGGACATGGCCTACACTTAAAGCACGCTACACTACGCGCCCGTTACTAGATGATTCAACTAAGTTTGGTGTTACCTTTAAGATGCGGTTGTTGGAGTTCATTTGCTCGCCGGGCGTCGGCTTTTTGCTCAGCAAGATCCTCAGCCGGTTAGGTTCCTCGCCCGAAGCTCCTGCCATGGGCACATCGCCCGGCGTGGACGGCGCGCGCGGTGTGAGCGGCGTGGAGCGACCCTCCGAACTATCTTTACGGTCCTTCGAGTCGTCACTCGACATATCGCCGAGCTGAAACGTCGACGCCCACGGCTCTAGGTCAAAGTCGTTGATTGAGAACGGCGGCGGCTCCGCGGGGCTCATCGACGCTCGGTATCGAGATTCTGAAGACTCCCCATTCGCGACGGAGGTCATCAGCGGCCCGCCTACCGTAGGGCGGGGGTTCTCCGCTTCGAGGAGTTCCAGCTCTTCGTCGCCGAGTACGGTATGCGTGGACATTATAAAATCGGGATCGCCGGAGGTCGGGTTAGCCCGAAATAGTCGAGATCGGGCGCTAACCCTGAGCCAGGGCCGGTCGGTCGCGATGCGGATCCGAAAGGGATCGCTAACTGTGGGGGGCGCGGGGTAACACTGAGCTTCCCGCAAATGCGCTACTAAGCGAAGTCTATCACCACTTTCAACTAGTTCCAAATAACGTGTGCCGACTATGGACACGGGAGAGTTTATATTGGTTTCCACAGCACTTAAATCACAAGCTGAAACAAAAACGATTTTTAAAACGTGTGATTCCTTGTGTATTTTCTATATAACACAACATAGACACAATAATGATAATATAATTAATTATGTTTGCAATAACTTAGCAGGGTTATGTAATTTAGCTAAGATAAAAGAAACTTATTTTAAGGACTTTTTTTCATACATGATAGCAAATAAATAAACTCCAATGTATGTTACTTTAAAAAGTCAATGTACTTAAATTCGTCTGAATACAATGTTATCATTACAGATAAATCCAATGACGTTTGTATAAGGCGACAATACTGATACCGTTGTCAACTCATGGTGGTGCAGTTGTTACTGTCCAGACTGAGGACGAAGCAACTTCTTCCCTGCAGCCGCAGCCTTTTTAATCTAGTGATTTAGAGAGCAGTTCTTTGGATAAATCAATAACTTTTTGCTGTTTTCTTCTTTTTTTTAAATTTGTATAAAAAAAATTAAAAAAAAATGTTTATTTTCTGTAACAATATTTTTGTTTTACATTATTTAGGGACAGGCGTCTCCTTTTAAGCTGTTAAGCCTGTTTCAGGAGATACCGCTCTTCCATAGCAATGGCTATCTTATTTAATAGTTATAATGTAATGTGTATAAACACTCACACAGGATAGTGTAACTGTTGCTGTCCAGCCTAAAGACGATATGGTCGGAGGGCTTGGCGGCGATGGCGGGCGGGCCACCGTCGACGGGGAGCAGTGCGGCCGACGCGTCCTCGCAGCGCCGGATGACGCACATGACGGAGCCGGCCTCCTCCGAGGACGGGCCGCGCACCGGCGCCGCGTGGATCACGCTCTCCACGTAGCTGGAACAATTTGGACTGTGCAGTTCAGATATCCTTGACCAACTTTTTATTGTCAAGTTTTATTTAAGGGTGGAAGTGACAAGTGTCATATGTTTTATTTGAAATGTCGTCATCCATATTTATTTGATGCCGCGCGGCCATACTAATTTTGTATGGGGAATTTAAGGTGCTTAATAAAAAATAATTATTTAAATAACCACTTGATGAATCGAAAATGTAGTCTAGCAATTTGTAGTTTATCCATTGATGATTGTTTAGACAAAATCAGAGGTACAATAATTTAGATAACCTATAAGAAATCTACTAAACGCCGCCACTCGTTTTCATGATTTTTGCCCAACTTTAAATGATATTGTAGAAAAAACTATAGCGTGTTATGAATTTATGGTTCTGACAAATTGTAAACACGTTCCATAAGATACTAACTATATATTTTGTTCATTTAATACGATAGTATTTTCAATTATATCTACTTAACCGTAACTGCATTTTTGGCATTTTTTTGTCGGCGCACCCTTAAAGATAGCTCATCTAGCCGTGCTTGGAAAGGCACGTTTAACCGTGGTCGCAATATTTAGCAAAGTGGGTTATGGATGCCGCTCTCTACGCAGCTGGAACAGTTTGGGCTGTACAGTTAAGCTTGTATTGACCGAATCCTTATTGCAAAGTTTTTGTTTTACGATAGCCGTCTACGTCGTCGTCGTCGTCTATACGTGCTACGGAAGGCACTATGTGTCGTAAGATGTTAAAACTCAACTCGCATTTGCTAGCGAGGTGGGTTATGACCAAATCTCTTTATATTTTTCTAGTCTAATGATGCAGGCTCAACTAATCCACGCAGGGGAGCAATTACGTCAGGTCCCAATGCCAGATCAGAATGGACACATGATGGCAAATAGCACTGCATACGAGAAAGGCGACGCCTGACATAGACATTGTAAAAGCTTTCATATAGTCGTTAACATGTGGCTAGCGCTCTGGGTTTTACATATTTTAACTCTGTATTTACTTATAATACCTATCTTAATGTAAAACCGTTTGTTGTCCCTAATAAAATTAATTAATAAAAAATTTAATAAACTATAAAATTCCTTATACTATTCCTTTCCCATTCATGCAGTCAGACTGTGGAATGACCTACCACCCAGTATTAGTTTATATAGTCCACGTCGATTTACTCGTTAAGAAGCGCGTAAAGGAGTACTATCTTTCCACTTGAGTATGTCATCGTTATTGTATGTATGTTTAATTTGTGTCGTAACTATTTTACTGTATGTTTAGCCTTAAATACTTGTTTTGTTTGTTTTGTGCACACTTTTTCTACTTTTCTTTGTATCTTCTCCTTCTACGGGCCTGCTGGAAGAAATTTAAATGTGTAATAAGCAACGCCCTTGTACTTGTCTATTCTTACTATGTTATCCCTTCTATTCGTTTGTGTGTACATTAATTATAAATAAATAAAATAAATAAATACAACATTTCAGCATCATCATCATCATTCAGTGCCATCTTCATACTGAAGTTTGGAGATTAGTATACAAAATTTTCTGCGATCCCATAAATCTTGTTTTAACTGGCGATAACTAAAACCAGTCCAATTTTTGATGTCGTCCATACATACGTTATGCTTAATCGATTAATAACCCTTAATTATAAACTAACTTGAAATTCATTCGTGTGCGTAAGGCTGTATTGCGCAAGCAGAACTATGACGTATATGCGCATGAGCTGCTGTGACCAATGGCATTTAAATGTACCAGTAAAAGGTAATAATATAACTACAATACTATAAAATAGTCGTGAAGTATTTTGAGCAGCCTAAAGCGTTAGTAGACCTCCAACCTGTGGAACTACGATCTAGCTAAGGTCCATCCGATGCATGACTAATTGAAATGTCAAATTTGTTGATATTACTGGGGCGACATTACTTTACAAACGTTATATATAATAAAAATGTTATTGATAGAAACATACTAAACGCACAGATTACTTAAAAGCTAAAAGTACAACTAAACATTTATTAGGACATTTTAAAGGTGCATAGGTGAATGATTGTTTAAAGTAGCCCGTGAGGTATTTTTTTTTGTAACGATTTTCACAATAGAAGACTGCCTTATAGAACAAGATTTAGCTTTTTTAGTAAAAACTTTTTTACTTTACTATTTACATCATCCTAAAGTTAGCAGAACACTGCTAGCCTGATTTCTGAGAATGGACGTTCCTAATAGAAACTTTTACCATGTTTTACAATTTATGCAACAATGTTAAAATTTTATAAATAGGTACTTTAATGGCTTTGATGATGTATTATATGAACTTGTTTTTCTGTGTTTACTAAGACGTAATCAATGTATAACTTAATACACTTGCTGACTGCCTGTTTAATGACAAAATCTTAAGATCAATAAAGCTTCCAAACTTGACATTTAGCAGGTAAATCATAAATCTTCATAACAGCGTTTGCTTGGTAGGTCCTTATAGTAAAGATAGACAAACTTTGATTATTTCTCACGGAAACACAAACTAAATATAACATAATATAGCTATGCTTTATAATGGTGCAATAAATCATAGAGGCATGATTGGTTTATTGATACGCTAGATAATGACGATAGATTTTTTAGACAAAGTAAACAGATGTCATCGTTACGGTACAAAATACATTGTGTAGCCTGTAGATACCTAACAACGAATTCTGATTACGTATGTCTCACATTTTGCTTAGGTGAATGTTATATAAACATTTCCCATTTAAGACATCTCTTCAAGGTCTTAAACATTGAACTATCTATCTTTCTTTATGCTTCTCTTTGTAGATAATCTTTATATATATAGATCTTCTGTGCGTGTGTATGTAATTGAACTCCTTCTAAACGGCTGGACCGATTTGGATGATTTTTTTGTTTAGAATCGAGAATGGTTTAGATTTACAATTGGACCCGGTAGGTGGCGCTGCTATAGGAGTCCATAATGGGTTACAGGTGTTCTTAAGCGGACGAAGTCGCGAGCGGGCCACTAGTATTATTATATTCTTTGAATTTAAGCTCTACTCCTACTAAATCTTGAGTAGTAGGAAAGTCGTCAGAAAACTACTGAATACGTGAATTATTTGTAAAGCCCAGCCAGTGTCTTATTGTGAGGTAAAAATTATAAACCTTAAAAACGATAAACCTATTTATCTTTAGTAAGATAAAGAAATTAAAAACGTATGAAAATATATATTTCGTACAGCTATTCAATTTTAATTTGTTGTTTTGTTAAATTAAAATATATATGTTTTAAATAAGAATTTTATATTGTTTTCTAATGTTTACGCCATTTTTTTGTTATTTAATTTTGGCTTAAGTATATGTATTTCACAAAAACTTGCAATAATAATGAATAATAATTTGATTTCAATATTTATCATATCATAGTAGTCTTTGCAGTTTTGCATCACCTTCCATACATAAATAGATGGGTAATCGGCCTCTTATCGTTCGTCTGCCACGATTAACTATCACAATGAAATAGGAAAATATGTTAACATTATGATTTGAAACAAATGATGAATCGATAATTCGTTTATCCTCAGGTCTACATAATAAGATATGCGTATTCATTATAATTCTGTAATTGATTCCATAAGACGAAATGAGAAAATGTACAATACCGTCAAGCATTTCTCACGCATTGCAGCACAATCTGCTATCAAAAGTTACTACTGCTACGAAAATTTTGTGAAGACCCACTGTATAAAAAGTGAAGAATAATCTCATAAAAGTGGTCTTACTTTGCTCCTTCAGTCCCATTAGTATTCTTGACAATCAGTCTGACTTGAATGGCGTGAAATCGGTCGACTTCACCTGATCCCCAGGCAAAGGTCTGGATGTTCCTCAACAGCGGCCTTAACTTTGCGTGATCGTTCACATGCAGACAGGAGAAAATGGGTTTCTTGTACAATTCAGTTCTGTCCTGCAGAGTGAATTCTTTAATGTTTTCTGTTACGCATTCAATTTCTCCTTTAGCATTTATTTCCAGTAACACCCATCCAAGACTGTTAGTGTAGTGTTTTAACGCCTGAAAGCAAAGAACAATTATGTTACACAACATTGAAAATTGTCAAAAAATAATCAAGAACATTTTATCATAATCGTACAGCAGACATTATCAGTTGTGATACGATACATGTGTTACACGCGTCTAAAAGTTTTAAAATTCATCCTTCTATAAAAAACTCAAACACATCAACCATTGCAACAACATACGCGTGCATACAGTTTTCCCTTAGGAATCCCATATCGACCCAAGATAGATAGAACGTGGCGTAAATGTAACAAACTAATAACTTATTCATGAATTATTTTTAAAACTTACGCTACGCATTCCTTTATAATTCTAGGTAAATACCTGACAACAAAATCATTTGCAATATTATTAGAGAAAGTTAGTAGGTAAGTATAGGATGTGTATTGTTTTCTAAAGTTTACGCAAACACAGCAAATTGGAATGAAACAACTTTTACAGATCTACTCGCGTCAGGATAAACATTAAAGTAATGTGTTAAATAAACGCGAGTAGATCCGTAAAAGTTATAGGATGTGTTTTCTAAAATATTACTAAATTAGCGTCTACCGCGTGCCTCTTTGGCAGGCTTCAGCTGTGGTTAGTTACCGCTCACCGGACAATGACGACGTGCCTACAGAAGCAAGCGACCCCTGCCGTGTTCCGAGACAATGTGTCCGGTGTGACGCCATAAATTTGCTATATCACTGCAGGCGAGATAACGATACACATACTTACATAAACTCAAGACAATATGCGCATGTGCGTGGGGCAATATTGCAAAAACAAAAAACGCCTAAGTGCCCTTGTCGGAAGGCGCTTAATAAGCTGGATGGTGGAAGTCTTTGCTATGGGAGGCTATAGAAAACAACGGTCGTATGTAGCAATAAACGATACCTCAATGAGCGTGGTGAGCTCCGAGTAGTGGTGCGGGGCGTTGAGCGCTTGCGGCTGCGTGGAGGTGACCTCGCCGGCCTGCACGGGCGACAGGCAAGTCGCGGCGCGCAGCGGGCACTCGCCAGGGCACTCGCGCCGGCGCTGCAGCACGTCCTGGATCTGGCGCGTCGCCTCGCGGACGATGCCGTTCTTGTCCGGCTGCTTAACCTCGGCCAGGCACGTCCCCAGCAACTCTTCCAACTGATTTATAGTCTCGTTCTCGAGCTCCCGTCTTTTTTTCTCGTTGTGGCACTTATTTCTGTAATAATGAAAGTTAACGCTTTATATGACACGCCCATATACGACGACGACGATGTTGGTACGTAATACGAATAGAAAAAGTTGTAGCGAATATTTTTTCAACATGTGTCACAATAATCAGTTGGTAGAACATACAAGGTCGCAGGTGGCTTCGGGGACTTCCGGCCCTAAAGTACCTAACGCAAATACGTTTTAGGAAACTTTAAATAACTTTAATTTTAAATTCGGTAACAGCCTTATATAAATCGAAAACCGTTTATAACTTTAGTATAAGCGTAATAACATCGAGGCATATTTTGTTGTAGTAGGTATTTGATTTTGTTTAGCTTAGAATTTGACGAAAATAAGTAGCATAAAATGTATTAAAATAGCATTTTTTTAATTTTAAGACAATATTTACAGTATTATTAAGCTTTTAAAAATGCCAAAAAAAGTTTAATTTACGAGTAGGTACATATGTTCTAAGATTACTATTGCTTATCATTCAGATGAGTATCATAATAAAACACCAATATGTATAAACACAGATATAGGTAAGTTACCACACACAAAGCCAAACGTGAAACTAGAATCGAAATATTATTGGTGTAGCATGACGTAATATTTCTTATTACATCTTGATAATGATTTAACGTGCTCCACTTATATATTATCTTACTTATATTTATACAGAAGTTTGTTTTCAACTTATCGGTTCTGTTGTAGTTAACATTTAAGTTAAAATCATTAATGCTATGATTATGAGTCATACATAATATTATACTAGGAGTCTAGAATAGTCAACTTGCGTAGCATAACAATAATGGATATGAAAAAATGTGTTACCCTTACAAATAAACAAAGATTAAGGTCCGAATAGTTATTCCGTGTTTTGTTCCTGTCACGTAAACGTCATTTCAAATTAGAGGAAAAGAGACAAAACACGGAATAACTATTCGGACCTTATTCTTTGTTTATTTGTAAGGCACATAGAGTTCAAAGCTAGCAATAAAGTAGACTAATGATTGATAAGTTTATTATAATTATTGAATGTTTACAACTACACTACATGAGCTGAACAAAGTAAAAAGTATCGTAATTATGGCGTTGTCCTTTTTTATACATTAATGTTATTAATTGGTAAAAATATTTCCTAAATTTCACTATCCTACAAGTAATTACGCTAAAATAACTAAGACTAAAATTGAACAGAACGCAAATTTAAAAAAAAATGTTATTGACGAAAATTTTTCTACATAAAAAATGAGTCTTACAGAAAATTTAAAAATTCCTATGCGCACTATACGTACATTTGCGATTGTGGCTTATTTTCTGACTTTTTTCTTTGCTTCTTAACCGGCGCTGCCACGCTCATCTTGCTTTGCATCCCCCTCCATGTGTCTCCCAGTTGGAGGTCACAGGATTCAATTCTACAGAAGCAGCAAACAAATAAACTATTATTAAAGAAATTAAAGTCTATGAAATTGAAAAGATAAGCTAGTCAAAATCTAATTACATCTACATATAAAGTACCTCTATATGAAATGAATGACGGATGAATTCTGATGATTGATTTCAATTTTATTTTGTAAATTGATACAGTTTGTAAGTATTCAATCCATTTGATAGATATTACCTAAGTACTTTCATGCGTACCTATCTAATTTCAAACAAAGCTGAAACAGTTGCGTTTTCATATTGTTTGTATCAAAAAGTCTTACTTAATTTATAAAATGTCCAAAGTTATTTTATCTTAGCGATTCCCCATTCACTTCTATATTTTTTGTTGTGCAAACGTATGACTCATGCATTTTTGCTATTAGGCAAGTTAGGTAGATCTTTATTGTGTTTATAACGTTGATAGTTGATACCTACTGGGAATGGGATGCCCAAGTCACTCTTTATCGGCATAGCGTAGTTACACTATCATAAGTAAGTCGATGTATACCTACTACTAACACAATGATAAAGGAAGGAATACCTAGTTATATTCACATTGACGCGACTCATACATATCAAATGCCAAGTACAGAGCAAGCTGAGTGAAGCTTAATGCGAAACAGAGACAGAGATACCAGTCGAACGCCTACCGAGGAGCCCCACTACGCAACCTCACTGCGACGGCCGCGCAACCTTGAAATAATAATGTTCGGAATAACAACAACGCGCCATAAGCGTGACCAGAAATAGTATAATAAATAATTCTCGAAATTTTTTTAAACCTCCAGTTCCTAGTGCCTACATCCTGTCTGCATTTGGGATGTTCTTTTGTTCTAACGAAGCAGTGATTGCATTTGTACATGGAACAAAGAATAAAAAGAAAACACCGAAAACCGGAAATGGTTTTGGCAAGCTGTTTTATCCAGATAGTTTCTTGGGGCTTTACTACAGACGACTCTGATGTAATGTAAAGTTTTATTCAGTTGACACTTGAGTCCAAATAGGTGAAAGTTTGTAGGTATTGTTCGCAAGCGGTCCGCAGCCGAAGGTTTCGCTTTTTCAATCGTTACTCAACAGGTATTCGTCATCAGTTTTAACTGCGCGTCATCGAATTCTTTTTATCAAGATTGTTGCGAAATTAAAAAAATATTGTGTTTCTAGTACAGCAAACATTTTTTACAGAGATCGAATCTACGAATTATCGAGACAGATATAATATTAGCAATAAAAATAACTGTAGCTATCACCACTATTTGTCTCACTGCTGGGCTCAGGGTCAGGTCTTCCCACGTGAACATTAGCATATGAGGTTATGAACCATAACCCACCATGCTGGTCAACGGCTACTATCTTACGACAACAACGCATTTGAAGACCAACGGCTTAACATGCCTTCCCAAATACGGAGAAGACTTTTTTAATTTAAGTAACTCGCCATTAAAAAAATTACTTTTTTGAAACTTTCAAGATCGCTACCTAAACAAGCAAGCCGCTATGCTATCGTGCTACTCCGTAGTAGTTATACCGAATACCTACGTAGATAATGATAAGCTATGTAGATTTCAACTATTTTAATCATTATATTAGGAAGTGTGCACAAATATGTTCTCTATGAGGGTTTTAAATAAAGTAGGTATTAGGTGGTAGGATAGTCATAAAAACTATTATTTTTAGGAAAAATAAGAAAACATTTTTATTATTAAACTGATGTATTTAAATAGAATTAGTAGCAAATGGTTCACGCAACTGTAGATTTTGTTACAAAAAAGTCATTTAAATGCTGTAGTTTTCTTCATAGGAAAGACATAAACGAACTTCCCAAAGTCAATCAGAAATTAGTGTTCATTTGAGGACATTAATCGTAACTTATTATTTCCTAACATGAAACACCATAAAACGTTTTTATTAGGTTTCCAATTTATTATTCATATTTCGACTGAAATACATTAGTGACATATGTGAACGTAATGTGAGAAATATCGTGATTTCTTATTGCAGTAATGAAATATTGTGATCTTACCAAGTAAGAGATGCCAAGAGCTGTAGAAATGGTCGAAATGGAAAATGTTACCTATAGCATTTTGGCTTCCACAGAAGTGTTATACGGCCTTAACAGCACCCCGTGGTCGAAGATATTGTAGCTCGTATTTATATTCGTCGAAATGGCTACATTAAGTTAAGCTCTAAGAGTTTTGACAACTCTAGGATTGGAGATTGGATACAAAATGCTTATAGCTTCACGATTCCGATAGTGTTCAGCGGTGGTGTATGGCTAAATGCCACTTGATACTTGTGAACTGGAAGGGCTCGATGGTGGTTTCTACATGTACTATGGCCAAAAGCCAATGGGGGACCGACTTTTTTTAAAGTTTAGTTTAATTTGAGAAAAGTAAATGTATCGTCGCCGAGGAAACGAGGTCCAATAAGTCTACATAAACAGCAGCTTGACAGTAATGGTTTGGGCTGGGATATTGAATAACCGACAAACCGAGCTCTAAGATTACTTGCAACGTATTCTGGCTTTTTAAATCTTTTTTCACAAGTTATGGAACCAATTTTCATATTTGTGTCTGAATACAACTAGAGGTATTCAACAATGGTTACTAAAAAAAAACATAAGCGTTTTTCAGACAGCTGAAAGTTCCATAGAAGGAAGAAGAGCTCGCGGTCGCAGCCCGATGCGTTGTGGTCCGATCAAATCTGTACCGCATTGGACACCTCTGTGCATTGATGCTCTGCCCTATCTATCCGTATTCATTCGATAACGTTTACGAAAATTAGTATGGCATTGAAGCAGCGCCATACAAAAAGAGTTAACATTTTGCCATATAAATTTTTGTTTTCGTTAACGTGATCGAATTGCAAATGAAACTCGCATTTGGCACCCTGAACGACCAACGACGACGATGCAACGGTATGACAGCTAAAAGACCTCAAATTCCATTGGGATCAACTGCCTCAGGAGGATATCAATAACCTTATTGATTCCATGCATGCAGATCGATGCCAGACAAGTACTAAACAGCCGAGGGGTAAACACTCTGTATAATTTTTTACTTGAAAGTCCATTTTTGTTTAAATTTGGTTTAAGATACTTTAAAGAAATGTAATGATTTTTGTACTAAGAGTCTTTAATCGTTAATATTTGTAGGTAGGTACGAGGGGCGTTCAATAAGTTCTTGGTATTAACCTGATTTACTAATAAGAGGGCTAATTTTATAATTAATTTAGGTAATGAAACTCTTTGGGGGTATAAATAAAAAAACAGACATTAGACGTCATTAGTTATTTTGCAACTGTCAGTTATGAAATGAAATGAAATGAAATGAAATTTATTATAACTTTACACACACCAATCAAACAATGCTTAACAAAAAAGAAAATAAGTAAACAATCTATACCCAAAGTAAAAAGGTAGTTGTAACCAATTAATGGAATCAGGCGTTATTTTGCGGAATTACATTTTTTTTTAGTTGTAACTAATTGAATTACAAACTCATTATTACCTAACTTACGAGTACACTTTAGTGTCCGCGCCTTACATAAACTAACAATACTATTATAACCTACTTTAACTAGTATAATCTACTTTAACCTATAACAATTAGAATGTACGTGCTACGTTAAAACCCGAAGATACATTATAATTTTTGCAACTTAAACTTACCAATACGAGTACGAGTACCTATTTTTAGGGTAGTTCAATGACGACATACTTTTCTTTTATTAATCATGTTCACTCACTTCACTAGCTAGGTACTTATTATACAAGTACAAACATTTAAAACTATATCTAACAATAAACTGTATTATTACTAAAATGCCAAGAAATTACAGTGTATGAGATGAATGAATTTTTATGTAGATATTTAATAATGGTGGTATATTGAGAAAAGTGTTAATTACCTCCCGTGCAAGTCAAGACTGTGTGACGGCAAGGTAAGATTCTCACTCATAATAATATAAATCTTTGCGCATTGGGCTTAAGGTTCAATAATGATTACATCCATGAATAGCCAATAAAAAAAAAGTGCATCGCTTATAGATGCGTTGACGAGTGCTGGGTGTAGCGAAGACAACACAGTACACGCAAAAATACCAGAAGCAGTATTTTTGACATACCTACTCAAAAAGATATCAAGAAGATATTTCAAGAATTGACTAGATCTAAAAGTAAACTTAAAAAAGAACTCAATTAAAACAAAAGAAATAAAAAACTAAAATAATGATAATATTCTTTGACTGTATGCTATTTGTAGTGCTTATTATCTAAGTACCAATTTTAACAATCTTGCCAGACACTATAGTAAATTACGATTATGATTATAAAATAAAATAATGAACATTTTTTTTTTTTTTTAAATAGCTAAATGTATATATTATAGTGTTATTAATAAATATTATTAAAAAAATATATAGATATATATAGTAAATAATGCATAGATACATACAAGTATATATAATAGTAGTATACAATACATAAGTAGTGATGTCAAATATATTTATAAATTAAAAATAATTAAATTATCTGATTATTTTTAAAAGATCCTCAGTTTGTTCATAACTCAATTTACTCAAAAACAAGGCCAGTGCCCTCCTGCAACCAAAACTAGTCATTCTATCAATATTATATATAAAAAAAACTTACTCAAAAACTATGATTTCGTTAGACATCTCTAACGAAATCATAGTTTTTGAGGCAAAATTTTATTTTTTTAGTAAAGTGTCGTATACCGTTAGAGAGGTCATACATAAGTTACAGAACTTTTAAAAAAAAAAACTAAATTCTCAATATCTGCTACTTTTTTTTAAAATAAATTTTGAATGTGAATTTTATTCATACGTTCACCATTGTTTTTTTTAAAAAAGGTAATTTTTCCTAATTTTTGATGTAGATTGTGACAAAAAGTGTTGTTTTTATGAAAATGCATACATTACAGAATGCAATTGGAAAAATTAATTGCTGTTATAATGAAAAATAAAAAGTTATGGGGTTTTAATTGCGGTAGTTTGGGATTTTTTACAAAACAAGGGCAAAAAATCATATCTCCATAGCCGTAACTCCTTAGACCAGGGACTAAGAATGGAAGGGTAGGAAATGACCCCACCAGCACCCCAAAAAATTCTGTCGGTCCATGCGCCAAACGCCCTGCATAGAAAAATAAAAATACTACTTAATAAATCTGTCTGTCTTTTATGCCAATACCTATTATTTATGCCAATATTGAACGCCCCTCGTACGTAAATAAATATTCATTAGTTAATCGTAGTCTTTCATTAATGAAAATCGATAAACAATAACTACGAGTAATACAATAAAATACCATAAGTGTCGGTTTTTTTTTTGTGTTACGTTACTCATCGATACTTATGTGAACATTTCTTTTAAAATTATGTAAACAAAAAGAAGGACATTACGATACAAGTAAATACGACTTATTGTAGCATTGAATCATTTTTGCACTACTTAGCTTTCGAATATTGAACGACATCTGACTAGTGTTCCTAAAGACTATAACCCTTTTTAAGGGTAGCCTCTCTTTTGAACGCCTAGGGGCCTAAAAACCTGCAAAGTCCTTTAGTTTCGAGTCTAGTCTCTTGTGGAGCCTTGACTCTAGATAGATACTTAACCTACGGTAACCACAAGAAAGAGATAGTTATTAAGTCTTTTGACAACAAAAGACTTAAAAACTATCTCTTTCTTTCTTTACAATAAAAAAATATGGACAAGTTGCTTGTTCAATACTTTATAAACCGCCATTCATACATATTAAACTGTTTATTGGCTAAAGAGCCAATGGGCCCTTAACCCTTTTTGATGGCTTCATAAAGGCTTGGGTTACTTTAATCGAAATAAGCCTAAACTTCGAAATAAGACACTAGCCAAATAAAAAGGCCGTTTCGAGATTTACTGCTTTACTACCAAACGATGTTAGACAATATGCTTAAAACAGATGCCGTCACTTTTTGGTTAAGGCGACGCATCGCTAAACAATAAATCTCATACGTTTTGATACGAGCGTTTGCGCCCCGTACTTACCATAAGAAAAACTGGTTTTTTTCCTTCAAATTAAAACTACAAATTATTTTAAAAAAATGAACTACAATTTTGCAGTGTGTGTTAAGACTAATCTACTAAGAAAATTTAGATGCTTAAATCGGTCTGGTTAGCCTGTAAAATGCAAATCTAATGTTTTAAAAGAGGTTACTTTGATATTTTTTTCTCTGTTATAAAAGTTAAGAAATCGTGTTTCTGCAACTAGCAAAATGAAGTCAATGAAATGAAAAATCATGTCATCAAATATCACTTTCATATGTTTTGTAATTGTTGAGAAAAATCAAGATCCCGCCACGTAAATTACCAATGCGTCGCCTTAATCATTTTAGACAGAGACACAATATTAACACGTATTTAGCCATTGTTTAACTTTTAACCCTGTTTTTTAGTATTATGGTTGGTGTCCGTTAGGGTTGCCAACTATTTTTCAGGAAATTAAAGTAAATCTATCACTAACTAGTATTAAAAAAAAGGATTTAGAGAAAAAAATAAGTATTTTCCGAATTTATTTATGTAAGCGTTGCATTTCGTTTCTTTTCACCTGAGTCTGTGTATCATTCAGTAGTTCAGAAATTAAGTCAACAGCAGGAATATTCCGTTCAAAAGCACGCTATAGTCGGAAATAAAGTATTTTCCATACTCTATTTTTATTAAAAAAGAATAAAGTATGGGGATGGAAAATAACGTAGGATACGTTATTTTAAAGTATGGTTGGGAACCCTATTCCGTGGAAGGGTATTTGTGCGCGTTCCACGAGCGCGTTTGTATGAAGCCTACCTTCTGCAGTCTCTATATTTTATGCTATTGGTAGCTTGTATAATCAAAATAAATACGCTCAACAATATTGTTCATTTTTTCGAGATATCGCAATCCAGTTGACTGCACCAACCAACCGAGCAGCTGCAGACATTGGTTTCTCTGCTAAATTTATCTAGTCAGTGTTTAGTTTGCTTCCATGTATTTCCATATTAATAAAATGCACCATTTGTCAACTAGCAATTGAAATAAAATAGTATTTTTGATGTGTAACATCTTTCCGATCGCCTTTTATATACTATACAATTTGTGGGAGTGATTTCGTGAAATGTGACGGAAGTAGATGTAACAGTGTGACAGGAAGTCGAGGAAGCGCGCAAGCGCGCGCCATTTCGTAAATTTAAAATCGATATTATGAATATGATATGAGATGATTAATATTATTAACGATATTATGTGTCAATTGACTATCAAAGGTCCTTTTGATATGTCAAAGGTCTTCTACGAGTATTTACTGCATTTATTTTATAATTATAAAATGATGTAATACCTGACCAATTTTTTTCAGAATATAAATTGCGTATTACTAAGGTGAGATATCAAATGTCACACATCATATGCGACTACTATAAGGCTTGCTCGTTTTCTTTTTAGTTTCGTTTAAACGGCGACGTTGCTCTGGAATAACATAAAATATTCTGCTCTATCGTAAAACAAACTACTGGCACAGAATAACTAATAGTACCTACTGGCACGCTTTATGAACATGTTTTTGGAGTCACATGTTCTAGTACAGAGGATATAACATTTTTATTCTTACGACATCGACGCTCATGTCGTCGGGGCACTATTAGGCAATATTATGTAATAGTGGAGGGGTTTCTAAAATATCATGAATGACTTTATATACTAAATCAGAATACACGCTGCTACTAGTATTTAAAAAAGTTTTACCTTATGTTATCCAAGTAAAATGTGTTAATTAATATTATAATTAAAACATTTTACTTGGACAGTATACAATGTGTTTAGACTTTTACTTTACAAACTTTATGATAAAAACATAATTATTCAAAATTCTAACCAGTTAAGTATTTTTTTAATAGCAAATCTACAAAAAATGCAATATCTTGAGATTTTGATTGCATAGCCCCTTTTATAGAATTATCTGCAAAAGCCACAACTAACATGTAATAAGAAATTATCAATAAATTATTCAATTACAGTAACTACAAATTAATATACAGTTTTAAGCTACATTTCGAGAGTTGATTTTTTCCAGAGTACAACTCGAGCGTAGTCAAGTGCTAGAGCTTGGTATTATATCACGCCAAACCACACTAAAAAGTAGTACAATGATATGAATAAATTGAACAAGTTTACGATACCTAGAATTCCATATTTTCATCTAATCTTGAAATCACAAAATTGTTCATATAATTGTGAGCGTTATTCAAATTACAAAAGCAGTCCATATTGTAATTTGAATAACGCTCGAAGGCAAAACAACTCGCAATGGCAAATTGAAATTGAAATAATATGGAGCATCTTGATGGCTCTCAGAACTGCTTCACCATCTGCGCACCATCATATTTAGCTTCTTTATAAATCCGACTTGATTCGTTTAGAAATTAAAGGGAAATAATGTTCATAGTGCTGTCAGTGGCGTTGTTTTTTAATATTTAGCTCGGCGGATGGGCCAACCTAACTTAATTTCAAGCGGACAGTGGAGTCAAACAAACCGACCGCCACACAGACAGTACCATAAATTCCAGTTCCAGCCATATCACAAAACTAATTTCACAGTGCCAATCGGCAAGATGCCTTTTGATGATGAGGCTCCAAAAACTTAAGTGAAATAGCGAGTAAAGGAACTGTTAACTCAACCTCGATGAATATTGAAGATCTCCGTGTGAAGTGTGACTAATTAATGCTAGCAGCAATCAGCACGTATACTAAAATTATAGAGAACTCGTTTAAATTGATTAACTATGGATCGTGAAGAACGAAACTTGATTTAATTTTTTAAGAAAAATCACAAAACACCGGCTGATTTTTAAAACAACCAGCAATATATGCGATTTTAACAGAAAATAATGGCAGCAGTATCATTATTTGTTCTGGGCAGACAGCGTTGTGATCGCTTAGCTCAAACATTACATGATATTTTTTTAGCGGTGGTGATCATCGATATTACTGAGAAAATTTGGCGCGTTTATTATAGTGGTGAAAAGTTTTCTTCTTTCGGACTGCTTATCATTTAAAAGTTTTTGAATGGACGTTGCGAGAGAATATTGTATGCCAATCTGTTCACTCAGTTACTACTTTCGTCTTCTCGTTATGAAAGAATTAGTGTAGTAGAACATTTTAAACCATCAACATCACACTCTTCTTTTAGAGTTAATATAATTAGAAAATAAATACGTGTGATGGTTTACGGCTCGTTCTCCCTATCCATCGCGAAGGTGCCCAGCAGTGGTTAGAAAAATGCACTGGTTATCGTAGGTATATTTGTTATGTTATTTATTATAAACCGGTATAAAAACATAGTTGAAATAAATTTTCTCAATAGATTTCTTATTTCAAAGCAACACAAATTAACCTGTCATTCGCCTTTTAAACGGCTGGACCAATTTTGATGATTTTTTTTGTGTGTGATTGGATTCGAGAATGGTTTATATTTACAAATGGACCCGGTAGGTGGTGCTGCGATAGGGCCCATCATGGGATACGGGTGTTCTTAAGCGGACGAAGTCGCGAGCGGGTTACTAGTGTAAAAATAAACCGGTTTAAAAACATAGTTGAAATAAATTTTCTTAATAGATTTCTTATATTTTCAAAGCAACACAAATTAACCTGTCATTGGCACATGAGTATACATTTTATCTACTCTGTGCATAGGCATTCAAATGGCAAAGGGAGATGTTTAAATTGCATTTTTTATTTATGTATTACTTTAAAATTGGAGGGCTTTTGATTGTATCAGTATCAAAAATAATAGTAAAAATTTAATCTCATTTCGCAGATTATTATTTTAAAGAAACTTATAATAAAAACCGAATAATTGTATCAACCTTTGTTTGTTAAGTGCTGGCTGACTCAGTCCCTACCAAAAAAAAATCTACAGAAAATCAGCATTGCTGTTTCCAACTGAATGTCATTAGGCTGCAACCTGGGACATGTTCGCTTTGTTTCAATATCTGTAGTTTATAATCAGTAGTTTAGTATTTTTTTGCTATCTAAATTTGTTAGAATTGGAAAAGAAAATTTGTCATTGCGCTTTCGATTCCAGTACTTGCTTAAATATGGCTTCATTTTCATGTTTCATCTTCCACGCGGTAGCGCTGTATAGCGATTTCGGCTGGAAACGAGGGGTTCCATTAGAGGTGTTGTTGTTGTTATGAGTTGTGTTTGTTGTATCGCGCTCTATATATGGAACGCGACGACGACGCAGTTTAAAGATTTAGCATGATTGCGTAGGTATACTAATAAAGAAACTGACGCCGATAGAGAATCACACTCATCTTCATTAGAATTAGATCATGTAGATAATTCTTCCCCTACTCCAAACTGTATCGTGATAAAATATAGACAAGATAAAAACTTTTCATAATTGCCAAGGTCTTCTGTCGTATTTACTCTACTAGTGGGACTGCCAATTAGTTTTTAACTGCTGTCTATCTAGCCAAGAGCCAGAAGCTGATACTTGACTGCACTTTCCCGCCGTGCTCCATACACGTCAGACCTGAACTTAATACAAGCCAAGAAGTGGAACTGCGTAGATCTTTGCTTGACCACGGCGTCCAGGTATAGGAACCTAAGAAGTGCACGGGCACGAACCATGGAGACGGTACTGTACACCCTTATTCTGTGCCCTGGGCAACAGCCGATTCTAATCTAATGCCCTGATTCGAAAATATTGTAATCAGAAGGCAAATATGCGCTTGTGGTTGTGGGACTGCATCGGCTTGGCCTTGCGCTTTGTAGGTAGTGCACGGAGACTCTTTTTATACTATTTCCATATCGTATGTTAAATTACATGATTCTAGTTAACATAAACAAAATTACCTCAGCGTAGCGCAGCGTGTAGCGTTTGTTCAAAGTTAGCTACCACGATCTTACTTTTAAACAATATAACTCGTATGACTTCAGCGACAGTCGTAACAACCACCTCAAAAAAAAACATACAACTTTTAAAGTATTGTTGTGTTTCGAGAGTAAAGGCCTACGCAGACCGGAACAGCATGGCAAAGCATGGCAAAGTATTTTACCGCCGAGGCATGCCACCGTCACGTCGAAGTATGCTTGCTTCTGCTTAGGGATGTTCATGTAAAAAATATATCGATATTTTCGATATATCGTAAGTAATTTGTTTGTATGTGACTAGTCTATTAATAATAAATATTAGATAGGGATCAGGTTAATATGAATTAAAACAGCTAGGCTGAAGAAACAAGTTAACTTTATTTATTTATAAATCCCAATATTTTTTGTAACTTTATTTATTTACAAATCCAGTACTTTTTGTCTAGACTTTGCACAAAAAAAAATTTATTTACTCATTTGGCTTGCAGCCTTCTTCTCTGCTGAGTTAAAAACCTGTGCGGCTTTTGAGAAAAGTTGTTCTGATGGAACAGAACTTACTACCTTTCAAATATTTGAATACTACTTCGTATAACTTTGGGAACTTCTACCGAATACAGATTATACAATTTTTACTACTAGTGCTGCCCTCACGGAGGAGATGTTGGTTGGAATAGAGCAGGTTGGTTGGTAGTTGTATTTCGTGTCATTGCATTTCGTTGTTACCAAAGATTATTGCGAAGGCTAGTTTTTCAATAATGCGGGGTTTTGCGTTTTATTTTTACTCAAGTAGCCAACCATAAAAAGGAATGGAATGTAATTTTAATTTCTTCAACTTCTTTCTTCAACTTCACTTCAAGACAGAAAAACATTTTGAAAATTTTAGTAAATTGTATAGGTATTGACTCTGTAAAATCGGTAAAATTTTCAGGAATCCACATTGACATAATTTAAATTAGAAAAATGAAATTAGGGCTCTGGAAATTAACATGAGCTTAGCATGCTATGCCATAAGAAGCTTAAGAGACAAAATCATCTTAATAATATATTAATAATCATCAGCTCAAATTGGTTTATTTCGCTCTAGTTGAATCTAAAATACGTTATAGCATTATGTTCTGGGGTAACAGTTATAAATATAATATTTTAATAGCATTTGTCTTCAGAAGCAAGCGATCCGCACTATGGTACGAATTCCTCAGACGGAGTCGTGTAAACCACATTTTGAGGTGCTAGTTATACTAACAGTCCCATTTTTATACAATTTGATTTTATAAACTCATTTGGTAAAAAACTTGCACAAATTCGAATCAAATAGTTATATAAAAAGTACTTTTATACCTAAATTGAACGTTGTACCACAGTCCCTGTGTAAGATTTCAAGCCATCAAACTATTTAATGCTTTGCCTATAGAGTTGAAAACCATTTATATTCCGTACAAATTTCAAGATAAGCTAAAACCATTCAAACCATTAGTAAAATGTTTTTACTCAGTTGATGAATATTTAAATGACCGATGATATGAATAATGATAATAATGAATGTAATAGTTAATGCATGGCTTGTTTCATTTATTTTTATGCTAAGTAATAATTAATCTTATTTTATTTTATTTTTTAATTTTTATTTTTGTGTTATTATAAATTATGTTTATGTTGATTTCCAATACGATATCATTGTTTTATTGAGTAAATGACTCATGACTTATGACTTTCTCACGATACTTGATATATCGAATGAAAATATATATTTTTATATCGATACTAGATGATTCGATAATAACGGGTCGAAGCGATATATCGCAAACATATATAGATATTTTATGAAAAATCGATTTATATCGTGCACTCCTACGTTCTGCTGCCCGATACACATTTCAGTCATCAGTTCCGTTTGATACTGTTGTTGTGTCTAAGTTTGGCGCTCGAGTCCTCGTGAAAGGACTGAAGCTCGGCTCGAGTCAAGACTCCGAGTTTAGTTAGTTTACTGAATCTTGTAAAATTGAGCCGAGTTTATCGAATTAAGACTAAAAGATCCGAGTTCTTTACAACACTATACCTTCGTTCGACACGTCACGGCGTGCGCCGGCATCCTTTAGCATGCCTTTGCCTACCGCAGTACGCCACGGCATGCTTCTAGCCGATCTAGGCTTCGATGCCGCGGGATCATTTTAAAGCATGGGAATTTATGTTTTATTTATATCTCGATATGTTTGAATGTCCATTGGTAAAATATTAAATCCTTTGCCATGCCGTCCCAATCTGCGTAGCACTTTAGGGGTAAAGGTTGAGTGTTGTCCTGAGAGGATACTGTTGAAGTGTGTTTTCATCTTCGTCTGTAGCACCAATAACTATCAAGTACGATAAATAAACACCGCGCGCTTTAGTTTAATAGTAATAAGATAAATTTAATTCGCGAGTAAAACTATATTTATTAAATACCTCATGGGATAATCATGTGACAACCATGATAAATATTTGCAAAATAGAAAAAATACATTTAACAGCCACGATAAAATATTTGCAAAATAACAAATATACATTTAACTTGACTACTTGTTTATCTTATCAACAAAGTATCTCTTTATAAGCCAATGCTTTAGACCAGAATATTGCCTAAGAAATAGATAAAAAAGAATAATACAATACAACCTACCTATTAACAGAAAACGACCGCGTTTGAATCATGTTCATCAATTTTGCAACAGAAAGTGTTAGCACTATTTTTTATTCAACACGCAAGTAATATATTTTTTTGTTTTAAGATAGTCTATTTGCTTTTAGTGGATATGTCGCAATATTACTTGTTGACAAAGACATGATTTTTTGTGGTCACCGGAACAAATTTATAGTAAACCAAGTAAAAATTAGGAAAGGTTTTTCACTTGTACGATTTTTGCTTTTCTAGTAGTCTACAAAATAGAAAAAATACATCGTGAGCGTCGGACCTATGTGTAGCGTTGCCAAGAAATGTGTCTGTATCATATGATAAAATAATATTATTTTACCATAGATTACAATTTACTTTACGTCGGGACTCTATCAAATCCAGTCTTTGTCAAAATCAATTATCACTGTGATAAGATATAAGACGTGTACACAAGAAAGCGATTAAGTACCTTATGCGCGGCAACTCAACAATTTGACATCAAGGGTCAAGGGTAATTCCAAAACGAGATTCAAAGCTTATTGTAATTAGCTTGCCCCCGATACTAACAAGAATGTGTATAAATAAAATACCTAAACAAATATAATTTCGATATTTTCTATTTCATTAATGTTACCCCGCAAGAAGTAGCCATTTAAAAAACCATAATACCATAATACATAATCCACGGTTAGTCTAAAATGTATGTCCGATGAAGACAAACGAAATGCATTTGACATTGTTGAACATTACTTAGTTTATTACCTATGTTTAACTCTGTTTGACTACACATTTATACAGCGCCAAAAATATTGATACAGATATTGATACCTCCCTGTTTTTTTTTTATTAGAATCGATACAAAGATAACAGAGTTGACTATATGAGTAACTTACTGAGTGACAGACTAACATGACGATATTATAATGCCATAACATATTTAAAGTTGGCAACGGTCTTTGGAGGTTTAAACGACACAATAAGACTACCGCATACCGCTAGGACAACAAGTGCTCATGTGCTCGACGTGACGCAAGCAATATCAGTGCGCTACCCCAGATATTTGCTACTGCGCACTGTATGTTGCGAAATTAGCATCCCTGCCACTGTCTTCACCCAGACCTACAACAAAGAGTTCCTTAAGGAAGACATGAAGATTGCTCTTCAGGATCGCATTGCATCCCAACAGCGTCGACTGCTGTTGCAAAGGAGGCGGTGACCACTTACCTGTGACTTGTTGGTCTTTGCCATTCTTCATTATAAAAAAGAAAGCAAACAATGTGGAATACCAAAAAGTAGAGATTAACAAGAGGGACAGAGATAAAAGGGCTAAGAATAAAGAAAAAGTGCGGACGATGATGCTGCCTCGGTCGTTTTTCGCCGTTATGGAGGGACTTCTCTACGCGGAGGCAACAGTGTCGAGACAATCCAATCAAACTAAGCCAGGCCGTTAGCCGTAAAAAAGAACTCGTTCTATTTTAATGAAATCGCTTATCGACGGGAGAACACTCGCAACACATATCTCCAACTGCAAACATGATGTTCTATGATTAACTATGCCCCATTGTTGACAAAGTAATTGCTTCAATTTCGGACCTGTTGTTGCAAGCTTTTATTATAGAGCGTTAGGTCATGTTAATTCTTGATAGTTCAGCTTGATATAAGCCGTATATTTGAGAATTGTCACGGAACTAGCTTCAAAATTTCAAGAACTAGTTAATAAGTAGGACTCAAAAAGAAAACGTTTGCATTTTTAACATTCCATTCAATTATTTTTGGTTGCCTACCCGAGAGCCATGTAAGATTATTGAAACATTTATGAAATTGCTCTTTCAGTGCATTTAAGTCATTATTACTTCGTTTAGATTAGTATGTTATTAAAGTCGGTTCTTATCTTGGTAGCATGAATTTTATCTCTTCAAGTGACCCGCAATCATTCTAGGTCTTACTGTTTCATGTCAATTAATGTTTTGTCATTCGTAAATACTTCTGTAGGCACTAGCAATAACTTTGTAATTTTTTTTATTTTATTTGGACTTATAATTTAGAATACATAAAATAATTAAGGGAATTTAAGTTCATTTTAAAAATATTTACTTAATGTTTATTATTATATAATCGTGTTCAGGTTTTTATTTAAATTACCAGCACTATACAACTTTTATTCCTTCTCTACAACAGTGCGTCACTTATTCTTGCTGATTACCGCGAGTTTCACGTGGTCAAATTAATGTATCGTATATATTAAGTTTTTCTGTTTAATTTTGTAACGTGAGTGTCAGCATATGTAGCTAATAGTTTATACATTCACAGCTAAGATGATAGCGAATTTACAAAGCCGTTGACTAATAGTTGGAAGATTGTATACAAATCCTACCTTGCAAATAAGTTATTACCTTGGAAAGGTGTTGTCGCCAACGTCGACGTCGAAAAATATGTCAACAAATTCGTCCACTTCGGATTCTGGCGTAAGCGACGGGGGCAAGGTGTCCGTCGGTGTGGCGGCCCCATCGACGGAGTGACCTCCACAGTTGAAGATCACCGGTTCCGGCTGCACCATGGGCAGCATGACTACAGCACATTCCACAGGTGCTTAATACCACTGCTTTTGAGAGTTTCGACTCCCAGAATCAGTTTTGAAAAACACTGTTCGTATCCGCATCCAAACACACACTGCATTGCGCCAGACTCACCGCGACGCTATTTTTTATTGTAGCGATCTTGAGACACAACACGAAACAAAACCTTTAAATTTTTTGAGACAACTTTTGGCCACTGCTGTTATGTCTAACGAAGGTGATGTCTCTACAAAACGTGCGTTAACTTTATTACGTAGCAATAGTGCAATTTCCTATCGATATCCGTGCGAAACGTTCGCTACAAAACGACGATGAAAGTCAACTGAAAGACGAGACGTACATATACATACGTCCTTTTCGTTCACCGCTACACAAATTATCAACACACAGCGGCGCGGCGCGACACGACGCAGATCGTCGTCGTCGTCGTCGGCGGCGGCGGCGGCGGCGGCGGCTGCGGGCGGGAGAAGCCAGACTGACCCAACTCAACGTCAACGCGAAAAATATTGCCGCTCCAGTCACACCTACACTACTTCTATTTTGCCGAGCTCTACGATCTCGCTCGGCACCACGACCGGCACTCATTGAAACAAAGTCGAATGAAGCCGACCACTTACGAATTAATACGACGCATAAATACCGATACACAAAAATTTGTTTGCTATTTCATTAACCATCTACTTATTTGTTGCGAAATGTATTAACAATTATTGATCAATATGATTTCAATTAGGTTATATTTTCCATTGGTTTTTCATAAATTATGATCATTATTAACTTCTGTTGCGGTGCCTTGTCATTAATCAAAATCATGAGATGATTGATTCACATTATTTTTCCTTTAACATTTTTAATGTGTTTAGACAAATATAGAGTCTTGTAACTATAGTTTTTTTTAAATAATATTCAATTATTTCAAAATATCTGTAAATTCGAGTGGTAAGCTGCAATGTTCCGTTACACAAGCACGAGTCGCATGCTGGCACCGTGTGACAGCCACAGACGCAACGGAACAGAGCTCCGTGACGTAGCCGCCTATACCTACATGAAAGTGAAATGGAACAGTATTTGTGTCAAGTGCACAATTTAGATAACGAGGTCATTTATTGCATAACGCGATACAACGATTTAGATAAATTGGCAGCATTGTAACTAAACTATCTCAGAGACCATACAATACACAATACAGTTTATTAAAAATAATATTAAATTAAGGTTTAAATAATAATTAATACCAGTCATTAACAAGAGATTAATAAAAGATAAATGACATGACACATAAAAATAGCATGTTCAAACCGTTTTATAAGCTTATTATTAGACGCAACAAGCGTCTGAAAGTGAAAGAAGTAGAGATCTGCTCGCGTGAGCGACTGCGTTTTTACAAAGCAGATTCGCAACATAATTGCATTCGTACAAATGAGCGTACAATTAATAAAATACAGTAAACAAATGGTAAAAATTGTGAGGGGCTGTAGAGGAAGAGCGCAGCGCGTGCAGATATCGGTGCAGGCGGCCCCGCGGATCTATGTCAGTGGGTCACGGCAATGACGTGGCACATGGCCGCGGCGAGTCGCGGCGCGCACTTCATTCTAATTCCGCTTCACCGGTGTGTCTTCATTTAACTACTTATACGCGCCCTAACCTGTTAACTGCCTCAATTCATGCACATCGCAAATTTTAAAAAATACATATCTCGTTCTAGTTCAACTTTATCGTCGGAGTTCGCTTTGACGTTACCGTTGGCTTATCGTTGACATTGACCGACTGAAATATTATTCACGTGAGAATGAGCAATACGAGCGCAGTTCTAATTCTACGAGGCTATTAATTTCAAATTAACTTTGGTTTGTATTTTCCTATTCGTATTTAAGGATAATATTACGCAATTAAAAAGAAACATTATTCATCAAAATACGCTGAACGAACAGCTGATTAATTCAGAATTATGCTAATTTTGTCTACATAAAAATCGTTATCCAACCTCTCTTTGACTATGCTGATGCTTGCTACTTTAAATGCCGCTGAGGGGTTCCATGACCACGCTCAAGCTTCTATCACAATCTCAAGTGGCTCCCGATTAAGTACATTCTTCATGCATTATTTTTAAATACATCTTTGTGTGCAGTTCTCTTCTACCGAAAGCCTCTGCCACCTTTCCAATAAACCGTCTTCTTTTCCTAATTTTACTCCGCTCACAATTTCACATTGCCAGATTATAGAATGGTTTCCACCTAACATTTATAGTCCGTCCGTCGGAATCGGAAAAAGGAATACCTTCTAATTATGTCGCAATTTTTTTTATATTAACTTCACTTTTGTAACAAGAATTGATTTCATATTACCTAGTATTAGTAAGTTGACATGTCATTAATCTATAAACTTTTTGGGACCATGCTTTGGTTCTGTTTAAAATTTTATCGTAAGCACCCTTGAACTTCTTCTCGTTTTATTTTATTTTTTTATTGCTTGCTTGTAAAAAAACTATTTCCAAATTACTGTGTACTTACGTAGTTATATTCATTGAACAAAATAATGCCTTTTTGTAACTTAGTTTAACATTATTATGATCAAAGTAGAGTCATCCTGACAGTATTTTGAGTAATTTTCCTTCTTGACTAAACGATCTTACGCTCTGGTAACTTTAAATGAAACTCCACTAACATCACGCTTACAAGAAGTGATGAGTTGCTACCTCAAGGGAGCGTAAGTAATCTGATCAAATGAAACAACTAATGAGAATATAAATGGCGTGATATATTGGTCGGGGACCAAGTGGCCCGGGCCTACCAGGCACATCATCACATCTCAATCAAGTTACAGGCGAATGAGTATGTGTTTATTTACGATGTTGATTATGTTAAAATTAATATTTCAAAAGCTATTAAAATAATATACTAGTAACATACTACTGTAGCCATCGCACACATTAGTGGAGTAACATATAGTACTTCATTGTATGTAGTATATTCTGAAATAAAGTTTCATGTGAGTAATGATGAGCTTAACATGCCCTTAGGCAATTTATTTCTTCTGATACAGGAAAAAACATCGAATAAGTAATTTAACTATATTGTAAGCAGATACTAAACATTTCGCTTTTCAGATATTTTCTTCCTGCGCAAACAGAGTTTATTATAATGAAATATTATATTTTGGGCTTTCATACCTTATAAAACGGAATCTAATTAGATCTTTCTTGGTACTGTGAACTTAATAACTCGGCACGATGACTCATGTCTTGCGCAACTAATTTAATGGGAAAGAAGATTGAAATGTACGAAAAACATCGTGTCTTCTTTGAAATTCTATGTTTCCGATAGTTTTTTTTTAAGTTAATAGTAATAAATTTTTGAAGCTAAATTAAATATTTATAAAATTTTATAAAATACACTGAAAAAATAGGCGTAGGTAGGCGTTTAATTTTTCACTGTATTTTATAAAATTTTATAAATATTTAATAGTAATAATTTAAAGATAACAGGAAAATTGCTATTATTTAGCCAAAGTTGCTGTAAACCGACTAATTTGACTAAACTCAATCAGAACCATATAAAGATATAAACTACAACGGAACGGAAACCTTAACAGAACTTGTAATGCTTAATCATGCGATGATAACCTTTGCCGAGTATGACATGAGACATCCGTGTTAAACAATATTGTACCATTCAATTATGCAGTGACCAGAATGGCAAAAAGAAATGTGTTTTCTGATTTAAATAAAAGTTGACTGTAAAACTATCTGGAGGAGTTCGATAGAGCAGTGACTTGCGTTTTCTAGTTTGACTTGACGTTAGGATGACGCTTAGAAGTAAAACTCGTTGCCAAACCTGCTCTAATTATTATGCCTCTATGCCCAGTCATTTCACCAGATCTCAAGTCCTTAAGCAATGCAGGTCACTCACTATTAAGTGGCGGCAAAAACAGGTACGAGTGATGGTAGCCACTCAGTCAGATTAATCTTTTCGTGATCCAGCAGAAAATGTATTGAGAATTTGTAATTTGGGATCCAACGGTAATAAATAAGTGTACCTGACACGCGACGTGTAAATTGGATAGGGCCACATTTCAGATGATGACATGAGGAAATGTTACACGCTACTCCATTATCCGTCTAATACATTATTGACGGATAGTGGAGTCGTCGGCGCAGTGGCTTGCTCGTTCGAGG
Organism: Eudonia lacustrata; assembly: GCA_947562085.1. Classification (NCBI taxonomy): domain Eukaryota; kingdom Metazoa; phylum Arthropoda; class Insecta; order Lepidoptera; family Crambidae; genus Eudonia; species Eudonia lacustrata. Next base: position 14,634,555 of record OX387312.1, on the reverse strand, counting down.
TGCTATCATGCAAATTAAGCAACTATCGTAATACCGGGTCAGTGGATGGCATGTTAACGCCGTACGTTATTGTTATCACAAACAAACATCAAGTCACCACTCCGCTCCGTCACACTTGGTCCAGCGTGGTAGTTTAAATAAGACCTGGGCCCTGCAGTGAGTCATTTAAGCCTGACGATTCGGAAAGTATTGAAAACAAATATAGAGTTTTTTTTTTCACGATTTGTAATTGAATGCAATGAAAATATATGAGTGTAAAAAGTTGAAGAATTCTCTGGTTTATGCAAACATTATTATGCTTCTTTTAGGTTTAATTGATGTAGGCAAGTTGCAGTCTAGAAGAAGGTAGTTCATTTGACTGAACTTTAAAATGATAAGAGGATTTACCATGGTTTCATTTCGATTCAAGTGGTTCCAACATTTCTTGGTTCAGCAGAACCATGCAGGCCAGTGTTAAGCCAATTTTGGATCGGAGTCATAGGAGACCTACAGGAAAGGTACAGGTACAGCTAACCCTCTCTTGATAAGTTTATAAAAAATCGTATAAAATTATAACAAATGGCTGAGACGCTACAGTGTATCTTTCATAACAAGAAGTGAGATGTTAAACAAGTTGAATGTAACTGTGAAGCAACTTGTCCGCAAAGAATCCCCGCAAATGCGTTGCGTCACGTGGGCGGGCGGATCGATTGGGCGGGCGGGAGCGAGCGCGTGCGCGAACTAGGTCCTTTCATATCGACCGCCAACTTTTAACTCCACACTTTTGGGGCAGGTTAGGCCTATGCTCTGGGGTCAAGGTCACGTTTCTTCCCGCTAGGCCAGTTGATGTATCCTTCTCGCAGCATCAACATAACGAATTGTGTTTCAAACAAAAATGCAACGTATCGCAATCATTTTTGAAATAAGTCTATATCACAATGCAAACGTGGAGTCATAACATAAGATGCTTTATCAAGTTTCACACATATATTCAAAAGTCGTACAAATTTTAGAATTGAAATGTTAGTCTTTTTCATACGATCTTCCAATGAAGTAGACGTATAAGCTAAAGCTGCTACTGAATAAGTACCCGAAATAATAACTACTATTCAATTAAATATTACGAGACATCTTTAAAGAAAAGATAGATTATAGCTGAGCGATGTGAAGCCACTTGAAATGCAGCTTAGCCTTCTTGCACTCAGAGCTAACTAGATTAGATAATAATGTATTATAATTTAAAACATTTAAATATTACAATAGTAAGGTGTCTTTTTTCACATGTACACAATATATTTCATTATATTAAACAAATAGAAATGCCATCTATATTGACTCTAAAATATATTTAAGGAACCATCATAATGACCGTAACTAGATTCCCTAAAATATCATAGGGTTGTTTTTGTTTCCTAGTATTGTCTGGTTTCATATGTTTACGGTGAAGTTATTAGGTTACATTCAATGAAGAGTGAAACGTTTAAGAGTTTGTTCGTGCAGTGAAACTAAAAGTACTGAATGGACGGTAGTAAGGTTTCACTATAACTTAGTTAGTAGTCTGAACAGATGCTCGTGTGATAAGCCAAAGCGCTGTCGTCTAAATTAAAAGAGTGCAATTAGTTAAGCTAATTATTCTTTAAATATAAAAGATATCAAATTATTAACATAATAGGTACTTCACACATGGCCAGAGTGAACTCTCATATTAATATTTTTAATGAGAGGTTTTAGTAAATAATAAGAGAGCTATCACACTAATATTATAAATGCGAAAGTTTGTGTGTATGCATGTGTGTATATTTGTTGCTTCTTCACGCTGCAACGGATGGATGGATTTGGATGAAATTCGGCATACAGATAGTTTAAAACCTGGATTAAAACATAGGATACTACTTTTTATCCCGATATTCCCACGGGAACGGGAATCACGCGGGTGAAACCGCGAGCTGCCGCTAGTAAAGAATAAAAGTGTTGGGAATTTCAAGCTTAATCAATTATTTTATAGAATTATGAAAATTCGAGTTTCAAGTTTCATAATAATCTATTTGTTATTCATATTAGTGCGTAAATGGAATATTTTAATATATAATATAGTGCAACATAGCATAACATAATTCAGTGGTCACACTAAACGTGTACCTCTGTAGGTTACTACACTGTATTGCTATTAGTAAGTCACTTACAAACATTTCGCTATATCTGTCAACTAAGTACGTAGTTGCAATCCTCGAATTAATGTATCTACTTTAATAACAATTAACAAAGCTCCAAATTCATTTAATCAACATAAGGACAAGTGATGAGTAATTGTTCGTTTATTGTGATGGAAACCACGCATTCATTTAAATAAATTATATTTCCAAACTTAGTTAAGAAGCATTTTCATGCAGAGTACACAAGTGACCAGAATCAATGCCAAGATCAGGAAAAAACGCCTCACAAAACCTTTATGGTGTAATGTTATACTGTTGTGCAAGTCTTGTAAGTTGTCAACGCTTCTATACCGTCTCGCACGAGACTACGTCCGGATCAAGAAAACGCCATAGACGATTTACATCGCATTTTGAATATAGTGCATATAGAATCATTAATAAATTAATAACTAAGATTTAAAGCAAAGGAAAACAGCATCGTCGACAGTCACATAAAATTACTTTCTTGTCTAAGGCCTAGTGGAGGCTGCCAACGACATCGCGCTACTTTGGTCGGTCGCACCGATACGAAACACACGTGCAGTGGACGGGCGACTACTAGAATCCTATCGGTTACTAAATACGTTACGTTAGTTAGGTACTTTATTCAGTACCTACTATAAAAACACGACATTTGCGTAAGTATCTATACTAATATATAAAGCTGAAGAGTTTGTTTGTTTGTTTGTTTGTTTGTTTGTTTGTTTGAACGCGCTAATCTCAGGAACTACTGGTTCGAATTGAATAATTCTTTTTGTGTTGGATAGTCCATTTATCGAGGAAGGCTTTAGGCTATATAACATCACGCTGCGACCAATAGGAGCGAAGCATCAGTGAAAAATGTTGCAAAAACGGGAAAAGAGCCTAAAAAATTAAAAATGCTGCCGAAAGTCACTATTCCACGCGGACGAAGTCGCGAGCACAGCTAGTCACTAATATTTAAACAAATAAAAAAGCCGCCAATTAACGACTAGCGACCTGAAAAGACACATCGTTGTGAGTCGTACGATACTCGGCCATATACAATGTTATTTTTAGTTTATACGAAACCTGAAAACATAGAATCGATTTCAATATTTTTTATACCATGTTATATTTTGACCAAATAATATTTACAAAATCTCAAATAAATTATTTCCTACTAAAACACACAACGGGGCAGCACAAAAAGCTTGTAACTTCGTGAGTTTTCAAGATATTATTTTAAATTTTTTTTGTTCCTGTTTTTTAAATGATAATATTTGACCGGTGTTTCGGTTTTCGTATAAACTAAAAATAAGGTTGTATAAAATGCAATTTAAAAAGTCTCTGTGTGACTCGATTTTGCTGCTGTTCAATGCGACCGCAGGTGGCGACATATCGCCGGCATGTTGTACGGTACGATTGAGCTATACAAAACTTAAGATTGCTTTGAAACCCAATAAACTTTAGAAACTAATGCAGTATAACAAATAAGTACGTGTTCCATTATTGATAGGTACTCAACGTTAGACAAGTGTTAAAAAAAAGGCATTAAAAATAGCCTACGCTTAATTATTTTTTAAATCGAAACCTAAACTTTTCTTGTCAGTCAAAAATAGTTATGAAAAAATTAAGGATATATAATTTTACGCAAACTTTGTTAAATAATAATTCATAGTTTAATTTTTTATTCATCGGCTGGATTTGAACTAGCTCCCTTTGAGAATTCGGGTCAGATGCAAAAATGGTATATCTTTATATATATATAAATCTTCTGTGCGTGTGTATGAAATTGAACTCCTTCTAAACGGTTGGACCGATTTGGATGAAAGTTTTTGTGTGTGTTCAAGTGGATTCGAGAATGGTTTAGATCTACAATTGAACCCGGTAGGTGGCGTTGCTATGGGGGTCCATCATGGGATACGGGTGTTCTTAAGCGGACGAATGATTTGTTTGTTTTGTTGTCATGGAAACTGTCAACGTTTTGTTTGCTTTGTTGTCATGGAAACTGTTAAAGCGGTACGAAGTCCGCCGGTCAACTAGTATAATATAATCGTGTTTCACAAAGGTCGTTTTTAAAAAATAATGAAAATATGACCTCTTGTGTCGTTTTATATTTCGATCGTTACACACACTGTATGTAACGATCGTTAGCTTAAACATTTTGTACGGTACGCTATCGTATTAATTTCTTTACTTTAATCTGTTTATAGCCTCTTACACACACCAACAAGAACAAAGGGGTGTATAACTGTTTTAGTTTTGAAGAGTTAAAGAAACGTACTTTAGACAAGTTAGTTTAATTATTAATTGATTTAATTTCAAATCTTAATAAAATTTAGCTTTAGTTGTCAAGAGCTTTTTTAAAAACTCTTCTTTTAAATTTAATGAGTTTTTTTTAAACTACTATTTTTCGCTTAACCAATTAAAAGTTTGACGATAATAACACCCGTGTGCCGCATTAAAGTAAACAAAACGCTAAGAGCGAATTGTTGGTTTATTTATTAATTTCCTGACAGAGGTTACCTGTAAGGAAAGTCCGCAACTCGAAACATACGTCTAAAGAGACATCAAGAAACGTATCCACGTGAAAGCTAGCGTGTCGCGTTTTGTTTATTTGTTTCACTTAAGGTTAATCTTCCGGGGCTCATGTGGAGTTGAGGAGTGCGCAGTGCGCGGGAAGAGTGCGCGAAGGCTCGCGTCGTCGGCGGCGGCGGGGCTTCCTCCGCGCCGGATTGATCGGCCGCGCTCGCCGGGCCTGCGCTGCCTCCGATGTCGTCATGGAGACCGCCTGTCGCTGCTGGCATCGTCGCAACGACGCCACCGTAACCGCTCACATTCGATATCATCGTTATATATTTACATACATTAAAGTATACGTAGAACGTTGTAAAATTAATTGTACCTCAATAATTTTGCCCTATGGCGCAGCAGTTTGTGCGTACGGCTTGCGATCTTGCAAGTTTAGCAACTTTCGCAATGCCGAGTCACCGAAAGGGTGACCAAATTAGGATATTTCGGCCTACTCCGTGCTTTGGTAGGCCGGCTAAGCCTTTGGTCTTGATTATTGTTGAAATATGACAGTCTTTAAAATCCATCAACCCGCATTGCACGAGGGTGATGGGTTTTGGGACGATCTCCCCATTACCTACCCATTGTTAACCATGTGGGAAAGCCTGAGCCCATCAGCAACGATCCACACATTTATAGGCTTAGAACTTTTAATAATTCTGTTTTATTATTAAAAAATTCCCTGTGTGGTGCCGGGGATAAAGAATTGCACCACCCCATCTCTTCCCGTGGGTGTCGTAAAAGCCGACTAAGGGACCAATCCAGAGGATGGGCAGCAGCATCTCTCTGAGGTCACCCTCAACCTACTGCGATCGCCAACCCGCCTGCCAAGCGTGGCGATTACGGCAAATACCCCCCATGATGATTTGGGGGAGGCCTTTGTCCAGCAGTGGACGTCTTTTGGCTGAGATGATGATGATGATTATTAAAAAAGTATATTTTAAATATGCAACTTTAATTATAAAATGAAGTGTATCTTACGTAGGTACCAATTCTCTCAAGTTATGTTTTATTAGCTACACTGATGTTACGCGAATTGAAAAGGTTTGGTAAATAATGTGAATTGTATAAAGTGTCATTTTTAGACCCGCAGTCGCGCCGGCTCAACATTCCAAGCGAATAAAATAATAAATAACAAGTTGCATGTTAAATCACAAATTAATGATATTTTTTAATAAGAAGAATAAGTAAATAATTTTGACGTAGTAGAAGTTTTTGGATAATAAAAAACACTATTTAATATTTTATGGCAGCAATATCACAGAATATAAGTATTATACTGTGGTAATAGGTTTTGTTCGAACGCCTTGGTAGCCGAGTGGGCAAAGCGCTCGACCCGATACCCGACGGTCCCGGGTTCAATTCCCAGGTCGGGCAAAATGTATTTTTCGGATTTTTCGATGCATAGCCCGGGTTTGTGATCACCAACCCGCACTTGGCAAGCGTGGTGGTTAAGCCATTACCCATCAATTGTAGCGATGACTTGATTTCAATGATGGAGGCCTTTGCCCAGCAGTGGGACAATTATAGGCTGTTTACTTTAGGTTTTGTTTGTAGTACCTAATGTAAAATATGAACTTTGCAAGTTAACACCGTTTGCAATCAAATTCAATACTCTAAAATTAAATCCATATTCTAATTTAAAAGACATAATTCCCAAACTACGTTGAAACAGAGTCTACGGATTCGTAGCAAACAAACTACTTGTAACTACTACGACGCCGCCCCGCCGCGCCGCCGTTACGGTCATACCTAATTGGAATCAAGAGCCCCATTTTTTAACCGACTTCTAAAAAGAAGGAGGTTTCTCAATTCGACGTATAATAAGTTGGGGAAAACGTTTCTTCGCATTTTTTAATATAGTTTATTTACATTTAACTAAAGTATGTAGGTGCCATTTTGTTCGATAACTTTTTTCCATCTTGTAGGTAGGGATATGATCCCATTGCTATAGAAATTTTGGGGCTTCTGATCAAAATACCGCGACAAGTGGTTTTAGCAGTCCTCTCGTGATGTTAACCGGACACTGCCTAAAGAATTCTGAAGAGACCGAAACAGGTGGAAATCTGAAGGTGCAAGGTCAGGACTATACGGTGGATGCATTAACACCTCCGAGCCAAACTCTTTATTTTTGCTGAGTGGCTAAAGATGTGTGAGGTCTAGCGTTGCGTTATCATGATGAAAAACCACACCCCTTCTGCTGACTAATACCGGCCGCTTTCTCTCAACTTCTTGCTTTAATCTCGTCAGTTGTTCGCAGTAGAGTTTAAAATCGATGGTCCTGCCTGGTGGTAACAGCTCATAATGAATAATGCCCTTCCAATCCCACCACACACACAGCATCACCTTGTTGCGAGTTAACCCGGGTTTTGCCAGTCTATGAAGCCTGACCGACCTTTGACCACGACCTTTTTCGCACCACGTTCTTATCGTACGTGATCCACTTTTCATCACCAGTTTCTTCAGAAATGGTTCGGTTTCATTACATCGTAATAAAGAATCAAAAATGAGTACACTGTTCATTAGGTTTATTTCAGTGAGCTCGTGAGGTACCCAAATATCGAGCTTTTTTGTGTACCCAGTCTTTTTCAAATGCGCCAAAACTGTTTTGTGGTCAATTCCCAGTTTTTCAGCTACGTCGTAACTACTGATATGCCGATTTTGCTCCACTTTTTCAAAATTACATCCATTTTATCCGTAATAGGGCGACCAGAGGGACGTGCATCTTTGACATCAAAATTTCCGGAATGAAAACGCTTAAACCAAATTTGTGCTACTTTCACAGACACTGCATTAGGTCCATAAACATCGCAAAATTTTTTCGCGGCTTGCGTTGCATTTTTTACCTTTTTTGTAGTATAATTTTAAAATGTATCGAATTTCTTCATTAGATTCACTCATCTTGACAGTAAGAAAAATAAATGATAATCACACATTTTCCTAATTTGAATTTGGAATTTTCTTTAAAATTTAAACTTTTAATGATACCAAAACCAGCCAGATACAAATAGTATAGCCAAAGAGATTTTATTACAAGTTCATACATACTATATGCGAAAAGACTTACCAACCTAATATATTTTTTTTTTATTGAACAATGAAAGCGTGGGCGCAACTATATCTTGCCCTAGTATGGATGGATCGCGCATTCACGTCAATAATGAATGAATGAAGGAGCGGGCGCGGCCGAGCGTTTATTATGAAAGTAGCTTGCGCCACAGGCCGCACTTGCACTTTCATCGTCAGTAGGGGGAGCGAAATAATATCTTTATCTTGATCTGCGATAGATTGTAATGAAAAAGCAAGAATTATTTATATTGTTGTGCATTAACTAAACTTGTGAGTAGTATCTAATGAATGAGTCACCGCGTAATTTCATATTGAACAGCTAAATATGGGTTTGGTTTTACATGATTTCTCACACGTGTATAAACATACTTTTTTGTTTGTAACCCGTTTGTTTACCATTAAAATCTATGAGGAAGTATTATTGTTTGGTTTAAAAGACAACATACGGCTTTAAAAGAATAACAATATTGGACAGTTCGATTAACAGTGACAATAATTTGAAAATTTGTGTGTGTGAGTTTGCGTGAATTGTTATTTGTAAGGTTTTTTTTTACTGTTCTGTTATTATTATTGTCCAAATATTGTAATGATATTGAAACGTTAAATAGAAAAAAATGCGTGCATCGAAAGTGTGCTATTAATAAAACAAAGTGCGTAAAGGCGCAAGAGACTTACCTTGCATTTTCATTGGCCAGCACTGGCATATATGATTCATTGAGGTGAGTGGCGCCAGTCAGCGCTGGACTTGGTCGCTCCGTGGCTGATTTAATATTTTTCAGGAGTGACGATCACCTGCAACAATAATTTAACTTATCTTTTTGTTAACACCATGTAGGTAACCTATGTATTTGATTAGCTTGAAAGACATAAGGGCGACGCTCTTGGTGATGTAGCAATTTTCATTCGTATATCCCAACCTAATTCTTCATGGGATGGGTGAACAAACTAAAAAAATTCTCAGTGCTTCGGAGAGCACGTTAAGCCGTTGGTGTTCTCGTAAGATAAAACAGCAGCAGATAAGCAGTCGTTAAAACCCCAGTTACTATCGTTTTGGTCAACGTGTTGGGTAGCCTGATCGACTCATGATCTATTGTTTATGAGCAGTGAGAAGTTTACAGGCTGTCGATGATGATGATGTATATGTATTTGAAAAAATAAAATAAAATGGACTCTTCCATCTTCTTAGAGTTGTTATCTTTAGACTATGTATAGTGATACTTTACTTTTGCTCGCCAGTAAATACTCAATAATAATTTTATAAGTTAGTTTTTTTTTTGAGAGATTGCTGATTGTCTCAGACGGCATTTTAAGCTTCACCGGGCTGGTTTGGGGGCGGCGAGAAACATAAAGGGTTCCTCAAGCCGTATGAAACGAATCACCTTCGGAGGTTTTCTAGAGGGAACGGCATCACGCACTAGTGCGTGTCCCCCGTGCACTACTAGATTCTCCGAAGGGTTCGGATCGGATCGGGGAGCGGAATAACCCGAGTGCGCTTCTAAAGGCTTGGATCTCGGCTCGGGGCTTTCGTTGACCGGGCCGTGGTGGAGGAGAGAAGCGCCCAGGTACATGTCTATGTCTGGTATAGAGCGCGTGTGAACCGGTTCTACGTACCCTTGTTCTACGAGTACGGTGTCTTGGGCCTAAACTAGTGTGCATGTTTAGTGTATTCTGTAAATATGTGGCATTTAGAGGATCGAGAGGGGAGGCGTCCGCAACTGTTATGGGATCGTCGGGGTCATCTAGGACGTGTTTAGGACGTCTAGATGTGTACCGTCTTGTTGGTGGAAGGCCTCCAACGTTATAGTTTGCGGCCGCCACAACAAGCGGGTTTATAAATTAGTACATTATAAAGGTTGAGTAATAATACATTTAAAAGTTCATCGGAAATAGTCAACACAAAATAAGGGCCACTCGATAATTTTGACGTTCAGACCGATTTAATAATTTTAAAGCGATCGTATGTGGTCAAGAGTTGACAAACATTTGAGAGTATGTCACTTGCATATTTTTTTAAGTAGGTAGGTATAATTAAATATTTTTTTTGTATCCACTTTAGTTCACCCTATTTTAAAACGAAGTTTTGATTTCGATTTCAAGATACTGGAAGAGTTACCAGAAGATCAGGATCGGGCAGGATTCGAGCAACCACAGCAAATGAAGACCGGTACGTACCGGTACCATACGCCTAACTGCGCGCAGAGAGCGAATTATTTTTTATTTAAGCTTTTGCAACATAAATATTACATGGCGGACTTAATGCCTGAGGCATTCTCTACCAGTCAACCATAGGGTGGTGCTGAGATAACATTGGTAGGTGCAAATCAAGATATATAATAAATAATTTAAATAAATATATAATAATACATGCATAAATATTATACAGGGTGTTTGGCGCATCGTGTGCCAAAATGAATTGGCCGACAGAAAGGGTAATCTGCTATACTTTTAGCCCCCATAACACGTTCCATGCCCAACGGTTACTTTTATGTTGACTTTTTAAGTTATTTAACCAAAAAAACCAAAATACCGCATTTAAACTTAAATAAAAAAATTTATCGAATTTAGCCTTGAAATTAAAATTTTATTTTGATGTGCATTGATTTAGGATTCTATCAAATTTAAATTTGCTGGTAGTAGTTGTCATCTAGTTTTTTTTTTTAAATAAAATTCTAAAGTTTCGGAAATGTTAAACATGAAATAAAAAATCCAATTTACATTGCTTTAAAAAAAAACTAAAAAAGATCGGGATCTTCAGACTCTCTCAAAAATTCTTTAGATTATCCTCTTTCAAATGGTATGCTAATGTCATTAAAATAATAATAAAAACTATACTAATTCGCTAAATTAGTCCTTCGACTCAAGTCAGGCTGATATTAAAAATTAGGGCTAAGGCCTTTTTTTTTCGTGAATAATCGTGCCTGCATTCGTAAAAGAGGCCATCATTTTGAGCAAGATTTGTAACAAAAATAAGTTTTGTTTAAGAATAATAATCAATTGCGAATAAAACATTTAAATAAATAACATAAAGACAATTGGCTCAAGAGGACTTCCCACCTTACCTATCAATCGCGAGCTGCCAATGAGTATCGACTGACATTTTGTGGGATTTACGGCCACACCAAACCTACGAGACCAGTCATGAATCGCTTTCAAATCCTGATTTATTCTCCTAATGGCATCTGGCGAGTCGTCGACACATGCTTGGGTGTAAAGCTGAAGGTCAACGGCGTACAGATGATGCGAACACGATGCGATGATGAAGGTGGTGAATGATGTTATTAATGAATAAAGAAAATAATGAATAAAGAAAATAATAATGGAGAAAGAATACCACCTTGTGGAACGCCAGCATCCAGGTCACACCACATCGACGATGTCTCGTCAATGCAGTCCGACTGCTGACGCTCTCGAAGATAGGAAGAGAACCATTCCTGCACTTGAGATGAAACCATAAGATGAGAAAGGATAGCACGGAGACCATCATGACTGACGGCATTAAATGTATTTGAAAAATCGACGAGTACTAAGACTGTGAATTTAGTATCCTCCATGCCTTGTTTAATGTCGCCAGGCACTTTAAGGAGAGCGGAAACGGTGCTGTGCCCACGCCTAAAACCAGACTGAGGAGGACTAACGAGGTTATTCAGTTGAACAAACTTCGAAAACTGCTTATGGACACATGCCTCGAATGCTTTGGATCAAAATGGGAGAATGGATATGGGTCGAAAATGAGTTGGATGGAAAGGATTTGGAATCTTAGGTAAGGGACGCACATAGGCCTTACGCCATTGTAAGGGGAATTGGCCTTTACAAGGGAAAAATTTATAATGTGGGTAATTGGACGAATGATGTTGTTTAATATTGAAATTATCATGCGGCGACTGACGCCATTATGTCCCACGGCTTCGGATTTGATGGAAAGGATAATCTTTTTGATTTCCTCCTCAGTAACAGGATCACTGCAGTGCTCGCTCTTTACAAAACCGCTTGCGCCAGGCAACGGGTACCGGCGTAAGTGACCAAACGATTAGAAATCGGTTGCACGAAGACTATCAATTCTCCAGGAGACATGTAGTACAACTTCCACTGACAGCCGCCCATCGTGCGAACCGATTAACGTTCGCAAGGCAGCATCAGGCCTAGGATATGAATGATTGGAGCAAAGTATTGTTTACAGAGTGCAAAGTAAAATTTTTTAGTGATGACCATGACCATTAGAGTGTGGAGACGAGAAGGTGAGCGATTTTCGGATGCTTGCGTCCATGAAAGTGACAGATTTGGTGGTCCCAACGTAATGGTATGGGGAGGAATTTCATTAACGGGTCGAACTGAGCTCGTAATTCTTAACGAAGGCACGGTGACAGCTCAGCGATACATTGAGCTGGTCATAAGACCCCATGTGGTGCCATTTGTATAAAGAATTGGTGCAGGATTCCGCTTAATGCACGATAATGCCTGCGCTTACACAGCCAGAGCTACAAGAGAAGCTGTAGATGAAGCTAATGTTCAGGTGTTGCCGTGGCCTGCCTATAGCCCAGACCTTAATCCAATTGAACACATGTGGGATCTGTTAAAACGAAGCGCCCGGGACACAAACCAACCCGTAAATAACGAAAGACAGCTCATCAACGTGCTAAAAGCGAGATGGGAACAAATTCCACAAGAGACAGTGCGCCACTTGATGGAGGGTGTGCCTACCAGACTTGAAGAATGTGCACGCGCACGCGCACACGCACGCGCACACGCACGCGCACACGCACGCGCACACGCACGCGCACACGCACACGCACACGCACACGCACACGCACACGCACACACGATACGAACAAACTCCAAAAAATATCCGATCTACAATTTCTTTTTAATTCATAATTTTTTACATGGAGTATATTTTTCATGAAAATTGCTGATTTCACCAGAAAAAAAACTGATAAAATTTTTGTTATTCATTAGTTAAGAAATTTTTTGTGATTATAACATTAAAAATTAATCAATTCATTTAATTTAATTATTTGTCTGCCCCCAAACCCAATACATTTTGAATACCACTGAAAATATATGGTGGCACCTATTTTGTTTTGACTAGTATTTATTGTTTAAAAAAATGCAAATTAAACCCAAGTCGCATGGATTTATTATTTAAATTAACTATTTCTAATTGCTCCTTTTATTCAAGTAGCTGTTTAATAATTATATTTATAATCTATCACATAACCAGCTTATTTATGTCTTCATTGCTGTGGCACGGGCCATAAACCACCACGTGGGCCCAGTGCGGATTGGTGGTTGTTAACGACTGCTAATGCAGCCGGGACTACCGGCTTTACGTGCCTTCTGCAGCACGGAGGAGCTTCAGTAATCGCAGACCGGGCGCATTAACCCACTGCGCCATAGAGCTCCTCGATAATCTATAATCATAGCGAAATTTTACTTTCTAGCAAAGACAGTCTTCGATGGAAATAGCTATGTGTGAAAGACAGACACTAACTTGACTTGACGACACTAAACTTTACTACGAGACCCAAAACGTTATAAGACTAATTAAAACATAATTACACAATATACATTTTTAAACATATCTTACACCTATCGTACGCCTCCGAATTGAAGGTTAGGTTTATTTTATTTATTGTGACAGCCAAAAAAACTTTTGAATTAACATTTCGTAGTACAGGAAAGATACACGAATATTTTATTCTATTTCTATTTAAGTCTAAATATTTAGAATACCTACTACAGTTGACGCTCTAGTAACTGGTTAATCAGTTGATCAAACAATTGATTTCTTAGAAATGTAACATGATCTTACAGATACTGTTTTATAGGCATAAGTAGGAGTTAGTACTTATCTTTATCTGACATTTAAATACTATAATAATAATTTTAATGAAAACTAGCACTGCTAACCCTACTGCTAAGATTTTGATTTACTATTACACATTTTTATTTAGCTATAAAACTCGTGAACATGGTAAAATTTTTTCACCTGTTTAACAAATTTTCTAGCTTGTCGTGACAACGATTCCAGCGACAATTAAGCCGCAAACTCAAAGAAGGTACCTATTCCACATTCAACATCGAATTTAAAGAACTAGCGCAGCAGCTGTCTTTTTTCGTTTGTCTAACGTACGATACTTTATTATGCTGTGTATGCATAGTAAAGTATCATCAACATCATCATCATCATGACCAGTTCATTTTGTCCCCACTGCTGGGGCACGAGCCTTCCGTATGGATTAAAAAACACCACAGGGAAAACGAGCCAAAAACCATCACGCGGGTCCAGGGCAGATAGGTGGTTGTTAACGACTGATAATGCATCTAGGGTTGCCAGATGTCCGGTTGACCGGACTGTCCGGATGTTCTATGTTTGTCCGGGCAAGAAAACCTTCGTAAACCGGACAAAAGATTGATTTTGTGGAAAGAATCTTTAGCTTAATAGGAAATGTATGGACAGTCGAAAGAAATCGTCTCGCCGTAGACACTGGTCAAAAGTGTATTGTGCATTTTCTTTAGTATAGCTGCTAGTTGCACAGAATTCAAAGATGCGATCTAAAGCGTTGGACACATAGAACAGACGTAAGACGCAGACGGGGCGCAGACAAATGTCTCTTCCGCGTCCCTTTCATACAAAATGTATAGAAGCGTCGCAACGCAAAACATATAGAAAAGACAGGGCGGGGGCACGACGATTACTCGTCTTCGCCCTATTGTAAAACATACAGAAAGGACGGGACACGGTCGCGAGCGGACGAAGGAGGGGAGCGGGCGGGACTCGCGCGTCGCTGTCACACACTAGGGTTGCCACCCGTACTCCATTATAAAGTATTGTACGTTATTTCGGGTAATTGTACTCTATATTTTAAGAGAACAATAAAGCGAACTACTTTATTTCACATATTTTATTTCTCTGGGATTCTTTTTACGTCAACTTCTTGGCAGTATTGGGCTTAGTTTCCTTAGCCTTTCCCGAAAGGGATAAACTCAAAAAACAACAATAAACGTCAACTTGCCGCCGATTGTTGAAAAACGTTAAATATATTTAAATAAATTGTTTAATTTTAACCCAACTAATTGGCTCAACCAATGCCAATTTCTGAACACGAAAATTGAATTTAAACAAATCGAGAGCATATTGGATCCTTTCAATTTTGTCACTAAATTAAATATTAATGTCAACAATTTGTATTCAGAAATAATTATAGTTAATGAAATTATTTCAAAAATAAGCAATGAACAAGTGTTTAAATCTAAAAATACTGCTGAAAAATGGCAAATGCTTTTTAAAAACTCAGATACAAATTTAACAAATACATTTACAATTATTTTCTTTTTACTTTCCATACCTGCAACTTCCGCTTTAACGGAAAGATTTTTTTCCGTAACTAATACAAAATGGTGAAAAGAAAGAATTTATTTTAATATGGATCTAATTTGCTCAGATTCCTATAATCATTTTTAAAATAATAAGACTTTGTTAACCTAAGCTAAGACTAATACACATGGAAAAATAAATAATTACTTACTAAAAATAAATGTGTACTATTTTATTTCTTGAATATCCCAATAGTACCTACTATATTCGTCCGTGCAGCAGCATCTCTCTGAGGTTAACTCTCAACTACTGCAATAGCCAACCCGCCCGCCAAGCGTGGCGATTATGGCAAATTCCCTCATGATGCACACCACGAACAAAAAACGAGATTGAATTTATTATGTCGACGAGGAAGCAAATATTCAATGATGTCACTGTGATCAATGCGTTTAAAACTGGCAGCGATCACCGGTTGGTAAGAAGCACATTGAATATCAACGTTAAGCTGGAAAGACGTCGATTGATAAGGTCTACGCTCCGTCCTGCACCTATCCAAATCCAAAACCCCAAAAGCTTTTAGCTCGAATTGCAGAATCGCTTCGAGTGCCTAAATGATTGCGAAAATGTGGACGAATACAGCAAACGGTTTGTGGAAACTGTCCAAACGGTTGGGTCCAAGTACTTTAAAACCCACCGTGCAAAAGGAACCAAAAAGTTCTCAGACTATACCCTAAAAAAACTAATAGAAGAGCGGCGTGCAATGGTTCTGCTTTCCTCAGGTGATGCGTCTCAGTTTCGACGGCTAAATAGGCAGATCTCTAAATCTATAACTGGCGACACGCGCCGATTTAATACTGGCCGTATTAAAGAGGCCATTGAGCGGAACAAAGGCTCAAAAGTGTTCGCAAGAGATCTGGGTATTGGGCAGTGCCAACTGACGACGCTGAAAACCGATGACGGCAGAACTGTCACGACCAGTTCCGATGTTATGGGAGTGGTCGAGAAGTTCTATGGGCAGCTTTACACATCCACACGGCCACCTGTACAAAGCTTAGCTAAAGACCCTAGAGTAAGTTAACCCGGCACTATCCCGAAGACATCCCAGACATCAGCCTGTACGAGATTAGTATGGCTCTCAAACAGCTCAAGAACGGCAGGGCACCAGGTGCTGACGAAAGTACTCGTAGCTCTTCAGAAGCTATTTAATTCCGTCGTACTAGGGGGCAGAACGCCAGAGACGTGGCACGAAGGTATGGTGGTACTGTTCTTCAAAAAGGGCGACAAAACCCTGCTGAAGAACTACAGGCCCATCTCACTTCTAAGCCACGTCTACAAGCTGTTTTCGAGAGTCATAACGAATCGTCTCGCACGCAGGTTTGATGACTTCCAGCCTATCGAACAAGCCGGTTTCCGAAAAGGCTTCAGCACCATAGACCACATTCATACGCTGCGGCAGGTTATACAGAAGACCGAAGAGTATAACCAGCCTCTTTCCTTAGCGTTTGTGGACTATGAAAAAGCCTTCGATTCGATTGAAACAGGGGCCGTGCTACAGTCTCTCAAGCGATGGAAGATGTTTTCAAGCTTCTGGACTGGAAAGGACTCGGCATCAACGTCAACGGCGTATACATCACTCACCTTCGATTTGCTGACGATATAGTGGTCAGGGCTGAGACCCTGGAAGACCTCGGCACAATGCTCGGTGACCTCAACAGTCTCTCAACAAGTGAGTCTTAAAATGAACATGGAGAAGACGAAAGTTATGTCGAACTCACGTGTCGTACCCACTCCTCTGAAAGTTGGGGAATCTGCCCTTGAAGTTGTGGACGATTATGTTTACCTAGGACAAACGGTCCAGCTAGGTAGGTCCACCTTCAGCAAAGAGGTCAATCGTCGAATCCAATTAGGCTGGGCAGCATTCGGTAAGCTACGAAATATCTTCACGTCCAAAATACCGCAGTGTCTCAAGACGAAAGTGTTTGACCAATGTGTGTAGCCAGTGATGACATACGGGACTGAGACGTGGTCGCTCACTATGGGCCTCATAAAAAGGCTCAAGGTCACTCAAAGAGCAATGGAGAGGGCTATGCTCGGGGTTTCTCTGCGTGATCGAATCAGAAATGAGGAGATTCGCAGAAGAACTAAGGTAACCAACATAGCCCGAAGAGTTGCTAAGCTCAAGTGGCAGTGGGCAAGACACATTGCTCGCAGGACTGATGGCCGCTGGGGCGGAACAGTCCTTGAGTGGCGACCGCGTACCGGAAAGCGCAGTGTGGGCAGGCCTCCAACAAGGTGGACCGACGATCTGGTGAAGGTCGTTGTGGAGATCCTTGGGGGAAGCCTTTGTCAGTGGATGTCTTTTGGCTGAGATGATGATGATGGTGAATCAGACATACAAAAGTGAGCTTATCTCTAGAAGAGACGTCTTCCAGCCAACCCAGATGTGATGTTGTAGTAAACAAGTCTGCAGGAGTAATACAGGACTAACATTGGATTTTCGATACAGCATTCCGTACTGTACAGAATTTGAGATAGGTCTGTAGACAAAAATCAGTATCATAATTATTCAGCCACCCACCTAATGATAAAAGTAATGTAATTTAAACTTAAACAAGGGTGAGGACGGCTAGTCCTGGCATCTGGACTCTGCTTCTGCTAAACATCAGACAGAGCATTCACTTACCTAACTTTCTATAAAAAAAGGATCTTGGGTCACTGAAAATATGATACAGATAATTGAACTTATTATTTCATAATGCTGCGTTGTGTATAGATTTATTAATATTCCTATCTTATAAAATTCAATCCTGGCCATATCTTCTACCATGCCGTCAGAATCTGAATTGGAAATTGCAAAAGGTAAAAGTTTGTGGTTATAATTGTATTATCTAATTTTAGTGCGGCCCACTAAGGTTTTCCTCTCCCAATAGCACTGCAAGCCATTGGTATCTGTTGCGCTTTCACACTTCTCTCTGTAAACAGCCATAAGTTTGGCAACATCTTTGGGAGCGTTCATATTTAGAGCATTCTCTACAGTGTTTAACCTGCTTAAAGTATGCTATCTGGGTCATTCTACGATAAGAGGTAAAGTCTACGACATCCATTCTGAAACAGCATTTTTATACTAGTTGTCCAGGTAATGCAATCTATTTCGGATGATGTTCAAATGCCGCAATATAGTTCCGATAGAAGAGCTATGGCTGCTAAAATAAAATCTAATAGAGATAGAAGACAAAAATATTTAATCAATAAAAAAGATGACACAATAAAGAATCAAAAGACTAAATTAGCATGTTGCAAAAAAAGATTAAGATTACAAAAACCTAAATAAAGTTATTCAGGTTTTTGGTGTAAGTACACCATACAGGAAAGTAGAACAAGTGATGAATTCTCAAAGCGCCAGAGAAACAATAAAGAAAAGAATACTGTTTGTAGAAGTAACAAATCAACAATTAAAAGAAATGTATTCTGCACTTCAAAATAAGAAGGAAAACGAGTCTTAAAAAAAATATTTGAAGTGGGAAATTGTTAAATAAATATTCATAAATGTTAATATGGCATACTAAAAAATTAAACTAAAAAGTAAAGTCTTTGTGAAAAATTGAAAATTGTTTGATTTAACGTCAGGAGCGCAGGGTTCCCACTCATGGATATATTTAAGTTAAATTTCGATTATAAGATTGTTAGTAGTCATTGTTCAGTGAACAAAAATCACAGAAATAATTGTTCGTTTTACGCGCGACGTGGAGCGTGCGAACCGAGCGGCAACCTACTGCCATACCCGGGAGCTTACCCGGGAGGCGCGCCGCCCACACGTACCTAAACTGCGGAGTGACACCCCTCAGGTATAAATACGGAATAAGAAAACTAAGTCTGATTAGTACTTAAAAAAGGCGCAAGTCTACTTAATATATAATTGGTCATGCTAAACGAATACTTTAATATTTATTGAAGATACTATGTTATGTTGATTGAGTTTTTTATTTTTCTAGTTATAGTAGGTACATACAATATTTAATAAAAAGTTTATTTTATTCATTGTTTTATTACGTCAAAATCTCTACCCTGCCCTGGTCAGAAAAGTATCTACCCTGCCCTGGTCAGAAAAGTATCTACCCTGATCTTGATGTCTCTATCCTGCCCGATGTATTTACTCTGGCCTTCTAAAAAGTAAGTAAATATATATAAAGTGACTTGCCCTTATGTTAATGGCACATATATGGCGTATACATAAGAGGGACTCAGACTCAAATTTAAATGTATCTTAAAAATATTTTAAAACTTCCCCTTGGCTGCACCTTCATGTAGAACTCTTAAGGTAGAAATACCCATCTACGTAGCAGTCTGTGGGCAATATCTAAACTAAAGGAGAAAAGCTTAGTAGACAATATCCAAGCTAAAGGAGAAAAGCTTAAACAGTGAACTTTCATGTTGCCTGTAGTGATTTTTAACAAGTGCTTAGTTTGCTGTTATTTCTGCCTGTGTGTAATCAAAAACTACTTCTGTTATTATGCCAAGGACTAGATTTGTGATGGCAAGAATAAACTGGCACCTAATAGTGTAAGTGTGTGTGTGTAGTGTAGTGATAATAACAATCTCTGACCAATTTCTTATTCCTGACACTGCAAATCCAGTATTTAATTGTAGCAGCATAGCTGTCTTGTCTAATACTAAAAGTATGTTATTTCACATTTACATCTCATTTGAAGACGGAGTATTTATCTATTTGGTAAAAAGTAACAAAAAAGATATAGAAACTATTGTTTTAATGAAAACAAGATGTTTAACTATTGTTAAATTGTACAAAGATAACCTCTTTGTAGATAATACGTTCAAGGTTATAAAAACCTTGTGGTAATGGGTTTCCAGTAACCATACAAATGAAACATGGAAGAATTCCATGATTTTGTACCTTTAAACTACACCAAATATTTTTTTTGCTTTTGCCTACTTCAATACAATGACGTCATTACATTGACAGTCAATATTCCATGGTAAACAAAAAAATCATTCAAAGATTATTATCTACATGTAAAAACGGTTTTAAAGATTTATGGCAAAGGGGCATTAAGGCTCCAAATAAATAATTAAAAACATAACTCACGTTATACCTCGATAGAGATAAAAAAACATCCAACTTTGCAGGGCTAACCACGATCACTGGATGACAGCAAAACTAAATAACATGGCGGCATCTTGTCGCAGCCGGTAAACCAATGTTTAGATTTCTTTACAACATTTTACACTTGTTTACAAGATCACAACATCAAACTACTTTTACGATAAAAACACTAACCAACAATAAACCAAAATACATAAGTCCGTATCACACACTAAAAGCTAAATGACGTAACATTCTGAATCTTCACGGTCGCACAGTAGGTAATAAAGGTAGGTAGAATAAAATATTGTTTTTGTACCTAGGCACAGGGTTTGCATTTAGAAGTCAATCCACTTTAAGGTCACTTTATTTACAAGCTATGTTTTTGTATTTCAACAACCCACATGAAATTGCTAACAAAACAAAATAAAACGCATTTTATTTTTCTCATAGAACAAACGTGACACGCAGTCAAGCAAGCTCGATGTTTACCACAGATTAAAAAAGAATCTGTCAAAGGAGAATAAACAAACTGTCTTTGTTTTTTAATATTTGACACTTAGTAGGTATCTTTTGACCAAAAAGGTTTTACATCAAGAAAATAACTTGCACTGGGTTATTAGTAACTAATTCTAACTCAAAAATTTGCAAATATACACTGAATGTTAATCATAAATAAATACTAATAAAAGTTACACTTTTGAGATAGTTAGGTATACTAAAACACTGTGTTGCTATATTGATAAATTGTAGTTATCTTCAAGCAAGACTTTGCTGGTGAGTACAGACCACAGGGTGGTATAAGTCCACTGCATCAAATATTTATAAAAATTTTATAAAATACAGTAAAAAAGTTAAACACCTACCCGACCCAGCCAGGAATCGAAACTCGGTCTTCCGCAATCCGGGCGGCTGCACTGCCCGCTATACTATCGGGAATTCATTTTTCACTGTATTTTATAAAAAAATATAAATATTTAATTTAGCTTCAGTGCAGCAATAAACACTTGAAAATAAAAAGTAAAAATTTCTTTGGCATCAGTTTCATACGTAGAAGCCCTGAATTGATATTCAGTATTATTATGCTTGTTTACATTACATTCTATGTTGGCAGACCTCGTTTACAGATTGTCTGGCCTGGCCCAGCTACCACCATTTTATTTAATTTTGTCACCGACACTGCAAAAACAATGTTCTAGTGATAATGATAGCTAGTTTCTTAGTGGTCCAGGAATTCCGGCAGAGTTGCGCTTACACCTACGGCTTTACCGTACTTACAAGTTACAAACAGGTGACTTCTGTGAAATAATGAGCAAGTTTGTGCTTCCCCGTTGTAGAATAAAAAATAACCTATAGCCTGGGTTATTAGAATCATAACCTTAACCATAAAATACCAAAAATAAGTTAAAAGCGCTGTCCACACATTTCCGGGTCAGGGCCATCCGAGTTCCGGTTCCAAGTAGTCCGTGTCAGTGTTCCCGTCGAAAATCCCGTCCCGTCGAAAATTGTCAGTTTGTGGTAGTCTGATGTGTCGACTACACATCCAGACTACCAGGTTTAGGTAGGTTGATCTGCCGCTGTGTGTACAAATGTAAAACTTATATTAAATTTGTTGTCGTGCTCACGCATAAAGTTTCTTCCATAGAATTAGTTAGGGAATATAAATATACCACTTTAGTTTCATATGAAATTAAAGTATTTCACTTTGACAGCTACTTACCTGGCTCGAAGGATCATTGCAAAGCCCGGCTTAGGTTTGTTACCTGCCTGATACAGCCTGATACCTTATACATAACAATTACATTATTTAAATAGAAATAGAAAAAATCTTTATTTGGTATAACTACAACCAATTCGCAAATAAACAACACATTTTATTAACGTTTTTAAAAGAAGAGAGTTTTCGGCTTTTGTAACGAGAAAACTAATAAACTTTCAATAAAGTACTAATGTAGTATCAATGTAAACATAATTAAATTATTTAATCTACAAGTACAGTTTCTTTGGCACTTGCGTACAAAAGTCTCACAGAATCACAATAACCAACTCCGCGCCGAGAACCGGTTACAATCACATAAGCATCCCCAGCGCGAAGAATACGTTTTGCTTTACAATAATCAAGAGCTGCATGAATTCTTGCTTCTACTTCAGAATTCCAACTTCCCTTTGCTACTTCAAAGTAATGAACCGCGCGCACACCTCGCCAAAACCGCAACTGCCGTCCGGTGTGACAGGCTCTCGTAACTGCTACTATTGGACAAGGTGGTTTCGCGTGGGAAAGAATTTTTGCTGTGCGTCCTGAATTTGTGAGACACAAAATAACAGCTGCTCGTGAGCGCATAGCAAGTTCCACTGCACTAAGGCATACCACTTTAGTGGGTTCTTCAAGAGGACTTTGCATCAATTCCATATTGCCATATATTCTTGGCTGCCACAAGATACGTTCCGCTTGCTTACATATTACAGCCGCAGCTGCTAAGCAATGCTCCGCCATACGGATAGCATCATAAGATGGGGAAAATTTCTTTAGAGGTGAATCGTAATGAAGTTCTAGGGATATAACATCCGCACCATCTATTACAAGATTAGCAATATCGGTCACACATAATGTAGGGATTTGTTCATTTATTACAGCTTTGCATATGCACGGTTTTCCAATTTCATTACACTTCGCTAAAATCAGTTTCTGTGCAATAAAAATTTTTTCGACGGGTAAATCAGTACTCAGAACACTGCGATCAAAATAAATGCCATCTGCTTCTTTTAATATGTCATCAAAATTGTCCAAGCCAAGAACTGTATCTATACATGCAAAGACAAGAATATGTTTTCCTTTTCCAGACAATACGTCTTTTACTGTGCGAATATCATATGAACATTGAGCACTAGGCACCAATAAACCATCTACATCCGAAGCGACTGCCCATGCTATTTGTTCGTCCATATGCTCAAAGGGTTGCTGAGAAGTTTCACTGCAAGATAGTGACTGTAAGCTGTCACCCTTATTATTTCCCTCTTTACCGAGCTCTTGCGGGACTCGGGATATCCTAACTGTCATTTTTGAACCGATAGTACCACCTACAGCTATATTACATTCAACTGAATCTTCTCCTACTTCGGAAACTACAAGTTTAATTTTTCCTGGTGTTAAACTGTCGATGTAAATTATGTCATCAGGTTGTAAATCAGTCAGGTTATCATATCCTACATAAAGACAATCGGATGTACCACTTTCCCGCCAACTTGCATCGGTAGTTAGTCTTATAGTCTCGAATTGAATCATTTCAATTGTAGCTTTTGGGCCAGCTTTTAAATCACCTGTTATAATATCAGGGCCCCGTACATCTACAATAAGCGCTAAAGGGTAAACATACTCCAATTCGGTACTGTAGTTGTACACAGCTTGTCGTACACTTTGAATAAGTTGAGCACAAGCATCAGGTTCCAAATCTCTCAGATTTAATCTAGCAACTGTCATTCCACACGCTATAAATCTTTGTATTATGGACGATTCTCGATTACTCGTTCCAATATCACACATAATACCAGTTTGTAGCTCTTCAATGGGGTTTTCATGTATTTTAAGATTACAATAATGTTTAAGTAAGGATGATTGTGGAGGAACCTCCTTTACTTTTAAACAAGGCGCCGCTTCCAAAGGTATATGCCACGGTAATGACATAGCAATAAAGCAAAGTCACTTTTGTAATGTTAAAAACTACTTTTAACAAAAATAGGTACTTACTTTTGAAAATATAAACAAATACAGTGTAAACAAATAACAAATATGCCAGTAAAGACAAATGCCTTGAGACAGTGGCCTCGACAATGACGACTGTCATAAATAATTTTATTTAAAAAGAATTTTATTAATAAAAATAAGCAAAAAGGGCGTACGCCGCGCCGCACAGTGGTCCCGATTTAATAAAACATGGACATTGACGCTAGAAGCGCGAAAATTTTATTGGTGATTAACACCAAGATAACTAATAAGACAAAAAAATATTATTATCCCAGCACGACTATTTCGTAGTAAAAAAAAATAAAATGTATTTTTTTTGTATGGAAGTAATTTTATTTCTGTTAATTTATCAAAATTCTTAAAAGATGTCAAGATGACGATCACACATGTTAGAAAACAAGTGATTCTGAGTATTTCATGCGAAGATACTTTTTACTTATCTCTGCGTACTTTTGAGTTATTGTGGGTTGAAAAACGTATTTTTTAATATTAAATATGTCCTTACTTTTGAATTACATAGTAACTGAAATGGTTACAATGTTTGAAAATTTTAAATTTAATAATAGTTTTTGAGAATAGTTCGAAAAAAGAAGAAGTTTGAAGAAATCAAACTCAATGCAGCTGGGCACCTTCATTTATGAGTAGTAGTCTAGTTCATTAGAAACAAAAATCTGGATTTGACTCTTAACAGGATCTTAAAGTAAACAAAGTCACAGTCTGACATAAAAATTGTCGATTCTTCAGTGTTTATGATCAGTTTAGTTCCGCTTCGTTTGGTAGAAGATACTGGTTACGGCAGAATCCTACTCCATCTTCAACAAATTACTGTCGTCCAATCGGTTTTCAATTTTCAAAAGAAACAAATGATTTGATTTAAAAAGAAAGTACATAAATGAGAAATCTGCAATCTTGTCCCGACAATTGTACAAAATTTTGAGATACATCAAGGTTTCTATATGACTATGATTGACGGGAAAATTTCCACTGTGGTTTCTAATATTTCTTCTGCAGCGGTTTGTAATATATGTAGTACTCCACCTAGTAAAATGAATGACTTGGACTTTGTGTCCACACAACCTATCAGAGATGACATGTACAAATATGGATTGTCCTCACTTCATATGTGGATAAGATGCATGGAATGTATTTTACATATTTCCTACAACTTGGACTTTAAAAAGTGGGCAGCACGAAATGATGCCAAATTGTTAAAAGAAAACAAAAAAAAAATACCCAAGAAGAATTCCGGGAAAGAACTGGTATGTTAATTGACATAGTTAAACAGGGATTTGGCACCACAAACGACGGTAATACAGCATGAAGGTTTTTTACGAATTTTGAAGTATCTACTGAAATAACAGGCATTCATCCTGATTTAATCAAAATATTTGCAGTTATCTTACAAGCTATTTCATCTGGGCAACTCATTGATACTAGCCTTTTTAGGGAATATTGCAGAGAAACAGCAATACTTTATACTATACTAACTAACTAGGCTATACTAACTTATACCCATGGTATAAGTTAGTATAGCCTATATGCCTATATGCCTTCAAGTGTCCATAAACTGTTGCTTCATAGTGCAGACATTTATGAAAGTTTCTCATTTATTCCCATTCCCATAGGCATGCTTTCCGAAGAAGCATCCGAAGCGCGAAATAAAGATTTCCGGAACGTTAGACTGGCCCACACAAGAAAAATCGGTAGAGTTCAAACTAATTTGGACATAATCCACAACTATCTAATTAGCTCAGATCCCTACATCATCATATTAAACCAAAATTTATCCGATCGCAAAAACAATTATTCTCAGAGGCCACCGCAATGATCTTTAACATTCTTCTTTAACTTTCAGAGGAAACAGAGATTTTTCAAGAAAACGTTGACCCAAATATTATGTGATTATTGTTTCTAATGAACTAGACTACTACTCATAAATGAAGGTGCCCCGCTGCATTGAGTTTGATTTCTTCAAACTTCTTCTTTTTTCGAACTATTCTCAAAAACTATTATTAAATTTAAAATTTACAAACATTGTAAGCATTTCAGTTACTATGTAATTCAAAAGTAAGGACATATTTAATATTAAAAAATACGATTTTTCAACCCGCAATAACTCAAAAGTACGCAGAGATAAGTAAAAAGTATCTTCGCATGAAATACCCAGAATCACTTGTTTTCTCACATTGTGTGATCGTCATCTTGACATCTTTTAAGAATTTTGAGAAATTAACAGAAATAAAATTACTTCCATACAAAAAAGATACATTTTATTTTTTTTACTATGAAATAGTCGTGCTGGGATAATAATATTTTTTTGTCTTATTAGTTATCTTGGTGTTAATCACCAATAAAATTTTCGCGCTTCTAGCGTCAATGTCCATGTTTTATTAAATCGGGACCACTGTGCGCCGCCCAGTGACGACGCCATCCATGAAGCTGTACAGCTTCATACACCCCACAGACTTGATTATAGTGAGAAAATAGGTACATGAGAAATAAGTACCTATCATTTTTGGACTACCTACATACTACTATATCTACAGCTTCATGACGCCACGCCATCCCTCCCTGCTTCAGGGTTCAGGCACGATTGCACGAATGGGCGCCTTTGGCTTTCAAAGTAAAAAGTAAATAGTGTTGCATAATTTCGGCAGGCTGGTTAGAACCACCGGACCCGGTATGTCAGAAGGGTGCAGGTTCAAACCCTGCTCGTGGAAATTTTTTCAACATTTGTGTTTTTGTAATTTGTTCGCAACAAAATTTGCGTTAAAAATTATATAAACATTTATAAATAGCTTGCCTACTTCTTAACTGATCTTTAGTATTTGTAAAAATATTATGATCGGATGTTAATGACGGTAGTAGTTAACATTGAATGGGCGCCTTTGGCTTTCAAAGTAAAAATTAAATAGTGTTAAATAATTTCGGCAGGCTGGTTAGAACCACGATAGCTCAATTGGAAGAGCACCGGACCCGGTATGTCAGAAGGGTGCAGGTTCAAACCCTGCTCGTGGAAATTTTTTCAACATTTGTGTTTTTGGAAAAAGAACAGTTTTTCTTATGGTACGGGGCGCAAACGCTCCGTATTAGATTAATTGTTTAGCGGTGCGTCGCCTTAAGAAGATCAGTTATGTTAGCCATCTTCGGGCGCACCAGCAGGCAGCGCCGTACTGACTAGGAGTCGAAGTGATCGCCATGCGTGACCGAAATCGGTCGGACCAATCATTATCATCATCAGCCTATGAATAATTTATCTGAAACGAAGTTTTATTTTCATTATTTTGTAAAGAGCATGAGCTCCCCAAATAGTAGGTATGTTTTCTATAACATGGCATAAATGCTGTACGCTTTATAGATTAGGAGTAGGCTGTAACAGGTAAAATAAGAAACCTGCTCCGCCTGCTCCAGTAAAATAACAGTTCTGGGAACCTGTTCCAAAAAAACAGTTTGTTGTATTGTAACATAGTATGAGTACCTTTACATAAGATCCATTGTAACATAGGAACTCAACGATTTCAGTGTATGTCCCTCAAATGAAAAACCATCCTTGATGCTTAACAGGCTTAGGACTGACAGCTTCACTTAAAATGGAATTTTAGAAAATTTGCCAAAATACATTAATTAATTTAATTAATTATTTATTTTAATAATTAATTACTTTTATCTGTCAAAAAATGAGCGCAACGTAATTTGTGCGTATCTGAACGAACGAATACAACACCTGTCTGTTCTGTGCTTAGAACAGGCCTAACAGCTGCTATCTCTTTCCAACAGAGGTATGCTGCGTAAGTTAGAATAGAGAAGAGCATGTTCCGAAGCGTTATCTCTTTTTATCAAAGGTACCTCTATATGCAAGAATAGAGAAAAGCATGTTTCGATCTAGATTCGGGTTGTTGTGGATTTGGAACAGTTTTGGATAGGTTTAGACAACAATTCCATATTGTTATTTAATGAAACCTGTTATTTTTATCTGTTCCGATATATACTAAGGCTAGATCTCTTTGCCTTCCCTACCAACGTGCAAACTGCAAAGTACACATCTAGTTTTTTTTTAAAGTGTGTGTAGTTTATTCTCAGAATAATAACTAAAGCTATAGAAACCGGACTAAAATAGCAACACAGAAACATCAGTTCATACTATTTTAACTATGAACCTAGGTGATGTATTGGAAAGAGATCGATTGACCCTTTTCTTTCGTTATTTCGAAGGTTTCACCATATTTGTGACGTCATATTTGTAATGTAATGACTTTATCGACTTTATTATCGATATAAATGGTTGTAAACAACAACATAGTATTTCTTTTGTCACTATATTTATTAAACATATATATTAATTTGACAATAAATACACAATAATACAACCGAAACCATCAGTTGCACTATCAAACAGCAAACTCATTGAAAAGAAACAATTTTAATGAATTTGAATAATGAAAGAAACAATACTCGCATAATACTTGTCTTTACATTTATCTTTAGATTTAAAAAAAATATTAATTAAATTAAACCTTAATAAAATCTTAGTGATATTTACTTAAAGATGGGCTAGGGACAGTATGTATACAGAAAAAGTTTAAATCATCATTGAAAAACAATACGATATAAATTTTAGCAATTATACAGAATTTGTTATCAGAAAATATGATTTCGTAAATATTTCCATTAATTTTAAAATTTCATTTTTTATAATCAAGTTCTGAATTTGTCTGAGTATATTGTCATCTGTGTCAAGCGTTTCTGCAAAAAAATAATTTCTTATTATAATAAATGTTTAATAAGTTCAAAATATAAATCAAAAGCTTTTATTAATTAAATCACTAACCGGACTTCGGTGCGAGATATTTGGCAAGATAAAAATATCAGTTGGTATGATATCCTAAAATTGCATTATTTCTTTATTTTTATGTACGACATGTCTTCGTGTTAAATTTCTGAAACGTTTCTTGAACCTGAGACCTGTGCTATGTTTTCCTTCACAGGCACATTAAAATGGATAAATCGTATTAGACTTATCGCACTTCCTGTAATACTGTAAAATCAAGTTTTGACGGTTCACCGTTTAAGTTAAGTTTCTTTGCAAATAATTGCTAACATGAATTGAATGAATTAATACATATTATACCATTTCATCAGATCCAAACATAATAAATAATGTAGGAACCGCATTTTTTCTAAGTCGTGTTCATTTCTCATTTCCCTTACATACAAATGAATCCATAGTAAAATGATAAGAACAAATGTGATTTAATGCCTTTTTGAATTTTAATACGATTTATCCACTTTATTTTTCCATTCGTTTTTGGCATGGACATTAGTGCATGGTCTTTAGAAAATCTGTAAAATAAAAGTATCGATATATCGATTTAGAAAAGTATGCACATTGTTTACGTCACATACATGTTAAGATAATCCGATGCCATTTCTGAATTATTGCTAAATCTGCTATAAAAATTGAATTAATGGTTGGTTTTCGCTACAAAATTGTTTTACCAAATTTTATTTGTATTTTAATTCGCTAATCAGACCACATTCAACAAATAATATAGCAAAAACATACCGATTGAAAGTCAATAGTCCATGACTATTTTCTTTTCAAGAATAATAGAATTTGTAGCCCCTAACTACAAAATAAATAGTGCCACATAGACCACACATTCACTATTTCTAGTAGGTAATCCAAACCATTCGTGCAATCTAGACAGAAATACTATTAAAATTTGAAATAATTATGAGATACCTACCTACTAAGACAATGTTATTGACATTTCTTTTATTATATCTTAATTAATGGCTTCGCGTTTAGCATTTAGCCAATTTCAAGTGTTTTTAAATTGTACGGTAGATAGAAATTAAAATGGAGTCTCACAACACGTGTTATTACGGAAAGAACTCTGGTGAAACTCCGACATTTCTTTATGTTGACAGTCGATACTATTAATACGCGAACAAGTCAAATATATCTGAAACGAATTGTCAGCTTTTAAATCAATGTACTTCTGAATTTGGCCGGGGTTTGGCCGGGAAAAAGGACTCACGTTTTTTTTTTGATCACCGATTATCTGATGGTGATGACCGATGACACAACAATTCAAAAAATAAAAACTAAGTGTCAACCATTTGTTGCTCTCCAACCTCCTTTTTTAGCCTTATATGATAGAACGGAACTAAACATAGTTGCACGTTTTTTATTTTAACCTTCCTTCTACCGGCTAAGGTCATAGACCATGCTGCCATGTCATTAGTTTCTTATTTAATTAGAAGAAGTACTTATCTAATATCAATGTCAATTTGTTAATGAATGTTATGATTGAAATCAAATAGTTCAAAGAATAAAAGCTTGTTGTAACTGTAAATTAATCTAACCAGCACGAAAGTAACTGATTTAAACGGAATGCAGTTATTGCTATTTACATCATGAGACGTTCCTATATCCATCAAAGTTATTTCTCGTTGTCTAAAATTATTATTTTATAATCTAACTTTTGTTTTTGTGTAAGTGTGAGGATTCAAATCAAAACCACTCAAAACATTGAAACTTTCACAAAAGTATGATTTAATACCTGTGTTACTAAACTCTACAGGTGCTCAATGCATAGATACTAGGTAGTGAAACAAAACATTAGTTTATCTAATATGGATCTCGAATCTTCTGCACGAGAATATAGTGCTGCGCTAACATCTGCTCGCGCTAATGAAAGAAAGAAAAGTGCTGAAGCCCTGAAAGATTTACTGACAAGAAATGCCTTACCGTCTTTGTTATCAAAAAACACACTTAAGAAGAGGGGATTCTCGTGGAATGATTTGTTTGATGATATAAATGAATGCATTATAAAGGTTCGAATAACATATTTTTCTTGTATGAAGTTAAATAATACTTTTTAAATTTAAAAGTTTTTACCTGATAAAATATTATTACTATGAGATCATCGCAATAATATTATATCATTAATTGCATTAATTGCTCTATATCATTAATATAGAGCAGATGCTCTATATTAGTAACAATAATTATTATATAGAAAACCGGCTTCTAGCTGAAAAAAAAAACACTTACAATTGATAATATTAATAGGTTTAAGCTCATTTAAAATAAATAAATATTGCTTGCATTTTCATAATAAGTTATTGAAGAATTAATTCAATATCTAAACTTACATATTATGTACATTCAAATTTCAGGAAACAGAAAAATATGAAACTTCCAAAACATTTAATACTGTTACTGCACCTCTTTGCACCAGCCTTCTTCATAGGTGCATAGCTGGAGCTAATAAAGGTACAATTTACTGAATATGCTTGTTGTGAACTTATTTCCATAAAACTGTTTTACTGTGTAGGGATAAAGAATACTCATCATCATCATCATAATCTCAGCCAAAAGACGTCCACTGCTAGACAAATGTCAACCCCAAGAATCTTCACATAAACAGTGAAAAAATAATGTATAAATGTAAATATGTTTGTTACAAATTTTATCGTATAAAATAATTGATCTTGCCCATTACCTTCCACCATTGAAAAATTTACATTTGTTCATATAAAATACTTTAAAAAATATACCTATTATCATAGTTAACTAACTAAATGGCTCCAGACAATATTTTTCCCCAACATGAAATTATTACATATTTGGCTTCATTAGGCTTTTAAGCACATTGAAGGTACAGATGTGAAGTTTTATTTAAATTTAAATAAAGAAAAGTATTTTACAAGCTTCATTTAACTTGCAATGTATGTATGTTTGTCCGGGTGGAAACTTGCAACTCATAACCATTTCACCGCCAACAACTTCTATTCGAGATTTTCGTGCCGTCCACACCAGCACTTCTTTAGAAGTTCTTCATTGTACCTACTTTATTAAAATACATTTACGATACATAAAACATTTGTTTCTTTTGTAATTTTGTAAGATGGACACAACTGAAGCCCTATTTTTTATTTTCCTAGGTAAAACAGGCTTTTTCGTGTTTTAAAATGGATAAAAACAAAAACGTCTCAAATATTTTTATGTCCCGCACGCCAACGACTTCATATCAAGTAGGCCAGTGATGTGACGCAAAAGTTGCATTATTACAATCCTCTATATTGACCATATTTTGACTTTGTTTTATTCCATCCAAATGTTCATAAATTCTATGATTTAAAATAAATTCTGGTCAGTAAATAACGTATTACACAATATGTACATTTTAAAATTATTGTACTATTGTATCAAATCACCTCATAAAAATTTATTAAGTTTACTGAGGACTTTTGATATTGCAACACCCATCTCTACAGAAATTCTGTGCCATTCTGTAACAGAATGGCAAGATATCAGTGCTAACAGCAGCGCCACCATTTCAAGTTAACCCGTGACGTCGTAAGCGCACAGGGGTCAAGGTCATCGTGTCAGAAACGCCTCCGATGACTGACTGAATGTAATTACTAGACTGTGTCTATACTTTGTATCTGTGCGCAATTCCAAGCGTCCATCTATTTGTTTCTTTCTTCTTATTTTAGTAGGTAAATATATTTATTTATGACGTACAAAGGGAAGGTACTTTCTCCATTCTCGTACGTGCGTGTATAAACAAGAAAGTGGCTACTAAAACACTATTCAAATGTTTATTGTAAAACAAAACGTACTCAAACGTAAACAGAGAACGTACACTCGGTAACTCGGTGTAGTTAAAAGTCTGTATGCCAGCCACTTAAC
The DNA here is from genome assembly GCA_947562085.1 of Eudonia lacustrata. Taxonomy (NCBI): domain Eukaryota; kingdom Metazoa; phylum Arthropoda; class Insecta; order Lepidoptera; family Crambidae; genus Eudonia; species Eudonia lacustrata. Next base: position 14,601,921 of record OX387312.1, on the reverse strand, counting down.
CAAAATACGCTGTATACCTATAAACATTAAAACTGAACGTGAACACATTAAGTACATGAAACTTCGATAGGTTATTTTTAGTTTAGACCAACAAAACTCTGAAAACAATGAAAAAAGCATAGAAAACCCTTTTCCTTAAGAAATTTATCGTGCTACGAGCGCCAAGGATTTCATATGAAGTCAACGGACGACGTTAAGAAATGAATAGTGAAGTGCCTATTATAATATATCTCTAGCAAGTATATACATGTCTTTTTGTCTCTGATAATGGATACCTACTAATTTTTCTTACTAAAAATGTTCATAAAATAAAACAAACTACCATTATCGATCAAATAAAAAAAAACCTTAGCGACTCTAAAAAACTATGGAAAACGGTGAATGACATCTGCCACACAACGAAAAAAAAAAGTCAACCCACTGAATTATTGACCCTGTCTGACACTAAAGAAATCTCTCTTTCCAATTGTAACAAGTAATTCTCGACGATGGGTGAGAATTTGGCAAACGACACACTCTCCAAACTTAATACGACTAGAGATGGGCAGAGGGTTTAAACCCAACTGGACAAAAACGGCATAAACTGGACAAATAGGGCAAAAACGAATTAACGTCCTTTTAAATGCCCAAAAACAGGGCGGAAACTATAATTGGTTAAATTCCAAGGTTATTATGACGTTCTTCGTTAAGTAATGGTAAGATTTACCTAATTATACAAGAATTGTATTAAAAACAATGGTAATTACCACAAAGAAGGATCATAAAAGGCCCACGGACAGTCGAAAACTCATAAAAACGGTTAAGTTTTAATGTACCTACCGTTTAAAAATGAAAATGAAACTAGTTTTCATTTTTAAACGGTACATTAAAACTTAACCAAACTTTGTACACATAATCTAATGCACCACATCTATGCTTATAATTAGATTTTGTTACAAAATATTACGTACTTTTAAGTACCTAGCTGCAAAAAATACGTATTTAGCGAAAAAAAATACTGAAATTAAAAATTCGCTCTTATTTTGTTCTTGGTTAATATTTTCTCACAAAATCTAATTATGTGCATAGATTTGGTGCATTGGATTATGTGTAGAAAGTTTGGTGAAGTTTGGTTGCACAGTTTAAAAATTAAAACTAAACTACGTTTGTATGGGAATTCGACCGTCTGTGGGACCCTTTAAACTCTTCGGATGGCTAAATAATTGATGCAGTCTCGTAATAAAACTAATCTTATAAAAATCACAGATTTATTGTTTGTCGAGTAAAACTAAACAACAATAAAAAAACTAAAACTATTTAGCTGATTCCCATGTTACAGTTATCAATTAAAATCACAGTCGGTATTATTTAAATCAACAGTTTACCGTACATGATAATAGAGATTCGTGTCTGCTAATCACTATCACAATCATCATCATCATCATCATCATCTCAGCCAAAAGACGTCTACTGCTGGACAAAGGCCTCCCCTAAGGATCTCCACAACGACCGGTTTTGTGCTGCTCGCATCCAGCGGCTTCCCGCGACCTTCACCAGGTGGACCGACGATCTCGTCGGTTCACCTTTTTGGAGGCCTGCCCACACTGCGCTTTCCGGTACGCGGTCGCCACTCCAAGACTATCCCGCCCTAGCGGCCATCAGTCCTGCGAGTAATGTGCCCTGCCCACTGCCACTTGAGCTTAGCAACTCTTCGGGCTATGTCGGTTACCTTAGTTCTTCTGCGGATCTCCTCATTTCTGATTCGATCACGCAGTGAAACCCCGAGCATAGCCCTCTCCAAGCTCTTTGAGTGACCTTGAGCTTTTTTATGAGGCCCATAGTGAGCGACCACGTCTCAGTCCCGTATGTCATCACTGGCAACACACACTGGTCAAACACTTTCGTCTTGAGACACTGCGGTATATCGGACGAGTAGATATTTCGTAGCTTACCGAACGCTACCCAGCCTAATTGGATTCGACGATTGACCTCTTTTCTGAAGTTGGACCTACCTAGCTGGACCGTTTGTCCCAGGTAAACATAATCGTCCACAACTTCAAGAGCAGAGTCCCCAACCTTTTAGAGGAGTGGGTACGACACGTGAGTTCGTGTCGTACCCACTCCTCTGTCCACTATCATAATAAAAAGGATTAATTGGGACAAATTCAAATGTTCTGGATGTAGAAGTTGATGCTTGCAGTTCGTTTGAAGCTGTTTCATTCCTCGTGTCTACGTCAGTTTCGTCATCTGTTTCATTCTCTACATAAACATCTTCATCGTTCGAAGTTAAACGATCATCCAAGAAACTGTCTCTGTACAATAAATTCCAATTATATACCAGAAATGAAATTTTGGCGGCTCTTTCTGTAGTAAGACGGTTCCTCTTCACACTATGAATGAAGCTGTGGGTACTGAACGACCGTTCTGTACCAGCTGATGTACAGGGTGCAGTAAGTATACAAACAGCTATTTTACTCAGAGCAGTAGACCCACAAATGCCTCTCCACCACATTATAGGATCAAAAGTTTCTGCAGCTTTCCATGTAAACTGCTTACTCCACAAACCACCTCATCCTCTATATTGAGCCAAGTCAGCTAGACTATCGATATTTAGACTATTCCCAAGATCATTAATGAACTCCATCGCGTCAACCTCCTGATTATGATCAAGTTCATGTCCTACAGCTGCAGGATCCAGTAAATGTGCAGTGTAGTGTATTGGTTTCATAACCTGTGCGTTACAATGGTTGGAACAAGTTAATTTATCAAACGAAGAACTAACTCAAGCGAATATCGTAATGGTTCATGCCGGCATACAAACAGAAAAGGAATCGAATTAGAGACTGCGAACGACATGTTTGGTAAATTAGTGGCTCACGAATTATCGAATATTCCCATTTTTATTAAAAGACGGTTTGTGATGTGTGAAATCTTCAAACTTTTTGAACGTAATTCTGATGTCACAATGATTAATGTTTAGGCAAGTGATAAATAAAAAAATACGAGTGAACATCTAAACTTTTGTTTTTTTCACTAGGCATATCCATGTGTATGTATGTGTGTTTCGGTACTATGTAAACTTATTTACGTATTTACCTGATCTTAAGCTGGTGGTGCCCAAAATATGTTTTAATTTATTAATCTGTGGTTGAAATTGGAACACAAAACAGGTTTCCGCATATCGCCAAGCATAAAAAATAGGTATGTGTTTACAAAACAAGGTATTTATAGTTCAAATTATAGTTTTACTTTACAAAAAAAACACTTTAAAGTAATTTGAACATAGTATGATGTAAAAAATTGTGAGATTTCCCAATCAAAATAAATGCCCTGTTTTGGGACGTTTATTGGGCGTAAATGGACGCTTATTCGGCATTTACTCAATACGTCCCTAAATGCCCTGGCAAAAACCCATCTCTAAATACGACACAGGAATCTTTGGCAAAAACAGCTAAATGCAAAATTACTCCAGCTGAATCTCTTTTTTTATGCCAACTGATGTTTTAGAGGTCGACTCTCTGATCCGTAATCTAAAGAACGACAGCGTCCCTGGAGTTGATGGGATTACGGTCTCTTTTCTTAAGCTAAATAGAGAACATATACTAACTCCTTTAGTACCTACATGTTTTTAATCTCAGTCTGTCGAATGGGACATTTCCAGAATGTTGGAAGGTCGCTATAGTCTCTCCAATTTACAAGTCAGGGTCAAAAGACACACCTCAGAACTATAGGTCCATCTCATTACTAAGCATTTTATCTAAACTGTTAGAAAAAATAGTTCAAAAACGCCTAATTAGTTTTTTGGATAATTACGATTTGTTAGCGGATCGACAGTTCGGTTTCAGGCGGGGCCGTTCCACGGAGGATGCTGTGAATCTTTTATCATCATTCGTCACTCAATACCTTGATTCCGGACGCCACTGTGTTGGTGTGTTTTTGGACCTTGCTAGGGCTTTTGACACTGTGTCTGTCCCTATTCTTTTATCTAAGCTCCAAAAAACTGGTGTCAGAGGTATAGCTCTGGAATGGTTTAACAGTTATCTTGCGGACCGCAAACAGTGCGTTCGGGTGGACGGCTCTATAAGTGACACTCGGATGATTTGCTTCTTATTTAATATTTATCTCAATGACCTCCCGTCTCTCCTTCTGCCAAATGCTGAAATAATTTGTTATGCCGATGACACGGTCATTCTATTTAAAGGATTGTCATGGTCACAAACATTTCTGGACACAGAAAGGGGCTTAGCTACCGTGGCACGATGGTTTGAGAATAATCTTCTTTCTCTCAATATCTCAAAGACGAAATTTTTAACTTTCCATAAAACCGCGCTTTCTAAGCCGGAAACGATACCGAGTATCAAAATTCATGAAAGCACCTGTTCTTATAATGCAACTAGCCAACACTCGGCCATGAGTGTATGTGACAGTATTTGCCAGGTAGAGGTCATAAAATATCTCGGTGTACTTATTGACCATAAACTGAACTTCCACCAACACATAACGACTTTGGCAAATCGTGTTCGGAAAATAATAAACATAATGTATATGCTCCGTGGTGTGGCATGTACATCAGTCCTCCGTATGGTCTATTTTACTCTCTGCCAGTCAGTCATAAGATACTGCATATCTCAAGGTCATGTTGAGTGTTCCACGTCGTTGAGTATAAAAATCTCCTTAAGAAACGTATATTTAAAATACCAATACCAACACCTCTTACAACATTTGCTAAAAGACAGAGCAACTTTCTTTACCCATTTATATATAACAAAGCAGTAAGTAAATGTGATTTTAAATGTAGCCACCCAACTTCTGCTAAATCTATAATAAGTAACTGGCTTCTTTCTATAAACTATAAAGAAACAGAATTGTTATTGACAAACCCTCGTTAATAAATATAAACAAATTTGTCTACCGCCTCAATGTGTTCGGCTGCCGCATCTTCTTTAGCAGTGTTAATGTTCACTTTTCTACACGAACACTGATCCCAAGTAAAGTTATTCTTACGTAGGGCTAGAGTAGGTATAGGTACTTTAGGATGGGGTAAAACAAAAAGCCAGCCTTCATTGATTAAAAAAAAAAAATCTATAAGAAAGAGGATTTATGTCGTATAATCTTTATCGGAAGTTCGGTATTGTGCTCGTATTTGCTTTTAGTATTTGCTAGTATAGTTTTATATAATATATATCATTTTTATTTTTTTTTGTTAATTGTTTTGTTGTACACTTAGCCATTAGACAAAATATATTTACCACCACCAATGTTAGTCCCCATAGACAGGATTACCTAGTTTGGGGACTACGAGTAATAATGTATACATACTGTTGTAACTCTTTTATTTAATAAAAGCATTTTTATATTTTTTATTATAATGTATTAGTGTTTATTTATATTTTTGTAAATTTAAATACAAACTTAAATTTACACATCTATTTTTTTATTATCGATATGACGTTACCGCCATCCTTGCTTTCGTACTATAGAATCTGTTATACATTTATACGTTGGCGTACAGCGGGACATCGCGTGCAGGATAGTTGGGCGGTGAAAAGGTTAAGATAGCAAAGCAGATATCTTTAACCGATTGAGCTGAAATTTTGTATAGGTACAGGTTCAGTTCGAATGACAATGCATGCATGGTTAATTGTGTGACGTCATTCTAAATCCAAGATGGCGGCACACCCAAGATGGCGGACTAATTATTTTTAATGCATTCCTACAATATGGGTATCAAATGAAAGGACTTGCTGAGAATAACTCGAAAAATAAAGTGACGTCACTCTAAATCCAATATGGCGGACTTCTAAAGCTTGAAACTTAATTTTGAAGCAGATATCTTCAACCGAATGAGCTGAAATTTTGTATACACGTTCAGTTCCTTTCGGTACATGCTATCCATTTCCCAAAACACCCGTTCCCAAAACATCCGTTCCCATCATTATATTTTCCTAAATTGGCCTTTTCTCAAAATATGCGTTTCCTAAATGACCTGTTTCTTAAAATATGCGTTTACCAGAATATGTCTTTCCCAAAAGATCCGTTTTTCAGATCAGCCTCCCAAAAACACACACACACTCGCCTTCCCACGCGGGCTAGGCTAACAAATATAGGTAGTTAGGTACTATGTTTTGCTAGTCATGTCTAATTAATCTATCGATCTGAAATGTATGGGAGCTTAGAAACCAATACAAATTATTAATTATTTTAGATATATTTTAACTCTTGCCATTCTTGCCACGGAAAAGGGTTAGTAATTAATATGTAAATAAATTAAATTTAAATTAAAAAACAAAAATAATAAAAAATAATTTATTTATTTATTTAATTTTTATTTGTTCTAAATTTACTGATGTTTCAAGCGAAAAAAGTGAAAAGAGCCTCTTTGAGAGTCTAACCCATAATAAAGATTACGCTCGCAAGGACATTACTCTTAACTGGTTATCTCGGAGCAATTTCGAATGTTCTGGGAAACGTTTTTTTTGGCTTATGGATGTATTGAGAAACAGTTATTTTGGCATAGGGATAATGCGAGAAACGGCTCTAATAGAACGGATGTTTTGGGAACGGGTGTTTTGGGAAACGGATAGCATGTGCCGAAAGGGTTCAGTTTGGATGATGATGCATGGTTCATTGTGTGACGTCATTCTAAATCCAAGATGTCGGACTAATTATTTTTAATGCATTCCTACAATATGGGTATCAAATGAAAGGACAATAACTAAAAATAATTAATAAATTAAAAGTAAAAAACCTTTTCAAAAAACAAGCTTTTGTTTAAATGCGCTAAAAAGAAAAAATAAACTTTTACTTTAAAACTTTCACTATCAACTTATAACGTCATCGTCAATACACAATTTATATGATATAAAAGCTTGTCGCGAGATATAAACAAGTAAATTAAATAACTTGATGTGAATGATTTTAACTATTAAAATTTTTAATCTTACTTTAAGTTAATACGAGTAAGTACCTACTAAAATCTCGCAACAACCTTTTATATCATATAAATTGTGTAATAACGACGTTATAAGTTGATAGTAAAAGTTTATTTTTTTTCTTTTTAGCGCATATAAATAAAAGCTTGTTTTTTTAAAAAGTTTTTTTGATACCTACTTAATTATTTTCAGTCCAAGATTTACAAGCATCCCAATTAATTTAACTTATATTATTTTGCAGGAAAAGCCTACATTAAATGTGACAAAATAATGGATGCATGTTTGTTTATTTTGAAAAGCAGCCGTTTAACAAAAGCTATTGGTGATGCTTATTTGAACCTTCTGCATAAACATGTGCTATCCTGTGACCACTATTTGGGTCATGTAACTCCTAGTCATTGGAATGGTAATATTTGTTATTGTCTTATTGTAGTTGTAAATAGTGTTTTTTGCGAGAGTATTAGTATCTTATGCACTATTTTTGTTTAGCTTTACCGATGTTTTTGCACAACCCTGTGCGATATTAGAACATGATAGTGGAATACCTTTTTTTTATGTAGACCTAATTTCTTGTCACACAAATTAATAGCTCAATTTTTTTACTAAACTATAAATAAATGTTTATATAACTTTTTAACGCAAATTTTGTTGCGAACAAATTACAAAAACACAAATGTTGAAAAAATTTCCACGAGCAGGGTTTGAACCGAATTGAATGGGCGCCTTTGGCTTTCAAAGTAAAAGTAAATAGTGTTGAATAATTTCGGCGGGCTGGTTAGAACCACGATAGATCAATTGGAAGAGCACCTGACCCGGTATGTCAGAAGGGTGCAGGTTCAAACCCTGCTCGTGGAAATTTTTTCAACATTTGTGTTTTTTTAAACTATAAATATTTTTTTGCCTTTATTTACTTCGCAAATTTTTTTTATTTATTAAAATCGATTGTCCTAATTTTTATCAAATTAGGACAATTCATTTTAGGCGAAACAAAGGACACCCATTCTGCAGATGTAGCCCTACCATACATAATATATTTAAGAGTGGGATTATGGGTACCTTGTGTTTAAACATTAGCAAACTGATTGCTTAGCTTAACTAATGACTTGCTTGTATTGCCATGATGAATTGCTGATATAAAGGATTTAAATTCAAATATAATTTTTATTGTGTAGTGTCGTCAGTAGGACAAAGAAGACAAAAAAAGCTTATCCAAACAAATTACTGTGAACTTATTTATATGCATCCCTTGTTTTTGTATATTATTTCAGAGTTACTGGATGTTTGTATTACTGTATGCTTAACTAGTGCCTCAAAATTAGATAACTATACAAAACTGCGACTTTTGTTATTAACTATTAAAAGTGGAACAAAATACTGCCAATTGGTCACACATTTGAAAGATTCACTATCAAACCTACAAAAATGTTTACTTCAAATTCATAATGATAAAAAAGTTCAAGAAGTTGTCATTGAAATCGTTATAATTTTGCTAGAAATGGTAAGTAATTGTGATATGCAAAATATCCTATAAAAACTGGTTTGAATTTACTTAATGATTTCAATGTAGCACTTAACTGTTTATTTTTCAGTTATCTACAGAAAGCCGATTGTTGATGTGCCAATTTTCAGAAAGTCTTTTGTCAGTAATATTAAGGTTTTATGATCACAGTCTTGAGCAGAAAAAAAAGGTAAAATAAAATAAAATAAACATTATACTTTAAAACTTAGTAGTATATGCATGCATATGCATATACAACCTTTGTACCTTTGTTACTTTTTTTTAAGTTTTTTAAATTAATGTTATAATCATGTTTTTAGGCTTCATTATTTAAACTTTTGGAATTGATAGTTATGCTGCATCATCCTGAAGGTAAGTTACCTAAACAGGACGGAAGCTTAGCCAACAATTGGGAAACTTGGCAAAGACACATGAATAATATTTTAGAAATTATCACTTTGGAAGTTAGTTACTTGCAAAAAGTAAGAAAGCAGAATGAATGCTCAGAAACTAAGAATTCACACTTCAGCTCTTTGGCTGCAGCATTATACTATCAGGTACCTATTTTAACCATTAAGTTAATAAAATAACTTTATGATTTTAACACATTAACAGAAAAGCATTGTCAATTTATCTATAAATATTAGTTACTTACATTCATAATTTTCATTTCAGATTTTTCACTCTACTGTAGACCTCAGCAATGACAATGAAGCTGGTACTAGCTCAAAAAGACAGAAAACTGCATCAAATAAGTATAAAAGCTTTGCAGATTTAATTTATCAACTGCAATTAAATTACATGCCATGGTATGTTTATTTTTATTTTTTTCAACAGCGATTTTATTTATACCTCCTATCAACGGCTTTCAATTTTTGTTAGCTTGCCAACAGAGAGTTGCTTATGCGGAACATTTAACTTTAGAAATATGTAATGTAGGAACCGAGATGGTTACACTAAAGGAATAAAAATTTACTTATGTATTTAAATTTTATTTTCATTGGTTTTGTTAGAAGTTGAAAATTGGCATCGAAAAGCGAAAACAGCATTTCGCTTTTTGATACCATATTTTAACTTCCTAATCTAAACTTATTTATAAAACCGATTCTATCCATTGCATTTGAGTAAAAATCTTATTAAAATAGGTCCATTCGTTCGAAAGCCACCTATAACTCCACTTTTATGGTATTAAGGGGGTTTGAAATTATTTTTGTTAACATACCTTATAAAAATATAACTTTAAAAGTTTTTATAAGTTTATTTAATATAATAATCATTCTTATGTCTTGGTGTGATAATATATTTAAGATTGTAGCTGATACGCTACTACTCATTTTTTATTCTTAAAATAAAAAATAATATTTTTTAATGGTTTAATGCAGGTTGGCAATTCTGCATATGTATGTAAAACACTATGGTGCTACCATCAGTGCCATTGATTATTTATCCATGATAAAAATAATTGAGGTCATTCTAAATGGCAGTACTCATCATTTTGATTGGGAAATATTTGAGGAAGTCACTTGCATGATCATAGAAAACTTAACAAACTCAAAATCACGCAATATTGGTGATTTAGATGACAACTTTTTGTCATTATGGAATTCATGTGTGAGGTGAGATTTAGAACTAGTATAATATTAACTTATTAATAAGTTTATCGCGAAATTTGGAATATGACAATAAATGGCGACAACCAAACAATTTGTACAACTATGGATTTTCTTTCTTTGTTCTCAGTAATATTTAATTTTGCAGGAACTCTACATCTGTCAACCTAGCTAATAAGGCATTACACGCAATAATGCAATTGTTGTTGAAAACTAAGATTTTGAAATATCAAAATGTGCAGCCTTTAATAAAATTGTATTTGGAAAGGGGGATGCCCGTTAATGATAGCAGCGTGAAAACAATTAACAAGATAATTAATAAGTTCTTTAATCAATGCAGTTCGTTAGAACAGAGAACAAATTTTTTATGTTGGTTTGTTGATGGGGACATCGCGTCAGTTGGTGAGGCGAGTAAGGAACTGTTATTGAGACTCATTTCTAATGACAACACCAATATAATTGTGAGCTCTGATTTACCAGATCCCGATCATCTGTTTGACATACTATTTTATTCGATCGACAAGTCTATCTTGTTCAGTGAGTTCGAATTGGGAACGCCAACAAATGAACCATCAAATCTTCATGTGCCTAAACAATCAGAACTTAATATCGAAATGAACAGTCTACTACAATCGAGTTTAGAAAATAAACTTTCTCTAGATACTGAACAGGTCAAAAGCAAAAGCATCAACCTTTTGCATTTCTCGCAGTCTAATAACATTGCGATCTCTTATTTAGACTTGATGATGAAGTACAAGTTTCTATCTACCGATGAAATTAGGCAATTACAATTGTATGCTTCATTAAGAAGTTCTCTTAATATTATGTTCGTGTCTTTGGTAAGTACTTTAAAGAGTAATGAATCGATTGCGAATAAAATAAAACTTTTGAAATATATGAGAGTACTGTTGACCAATGAATATGAACCATTCATCTCTTTGGAAATCCGCCGATCTATAGAGGAGGAGTTTTTTCATTATGCTAATAACATATTGACATCAGAACAAGAAATAGAGGATGACGTGGTATATGAAGGCGATGAAAATGAAATGAACGCCACCACGATGAAGTACAACTGTATCTACACGCTCGCTGCGTATTGTCGCATTCGCACCAATTATAGAGAAGAGTTATTAGAGCTGATACTGGATCCTAAGTTATATAATTTTGATTCAGTTTGGGATGTCAAATGTGCTTTAAGATGCATTGAGATTTTGAGTCAACCCGGCGCCGAAGAACCTCCTTTAGGTAATAGATATAAGAACTATTTTACACATGCGATTGATTTTATATTCACCATCATCATCTTTTTTTATCTTAATTAGCCCAAAATACCCCACACTTCTACTATGCACTGCTAAAGTTGCTATTATTGCACGATCGCCACCAAAACATTCTAGACGCTGCTGCGCCAACTGCGCAAGCGCAACATATAGAGATTCTCATTTATAAACAATAATAACTCCTCATTAATACTTTTTCTTTATTTACAGATTTAATATTTATGTTTATGCAGTACATCTGCAAAGTTTTGTTCCGAGTACCGGATGCTACATTCGGTTTACTTAATGTTTTAATGAAAATATTGGAGCTTTTGTGGGCACACGACGACAACATGAAACAAAACTCGTTCATAATGATCAGAGGGTATCTCGAGCGATGCGACAAACTGTTCTACCCGCCGCATTTAGCCGCTTTCATATTTAAATGTGCTGCGAAAATGGTATTATTGAACTCAACACAGATTACTGATGTGGACGACATTTTCATCAGATCGATTATTAAAAAGTCCAGAAGCGATATTCATTGCATCCGCATATACTGCTGTTATTTGCTAGAAAAGCTAATACATCATACAGATTTTAACATCGCCGGATATTTATCTGATATATCGGAAATATTTATAAATGTATGTCTATGATATTTAACTTTTACTTCTATTTGTTTCACAACTGAGTAGCGCTTTTATCTCGCCTGATGGTAAGCGATGAAAGGCGCCGGTATAAGCAGCAGCGTTTTTTGTTAACATATATATTATATACATTTTTTAGTTTATTGTTAAAGGCACAGGATTGTTTTAATAAACCTATAATCTTCTTTCAGGTTCCACAGAGACAACAAATCATATTGAAAGATGAATCGACAAATAGAACCCTAACAGTTTTGCATAGCTTAGTAGTTTTAGCTACAGCAAAGAAATCGCTGATACGAGAAATAGTGACTTTAATATTAGGCCTGCAAAACGAGAAATCTTTAGATAAGCAAATAGTCAAAAAGGTCTTGAATATTATAACTACAAAAGTTGATAACAAAACGATTGATGTCTATCTCAATAGAAATGTTCTATCAATACTACAATTTTGGTTTGCCAAAAAGTTTGATTTGAATAGTTTGCCACTAGAATTTTTTAATATTAGTAATCAAGCTGAGTTTATTGATAAGCATATGAAATGGTTGATATCGGCAGATATATTATGGCGTCACGGTGGAAATATAAACGCAAGTGAGGTTTTAAAGCGTGCGAAATCTACACTTACTGTTTCAGAAAGTGAGATTATAGAGGTAAATATTTTATCGCTGCAACAACTATCGATTAATTGTAACATGCTTCTTACTTCTTACGCAATAATCAAAAACTAATCTACAATAAAATATTTTCAGTTGTGTTTTTGCAACATAATTGTATTATGTCTGCCCTATATCGTAACTGAAAAGTATGGTTTGCGGTATACGCCTGCTCAAAATGAACATCAGTTTAAACAGTCGATGATAAATGCGAACAGGATGTTCCAAATGACTAGACAGATTCTGGAAAACGAGAAATGGAGTAATTTGTTTGTGGAGAACGTCGGAGAACTATTGTTGCTCACAGCAACCCATCTAAGTGACCATGTGGAAGCAAGGGATCAGTTTCAAGTAGGCGTTTTAGAAAAGCCTGAGGCCTACCAGTATCCAACACTAGTATTCGCTTCGATTCTCTCCTATTTTGGAGTAAGTTCTAAGTTTATTGCACACAGTTTGCTTTCTTGTGTACTTTTATGTATTGAATAAACATATTTGTGTACGTTTCTTCCGTCATAGGGAAAAAGGACACAACTAACATTTTTTTTAAATTTGAGTTAGATACATATTTGGAATCAGGAGAAAAAGGCCTATCTTTTCAAACCCGTTTTTCTCCTGATTTGAAAAATGTTAGATGTGCCTTTTTTAATTATGACGGCAGATTTAGTAAATTATCAAGCAAGATATTGACAGCTAAAGATACTCATTGCCTTTATTAACAACTATGTACCTATGTAATTATTGCAAATTTATCAATTGTCTCTGTGTCGAATGTCGATAAATATGTCATCATCATCATTTAGTGCCATCTTCATACTGAAGTTTGGAGATCAGTATACAACATTTACTGCGATCCCATATAGCTTGTTTTAATTGGCGATAACTAAGTCCAGTCCACTTTTTGATGTCGTCCAGCCATTTGCGTCGCGGACGTCCCGGAGCTCTCTTTCCCGGAATTTTGCTAAATATGTGAATCAGATTAATACTAATTACTAGATTTGTATGTTATTTAAATAGAAAACATTTATATAAACTGCAAGTAACTAATTAAACTTATTTAAATTGTTAAAGCAACTAACAGATGGTAACATCATGCTGTATTTATGTGAAAATCAACCGGTTGCCATATTCAAAATACTACTCAAGTTATGGGAGAATGTACTTCAAGAAGATGTTCTAGAGCTAAAAGTATTGTGCGTACACGCATTCAAAACGTTTGTCGAATGCATTCCTTTGGTATCGCCATCTAATGCGTTCGTTTGCAACTACGTCTGCCACTGTTTCGGCTACGCTATTAAGAAATCGCGAAATGATAAAGAAGTCAAAATATTAGCGCTTGGATTGAAATCTACATTACTACACTTTCTGCCTGGAGAAGTTAATATATTACGGAAAGTTTTATCACAACTAATGTCTACTCTGATTATTAAAAAAGAAGAGGGTTTCGAAAATGAATGTGATGATCTTTTGAATTACTTGGTTGTGGATATGAAAGATTATTTGAAAGAGCAAGAGGATGTCGTAGATTTTATCAGATCAATGTCATCCCAGCATGGTGTGGAAAACTTGAGTTGTTCCACTTTGGCAGAGTTCTCGGAAAAGCTTAAAACGTACAAAGTAGCTTTAAACTCACCAAGGTATTTGTTTTAATTATTTTTTGAAGCATGTTTAGTTATTCTTATGTTTTTTTATTATTTTGAATTTGGCATTCATAATGCTAAGATAATAATAATATAATAATATGTTATAAGATAATATTATAAGATAATTGAGGCTAGTTGATTTTTTCTAGTAAAATATATTATCTTATAACTATATATAGCATTGTGAATTACGTCATTTTCTATTGTTAAATACTTGCAAGTGTTCTTTCGACTGTGAGGGTAGTAACTTCACAGTGACGTAATACTGCTGGCTTGCAGCGTGTATCACAAATTACTAGAAAAATTCAACGAGTCTTCTGGGGCCTCGATAGCACAGCGGCCAGAGCATTGGACCGGTGTTATCCAAAGGTCGTGGGTTCGATTCCCACTGAAGCTTCCTGAGGCTGGTTGATTTTTTCTAGTAAAATATTATCTTATTCATAAGTTATTTCAACAAATTCGAAATTTTAAGTAGTTTATCACTGATCCGGTGATATTTATAAAAACATTGAGATCGGATGTCGGTGACGTGTTTGTTGACATTGACTGAGTCTTACTTATCTTTGACTTACAAAGTAAGTTGAGTTTAACAGTATTTTTTTACGAAATGGAAACAATCACGATACTCTAATGGCCTAGCATGGATTGCACAAAAAGTGCGAGTCCGAGACCCGCTCGTGAAAATTCTTTAACTTTTTGCTATGTTAGTTTAAATAATTACTATAATATAATATTTTCTCATTACAGTTACGAGTCTCTATCGAATTTGCATCAGTTTTTAAAAATTAACAATAAACATGTAAATGGCCTGAGTAAATATTTGGAAACTGTAAGATTTTCAGAAGATTGTGGGACAAGTTTAATACATCAGATAATATACAAATTGAATAATATAATGAAAAGCGTGAACGACAATAAGGTTCGTAACTATTCTTTCTTTTTTTCTGTTCAGACTCCTTTGCATGTCGAGTTAAATATTCTTGTTATTTAATCTGCTTGATTTCAGACTGTAATTGAAGCTTGCAACTGTCTCTCTGAGATTGGCACATATGACCTGAAGACATTGGTGACTCTACCACCTACATACACAAAGGGAATAGTCGCCGCGCAACCGAGGCAATCTTTCGCTGTGGTTGCGGTGGCGTCCCTATCAGAAGTGCTGTTTGACGAGAATCCGTTGGTCACTAACAAAGCTTCGAAGACTTTGAATAGATTGTTAAAGTACAAAGAAGGTGAAGAAGCTGTTGGTGAGTTTTGAACTTATCTCATTTTCAACACTTAAACTGAAGTAATAGAACACCAATATTGCTGGACAGTTAGACCTAAAGTCACCTAAAGTAGCTGAGCGATCCAAGTCTGCGTAAACTCAAATGTTCATAAATGCACCTTACACGCTTCTAAATTATAATGTAAGTCAAGGCAATAAGGCCTTTTTTTTAAATGAACATAGACACTTACATCAATTTCTTTTGTTTCGACTTTAAAATGGCTGAAATCCAATCAGTAGCCGATTCTTATCAAACCAATTTCAGGGTGTTCGTTTACAATGTATATAGTAATTGTATAATTAAAGTATGACACTATGTTCTTATTTTAGATTCTGGTGAAGTGGATAAGCAGATTCTGAAGCCGTTTACATCACCAGATCAAGGCAATGAAGTCGCCATATTCCAAATAAACGACGCGAAATTTAATGGATTTGCTAGCGCAGAGTTTATGATACCGGATGATAATGAAACCCACAGCCAATGGCTAGTCAAGCATACCATTGCCGCTTTAGAAGTTCTTAATTCAGAGTCGAATTATTTTACCTCTTTAGGCGAAGTGTGCCTTTTAAAGGTGAATAAAATCACTCATAAAAATTTTATGCGTAGATCAGAACACGCTCGATAAATAAGTAAATGTAACACAAGTTAAACAATAATAAGTTCAGTCTACTACAGAAGGCTCGAATCGTCGAGATAAAATAATATAAGAGTATAGGATATTGTAGATCCGTATATTATTTTAAAACCATAAGTTACTAGCTATTATTATAATGTATTTTGCACAGCTATCTTCCTTAATTAGATAGACTTATTTAATTAGATTGTTCGCTGCATCGGGTCAGTTTCTTACCAGTCTGGGTCTGCCTCTGCAATGAAGGTCACAAATTGTAAGTAAAAAAAGCTGTATGTAATTGTGGGTAATATGTATTTTTTTCAGTCTCAAGTGTGCCAAAGAGTGTTACCAGCCCTGATTGGCTTGCTGCTTCATTTCTCATCAGAGAAGCATATACGTATTATTAGTGAACAGATCAATAATTTCTTTAAATACATTTGGGAGATAAGCTTTGATGATAATTTCGAGAATAACGCAGACAGCAGCAATTACAAGAGAACCGATGTTATAAATCAAAACCACAAAATCATGATCCAAAACATGCTAGAAGTTGTTAACTTTGTAAGATTGCAAAGAAAACATTACAAATCTAGGTCAGTTTTGTCTTTTATATATATTTTTTGTATAAAAGCTAATGTTTCTTCGCTTAGTATTTTACGCCTTATCGTTACATTGCTTGATACGTTGCTAGTGGTAGTAATGTGACAAAATCTATCAAGATAGCGACCACTCTAATACTTTATTTCTGCCGCCAAGCAGCATTTAATTTTTAGTTATGTTTACAAGGCATTGAGGCATAAGAACTAAAGCTTCAGGGTCAACCATTCCGCATGTTAGTTTGCCGACTCAATAGCAAAAAAACTTGATCCCTTTCCATCTCTTATTTTAGAGGAAATCGACTGGAGACGTTGAACTATTTGAAACTGGACTACGATAAGGTGGCTTGGGCGGCTACCGTGGCTGAGCAGAACCTATCGGCTATTTACTACGGTGAGCTGTGGACAGTGGCGATGAACGACGGTGTGCCCCCCTCCTCGCCCGATGCGACCACCGCGCTGCAAGGCGGCAAGGACTTGCAGAGAATATTGAGAAAGGTTTTTTATTTTTAACAAAGTTTAATCGAATTAATATAATCAAAGGCAAAGGTCAAAATTTTTATTCCAATAAACTTAAGACAGTGCTTTTGAATCGTCCACAATTTTTACCTACTACCCTTTCAGGACATCTATTTTTAGCTGTGGAAAAGAATGGGAGCAATAAGCTCTACAGTTTTAATGAAAGTAACGACATTTACAAATAGAAAATAAAAAGATTAGAAACAAAAAGTGTTAAGTACTATTGTATCCCGATAGTATTATTTGTTGTAAGTCTGTAAAATATTATTTATTAGTAAGGTTATAACGAAGATTAAAGTATTTTTATTTAGATTTAAACGTGTACATAATTTAATCAATTGTATCTAAATATTTATAAAATACAGTGACAAAATTAAACGCCCACCCGACCCAGCCAGGAATCGAACCTGGGTCTTCCGCAATCAGGGCGGCTGCACTGACCGCTATGCTACCAGGAAGGCTGACGTAAGCGCTGAATTTTGTCACTGCTTTTTTTAATTTTTGGGTGCTAATAGCAGCACAGTGCGCCATCTATCCAACGGTTATTGCAACCGATGGCCAATTTCAATGTCATTTGTATCTCTAAAAAAAAATCATAAAATTTTATTTAATTAACGAACCTAAAAGAAATCATCTTTATATTTTTTTATATCTTATGGGTAAGCACTTGGCCTTCATCTCACCTGGTGTTAAGTGAAGATAAGGCCGAAAAGGTGGAAGCGCACTTCACCCGGAATCCTCAACTACCGAGGATATTTAAATTTCTCATTTTAAACTTTGGAAAATATCTTCTCTGGTTACCAGAGCTTCGTCTCCATCGGGGAGTTAGACGCGGTTGACGGGTGCGGCACAGCTCACCTTACCATCGAAGATGAGAAGCGGAAACATCTCACCAACACTGGCCAGTATTTAGACGCGTTACTGATGCACGACATAGCGTTATCATGCGCCCGCGCAGACCCCGGCTTGAGGCGTGGCGTCGTGCGTTCGCTGCACAAATCCGGCATGCATCACTTGGCGTTGCAGTACATAAAGTCGCTGCCGGAGAACGACCAGCTCAGCGACATCAAATACGAGTGCTTATCGTTTTTGGGTACGTAGAAATGTCGATAGTGGAGTTTTGTATGTTTATTATTGACTGCGACATAATTGATTGTTATGTGCAGTTAGAACTGCTGACTTAGAATTAGAACAGAATTTATTGCAGATACTTATTAATAATCCAAAACTGTCAAATTTTTTCGATACATTTTCAACCATACGAATTAGTAATAAAGTTCATAGTCTATTGAGGAGTTTTGACAGTTTGTGGTATGTTGATGTGCACTTAGATACTTAGTTTGTAATATTAACGTAATCCTTAACACTTTAGTGACTTAGGAATCAGTAACCAGACGCTATATAACGTCTTTTTCATCCCTCTACAATGGACCGTTATCGAACATATGACTAAATGGAGCCTCCATGATGGAGGAAGCAGAGGTTCCTCACACACTCACATTTGACCAAGACACTCATACCACACTACATGAATACCGGCGACCCGTACAACATAACAAAGTTTTTGTGTAAATTGTGCAGATTCAGCAGTTGGCAGCTAGCCCGAATGTCACTTGATGCATAACTTCTATTTGTTTCAGGCGACTGGAGCGATTTTGTTGACACACGAGACTTGGAAGAAAAATGTGCAGTTCCCAATAGCAACACACAGTCTGTTTTAAAAGCGTTTCGTTACGCTTGCTTGAAGGATTGCCTCAATATCCAGATAAAACCAGAATTTCAGGACAGGCTAGTGCAACCCTTGAACAGTGCGAAACTCGCTGTGTCGAAGATGTGCCAACATCTTAATATGGAAAACTGCCAAAGCGTTTATAAAGTTTTATCCAAGTTACACTTGTTTACCGACATTGAAGATTACTTTGCAGTAAGGTGTGATAAGCTACCGCTTTATGATTTACTCGAGAAGTGGCGTGTCGAAAATCTACCAGCCTTCCAGGACTTCAAGCATTTGGAAGATTTGATATGTCAACGTAATATTATACTGGAACATTCCGCGAAGTCCTATTCTACATCTTTAAAGGATATAGTGGCACTGCAGTTACAATATGCCGGTTAGTATAATGAGTTTGGTAATTTCGTACTTTTGAAAAATGTCTTACTTTTCTTTTTACATTTTTAAGAACTTAGCTTGAACAACCAAAGAATCCAGATGGCGCAACGGCTCCTAGCAGTAGTAAAGAAGATGCAGACCTCCAAAGAGGTTGCATTGTTGGAAAGCCAAATATCATGGGCTAAAGGACACAAAGATATTGCGCTTTCATTGCTGAGCAATATTGTCTCCAGTCCCGATAGTGAACGACCTTCGGATGCGCAGAAGACTGCTGTCTCCTTGAGGTAACTTGTTTATAAGACATCAATGAATTAAAGCTAGTTTTGTGTAAACAGCCAAACAATAAATAACTCACTCATTTGTTCCATAAAGTTCAATTTCTACAGCATGTCGAACTTTTAAATTCGATTGTTCGTAACTTGATACATGTTCAATACACTTTTAAATGAAACAACTTTTACGGATCTACTCGCGTTTATTTTACACCACCATTTTTACGAGTAGATCCGTAAAAAATGTTTCATTTCAATGTGTAGTGTTCGCGTAGACTTTAGAAAACAATATACACTTTAAAACTTTCTCGTTACATTTTAATCAAAGGTAACGTCTTATTTTAATTAACGGAGATTAACGCAAAGTACTATGAATAGGTATCATAGACATAACTTTATACCCGACGTAACGTTTAAAGTTTCTCCGAGTTGCACCGACACGACACGACCACGACAGCATTAATCCACATTTAACTATTTTAGACAATATGGTCTGTGGATGGCGGAATCGAAGTCCGACAATGCCAGAGATATTATAAACAAATATTTGAAGAAGAGCCTCGAACTGACTAGGGGAGATGACATGAAAACCAGACAGAAGGTCTACTTCGACATTGCCAAATTCGCTGATGCGGAGTATAAACAGGTATATTCAAACTACAATTACCCTGAGCGTAAAGCGGTGCATTTGCAATTTCACACCGCAGCTACGCATAAATTGAGCAATTTATCCAAAGATGTTATCATTTCTTGAAAGGAGGACGGACAAAAATATATGAAAGCATACCTAGGAACCAATAACAACATGCGATATATCATTGGAAAGATTTTTTAATGTACTTTAATTATTGTTATAGTGGGAAGTCTCAAGCTGCTGTGTAAAAAAAGTTAAGACGCAATAAAGCCAAACTCTTCCTTAAAAATATTAGGTGTTTATTTTTATGTTTATCATCAATTTCTTGATTTTTTTTTGTAAAACAACATTAGCTACTAGTATAACATGTAGCAAAAATCACAGAATTCGAAAAAAAAAACCAAAGGTCGATAACATAATAATATAGCAAAAATCACAGTTCGATAAACAAAGCCAAAGTATTATTTATTTATTACCATTAGCAAAACATGCATACCCACTTTTTTTTACAAGTGACAGTTCTGTTCAATATGGCCGACTAATTAACTTCAATCGATCTATTGACGATCGATTAATACTTATCGGTTTTAGTTTTCTATAATGTATTATTTTGTAATTTTACACTAATATTGATAAAGCTTATTCGACTAGTATTTGTCTGCACAGACTACTTGAGTTTTAGTACCTACTTAAAATGACGTAATGCTTGTTAAACCATTTTATAATGAAATTCTAAAAAAAAAAAAGAATTTTTGTTTAAGTCTGCTTTATTGTGCCATAACTTTTGCCACACAGTGATTTGGTACTTCCCGCCATAACAATAATTAAAGTACATAAAAAATCCTTTGCAATGATATATCGCATGTTGTTTTTTTTTTATATTAGAAGGAGGCAAACGAGCAGGCGGGTCACCTGATGGAAAGCAATCACCGCCGCCCATGGACACCCGCAAAACCAGAGGAATCACAGATGCGTTGCCAGCCTTTAAGGAAGGAATAGGCTCGTTTCTCGTTTGTTATTGGTTCCTAGGCAATAATGCCCGTCCTCCTTTATATGCCTCTTTTGTAATTTACTAATAAGACAAACATAACTGTAACTTTGGAGACTGCTAGAATTAAGGGCGAAGTACTGTTAGATTTGGCAACGAATAAATAAACTATTAATAATTATATAAGGTTATCGTTATATATCGAGCCCACTGATATATCTATCTTTATATCTGTTATTGCAAAATGTTGCTTAACTAGAGGACTCTGACGCGTATATACGGTTTTAAATAAGATAATATTTTATAAATCCAGGTGGTGACGTACATGAATTCTGCAATATTCGAAAATAAAGTCAAGTGCTTGGAAAGCATGAAGGATACCGCCTCAACATTGAAACAGACTCAAATGTCTTTGTCCAAGTATGTAGTATGATGTTATTTTCTACAGTTGGTTAACATTTAATATTTTTGACGATGTATGGTCTTTTTTTTTCTTAGGGAAGAAAGAAAAGCGCTGCTCACTAGTGAAAGGTTTGAGAAATTGGAAGAAGCAGATATTACCAGCACCAAAGCTGAGAAGGAAACTTTCTTACAATTGGCCATGAGGTAAAGTGCCCTGTTTCATCATTACCATATAGGTTTAGTAAATACGAGTAGCATATAAATATATACTGTTCTGCTGTTGCGTAATGGCCTCCATATCAGTGGCATCAAGTCGACGCTGCAATTGATGGGTATTGGCTTAATCACCATATTATTTATTTATTTAATTAAAACGGTAAAAAAACAATTACATTAATTAACAGCATAATTACATATTTATCAACACAATTCATAAACAAAAATATATTTATACAAAGCAAATTCAATAAAAATAAAAATATAAAAATTAATTAAAAACAAATAAATTCAATTATACAACAATTAACATTACCCCATGATGATAATTTCCTTTTTCCATCACCTCTCACAATACGACAGACACTCCGACTAGGCTTGCCAACCGTCCCGGATTTTCCGGGACGTCCCGCTTCTGTGCCAATTTTGGGCCGTCCCACCGTGACCCCCTGCGGGACGCTTTTTGTCCCGGAAATCAGTGATAATATGATATAAGTATCTATCTCGTACCAACTACAACACTTTAAAATGCATCAGCAGAGAGAGCATTTTCTCTGTGGAAATGCATGGACAGACAGTAGAAATTAAGCTGAACGTCAAGGCTGAACCACAAATTAAATTTTTTTTTGACCAAAAATGCAACTAATTTTATAACTACGTATTGCAAAACAAAAACTTGTTTAAATGCGCAAAATCGCAAAATTAAATTAAATTTAATAATTTAAAAGGTTTGTCAAACATTTGTATTGATTTTTTTATAAAATGATAAAAAAATATGCCGTTTTTTTTAACCTTTTTTACGTGGTGTGTTGTGTCCCGCGTAATATGCCCAAGTCCCGGATGTCGAGCTCGGTAATCCCGGGGTTGCCTTTTTTGGAGTTGGCAAGCCTAACTCCGACAATATTTCTGGCCATCCATCCGCAAACAAATCACAGTTTGGATTGGCGCGCAGGAGAGCGTTGAGGGAGGAGAGGGAGCGGGGTTATTATTATTATTTATTATGCAGGTTGGTGTTCACAAACCCGGGCTATGCATCGGAAAATCCGAAACACGCTTGTTCGGCCTCAAGCTAAAGTTATGGGGCCGAGCGTTTAGCCACTCGGCATTTTGTAGCATAACCCTTAGTATACAAATTTAATTTTTAGTAAGATAGTTAAAAACTTATCTTGGTATATCGCGCTCTTTGTAGATATTACCTGCTCTCGTTGAAAGAATGCGACGAGAACAATCTGTCTGTGTTCCGAGTGATTTCGCTGTGGCTGGATAACCCGAGCCTGCAGTTAAACGCTGACAGCGAGTCGTTCGAACGGTTGCTGCACGGGATACCCTCGCGGAAGTTTGTGGCCGTCCTACCACAACTGGCGCCGAGATTGAGTGATGAGGAGTCAGCGTTTGCTAACAACCTGAGGCGTATCATTAGTGAGTAGAACGTTTTCATTACCAGTCTTTTAAACGCGACGACCAGCGATGACAATTATCGACAACAATTATAATTCACAAAAACACAAAATAAAGCAAATATTTTTACTCTGAACTATTCCAATAGTGACACGTAGATTTGTACAAACAGCTTTAGAGTGACTTGAGCGTTAAAACCTACCGGATTAAATAAATATTTTATAAAATCCACCATCCATCTCAATGACAGTTGGTACACTTTAAATTGACATTTAAGAGCAATTTAAAGTGCGCTCTAATCACTTGGTATAAGGTTGATTTTTGTAAATACAATTTTTTTTAAGCATTAGAAGAAAACTCACACTTTTCATCAAAATTTTCAAAAATTTCATCAAAATCGGTCCAGCTGTTTAGCAGGAGTTCAATTACAAACACACGCACAGAAGATTTATATATATATAAAGATGACACGTGTATTTTGTGCGTGCCATTGAAATACTAGACGACCTAACGTCTAATATAAAATTAAACTACAATCGATGTTTCAGAGCGGTGCGCTTTAGAGCACCCCCACCACACGCTGCCAATACTATTCAGTCTGAAGAACTCTGATAAGGACAAGTTTATACTGAACGCCAGCCAAGCCGTGGGACGCATGCAGCGGAACGCGCCGCAAGAGCCAAGGGTGGTTGCCGCAGAGGTCTTAGTGAGGCAGGTGGCAAGCGAGAGCGCAGTACTCGCGGTGGTTGTGGCACAGATGGAGCAACTGTGCGACGGTACGATGGTGTTATTATGAAAAACGTTTATAAAACAAAAAATTAAGCGATTCATAATATGATCTACTATAGAACGTTTCAAATCTTCCTTTTAAAGCTTTCTACATTTTTACACACCAACGAGAGAGCGTTTGGCCTTATTATGTGACGCGAGTGGTAGGTGCCAAGGTGCTTGTGAGGCAGGTGGCAAGCGAGAGCGCAGTACTCGCGGTTGTTATGGCGCAGGTGGAGCAACTGCGACGGTGCGGTGATGTTAATATGAGGGTTTATTTATTTAATTATTAGGACAACAAGGCAAACACAAATACAAGCAACAACTAGATTGAACGTAATAGCTAAGTGTCGTCTCAATTAGAGGCTTTCATCTCATCGATCTATATCTATATTTTAAAAAAAACGATTATACGACAAACAATCTCAACTCAATACCAACTTCATGATCTACTACGATTTATAAAGTCAATTAGCCGATTCTAACTACGTTAAGCGCCGCAAGTATGTTTTTACACCAACGGGTAAGTGCGTGGTCTTTATCTCATCAGAAGGTAAGTGACGATAAGGCCGAATCTGGAATAGCACATTAGTTCAGCAGAGTCCTCATCATCATCATCATCATCAGCTCATTTTATGTCCCCACTGCTAGGGCACGAGCCTTCCTTATGGATGGATTAGTAGAACGGGCCATAAACCACCACGCAGGCCCAGTGCGGATTGGTGGTTGTTAACGACTGCTAATGCAGCCGGGACCAACGGCTTTACGTGCCTTCCGAAGCACGGAGGAGCTCGAGATGATAAATTTTTTGTCACCCATCCGATGACCGGTCTTTGCGAAAGTTGCTTAACCTCAGCATTCGCAGACCGGGCGCGTTAACCACTGCGCCATCGAGCTCCTCAATGAATTTAAATCCTATTATCTTTAACTGCTCGAAGAACCATGCTACTAATATTAATAACATGTATTTTTATATTGCTCTCGTTGGTTGCAGCTATAATCAGCTTTGCTAACTTCAAACCCAAAGCTAAAAGTCAGCAGCAGAAAATTCCGCCAGCTGAAATAATACATAGACTTTCTCATTTAGACTCCATACCCATTCCAACGGACACAGTGCCGATACGAAGCGATTGTGACTATGGAAATCTAAGTAGTAAGTGTCTAATTATCTTAAGAACCCCTTTAGAACGCAATGGCAGCTATGTTGCCACCAAGTATGGAACCATAATCACTTGAAATAAGTAGAAAAGCCCTTTGAAAAGTTAAATAAAGTGTATTTTTAAGAGATTACATGAATAAGTTAATACGTATTATAGTACGAGTAGTAAGGACCATTTGCAAAAGTTCTTATAACCATTTAGCGGAATGTTAAACTAACTAAATATGAAACTATAATGAACTCTGTGACGAAATAAAAAAAAATGAGTAAAGCTTGAAAGTGCCGTAAATAGGCTTGCCAACCGTCCCGGATTTTCCGGGACGTCCCGCTTCTGGGTCAATTTTGGGCCGTCCCGCCGTGACCCCCCTGCGGGACGCTTTTTGTCCCGGAAATCAGAGATATTATGATATTAGTATCTATCTCGTACCAACTACCCTCGGGTTAGGCAGTTAGCCCGAGTATTTTTTTACGCATTATTAAAATTTCTTAATACCTGCCTATGCATTGTGTATTTCGCGTCAGGAGCGATAGGTGCGCGGGGGTTTGTCCGCCCCAGAGTCGCCCCGAATCCGCCCGCACATGTTGATATCTTTCAGATGGTAGTTCCGATACCACCTTCAAATGAGAGAGCATTTCCGCAGAGAGAGTGTTTTCTCTCTGCGGAAATGCATGGACAGACAGTACTGTCGACCACGTCAAGGCTGAACCATAAATTAGAATTAATTTTGATCTAAAATGCAGTGAATTTTATAACTGCGTATTGCAAAACAAAAACTTGTTAAAATTTGCAAAATCGCAAAATAAGTACAGTTTCAAAATTAAAAAACAAATAAAATTTAATCAATTAAAAATATTTGTCAATTTGTATTGTTTTTTTTATTAGATGATAAAAAATATATGCAGATTTTTGTCTAACCATTTTATACGTGGTGTGTTGTGTCCCGCATAATATGCCCAAGTCCCGGCTGTCGAGCTGGGTAATCCCGGGAATGCCTTTTTTGGAGTTGGCAAGCCTAGCCGTAAAGTCTAAAAAGTGTCTAATGTTAAGTCAATTAATATAAAGTAGTTTTCAAAATCATTTTTGTATTAGTTTATTTATTTAAAACACAATATGTTTTTCAGCATTGGTGTCATTTGATGACTATTTTGAACTTGTCGGTGGAATCAATTGTCCCAAGAAAGTAAATTGCAGAGGCTCTGACGGATGTAAAAAGATCCTGTTGATTAAGGTAAAGTAATTTAGGTACCTTACGACATAAAGAAGTTCATGGTAGCTTTCCATTCAGCTGGCAGTGTCGTACATTTTCATAAAAGTTTTTATTTATTATTTTCTAAATTAACATTAAATTAATTGTTTTTGTATTACACAGGGTGAAGATGATCTCAGACAAGATGCTGTGATGCAACAAGTCTTTAACATTGTTAACACTTTGCTGGAGAATAACGCGATAACGAATCGAAATAAACTACTTATTCGAACATATAAGGTATTGTAGTCACATTTTTTTTAAATTAAAGGAAATAGTCACCTGTCTTTCATCTCATGACTGTATAGTCTTTTAATACTGTCATCATGCCTATTGTCTGTGGTATCACAGACAATAGGCATGATGACAGTATTAAAAGATCAAATAAAAAAAATTAAATGTGGTAGCTTGTATTTATTACTTAGTTCATAATTTTTTGGATGACGAGTCAAAATTGTGAATAATGCTCCCCAAACAAAATAAAATAAAATAATTATGATGTTGCAGAAAAAAAATGTTGAAAGGATTTAAAAAAAAACTTAGTTAACCAATGAAATGAATAAGATTTTTCGCACAAAATATAAAGTAGGTAGAAAAAAAATAAAATAATTTGTGTTAAAACTTAGTTTATTGCTGAAATAATATTTTTTTCGCAATTAGTGGTCGTATATACCTACGATATAGAACGGGACTCTAAAGTTTGTCATCATGCCCACTGTGTATTTAATAGGATTAGAAACCCTTTTGTAAAAAGTCGTTACATTTTTAAATAACACGGCCAATATGGATTTTCATACTTACATTGCTAGCCGCTGCTCGCGTGTATTTGCTACATTTCGATTTATCTCAAAGAAAAAAGTTTGAGAAAAGTACGTTTTCTTATATTTACAAACGTTTCGGTTCATGTCCAGGTGGTGCCCATGTCGCGGCAATCTGGCGTGCTCGAGTGGTGCGTTGGTACCATGCCGATCGGCGCCTACTTAGTAGGGTCAGCCGGCAATAGCGGCGCGCACGCCCGCTACCGGCCGCAGGTAAATACAATACGAAACTTGACAACATCAATAATTCAAGACGTTAAACGTATAAATGACTTCACGTCAACAGATCTTTAAAATATAAGCCTGTTTTTATTTTTGACCTAAGCATGAGTTTCTGTAACCTAAAAAAATATTAATAAACACTCAATTGACGGAACAAAATAGTGACGTCATACTTTCCATGCCCATACAATTTTAATTAATTAATTATCTTAATAAATGGCTTCGCGTTTAGCATTTAGCCAATTTCAAGTGTTTTTTCTATTATTAATAGTAAGGGTACAACTGTGCGGTAGATAGAAATTAAAATGGAGTCTCACAACACGTGTTATTACGGGAAGGACTCGGGTGAAACTCCCGATACAATTTTAATTGAAATTTTTTTTTGACAGTTACTCAAAATTTTATATTAATTTATAACCCCCTTTACACTAGCGTTTCTACAGCGTAAGCGTTCAATAAATGTGTACGCAGTGCAGATAGCCGAGATAACGCAAAATGGTTTCTTATATTTTTTACTTAATAATATTTAATATACAATGTGTAACAAAAAGGTGTGGTCAAAATGAAAAGATCCAAAGCGTATCCGATCTAGATCTTGTATGCTGAGTTACTAAGACAAAATTATTAACTTTAATTTGTTATGTAAGTTTTAATTAAATATTTCAATTGTGACGTCACATTCAAAATAAACAAGTACAGCCCTAGTGTAGTAGTAACCTCTGTGTACTGTAAGGACCAGAGGGGTCCTCACTTATAACGAAAGGCGTCTCTTTATTATTGGGGGCGTAAGATAGAATGAGACACCTTAACCTTTTCACCGCCCAACTATCCTGCACGTGATGTCCCGCTGTACGCCAACGTATAAATGTATTTTAATAAAGTAGGTACAAAGAAGAACTTCTATAGAAGTGCTGGCGTGGACGGCACGAAAATCTCGAACTTCTATAGAAGTTGTTGACGGTAAAAAGGTTAATCTTATTTAAATTATATTGATATTTCTAATAACATTGAGTACAATACATTAAACGATCTTAACATCGCCGTCCTTGATGTCCAAGTCGATCGCCCTTCTTTTTCGCCGCGTGTCGTTTTATTTATGTTCAAAATCAGAACGCGACGGCTGCTAGTAGATTCGCCCCTCCAAGCAGTCCCGATCACTACAGCACTTAAATTTATGATCACTGATGCTTGTTTATGCACGCCTGACGCGCATAACACTAATATAAGTATTTAGTTTACAATTACATGACAACTAAAGTTAATAATTATGTGTCAGTGACAACACATACAAGATCTAGATCGGATACACTTTGGATCTTTTCATTTTGACCACACTTTTCTGTTACACGTTATAAATCTGGTACAACAATATTGTTATAATGATTAATAGTATTTAGCTTTAATTACATTTGTTAAGCAAAGATGTATTTATTACCATTTTCAAGCTTGGTAAATTACAATGGGATATCGTTAATTATTATAATAAATTGCAACACCCTTGCATGACGTCTCCTTTACCAAATAAGATTGTCAACTCACAAGACAAACATCAGAATAAACTTCACGCGGGCGAAGCCGCTTGCGAAAGCCAGTACTTTAATTTATGTGTTTTATGATCAGGACATTTCCTGCTCCGTTGCCCGTCAGTTACTTAACAAGTGCCATGAGCAGAGGAAAAGCAACAAAGCGAAGCTAGAGGTGTTCATGAACATACTAAAGCAGTTTAAACCTGTTTTCCATTACTTCTTCACTGAGCACTACCTCGACGCGGTCACTTGGTACGAACGGCGACTGGCTTATACGAAAAGGTAAACTTTAACAACTACTGTAAATAAATTTATATTTTAACTAATACGTATAATAAATAAATAAATTCTGAAAACCATTTTAAAATAATTCTACGCATTATTCACGCACTTGCCTGTTGAGATTATGAAATCTTTGCCTAGTAGACACACTGACTTTCATACACATATTTAAAAATAAAGAAAATTAACCTTTGTGGTACTTACATAGACTTGCGTTTATTTAAAACATAATTATTCAAGCATGTTTTTATACATTTATTTATATTAATTTAATGTGTTTTTTCTAGTGTTGCGACGTCATCAATGGTCGGATATATTTTGGGTTTGGGAGATAGGCATGTACAAAACATTTTGATTGACGAGAAAACTGCAGAGGTTATCCACATCGACTTTGGTAAGTAAAACAATAACAGAATTAATTTCATAACAATAAATATTTTAGTTTTATTATTTATTGTTTAGTATGCTGAGCCACTCAATGTTGGATTTCTCGGAAGACTTAGCTTCCAATGGCGTAAGTTGCTACTCGTAAGATTACAGTCGTTAACTCCCTTATCGGCTTAGGTACAGCATGGAGTAGACACTCCATGCTGTACCTAAGCCGATAAGGGAGTTAACGACTGTAATTCAATCATGTCTCAATGAGGTCCCGATAACACTATTGGGCTACAGTCAATAATGTCAAAATCAGGCTAAAGTCACACGACTGTAGCCTGATTTTGACATTTGCATTATGGGTAAAATTACAGAATCAGGCAGATGCTACACGGTTTTGGACGTTTTAGAAAGGACAAAATAGCCAAGCCTGTGCGCAGGGAGGGCTGAGACGATTATAGGCTGATGTTGACATTTCATGTTAATTTGCTTCTAGGTATTGCATTCGACCAAGGAAGAGCTTTGCCAACACCAGAGACAATACCATTCCGATTGACGCAAGATATGATTGCCGGTTTCGGATGTAGTGGAGTGGAGGGTATATTTAGAAGGTATGTATGTCATCATTATCAATTGCTTGCTGCTTGTCATCGACGTATTTTAAGACACGCTATTCTGTAGTCGATATTCTGCCAGTATCTCTGAAAATTAATCAACACCAAGAGATTTCCGCGCGACAAGATCTTTACGTAAATTAAGATCAAAACTCGCTTGCGTTCGGAACCGTAGCGAACAGTGTCGCCACCTAGCGATGAAAGATGGCACTAATTTTTTCTTCCGGCATTATACATAAAATATATTTTAAGTGTTAAATAAATTATGGAGAGGGAGCATGAGGAACTCGATGTCGCAATAGTTAACGCGCTCGGTCTGCGATTACTAAGATTAAGCAACTTTCGCAAAGGGCGGTCATCGGATGAGCGACCAAACATTTATCATCTCGATTTCCTCCGTGTTTCGGAATGCAGGTAAAGCCGTTGGTGCCGGCGGCATTAGAAGTCGTTGACAACCACCAATCACCTCCAGGCCCGCGTGGTCGTTTATGGCCCGTTCTCCCTGTGACGATTCCATCCATAGGGAAGCGTCCTGCCCCAGCAGTGGGGACTTAAAATGAGCTAGTGATGAAATTATGAAGTTCACTCTTCATATTGTTCTATACAGATGTTGTGAGAAAACGATGCAGCTGCTTCGCGACAACCAGGAAACGTTGCTGACGATCCTCGAGGTGCTTTTATGCGACCCGCTGTACTCGTGGACCGTGGCCAACGCCGCGCAACCCACCGCGCCCACGCCCGCCAACAAGGATACTACTTGTGAGTTCACATCTATAAGTACTAATATTATAAAGCTGAAGAGTATGTTTGTTTGTTTGGTTGAACGCGCTAATCTCAGGAACTACTGGTTCGAATTGAAAAAATATTTTTGTGTTGAATAGTCCATTTATTGAGGAAGGCTATAGGCTATATTACATCACGCTATGACTAATAGAACGCAGGTGAAACCGCGGGGCACAGCTAGTCTTCTATATACGTAAATACGTGAAAATAATCTTTGTACCCATTTTTAGCATGTTGCGCGCACGGATAAGTGTGACATTTGGCATCGTTAAAGTTCATTGGAAGGAGTACGGATAGATAAAATTTACGTTTAGTTGTGTGTTACAAAAAAGGCCATGGGTATAAGCCGAAACAGTAACAATATTTTAAATAAATTACAGTTTAATTTCAACCACTGAGCGACCAATAGTAATAATAATGTTGTCAGCAGCGATGGAAATAGATAAATATAACTAGCGGCCCGTCCCGGCTTCGCACGGGTGGACATTTCTTTTTTAAGTCTTTAATCGCCGTGGTGGTCACCGGTGACCGACAAACAATAAATTTTCTATTATGTCTGGTTTTGCGGCAGTCAACGTGTTAATATAGCCTATGTTACTCAGCGCTAATGTAGCATTCTAATGGTGAAAGATTTTTTTAAATCGGTCCAGTAGTTTTTGAGTTTATCCGTTGTAAACATACAAAATTACAAAGTTTTCCTTATTATAATATTAGTATTACAAGTGTTTAGTGATGCAATGTTGTGCATCTTCTGTTTTGTTTATAATCTTCGTTTTGGGGTTTCTTTGTATGTTTTATTTTCGTTTTGTATGTTTAATGCTATATATAATAAGACCAAACACTTCCCTGTTGTGGATTTTTAAAAGCCGTATAAGAAGTGTTTTTCTTTATTGTAAGAAACATTAGGGTGGAGATGGAAGCACACTTTACTCGACATCCTCAACTACTGAGATGGTTACTTTATCTCCTAACTATCGGAATACAATAACACCACTAACATTGTTTTTATGGCGATAACTAAGATAGTGGCCTGTAAGTATTGGAACGTCTGTGTCGCCATAATAACAATATTGGTGGCGCTGTTGTATACACAAAATTTAAAACTTAATATTTTATACATTTATAATCAATGCTACTGTAAATAATTACATTTACATTAAACATTGTTAGGTACGACCGCATCAAACAGCGGGCTGGCTGAGCGAGCCTTGCTAGCAGTGAGTAGCAAGCTGAGTGGCACCGAGGGGGGAGTAGCGGGCGGCGTGGCAGTTCCCGGGCAAGTCGCTCGTTTGATCACGGATGCCGCCGACCCTACCAATCTCAGCAGGGTGTTCCCAGGATGGCAGCCTTACCTTTGATCTGGTCACTGCTATTTTAAGACTTACTGGATACCATAATTTGAACTTAATCTGTTCTTGATATAAGGTCCAAAACCAATGTTAAAATTCAAAGTGTTTTGCCCGTTAAAGAGTTGATGTGATAGGCGTTACCTGTGTAATTTAACTTTGATGTGATTGTAATTAAATATGTTGAGTTCTTGTCTTTTTAATCTTATTTTTTAACGAGAAAGTGCTTGGCCTAGTAGTTTTAATGTGTAAGTTTTTGACTGTCTTAATGTGCGTTGCTAGCGCTGACACCTTATTTTTAACCTAATTTCCTCTTGACGTAAGGTAGAAAACCAATTTAACTTTGATGTGATTGTAATTAAATATGTTGAGTTCTTGTCTTTTTAATCTTATTTTTAACGAGAAAGTGCTTGGCCTAGTAGTTTTAATGTGTAAGTTTTTGGCTGTTTTAATGTGCGTTGCTAGCGCTGACACCTTATTTTTAACCTAGTTTCCTCTTGACGTAAGGTCGAAAACCAATGGCAAGTAAAATGTTGTTTTGTTAGGCGTGTAGTGTCTCTAGCTGTGATGATTGTAATAAAAATAGTCTTGAGGAACCTTTTTTATAAACGGGAACGCGTTTGGCCTTTAAGTTAGTATGTAAGTTTTTGGCTAACAGAGCGTGCGCTGCTTACTGAGTGGCACCGAGGGGGGAGTGGCAGGCGGCGTGGCGGTTTCCGGGCAAGTCGCTCGTCTGATGTCACAGTTGCCGCCGACTCTACTAATCTCAGCAGAGTGTTCCCTGGATGGCAGCCCTACCTGTGATGACTGCTTTTTTAACTCTTATTGGACACCTTAGTTTTCACCTAATTTCCCTCTTGACGTAAGGTCGAAAACCAATGTAAAAAATCAATGTGTTGTGCCCGTTAAAGGGTTAATGTGATAAGCGTTACCCGTGTGATTTAGCTGTGATGTGATTGTAATAAAAAAGGTTGAGCTCTAATATTAAGTAACTTTGACTGCAATTAAAAAGTATGACTTTCTTATCTTTTGTAATCACAAAGTGCTTGGCCTGTTGGTTTTAATGTGTAAGTTTTTGGCTGTCTAAAAGGTAGATTTTCTTAAATGCTAAGATTTTTTTACAACTTATCTTGATTGTTGTTTTTGATGCTGACTATTCTTATAGCGTCCGTTCCAGGAGAAAGTCATACTGTCATAATGCTAATTTCAGAAGTCAATAGCTAGTCAGGCGTACTAAAAACAAGCCCTACAAATTAAGTAGGTAATAGGTACCTACCTAACTGATGAGCTTTTAGATGTAATGTTGGTTTTAATGCAAATGTTATTGTTGAATGTGCCTTTGTTATATTGTCGAACAAATATTCAAACTGTCTCCAAAGTCAAGCGGTATTCGACCGTAAAACATTACCTAATAATAAATTATTTTTATGGAAATATATTAAAAAATTTGCCATGGGCGTTTTATTTTTATAAAGATTTTTCTAAAGAAGTGTTTTTCAGTCAATCATTAAAAACCTGCGCAGTGTGGGCAAGCCTCCAACAAAGTGGACCGACGAGACCGACGATCTGGTGAAGGTCGCGGGAAGCCGGTGGATGCGAGCAGCACAAAACCGGTCGTTGTGGAGATCCTTGGGATAGGCCTTTGTCCAGCAGTGGACGTCTTTTGGCTGAGATGATGATGATAATGATTAAAAACATGTTCTCTGTTTTTAATGATTAAGGAAAAAGAACCAAATGATTTTAGTCTAGCAATCTATGTTATTTTTTGGCACCGAAAATTGGGTCAAACACGTGCCAACTTTAATAGCATTATTATTAAGCCTCTCCTGTAATATTGGTAACAAGAGCTAGAACATGGGGTTTCTTTTGAGAAATCTAAGAAAATGCAGAGCCAAGTAAACGGAACAATGACGATGGCTTGCAATGTATTAAGTAGGTACTACCTACATTGATAGGTATTCTTAATGTCATTTAATTTTAATTTTCAACTAATGCATTACAACCACTCTAAGCTAAGTACCGAATGGTCCCCTGCAAAGCTAGCTAGCTATGAATCGCAAAGCCATCGTGATTTTATGAGTATTTCAACATCAATTAAAGATCGGTCTTTATAAGGTTAACGAAACGCTTTAATGTTTACTATATTGATCAACATTCTATACGAAACGCAACATAACGCCGTTGTCATAGTTACCGGTATTGTCAACAAACTGTCATTACAATTTGAGGTTGTAAAAGTAATTTCGTAAGTGAATTTTTAGCAGGAGAGTATTCTGCTAAGTGTAAAATGTGAGTTTTATGTTAGGCAGCCTATCGCCTCTTATCTCATGGCAGAACTGCATATACTTGGACAGCTACGAAGTGTGTCCAACTTCAAAGAGACATCTGCGCTGTTTTGTCGATATTCATTCCAAGCTGGTAGGTATGTAATTTCACAGTGAGCACTGCGTGTTTTGTATCGATTGTAATATTAATGTTATCGTGCATTTTAGGTCCGAATTGGACAGCAATATCTGGTTGCGTCGAGGGACAAACTGTGTCAGGGAAGCCGGATTACGGTAAAACAGTTGTTTGGGCTCAACCTCTAGATATTCATTACATCACGAAAGGAATACAAGGTAATAGTAAAGTATTGTACCATAAAACATAATTTATGTAATTTTCGCTTTCCAAACATTGTTACTTACAAAGTATTGATTTTACTACTATGCTAACATTCTATGAATTTATTGTTTTAATAGAATGTTAGGAAACTTGATCACCAAATCTTTGCATTTTTTCTATAAATTCTTATTAAACTGGATCATCTAAGTACTCAAGAACTTTACATTTTTAGCCAAACCATGCTTAGATATAATGGATTATAATGTGCTGTGTGTGGATGGGGGTATAACTACATAACAGTATTTAAAAAAAAAAAAGTGATGCACTTACCATAGATTTATTAACTTTAGCATGTGCAGTTCATTTAAATAAATATTTCATTATTGTTTGGTAAAACTTGTCATTTAAATTCTGTCATACATTCTTCAAATAAAAATTGTGATATATAAGAACCAACATTGTTCAAGTAGTTATTGACTGTTTCAGGTTGGCCTAAATTAGTGCTTCAGGTCAGTTGTTTGGATTCCCTTGGCCGCGCTTGGATAGTTGGGTACAGCTGCTGCAACTTACCTGTTGTTCCTGGACATCACATTTTAGATGTACCATGTTGGCTTCCCTCCGCTGCTACATTGACTGACAGGATCCGGGAATATTTCCTTGGTGGTTCACATCAGCTGATGAACACTGATATTATAAGTTTAGGCACAGATAGGTTTGTGTGTAATTTTGTAAGTTTAATGGATGTGTTATTGTTATTTTATTAACTTAAGATACTATTAATTTCAGGTTTAAATTAAAAACGCAGTCTAAAGGCTGTATTAAATTAGATATTGATATAGTTTTAAGGAATTTTAGTAAATTTGGGGTGGAGTATAAATAGCTATGCAGCTGATCACTTATCTTGGTTTTACCCTTTTGTCAATCCTTATCCAATTCTGTGTCATGGATTACATACAGGAGAAAATAAAACTGGAAGAGGAAAAAACAGATCTCAATATATCTACACAGAAGAAAGGGTTTGATGAAATGTTAAAACATCTGACGCAGAAACCACATGCACTGTATTATCGCACTCAATTTAATAGTAAGATAACAGAGCTAAAGGTGACACCATCCACAATAAACTATAGCAATATGACTGTACCTGAAACAGAAATATCCACTATGTTGACAAGTACAATACTAGATGAATTTTATGATGAAAATATTTCCACTACAGAAGATATCTTTACGACTGAGACTTTATATTCAACTACAGAAATTGACAATGTTACTGAAATAACATTCTTTAATAAGAAAAATCAAACTTCCATAAAACCAAAGACCCCAAAGACACAAATTAGAAATAAAAATTGTGGTTGTGATTTAATGGTATGGGCACAACATTATATTAAAAGTTTATTGTAACACTTTAAGGAATAAGGAGGAATATGAAAATGTTAATGTTAATATTGGTGTTTTCTGTTTTCAGTACAAAGTATGTGATATTAATTGTTGCTGTGATAGTGATTGTACTGAAAACGATAAAAAGTTGTTTGGGAATTGTAAAAATGTTCTGCATATTAATGATGAATCTCAACATTTATGCTACTCGTATCAAGTATCTAAAAGAGAACATGAGACCCCTTTATTCGACAATTTATTTTGTATTGTAAAGACAAACCTACCAGACAAAAGGAATTTAAATCGTGAAACGGTATGTATTCCAAAAAAGAAATATATGTTATTGTATTCTTAAGTTATAATAAGTTCGAAAAAATTTAATTTATACTTCATTCTAAAGTCTTACTGCCGCACTCATAGACGTCAGTTATCATTAATGATTACTTAGCACCTACAATTGTTCAGTCGAAAATGTGCTTATGATGTCACTGTTAGAGACTATCTTACAATAGACAATATTAGGTCCTAAGTAATCATTAAGACGTCTCTGAGTACGGCAGTAAAGAAGCTTTCATAAGTTTTTCTAGGCTGTCCAATGAAAGAAATGCGCGCATTATAGTAACAAATATCAGATTAAATTTTTCAAATGTTTTTTTTTTTCAAATTTTTAAGTCAATTTTTGCTTGAATCAAAAACGTTGGCAATGTTAAACTCACAGCAGTGGCCGCCTTTTAAATGCCACTACACATTTACAGAATACACTAAACATAAACACACTAGTTTTGGCCCAAGACACCTTACTCGTAGAACAAGGGTACGACGAACCGGTTCACACGCGCTCTATACCAGGTACAGACATGTACCGGGCGCTTCTCTCCACCACCACGGCCCGGTCAACCCGAGCCAAGGTCCGAGCCTTTAGAGGTGCCCTCGGGTTGTTCCGCTCCTCGTTTCGAACCCTTTGGAGAATCTAGTAGGGCACGGGGACACGCACTAGTGCGTGATGCCGTTTCCTCTAGAAAACCTGCAAAGGTGATTCGTTTCACACGGCGGCTTGAGGAACGCTTTTAAGTTTCTGGCCGCCCCCAAACAAGCCAGGTGAAGCTGAAAATGCCGTTAGAAGCAATCGGCAAACTAAAAAAAAAGACAGTAACATGCTAAAACAAATTTTAATCAACATGATGTAAATTATCGCCTTACTAACCATACTCTAATCACATCATAGTAAGGTTTATTTTCCGAATTGTAAATTTTTGACCACAAATGTTGCATCAATTGATTTCAGGATGACTGTATTTAACTTAACTTTTCATTTCAGTACTCCATTAGTGCAGTTGATAATTCACATAAATGGCATAGTAATGAGATATTAAGACTTACTAGAGATTTTCAAAGAAAACCTTATATCTATGGTGATACTGTATGGGTTTTAAAACAAGGATCCATTTGGTATATTGGTAATAATTTATTATTAACATTATTATGATTTATTAATTTTTTTTGTAGGTTTAATATTGCGTGTTTTTTTTCTTTGTAGATATGCCGGCACCTATGATAAACAATTACTGTAATAGCAGAAGACCAATATTGTTTTTAAAAGAAGAAATTGTTAAATGTAGTGTGAGATTAAAGGATTTGGAAATGTTTCAAATTCTAAAAACATCACAAGAGTCTTTTTGCATTAGTGTGACAGAGAAATCTTATAACTCTTCTGCATTGGTAACATTATTTACTCTTAAAACGGTTGTTTCTTTGAAAGTATGTAATAACAATTTCCTAATTTAAAAAAAAAACAATGTTTTCAGAATTGTTCTTCGCTTCATTGCACAAATTGGACTGTATTAATCTGCAATGAAGATGGAAATGAGTGTGATGTCTATAACAAAACAGCACATGAACCTACCTGCACAGAAAGTTATTGCACAAATCTCGCACTTCGATTGGATTACATTTTTCACTATTTTGATTCAAAAATCACGAATGTGACCATAAAATTTTTCGTCACTGAAGTTGCATCGCATATTCCTTTTATGACACAAGTAATTAATGTAAGATTCGTCATGACGAACGAGTCCGATGACCAGATTGTTAAAGTCAGTGGAAATCCAGGATATATTTACAGTTTGCCTGTAATATCGTCGATGGCTGAAAGCAATCATACAATACACTTTTTCAACAGTACATACGAAGGAAAAAAATATTTGACGCAACCAAGTAATAAGAACGGATTTTGTGAGTCTTACAACAATACAAATAGTTTTGTTCAATTCGGAATCAACAAGAGAGTTAAGTGTAGATACCTTCATACTAAAACTGTTTTCCCGAAACTAAATAGTACGAACGCCTGTGACGACATACAAAACAAAATAATGAAACTCAGTGGTGTATCAGAGAAAATACATGTATCTCCACTTGGTAATCCAACAGATGTTAAAGACAAGGACTGGATACTTATTTACAATAACGTGCATGAAAAAGAACTTACGTATGGACAGTTTTTAGAGAAGAATTCAAGATTGCGATGCTACAACTTGATCACTAGAATTGCTTACGTTATTACGTTCGCAGATGTAAGCGAAATCCATTTAAAAAGGGAAGACAAATTAGTCGCTGTGAATATAAGTGTAGTGACACAGAATGTCACTTTTAGCAGCGAGGATGCTTCAACAGTTCTAACAATCGACACCAGTTTCATAGATGTAACAAAACCAAAAGTGTTTGAGTACGCCGGAGGTCCCCATTTAAGTCTGCGTTTACCTAAAGATTTCTTTTTTCCATTTCCATCAAACGGTCGAGTAAATAAGCTTAGTATGCCTCTGGCGATGCTATGTATCACAATTTATGTCAAATAAAATAACTGTTGGTAATAACTAATAATTTTTATTTTGAAATAATTTAAATACTTTGTTACTTCTATCACTTCTAACTTGGCATCCACCCTTCAAGGACTTCCGAGTCTGTCGGCCTGAAAACAAAACCCATAGTGAGATGCAATCGGCCTCATTAAATTGCGATGAAACGAGTGAGGCAAAGTCACATTTTACTAACCATTACGACAACTGTCCCTTTCTAATTGCATACGTGTGACAGTGACAGATGGAATCGAAAATGTCTCTATAGATAACGGATCAAAGGATGTAGTTTCCAATAAAAAGAAGTAATTAGAAAAGAAGTTTTTAATTAAGCTGATTAGGGAAATTTAACACTGTCTCATCGGTACATCACACAGTCGAACTAAATCTACCGCTATTTACAATATTTTTACATCGAGGATAAAGTCAATCTGTACTTGTGTAATGCTGGGTATAGTAGGGACTAGTCGTTACAGGCGCTTCGGGCGCTACGTTTCGGACGCTTTATCAATTTACATTTAACGAATTATATCAAGCCTTACCGACAAACCTAGTTTGTACGTAAAAGCAAACACCAATGATCCACAGAACACGTACAAAGACAATGTAAGTGTTTATGCTTGCAGTTTATATTTGCTTCGGGCTGATAATTATGCTAACAAATATAAAAGTGTCAAGTATAATAATTAATAACCGGCCAAGTAGTCGTAAAAAACTATTTATTTTGACCACGAAGTTCCTCAATGATTTAAAGTTGGTTATGAAGGAAGACATTACGTAGCGAAAAGTCGCCTTAACTGTGTCGATACATTAAGAGGCAAAATATAAATATACCAAGCGCGGCACCAGAATCGCATCGCAATCGTTCGACCTGTACGTCAGATAACTAACTAGTGATAGTATATTCAATGTGACGTAGCCGTCCACGCTTGATTTCCTCTAGTACTATGAGCTTAACTAATAGTGCCTATCATGCCCAGAGAGCATCATAAAGTCGAAACACACACACTACTTACAGCGTCGGCGAAACGAGCACGCACTGTATCCAGCAGCCGAAACTATTGTTTCCGTAGCTTCTAAATCCGACGATAGGAGTCTAGTTCGCAAATTAAATTAAGAACATATTCCAACTCAGTTTGATTTAATAAAGCGTCCGAGAAACACATCGTGCGCGCATAATAATAGCGGCATCTAACACGTCGGCCATGAACGCGAGCGAATTGCGAGGCGGCAAGCGAATTTGTAGACCAATAGACAATCCTAAAGTGCTTAACTTACGTACCGAAGTCTTAGTTTTACCGACGATCACAAATTGTTAGGTAACCCCCAAATAAAATGTCACCTAACAAGGCTAAGGGGTCACCTGATAAGGGATCGTCTGTGTAAACGAGCATTAGACAACAGTAACAGAAAGAATGCAATGACAATGAAAAATCGCGCGTCGCTTCGCAAAGCGCCAGCGGTCGCGGCCGAGCGGTTACGATAGCTTGTTAAAAGCCTAGCGGTATCCCACACAAACTAAGTACAATTTTTCAAACCAAAAAGGCAATGTTAATTAAATTTCCTACCCTTAAGAAAAATACAGAGATCTACAAAATTTATAGAAAACGTTAAAAACAGTTTAGTCAACGGAATTTATGCTATTTGAAACTATCCATAGTGGACTTAAAATCACATGAATTCAGTTGAATATAGTTTGTTTTTTTTAATTTCTACTAAATGTCCATCTCTTTATTTTCCATAAGTGTAGACTTCATTAAAAATTGGCTTATATTGGATTTTTTACCCTGAAGTTTGTAAGGTACACCGATAAAAAGGCTATCAACACAAATCCTCTAGAGTCCCCGTTATTTAAACGCTCTCGACTAGCCCCGTCCGCGGTGCGCACCTATGCGACGTAGGTGTAGACCTTGCGGTCGTCGGGCGTGCGCGCCAGGTACTCGCGCTCGATGAGCCCCTCGATGCGCTTCTTGATCACCACCGGGGATGGCAGGAAGCGGGCGCGCAGCTGCTCCGTCACCTCGGTCACCAGCAGCGTGTGCTACGATAAGGGGACAAACAACAAGTAACAATTAATATTAACAGGATCGTACATGCTCATCAGGCTACCCCAAAACTGTCAAATTTCCTCAATAAACTTTGAACTTTAGTAATATTTACTTAAAAATATTTGACTTTGACTTTAAAATAAAAAAATTACTTTGACTTTGAAAAAAAAATTGACTTTGACTTTGACTTTAGTTCTATGGCATACGACATTTGACAGTTTAAGACAGTGTGATGTGCAGGCGGAATTTAATAAGTAGCCCTCCAGCCCTCCAGCAATCGAAAGGGGGAGGCCCCCTCCAATTTTTTGTGCTTGGGTGGGGGAGAGGGAGAAGAGTCCCAATATGGGACTGTCCTACATAACCCGGGGCCCGATGTATATAATATGTTTCTCTAGCGTAAGCGTGGTAATTTAAATTCATACGTCACGTCAGTCGTCAACGCTGTTCGTGTCGTGCAGTAGACGGATGCGGTCACGATTGTACTAGCGCTGCAGCTAGGCGTACGTAACGTACAGGCATTCACGCTACGTGCAATGCGTAGTTGCGGCGGGCGTCCGCGCTGTGCATACGTTTATCAAATGCTTACGCTAGATAAACGCTAGTGTCAAGGGGACTTTAGACAACATATCCTTTAGCCTTAGCTTAGTGTTTTCAAATCGATTTGACTGCCAGTACATGAACCATGCAGCTATGGTTCATGTATTGACGTCATAACGATATTCCTAATATTAGTTTTAATTAAATTTTTATTTTTATTGTGATTTTAGTTATTTTATTTAAATTTGATTTTGGATAATAATATGATTTTAATTTTGTTTTTTAATTTGATGATAATTGTGATTTAATATTTTATTTAAATTTTATTTTGTATTTTATTATTTTTGATTAATGAATTGCCTGTATGATCCAAAGTGGTCGAAATAAATGTATTTTTTTTTTTTTAAAAGAAAAGAAAAATCTTTTAAGACTAAAAAAACAGGTTATACACATTAGTCCAGCAGTTGTATGCTGTATGTACTGTAGTGATCGGGACTCTTTGCTCGGGCAGCTCTATGGCACACGAAGTGACCTGAGTTTGAATGTACAGATGAAAATAAGTCTAGAAGGAAACAAGAGAAGGTTATTGATTCGGTGACAGCCCGCTGAGAAGCTAGGGCTGAACTGTAATTAGCTTCTTGATAAAATACACAACTTAAGTATCTTTGTGCGTTCATAATTACCCAGTCGCCACAGTACCGACCTGCATCTTCTTGCGCGCCTTCATGATGCGGACGATGGCGGCCTCGATCTCGTGCTTGCGGTCCTCGTCCACCTTGTTGCGGGTCTCGCGCCGCTCCGGCTCCGACTCGCCCTTCGCCGCCACCGTCTGGATCTTCACTCTGCGACGAGTAAACGAATATATTAAAGACTAGCTGTTCCCCGAAACACCGCGTCGCATCGCGTCGCCCACTTCGTATTCGCTTAGTGTTTTTTCTGACTTTATTTAAGGGGCATAGTGTGATATTTAATAGCCTAACAGCCTTCCACAATAATTGGGCTTTCAAATGTAAAAATATTTTTTCAAATCGGACTGGTAGTTCTGAAGATTAGCGCGTTCAAACGAAACACAAACTCTTCAGCTTTAATAAATTAGTATAGATATCAAGAGATGGTTGCATAGTTTTTCCGATATAAGAGTCATTCATTATAGCCTCTATTCAGACGAAGTAATTGCAAATAATCAAATTAAAGCAACACGTTTGTATTTTTTTAAACTTTCCAAGTTTTACTTAAATTTATATCACATTTTTTTAAATGCATTACTTTTTGTTGTTTCTTTTGCGAAAGCTGTGTATATCTATATTGTAAAATTAAATGTCATACAAAGTTTAACTCCGTAAAATGATGACAGTTGTACGTGAAACTGTATCCACTGTTGTCGTAGCTTATTAAATAAATTTAAAATAATATCGGAGCTTCCATGGTAGTTATAATTTACTAGCGACCCGCCCCGGCTTCGCACGGGTGCAATGCTGACACTAAAAACCTTCTTCTTGAATCACTCTATCAAAATCCGTTGCGTAGTTTTAAAGATCTAAGCATACATACATAGGGACAGACAGAAAGAGGGAAGCGACTTTGTTTTATACTATGTAGTGATATGCACACGCCTGCACATCAAACTCCAACTAGCTGTCAAATTTCCTCAAAAGACTTTGAACCGTATGTCTATCGCACACGGTTGAACATTTAAGAGCGTTTACGCCGCACACTAGCGCCACTAATGAAAAAAAAAACATCTAGTAATTAGAGATAGAAAATCAGATTATGCTCAACAAACTATTTGAATGAAGTAATTAAGCATTTTTACGTCAACTAATGAACACCTCACATGTTATGGTTTAGTTAAATAAGACGTTACGGCCACTTTTAACTATAACGCCATATTTAACTAAATATGGCGTTTTTCAT
Organism: Eudonia lacustrata; assembly: GCA_947562085.1. Lineage (NCBI taxonomy): Eukaryota > Metazoa > Arthropoda > Insecta > Lepidoptera > Crambidae > Eudonia > Eudonia lacustrata. The sequence continues at coordinate 14,558,203 of OX387312.1, read as the reverse complement.
TGGCGGCGCTAGTGTGCGGCGTAAACGCTCTTAATGGCTCCGCACACTAGGCGACACGCGACTGCAACAGCTCGGCGACTAGACGCGACGACAGGCTGCGGCCGACATTTTCATATATTTTGTTCAAAGCTCCGCACACTTGGCGTCAGTCGCAGAGTCGCGACGACAAGCTAGGGGAGTAACGAAACTGACGCTCACAACTGTCGCACGTCTGTCGTCACGCAGCGACAAGTCGTCCAGTGTGCGGATGCATTTAATTTTATTGAATTTGACAGTTTTGGATAGTCGTAATTTGCAGGCGTCTGTATAATGTTCATTTGTAACAGAATTGCCACTACACAAGTTTAAGACAAATAAAACAAGGTCTAATGAAAAGAGGTTACTATAAAATTGGTGATTATCTTAGTCTGCTCGCCTGAACATGTTTTCACATTGTAAGTAGTTACACTTTTGTATAAACTAAGTTTAAAAGAGTAGCTGCTTAGTTTCGTGCTGGAGTCTTCTTCGCAGAATCAACCTTCTGAATCAGCAGTAGAATCGCATTAAATATGTATTGTTTATTAAATTATCTATTTTAAGTATTATTGTGTGTACTTATATTATTTCTTATGCATAATATATTTTGTTTTTTTTTATACGTAATTGAAGTTTTGTGCAATTTATATGGCTAATTAGAATATAAAAAAATTATGTGTTAGAAAACTCCGATCGTCTTTGCTAAATATAACAATTATTATTTAAAAATAATAAATATAAAAGAATCTTTATGGTAAACTAAGTTTACGTGTAAAAACCAATTCATCATCAGCTCTTTTTATGTCCCCACTGCTGGGGCACGAGCCTTCCTTATGGATGGATAGGGAGAACGGGCCATAGACACCACGCAGGCCCATTGCGGATTGGTGGTTGTTCACGACTGCTAATGCAGCCGGGACCACCGGCTTTAGGTGCCTACCTACCGAGGCACGGAGGAGCTCGAGATGATACATTTTTGGTCACCCATCCGATGACCGGCCTTTGCGAAAGTTGCTTAACCTCAGCACTCGCAGACCGGGCGCGTTAGCCACTGCGCCATCGAGCTCCTCCAATATCAATACTAAAAGTAAAATGCGTACCTATGCAGTTTGGAGGTAAAGGCATCGTTGACGTAGAACTGGTGCGAGGGCTCGATCTCCTTGTTCTTGGGGTGTTTGATGAGCACCCGCTGCGTGGCCTTGCCCATCGCGAGCGACTGCAGCGCGCGGATCAGATCTTTTTCGGGGATGTCAGTCTCGTTCAGGATTTCCTGGAGACGTAACGGGCTATTGAAATAGCGTAGGTGACGGATTAGATAATAGATTATTTTTTCATGTGCCAAAACGATAATGTTTTATTGACACTGTATGAGAATAGCGAGCTATAACGTCACCTTATTGTTCAAACTATTTACAGACATTTGTGATTAATTTTTATCAAGAATACTGTCACACTGTTGTTAATGAAACACGTGTGGCAGTTAGACAAAGACTGTTCTTTATTCTTTTGACAGGCAGGTAGGTACACATAACAAATCATAGATGGCGCTAGTAGTGATTTTAAATGTATTATTTTGATATTAATTCTAACATCTCCACTTATCAAAATAATCTAAATTTTGGTACAATGTATATCTTAACAAACTAATAGAAATAAAACACCCCACAGTCATCCACTAAACAATGCTTTGAATACCTAACTTTTTTACAAAATAGTTATGTTTTACACTACTCAGTCCTTTGGTCAGCAAGTCTGCTAGCATTTCAGATGTTGGCAGGTAAACTATCTTAATAAGATTGTCAGCTACCGCTTCTCTAACAAAATGATGGCGCACATCTATGTGCTTGGTTCTTTTGTGAAATAATGGGTTTTCTGACAACCTTTGAGCACCTTGGTTATCATTATACAATATGATTACATAATCACAACTGCCTACAATTTCACAGAACAAGTTTCTTAAATAAATAGCCTCTTTACAGGCTTCCGCTATCGCCATATACTCGGCCTCAGTACTTGATAAAGCTATAGTGCGTTGTTTTTTACATTCATATGAAATAACGGTTCCTGAGAGTTTAAAGTAGAAACCTGTGTAAGATTTCCTACCTAAGGTGTTCGAGGCCCAATCAGCATCGACAAAACCTTCCAATTTACAGTTATCTTTGCTAAACATTAGTCCATACGATTTAGTTTTACTTAAGTATCTTAGGATGCGTTTTGCATGCTTCCAATGAGTATGGGAATAACAATTATTAAACTGGCTCAAATAACTTACACTGTAGGCAATATCTGGGCGAGTTAAAACACTTAAGTACATTAAGCTACCTATAAGTTGCTGATATGGGTATTGTTTACAAACATTTACACCTTTCTCTAGTTTTAAATTACTTTCAATAGGAGTATCAACAACATCACAGCTTGTCATATTAAATTTACTTAATATATGATCTACAAACTTTTCTTGATCTAAGGAAATACAGCCGTTCTTATACATTTTTACAAGCATTGTTTTAATTGCCCCAAATCCTTAATTTTAAATTTTGACATTAGATTAGTTTTTAACTCCTTAACCATATTACTACTGTTTGAAAAAATGAAAAAATCGTCTACAAAAATTGCTATTATGATCTGCTCTTTTTTACATTTTTTTATATAAAGACATGGTTCTAACTTTGACTTAACAAAATTCAATTTTAATAAACAATCATTTACTCTTACATTCCAAGCCCTGGCTGATTGTTTTAAACCATAAATTGCACGATTTAATTTGAGAACACGATTTTCTTTACAATCCAAATTAGGTGGCACTTGCATATACACATTTTCATGTAGGTAACCATTTAGGAATGCTGTAGTTACATCTAAGTGAGTAATTTCAAAGTTAAGTTTGATACTTAAAGCAAATAAAAGTCTTAATGTTGAGTAACGAAGCACTGGTGAGTATGTTTCAGTATAGACCACGCCTTCTTTTTGGGTGAAACCTTTTGCGACCAGTCTTGCCCTATAACGAACACTATTATCACTTTCGAACTTTTTTTTAATACCCACCTACACGGCACCACTCTATCAGCTTCTTTTCTATCTACAAATGTCCATGCTTGATTGTCGTCGAAAGCCTTCAGTTCATCGTTCATCGCCTGTCTCCACTGTTCCTTATCTGGTCCATCCATTGCAGCTTCATAACTGAGTTCTTTATCACATGATTCTAGGTTGTCCAGAATACAGATATTGGTCATACCATATTTTTCTACTGGCTTTCTCCTACGCTTAGTATTCAGCTCCACCTGAACTTCATCCTCTATGATAGACTCTTCTTCAGCCATAGATTGATAAGAATCATTATCAGAAATCGATGACTCACAATTATGTGTTGAATAATTTGGATCTAAAATTGAATTTTCTGGTAAACTTTCATCATGTTTTAAATTTTCATCTTTCTCTGACTTTTCTTCACAATTATTTACTATTATCTGAGCTGTGTCTGACACCGTTTTCTCCATAATAATGACATCTCTGCTCAAAGTAATTTTTTTAGTTTTTGGATTGTACAATCTGTATCCTTTTACGTTATCTGGATACCCAACCAAAATCAATTTGTCAGCCTTCTTATCCCATTTTTGTCTTTTTATTTTGGGAACATGCACCAATACCTTACTGCCAAAAATTCTGACATGGCCAAGGTCTGGTTTCTCACCTGTCCACCTCTCAAATGGTGTTATCATGTCTAAACTGGCGGCTGGCGTTCTATTCTTTAGGTATACTGCAGTATTAACTGCTTCTGCCCAAAAACTTTTGTCGAGATCCGCTTCAAACAATAAACATCTTGCCCTTTCAACCACAGTTCTGTTGAACCTCTCTGAGAGCCCATTCTGCTCCGGAGTGTGGGGATTGGTCTTCTGATGGACAATACCAACTTGTTTTAAGTAACTTTCCATCTCACGGGAACAAAACTCACCTCCATTGTCAGTTCTTAATATTTTTATCTTGTTTCCTGATTGATTCTCAACTAAGCCTCGAAATTCTTTGAAATGCTGAAACACTTGGTTCTTTTCCTTCAAGAAGTAGACAAAAGTCATTCTGCTGGCATCATCCACAAACAGAAGAAAATACTTTGCCTGACCAATTGACTTAGTCTCCATCGGCCCGCATAAATCTGAGTGTACTACTACATCCAGTAGTTTTTCACTTCTATGGTTAGCTGATGGGAAAGGCAAACGTGCCTGTTTTCCCTCACAGCACACTTCACAATTCTGTATCTGTATGTCAGCTTTCTTGTCAAAAGAAACTCCTACTACAGCACCTTCTTTCATTTTCTGCAAGGACTTACTATTTATATGTCCTAACCTTTTATGCCATGTTGACATCGCCGATAACGAATTCTCGATTTTTCTTGTGTTTAGCTTGTACACACCATTTATCAAATTTGCTATACCAATAAGCTCATTCACTTGGTTATATATTAAACAGACATCCTTTTTGAACACTACCCTATTGCCATTAGCTATAAGTTGGCTTACGGACAATAGGTTTGTCGTGAGTTTAGGTATGTACAGTACATTCTTCACAATCACATCATACTGAGAACTGTTTACACATGTCGTTATCTGTGTTTCACCAACACTAACTACAGGCTCCGTCGTTTGATTTGCCACTACGATTTCTTTGTTTTCGTGCACTAGTCGGGTTCGGAGTAAACAATTTTTATTTGACGTCATGTGTGCGCTTGCGCCTGAATCGACGTACCAGTCATCTGCGCTATAACAACCGTTGAAAAACGGTGCACTAAAAGCATTTACTTGTTTATTTGCTTTTAATTCAGGACACTGATTTTTGTATTGGCCGATTTTCTTGCAATTGTAGCATTTGATTTGTTTCCTTCCGGTTGACATGTCATTTGGCGTTGACATTTGTTGTCGTTTGCGGTTAGTGTTGCCACTTTTTGGCCGCTGTTGTTTTGTCCAAAATGCAGAGTCCGTTCCAGTAGTGCCAACCTCCGAACACATATCAAGTAACTTTGTTTTTATAACGTCAGCGCTAATGGCGATTCCTTAATGTTCTATCGCCATTATCATCGGTGAATACTTATCTGGTAGTCCAGCTAAAAGTAATGACCCAATCCACTCGTCTGTGATTTCGAAACCTGTCCCCTTCCATTTTTGTGCTGTCTCGACCATTTGAGATACGTATGATGTCATGGATTCACAGTTATCGAGACGTATTGAAATCAATGTTCGTAGTTAACTTATTTTTCGTTGATATCCCGAGTCATCAAATAACTGTTTCAATTTGTTCCACACACCGCTCACTGTAGTCTCACTCTTGATATGCACATATAATGAACAGTCAATAGTCATTACCAGTTTAGCTTTGGCTTTCAGCTTCTCAGTTTCACTGATAGTCGCCGGCACATTTTCAATGTCAATTCCCTCAAGTAACAAAAAATTACTTGTTGCGAACGCCCAATCGTCATAATTTTCACGTCCTTTGAGTTTCGGCACATTCACTAAGAACCCCGACGTCGACATTATTACTTTTTGCTTAGTAGAATACTTTATATTCAGTATAAAACGGGACTGGGCCCATAACCTAATGAAACACGTGTGGCAGTTAGACAAAGACTGTTCTTTATTCTTTTGACAGGCAGGTAGGTACACATAACAAATCATAGATGGCGCTAGTAGTGATTTTAAATGTATTATTTTGATATTAATTCTAACAGTTGTTTCATCTATTCATTAAAAATTTTTCAATTTAAAAATAACACAAAGGATTATCTGTGGTTTTTAAAACTATTTAATTAAATAAATAAAGTGCCTTGATTTCAATACTAAATTTTTTTAAGAATCCTTTAACAAATAAAAACAATGGCTCGACATAAACATTTTAAATTTATGTTCGCAGCATGTTGTCTTAATATATTCACGCAACGTGGTAAAAAAAGCTTTCACCACAATTTTATTATGAAGAGAAATCATGCTAATTAAAATGGAGAGAAATAATGCTTAAAAAGCAGCAGCACGCACATCTGGAAGCTGAGCTGTGTGATGTGCCGGCGCACGGGCGCGGCCGGGGCGTTGTGTCTGGAGATACAGCGGCCGGCACAAATGCTTGGCTAGATACAAACTAGGGATGAGGAAACATTAAAAAACTCCAACCAACCTCATAGGTAAGCCTCTCGCGCTTGTTAAACAGCAGCAGCACGCACATCTGGAAGCTGGAGACCTGTATGATGTGCCGGCGCACGGGCGCGGGTGGGGCGGGGGCCGCGGGGGGCGAGCGGGGCGGCGACGGCGGCGCCGCGGCGCGGAACGTCGCGTGCAAGTCCGCGCTACCCAGTTGTGGTTGGAGGGAGAGCTGCCGGCCCGAGTGCTTGGCTAGGTAAAAACTAGGGAAGAAATAAATGCGGTTTAATAGCTACATTTTTTTAAACGAAAACATATAATATGTACTTCAGATAGAAAGAAAGTAAAACATTTATTGACACACACACACACGCACGCACACATACGATTTCTAGTACACTCATAGACATTACATAACAACAAAGTAAATAAAAGAAATCAGTAAAAATAAAAACAAAAATGAATAAAAGCAAAAAATAGAAACAAAGAAATGAGTACAAAGCACAAATAAAAAAAACGAAGGTGTGTTAGGCCAACAAGGACCCTGACTCAGCATAGTTCCCATACGATACGACTTTAAGACTCCTTTCCTTTTATGGTGCATACTCACCACAGTTACTTTTTGCAGACGTTTGTGACATATGCGTCACAAACGCTTGTAGCCAACAGCCGTGTATCGTAATGTTATCGATTGTTATCGTGTGTTGACATGTTGACTGTTTTCAGAGGCAACGTTACAAGACGACATCATATTTATATTAACAACAATTACTTTTGTTATCGGATGTTGCTACTTATACTTGGAATTTTTTTTTAAACAAGTAGTTTGAATTTGATTTCCTGCAATCAAGGCGATCACAATGCTCGAGTCGTGAACGCGAGTTCCACCTAAGTGTAAAAGCACACTATGCCGAAGGTACGCGACTGAAGTTCGTCATGATTACGCCTGCAACGCTATTTGAATTACTGACGACACATAATCGAAATTACGTTGCGTTATAGCGTACAGCCTTTAACCGCTGAGGCCGAAAACGCCGAACTACGGTCGGGTATTTTCGGCATAGTATGTTCCTACACTAAAGCTGTAGTTTGCTTTCAAATCTTACATCCTAATCTATATCGGAAATAAATCAGTGCAAATCAGCACTTTCCCAATGAAACTAACCTCCTGAAGACCTCGAAGGCGCCGCGCGGCGCGGTGGGTATATTGCATTTGGGCGTGGCGCTCTGCGTGGGCCAGAAGCCCGTGGTCAGCACGCGCACAGACAGATCCACACCGTGAAGATTGGTCTGCGTTTGGTTTTAAACATTTTGTTGATATACACGACGTATTACTACAAATATGGCAGTATTTTGTCATATCGCTAAAGATTATAGTAAGGGTGCTCTCTCAACAGGAGCGTTCGTCTGTAATGTAACGTTACACATCCGAGCAATACATCAGTGAGTAAAAAGAGAACCGAGCGTTATATTGCGCAAGCTATAATGTAACAGATTTGAGCATTACATTGTTGAGCGAGTAGAACCGACCATTAGAGTGCGCAACGTGATGATACAGTACTTCAAGATAAATAATGGGCATCGGAAAACATCGGAAACAATCGTAAAACATTACAATTTTTTTTAAAGTAATGATTTTTTTAAAAACAAAATTGAAAGCGGAACGGTCGTCGCTACCGTTTTTTGGAATCATACAGAGCTGATATCACACTCCATCGGATTTATTTTAAGGTAAAAAAAATGTCATTTTTAAGTATTGTGTTTTTTTAATAATACCATAGTACATAATAACCATGCCATTGTACCATTAATGTATTTTTTAAAAATAATAATAAACCCTTTTACAGGATGAAGAAATTTAAACGTGGAAAGCCACTGAACTCACAGGCACGACAAATGGTGTACAATGTGTACCTTTACTTCTTATATGAAGCGGGTACGTTCAATAAAGCTGAAAACGGATATTTTCAAAAAGTCCAAATTCGAGTCGCTGCCGCTACTGGAATTTGTAGAAATACTGTTAGCAAGATTGTGAATATAACTGACGAAAACGGGTCGCCTGCTTTTTCGACATCAAAAAAGGGAAGACCAAAAAAAACTTTCATTTGAACCTGGACGATTTCGACTACAGTATCATTAGAAATATATATGGTTTACGATTATCATTTAAGATTTAAAGAACTTCCGACCTTAAAATCATTAAAAACCAGATTGATTGAAGCTATACAATTTGAAAGCTACATAGAGACTTTGAGAAAAATTCTAAAGGACGTATGTAGGATTTATGGACACATCGCACACGAAGGGAAAAGCTTGATATTGACAGATATCGCAAAGAAAGGTTCAAAGCAACCGATTTCCAAAGGCGAACATATAATCATTGTGCATGCTGGCAACGAAAAAGGTTTCGTCCATGGTGCGCTTATGTTGCACAAATGTTTGGATTCTGAAATGAATGATGAAAAATGAAATCAATGCGGACCGTTATCAAAATTGACTTTGTCAACAACTGATTCCGAACATTCCTCGCCACAGTGTTTTAGTAATAGATAATGCACCATACCACAATAAATATTTAGTCAAACCTCCCAATTCAAATACTCCAAAACCGCAAATGATAGCCTGGTTACAGCAAGATCCAAAATAACTCAAGCCGGATTTATATAGTACTAGAGGCCCGCTCGTCCACTTAAAAACACCCGTATCCTACGATGGACTATTGCAGCGCCACCTACCGGGTCCAATTGTAAATCTAAACCAACTTGAACACACAAAAAACTTCATCAAAATCGGTCCAGCCGGTTAGAAGGAGTTCAATTACAAACACACACACAGAAGATTTACATATTTAAAGATAATAAAACATCACAAAGGACGATTTTCAGAATTTGCAATCGACCGCATCATGCAAGAGCGAGATTGAGTGTCCGTACTCAATTTTAAGTTTGCCGCCTTATCATCCGGACTTTAATCCGATCGAGAATATTTGGTCACAAATAAAAGGACACGTAGCAAAAAAACGTTGCAATGAACGTTACCACAGTCAAAGAACTAATTCAAGAATGACGGGACCAGAAGCCTGGAAGAAAGTGTGTGAGCATGCCATAAAATGTGAAGACGAATACAGAAAGTTTTAACCACAGTTTGACAATATCACTGACACTTTTCTCATACATAAATGTGGGTTCTACCAGTGAGGAAAGTGAAAGTGAATGTTCCAACTCGGATATGTCAGGAAAAGACGTGATCCTAGATTCGGAATGATCCACAGTATTAGTTGATTTACTTATTTTACCTACATATTATTCATAACTAGCTGTTGCCCACAACTTCGTTCGCGAGGACTATGTATCCCACAGGAACATAATATCGGAATAAATAATATATGTCCTAGTCCAGGTCATGATTTGTCTATGTGCAAAATTTAATCCAAATCCGTTCAGCCGTTCTCGAGTTTTGGGCTTAGCAACATTCATATCGAGTTATGTAATATGACAGTTACAAATAACATAAATATCTCACAAATCACAATATCGTTCTCTCTCGTAGAAAACATAATCGTTAGGGCAATTTAGTAAGAGCAGCTCTATATCATATACTGCCTAGTTTCGGTCGGCCATCTTCGGGAACACGAAGTTAGTCAATGCCCATTATTTACCTTGAAGTACTGTACAATGAGTTATATTTAGTTACATTACAGGCGAATGCTCGTCAAGTCAGGGAGTTGCCTCCCTGTATTGTAATATAATACTCAGAATTGAATCTGAAATGTTACATTACAGGCGATAATAGATTAGAATATTCGACAGCTTCCGTGATTTGTTGGTATCAATAGGGTTAGCGCGATATCCGTAGTATCCTTATTTACCTGTGACATACAAATTACTAATAGAGATGCTTATCAAGAAACAATCTTTATCTAGTATAATTATTTATCAAAGTCTGTACTGTAACTTGTTTAAAAAGTTTTTCATACTTTAAATTTCTATTCACCACCACCATCATAATTTTTTTGTTATTGTGAATATGTAATGCGTGTAATTTGTTTTGCGATCCCTTCGATACTGAGTCAACAACCAACCGCCCGCCCGGATGGAAAGCCGGCATACAGCCAATTAACGCTCACAAAACGCGCTTCTATGCCTTGGAATATCACTTTGTATAGAACACAGCAATGCTACTTGGCTGCAAATTTAGTTATTAGGGTGGACGCTATATAATCGGACTCTGGGCAAGATTCTACCAAAAAAATTCCTAAATACCTAGATATAATCTAAATAACTCACCCCGGATGACAGCACATGCTCCTTAAACTCCTCCATGATGGTGTTGGAGACGGTCATGTCCTTGAACATGCCTTCTAGCTTGGATGTGAACTGACAACCGCATTCAGTCTGGTACGAACAACATGTTATGTTAGTATGTAACCTGTCATACTACTTTAGGGTAATGGGAAATGGGATTTAGAATGGGAATTAGAAATGGGCCGTAGCTTCAGCCTTATGGCTCGGCCACGACCTGTGAGCGGCGTCTAAGCAAGAGAGCGTTGAGCGGTAAAAATAAATGTAAAAAAATGTATGAAGCACGCCACGACGACGCGACAACGTGTTGCCGGCTGCGGCGAGCGGTTTTTTTTTGCCTCAAAACGCTAAGCCAATAGTCGTGGCCAGGCCGTTAGGCTGCATTTCTACCAGAGGACATAAGCGATGTGCGAGGGCCACCATATCCATCAATGGTATTACTTCTTTTTACACTGCCTGAACGAGACAAGAAATATAAAGCCATTCTATTGGTGGATTTTTCTCGCCTCATACCTCGTACAGCTCTGTTAGAAACAAGCCATAATGTTGAGCGAGTAAAATATGGTAACAAAACTGTGTTGTCAAAATCGTAGTGTATGCCCAGCTTACTGGCTACTATAATTGGTAGTTGTGACAATTGCTGGGCCACAAAGTGGACCGACAACATAATTGTTCCGTGTAGTGTGAGGCTACGACCCCAAACAATAAAATACGTGAACTCTGAAATCGCAATAAAATACAATGAAATTCGGATTATTCAAACAACGGAAAACTAAGTAACATATAAAAAATACTTTATTCCACATTATATTATTATTTTAATTTTAATTGGCATTGCAATCATTGGTGATATTGAATACAAGATGTGTAATTAACTTACAAAAGTATACTTTTAGAAAAAAAAACTTTTAGACTAATTTTGAATGATATTTACACGCTCGCTATACACAGAAATAAAAGTACAATGCAACCAAACTACAATGTAAACCCTGCTTAAAGTCTTTCTGCAAAATTCTTTATTTCTGTTCAGATAAAGTCTTATTATAGGATAATAAAAAAGAGTGTAAAGGAAATAGGAGTATCATTCTCCAAAGACTTTAAGCAAGATTTTCTCTAAATGTACTACTAGAGAGATTTGCATAAAAATCTATGGACACTTACGAAGGAATGTCCTTATGTTATAGTAAAGAATTTTGCAGAATAGGATGGAGGGCGGGAGGAGCTTTGGACAGGACGCCACTAATCACTGACAGAGTTCTCTATTTGTGAGACGTCACCGATTATACAGTGAAAGTCTCGAGGTTCCACGTCTCTTAACATACCTTCTTTCTGTTGGGCAAGTTTAAAACGAAATAAAATGAACAAGCAAATTAAAAGATTATTTTTAATTTGGACGGTGAAGCGTTCTTTCTATTATTTTTCCAATAAAGCACTTTTATGTTTTCAAGTGTTAATAAGCTATGCTTAGTTAGAATGTATATTTGTATTTGGTTCTTTGCAGTTGCTATTAAATAAACAGTTTTAAGAATTTTATAAACGTGCGAAAATTACAACTCAAAGATCTTAGAAAGTGTTATATTTTTTAATGTAGGGTCTTGACACTTCGGCGTATTTTATTCTCGTATTTTAATCAGTAACCTTGACCTTTTTTATTTTATTTATATAACGCACACATTTTAAAACTAACGAGACCTTGTTGTGCACTAATTAAGTATGACACAATTTAAGAGCCAATTTATTCAAGTAATGCTAACTAAACACATGCTAACTGCAATGTTTGTTGCTCTATAGATCTGTAAATGCTTAACCAACCTTGGTACATACAAAAATATTTTATTTTATATTTATAAATTTTAGTTTTTTAAATTATAAAATGATAAAAAAGTAGTATAGGCTTTAAACATGAAACGAACTCGTAAAAACTTTTAAGATTACGTCTGTCGATTGCTTGTTTTATTAAAGAACGTTGTGGCGCTGTATCAATCTCCATACAATAGATACATTTTAAGCTTCACGACACGAAAAAAGATAGTTGTTCATGCTAGGCCTAAGTCATTGATATTGAAAACTCATTAAACTAAGCTAAGCTAACAAAGTAGACACTTTTTAACGCATTTACATGAAGGCCTAAAGTTATAAAGATTCAAAGAGTTCATATACACATTGTATATTGTCACAACAGTTAAAGCGGTCACGACTAACCTTTAATTTGGAGATCATATTCTTCTCGCTGTCGTCTGACACGGACTTGTTAAGCAGCAGCCTTTTAGCCAAGTGCTGCTTGTAGTACCTCTCGAACACGTCTTTCTCCTGCAGGAAGCGGAACAGCACCATCGTCTTGTCCAGTACCGCTTCTATCTCTTGCTCGCTCATCTATGTGTGTAAGAAATGATGTCATATATATGATATGTCATATGTCACACATATATGGATTGTTCATGGATTGTTCATATGACTGGCGATAGGGATTTTATTTAGTATATTTATTTATTTAATTCCCTACAGGTAAGTGCTAGGCCAAGATTGTCGCACTTGATGTGAGTAGCCGCGGATCGTGCTTAGTGGCGAGCACTTGGAGTGGCCTATGTCTAGTCTAGCAGTGGACTAATATAGGATGATGATAATGAAGCACTCGGCTTTCTCAGATGATGTTACGCCGATCCGATCCGAACCCTTCGGATAATCTAGTTGGGCACGGGGACACGCACTTTAAGTGTGTGATGCCGTCCCCTCTAGAAAACCTCCGAAGGTGATTCGTTTCCCACGGCTTGAGGTACCCTTTACGTACCTCGCCACCCCCAAAAAAGCCCGGTGACGCTGAAAATGCCGTTTAAATTTTGGTCACCCATCCGATGACCGGCCTTTGCGAAAGTTGCTTAACAGTTGTAGCAATAGAAATAGAAATAGAAATATTTATTGTGCAGGAAACACGGTACATTAAAGATGATAAATAATAATATGATCCACATGTTTCGCTGAATATTCAGCATGCAAAAATCCATTGACAATTATATAAAATTAATTAATAAATCGATAAATTACAATTAATCCAATTCAATACAAATTGAAAAGACTGAGCGCATTAACCACTGCGCGATCGAGCTTCTCCGAAAAAAATTGAGTGCTATTATGCTTGAAAAACTATTGCCAGTATAATTAATGGGTCGATGTTTCTGACGTCGCATCATCAGTCATTATATTGCATACTAATACATCGGCCATGCTATATAATTACACTAAAGTACTCAGGTTGATGGATATTCTTATAATTAAACCTTTACCAGTTTCTATTATCCATAGAAATTATCAACTGGTGAAAGTACATAATTAGGAAATAAAAATTGTTAGTGAATATAATATTTATGCCATGGAAACCACAAATGCAGTTGATGTCAACCAGGCCCTCGAAAATGTGGTCGGAATCCTCAGGGAGGAAAGTATGAGATTTTGCATAATATAGCGTAAAGGCAAGAAGTCGAAGTTTTCCGAACAAACCCTTAGGAAACGACGTGAGGACCCACCTGTCACTTCGTCGGAACAACGGGCTCTTAACAAGAAGATTGGTAAACTGGTGCGCTACGACCTCCGATGTTCCAATACACGCTCGATTGAATGAGCAATACCGGGGGTCGAAAGTGTTTTTCCAGTCTCTTGGGAGAAGCCACTTGAAGTTGACTACGGCCAGTGGAGTAGTCGTTGCCTCAAAGCAAGAGGTTCTTTCGGAAATCGAAAACATCTACAGCCAGTTATACGCATCGCATGCATCTCAACCTGATCCCGAAAATGAGGATACCAGAGCAACATTAACCCGCCACTTTACCGAAGACTTGCCAGAAATCAGCCTAGGTGAAAGTGAGATGGCTCTTAGGCAGCTTAAAAACGGAAAAGCCCCTGGCGAAGACGGTGTTACATCTGAGCTCCTCAAAACAGGCGGTAAACCAGTATTAAAGGAGCTCCAAAACATCTTTAACGCCGTTCTTTTCGATGGGAGAACTCCGGAGGCGTGGAGTAGGAGTGTCGTCGTGCTGTTCTTCAACAAAGGAGACAAGACCCTACTGGAGAACTACCGACCCATTTCGCTCCTAGGCCACGTCTATAAGCTGTTTTCAAGAGTCATCACGAACCGCCTTGCGCGCTGACTCGACGAATTTCAACCGCCAGAGCAGGCCTGGTTTCGAGGAGGATACGGATCCATAGATCACATCTTCACAGTGCGGCAGATTATACAGAAGGCCGAAGAGTATAATCGGCTCCTGTGCTTAGCATATATGGACTATGAAAAGGCATTTGACTCTATCGAAACCTGGGCTATTCTAGAATCCCTGCAACGATGCCAAGTCGATTGGCGATATATACAAGTGTCGAGGTGTTTGTACAATGCTGCCACCATGGCCGTTCAAGTACAGAACCAGCAGACTAAGCATATTCCCTTGCCTCGAGAAGTGAGACAAGGGAATGTGATATCCCCCAAATTGTTCACAAATGCATTGGAAGATGTGTTTAAAACGCTGGACTGGAAAGGACGTGGCATTAACATCAACGGCGAACACATCTCACACTTGCGATTCGCGGAGGACATCGTCATCGTGGCTGAAACGTTGCAGGATTTACGGTACACGCTGAACAACCTAGCCTATTCTTCTCAACGCATCGGTCTCCGGATGAACTTGGACAAAACCAAGGTTATGTTCAACGAACATGCCATTCCGGGGCCGGTTGCAGTACAAGGCTCTCGAAGTTGTTAAGGAATATGGCTACCTCGGGCAGATTTTTTTTTTTTTTAATAATAGAAGGAGGCAAACGAGCAGGCGGGTCGCCTGATGGGATGGAGATTTTGTAATTGGGTAGAAACAACTTCGAGAATGAGGCTAACAGAAGCAGATACAGCTTGGCTGGGCAGCATATGGGAAATTACGTCGGGTTTTTACGTCGCCTATTCCACAAAATCCAAGACGAAAGTCTTTAATCAGTGCGTCCTACCCGTCTTAACATACGGAGCCAAAACGTGGACACTCACGGTAGGGCTGGTTCACAAATTTAAAGTCGCTCAGCGAGCTATGGAAAGAGCTATGCTCGGAGTTTCTCAGAAGCATCGACTTCGGAATGAGGTGATCTGACAGAGAACGAAAGTAATCGACATAGCCCATCGGATCAGCAAGCTGAAGTAGCAGTGGGCGGGTCATATTAGCCGTAGAACCGACAACCGTTGAGGTAAACGAGTTCTCGAGTGGAGACCACGTATCGGTAAACATAGTGTAGGATGCCCTCAGAGTAGGTGGAGCGACGATCTTCGCAAGGTGGCTGGCAAGAGCTGGATGAGAGTAGCCGCGGATCGTGCTCGGTGGCGTGCACTTGGAGAGGCCTAGGTCCAGCTGTGGACTAGTATATGCTGATGATGATGATAATATTTATGAATATCATACCATGTGTTTTCATAGTTTTACTGGGGATGATGACGTCATGACATATACGACAATGATATACGTGACCATTTAAAGTATAAGTTTTTAATGGCGTTTTAATGTTCAGGACGTAACAAAATAACGAACTGACGGTACTCACAGATATAAGGCTCTATAAAAAAATATAATTAATTAGTATTTCACATGACTAAGAGATATTTATTATGCATAGCCTGCATACAAATTAAGAGGTGATGTGTATTATCATTTTTAAGTATTTCAATTAAATCTTTGCCATGAATTGTTTTTCGGTGTTTGAGTGGCAAAGCTTGATATCGGAGGCAATTGAAACCGTGGTTCAATTCCCAGAATGGGCAAATTATGTGAGATTTTAAGTCCGGGCTTGTTATCACCGACCCGCATTTGGCAAGCGTGGTGATTAAGCTAATACCCATCAGCGATGTGGCAATGACTCGACTTCAATGATGCTGGCCGTTTCCAATTAGTTTATAGGCTATCTACTTACTTCTACTTCTATGCTGCCAAACTTATGGCATCTATCTTTTTCTTTACAGAGGAAAAAGAGTGAAAGGAGAGGGAAACCTTAGCAGGCCCCACTAAGATAAGATAAGATAAGATAATATACGACTATTTATTTTAACAAACTAATGAGGTATCAATAAAGTAACTTACGCCCTTTTCGCCTTTCTTGAGTTTCCCGTCGATAAAGAGCGACAGGAATTCCGGGGATTTGTTGTTCAGATTAAGGAAGTACTCGAAGTCGGATGCGATCATGTGTTTGAATATCTTATCATTGTTGAACGACTTCTGTAGGAAGTGGTCGAATCTGTCTTTTAGATCCAGTAAATTCTGAAACAATATCGTTTAGTTGTATTCGAAGTGGCTAGCTTATCTTACAGTAAAATGGTGCCGGAAATGAGAGACGATAAATAAGTGAGTTTATCTGGGAGTTTGTTGCCCGTGAATGACGCAAGGCAAAACATGCGCATGTGTCACAAAACGCGGAAGTTCCGCCACGGAATTCGCGCGGCGGAATTTCCAAACGTTAAGAGCGTTTATGCCGTTTTGCTCAAAAACTGTACTTTTCAAACCTCTTAATATCTATGAATATTTACTTTACAAATATGTTAATTACTTATATCATTAGGCGATCTTGTCATCAAAATAGTTTGTTGAAAACATTTTTAGATTTATGGATATTTTGGAATTTATAACAAGATAATTGAACAGAGATTGTCATAATTTGACTTTCCGCGTCAACTTCGAAGCTTAAAAATGTGTTTAAATTACTGACAAACCTAAGAACAAAAATTTTATTTCAATTTGAAAGATCTTCAGCAAAATAGTTTGTTGAAAACATTTTTAGATTTTGGTTACTAACAAAAACTATAAAAATCCAAACATTGTGAATTTTTAAAGAAATTATAGGTGATAAAATAATTGTTTTCTCTAATATACTTACTATATAAATATAAGATAAAAGCTTTTTACTATAGAAAAAAGTGTTCTTTAAATTATGCGCAAAATTCTTTTTACTAAATTAGCTCTATAATTTTTCTATAAATATTTTAAAACTGCTCTAAAACTACTACAAAACTCTGCGTTCTATTAGTATCAAATCAGTCCGCCGCGAGGCCTCTGAGAGAGTGGTCACGTCGCTCGACGCTCTACCCGACGATTGTCGAACAATTGCCGTAATTTCGAACATAGTTCAAATTTATAGCGCGATAAGCAAATCTTAGTACTTTAGTGAATAAATTATTTTATGTTACTTTTGATGAATAGCAACATTTTTAAATTGGACGACCTCCGTGGTCGAGTGGTTAGCGCGCCGGGTCGGGCGTCGCGCCGTCTCCGAAGCCCCGGGTTCAATTCCCGGTCGGGTTAATTTAGAGAAGGACTGTTATTCTAAATTTATTTCGGGTCTAGGTGTTTTTTCTATGTTTACGCATATTTATCCATTATCTTACTATACTAACGAGTTTCTTAAGAATACTTATCTTGGGCTAGATAATTGGTGAGAGCATAAACAAATTAAATTTTTAAACTGACAACGTATATTATGTTGCAGAGATAATGGGTAACAAATTCAACGAAACATACCCTCCCCGAAACGGGCGTGGTGTAAGTATGTAGGTAAAAAGCTTCCACCTAAACTATAGTGAGCTTTAAGTAACTTTCGCAATGCTGGCCCACGGGATGGGTGGGAAATACCATCTATGTGTGTGTTTCTCTCTCACCTCCTCTGCAAGACACGTAAAACCGTTGGTCCCAGTTTTTGTCACGACTGCTCCGCACCCGTGCCAGTGTGCGCTATGGGCTATGGCCCCAATCTCCTCGCCATATCCTAGCAGTGTGACTTTTGTAGACTAATTATTTATTTTGTTAATAAGTGTATTCCTTTTTTAATTTTTTTAAGTATTCTTAGCTATTATTATGTTTTTTAGAATCCTACTTATTTAAGTTTTTCTTCCAATGTATTACAAAGAAATGATTAATTTATGGGCAGTCAAATAACTTGACCGAGTTTTGACAGCACCTATTTTATTGCTGCATGATGCGCTTTGTGCTTATGTGGCTCATATTTTCCCAGTAGTTTTTATACAAAATTTATTTTAAAAGGAGATTAGCAAAATTGGGCTTGGTAATAGACAACATATTATTATTGATATATTCTAAAAAATCGGTCAATTTATTTGACTGCCCATACAATTAATCATTTCTTAGTAAAATATTGGAAGAAAAACTTAAATAAGAAGGATTCTTAAATGTTTCGTATCTCAAACCATCAACAAACTGTCAACTGTCAACGTCATGCAGGGAACAACAGGGACTCCATTTCTCATCAGGTGGAGTGGAGACATTTGCCGAGCTATGAATAAAATAAAATAAAATGTGTCGTCGTCAAAATAAATCGTTGAGGAACAGATAGGTATTGATTATAATTTTGTGATATAAGATTAATTACAACATTAATAAAAATACATACAATATAATATTATACTTAGGTACTTATTTCATGTATCCGTAGTTTAGTCATCTGCTTACGCCCATAGTTAAAAATAAAAAAACGACGGGTTGCACTCCGGGAGTGCGGGCAGAAGTGAAAACTTGAATATTAACGTTGTGCATTTTTGATATTTTGGAATGGTTAGGGAATAATTTTGCACGAATTGCTTCAATTATCAGTATAAAAGTACTATAATTTATGTGGTAGGATACAATATTTATTTATTGTGCTATCGTACACAAACATGACAATTTATTCGCGCAAGCGCCCTGCGCCGCCTAAACGAAACAGCAGGCAAACATTTTCGCCGCGCCGTAGAAAGAGAGGGGGATACTTCCTCTTCTACGCCGCGCCGGCTGTCTACTCTCCATCCGTCTTACGATTTTACGTCTTACATTTTCGATCAGGTCACGTGTCCTGACGCGAATTTAACATTTTTTACCCATTACAAAAAAAGTGTACAACGCCGCTAAAGAAGTTTTCACTTAAATAATTTCTAAGTATACCGAAAAACTAAATCGAACGGATCAAAGTAGTGAGTTTGACTATAGTCAGCAGAACTAGCCTACTCTACGCACACACTCGCGCGCGCTCACAGCCCGCTTCAGTGTGCGTGATATTTGGACTTAAAAACCTAAACTTAAGGTCTCGCGCTCGGCGTAAACGCTCTTAATACAAAAAAGGTAATTATGATGACTCATCCCCGCATTCCGTGTAACATTTACAGTTTAAGTACCATTAAAAAAAAACATTTTCATTTTTAATAATTTCTTTTTAGTGCAAATTTAAGAATTTGTGTTGTTATTTAGTATGTCTTTTATTTGCAATATAGTACAATTAAATTTGTTTGATTTTTGTTTGACAAATATTTCTGGAGAAAAAAGATAGACGGCTAATATTATCCATTCAAAAAATTTTTTTGGCAATTAGCTATCTGATCGTGAAAGATTTCTTAGCTAATGTTCTAAGTGTTTGAAAAAGTTGTTTCTAAGCGGGATTCGAACCCGCACCCCATGACATGCCGGGTCAGGTGCACTACCAACTATGTTATCGTGGCTCAATCCAACAATCGATCCAACTCGCCGAAATTAATCAACACTATCTACTCTTACTCTGTAAGCCAAACGAGCCCTATTCAATGTCGACAAGTATGTCATCAACATCCGATCTATCTTTTTTTTAAATGTAATTTGTTTGCAACAATATTTGCGTAAAATTATATATAAATAATTCTAAAAGTGTCCTAAAAGTCCTCTAAATAATATGAAATTTGATAATTTATTCAAAATAATTAAGTTAATAATTCTACTAGTACCAAAAATATATATAGTTCGTAATGAAATGAAAAACAAAGTTATAATCAAGTTTAACCATTTTCCTTAATACGACACTGGTTTATCTTAAATTAAGTATCGGGGTCGTAATGACCCACCCCCACGTTCATGTAGTCATTTTCCACCCCCATGACGCCCCGAATTAAAGCGGAGCTGAGTTGGGCCCCGCTCTGCCCCACGCCGCACACTGATGACGAGTACTTACCTACACATAAGCGACGTTGCACACTAGAAACACTGCTCCACAAAACCGGTAAATAAAGGTAAATACCGGTATTTTTCATTACGATACCTCGGTATCGGTACCTTAACGGATACCGGTAATACAGACCTTGATATAGTACCGGTACTTTAGTTGGTACCGGTAAATTAATACAGGTACCAACTAAAGTATCGGTACCGAGGGATCGTAATGAAAAATACCGGTATTTACCGTATTTGCGTTTTTATATTTATTTTTGGTACCGGTATCAAGCTTTGGCGCCACCCCGGACTCTATTACTATGCTCTTTTGCTCGCACTTATGTAAACGTCTATTTGCTCTCGGTATTAGAACACTCACATTATACAGATGTCAAATGGTCAATAACATATAATTGATACCAGTACCAACTCGAGTATCGGTACTGTACCAAGTTAATTGGAACCGGTATCTGTAAAGTACCGGTATCAACTAAAGTACCGGTACTAAATCAAGGTCTGTATTACCGGTATCTGAAAATACTGAAATCCTGCGCGTGACAGAAGCTTGTACACGCACGCTAGCCCCACTGCTCCATACAGTAGATTTTAACGCTTTTAACGCTCTGCTATGTCTTTCCGTAGTGAATTTGCTGCCTAATAATAATATATCTTTATTTTCAGACCATTGATCCATGTTGTTAGTACACTTAAAAGCTATGTTAGTAGAGAGTACACATATAGCAAAAATCTTAATTTAAATATTTTTTGGATCCACGCATATGCATTTGGACCCAATGCTTGACTATAGGACAGTCAGGCCTATCCTTCACAACCCTCAGGATGCCATTGGCACTCCCCCTCACCCTATTAAGAGTTGAAGCTATACGCTTTCTTACAATGCCGTGGAAGTCATCAACTCCTGCTTCCGCGAACATAGCGGATGCACTGCAGTATCTGGGGAGTCCCATCAGCATCCTAAATGCATTATTGTATTGAACGCGGAGCGCATTGACAGTCTTCTGCGTATAGTCGCACCACAGGCTGCATGTGTAAAAAGTCTGACAGAACGCTTTAAATATGGTAATTTTAACTTGTCTTGAACACCTAGCAAACCTGCGCGCAACCATGTTACATCGGACTGCCAACGCTCTCCGCTCCCGCTCTATGTCACTGTTATCCGACATATCCTCGGTCACAACGTGCCCTAAGTACTTGAAATGCGGTACTTTGTTCAGTGCAGTACCCATAAGCCTAATTGGTGGTACAGCAGAAGGAGTTTTCTTTCCAGCTCGAAAAACCAAGAGTTCACTTTTGGTCACGTTGTAACGGAGGCCATGTTTTATGACATACGCTTCACACAGTTGTAAAAGTCTACGCAATGCACTCACTGACGGACTCAGCAACACCATATCATCGGCATAACTTATTGTGTTGACCATATGACCGTCAATTGAACAGCCAACACGGGTGCCCCTAAGAACATCAATGAGCTCATTTACATATAAATTAAAAAGTACAGGTGAAGTTAGCCCTCCCTGCCTCACTCCGCATTCCAGTACATATTCCTCAGATAGCGCCCCACACCATCTGACCTGGTTAATTTGATGACTATACCAATACTGAAATGTAGATATTAATTCAGTTGGCAGAGACACTTCTCTTAGTTTTGACCATAATAGTCCGATGTTGATGAGTAGCTGCACAAATGCCACTTGCACGTTAAAAACACTGACAGACCCGCTGTAGCAAATTTGCGGTGTTATAGATGATGATTATGATGAGAACTTGCACGAAAGCGACCGACGCTCCACGATATATACGTTACGCTGTACGTCCCATTAAAGCGAATTTGTCACCTTATATCTTGCTGCTTCTGATGAGTAAGGCGACGTTGCTTGCTAAAACACACTATACAAAATCAAATATGCTGCTTAATAGTTTGATGTCGGCAAGTACCTGCACAAAGGCGATGGCGTTGGTATTATGATGCGTGTCGGTGACGAGCGCGCGGCCTTGTTCTCGAAGGTGAGCTGATACCGCGTCGGCGACTGTACGCAGACCTTCAGGCACGCGTGAAAGAAGCTTGTACACGCACGCTAGCTCCACTGTACGAGTGTGCATTAACATGTGGACCACGCCCGAGTTCTCCATCTAGTAGGGCAAAGATACAATAATAAATAATAATAATAATCAGTGGCGTGCCCAGGGCTTGAGATTAGGGCTAGCCCCGAAGCTCCAAATCTTGCTACCATCCGCCCATCCGTCCATACAGCCATCGGTTGCAATGACTGTTGGATAGATGGCGCGCTGTGCCGCTATTAGCACTCTAAAATTACAGAAGCAGTGACAAGATTCAGCGTCTACGTCAGCCTTCCCGGTAGCATAGCGGTCAGTGCAGCCGCCCGGATTGCGGAAGACCCAGATTCGATTCCTGGCTGGGTCGGGTAGGCTTTTAATTTTTTCACTGTATTTTGTAAATTTTATAAATATTTAATTTAGCTTCAGTGCAGCAATTAGCACTTGAAAATAAAAAGTAAAAATTTACTCATGGGAATGGCAGGTTTTACGATTTAAGGAATAACGTCTAACGTCTTGTAATTTTTATGTCTGGTATCACTGCCTACTCACCGGGGCGTTGCCAACTTCATTCGCAAGCTGCATTTCATTCAGATTGTAAATGTTTCATAGAATCTATAGATACGTATATACATCAATGTCATGTTCATTGGTAGTACTTTTGTTGATGTTAGTTAGACGGATAATATAAAGTTCGCGAAGCCCGCTTGCAAGCCAGGTGTGGCCGCGGGTCTCGTCCAGGTAGTGCACCCACTAGTGCCTACCAAAGCGGTTCCTACCTCCACGATGGTCTTCATGTGCCGCTCGATGAGATCGTGCTGGAGCACGGCCACGACCCGCGGCTCCGTGGTCTCGTCCAGGTAGTGCACCCACTAGTGCCGACCAAAGCGGTTCCTACCTCCACGATGGTCTTCATGTGCCGCTCGATGAGCTCGTGCTCGAGCACGGCCACGACCCGCGGCTCCGTGGTCTCGTCCAGGTAGTGCCGCGCGCGCTCCGCTTCTTCCCCGATGCGCGCCTCCACGCGGGCGATGTATACCGCCGCACTGTTCTCCGCTAAAAACTTTTGAGATTCCATCTGTGTAAACAAGGGAAATTACGGGTTACTGACATTTTTTCACTAAGAACTATTTCATCATCAGCAGCTCTATTTTTGTCCTCGTTGCTGTGGCATGAGCCTTTCTCATGGATGGATAGGGAGAACGGGCAAATTGGTAGTTGTTAAAGACAGCTAGTGCAGTCGAGACCAACGGCTTTTCGTGTGTACCGGAACACGGAGGAGCTCAAAATTAAAATGGTTTGGTCTCCCATCTGATTACCGGCCTTTGCGAAAGGTTTTTTTTTCATGTTTGCTTAACCTTAGCAATCCGGAAGCGTTAACTGCGCCATCGAGCTCCTCTTTCTCACATTACTTAAAAAATATATATATATTTCATTTTTTTGCCAGCTAACGAGCATACAAGCGTGATGGAAAGCGGCTATCGTAGGCGGTGCCCTCAAGCTTTGTCTCTTTTTATATCAATCAATTTAAGTAACAGATAGAACATTTTAACCGCCTCTGTGGTCTAGTGGCTAAGTCCACCGGTTTAGACCCAGAGGTCCCGGGTTCGATTCCCAGCGGGGCGTACATGTTTGTGTACTCGGTTTGGTTGGTGGTAGGGCTTGTTTGTCCGCCTAGCTACCACCATCTTATCTAAATATGTCGCCATAACATCAATGTTTGTAGCTTTGTTGTGTTCCGGCAGCTAGAGATAAGATAGCCAGTGTCTCACTGGTTGGGGATCCCGGGTGAAGTGAGCTTCCATCATTGGCCTTATCATCACTTAACATCAAGTGAGATCAAGACACGGTGCTTACCCGCTATCATAAATATATATATATATATATAATAAAAAATTGGGATTATGGAGGCTGTAAGCTACTACATTTACTTTCGACTTTAGAAAAAACGATTAAAACTTTTTTTTTTTTTTTTTTTTTTATTGGTTATAGGCAGGCATTTGACTACACCTCACCTGATGTTAAGTGACGGTGCGGTCGAGGATGGAACATGCCTGCCTAGAAATAGCCTATTCACTCTAGCCTTGAAGAGGTCCAGATTATACCTTTCAGGGAACACATTCGCAGGCAGCGCGTTCCATTCCCTAGCTGTACGCACTAAGAAAGTTGAACCGAATCGGCTGTCGCAGACAAGGTGGCATATCTACAACATAGATATGGATAGCGGAAAGTGGATGGTGGGATTAGGTCGTGCAACTCCTTCGCGCACTCCCCGAAATGAATCCTGTAGAAGACCGACAGACGAGCCACCCTACGCCGATGTTCTAGATTTTGCAGCTTGGCGTCTATCAGGGCAGGGTCACCAATGAGTCTCTTAGCTCGTTTTTCAATCGAGTCCAAAGCAGCCAGATGGTATTTGGCTGATCCATCCCAAAGGTGGCAGCAGTACTCCATACATGAACGAACTTGTGCTTGATAAAGTTGGAGCAGCTGTTCTGGCGTGAAGTACCGCCTGACCTTAGAGAGAACCCCCAGTTTTTTTGCTGCAGTCTTTGCTTTGGACTCGATGTACTGCCCGAAGTTGAGGTTGGACGAGAGCTCAACACCTAAGAGCTGTAGGCTGTCAGTCATAGCTACAGTCACATTCCGGAAAGTCGGAGCCAGGTGAAATGGGCTCCGCTTAGCTGAGAACAAACAAGCCTGTGTTTTGGCAGCGTTGAATGTGACCAAATTGGCATCGCCCCAATCGGATACTGCTTGGAGGGCTTCGTTCAAGCGGCTAACCATGGCCTCTCGACAAGAGTCGACATCTTGTCTGCCAGCCCCTGCACTCGACATGTATCTATCCGCAACGGTGCTATCGTCTGCGTACCCAAAGGTACCGGGCACAAGCAGGTCGTTTATATGAAGCAGGAATAGGGTTGCGGATAGAACCGATCCCTGAGGCACACCGGCATCGATAGCCTTTTGGTCCGATGAGTAGCCGTCGAGGACAACGCGTATCGATCTTCCCTTCAGGAAATCAGATATCCAAGCGCAAAAGTTAGCAGGAAGACCAAATGATGGGACCTTGCTTATAAGGCTCGCGTGCCAAACCCTGTCAAAGGCCTTTGAGATATCGAGGGACACCGCAAGGGCCTCTCCGTATTTCTCAATGGCCTCACTCCATAGATGTGTGGCATATATTAGAAGGTCCCCAGTTGAGCGGCCTCGGCGGAATCCATATTGGCGGTCGCTGAGGAGATCGTTACCTTCCAAATGAGCCAGGAGTTTATTATTCAGTGCACGTTCCATAATCTTACAGAGTATGGACGTGACTGAGATGGGTCGATAATTAGCAGGGTCAGCTCGACTGCCTTTTTTGGGCACGGGTTGCACGTTAGCAAGCTTCCATGACTCCGGTACAATGCCTGTTTCAAGTGAGAGGCGGTACAGGCGTGTGAGGGGTGGAGACAACTCGGGAGCACATGAACGCAGAACTATTGCTGGTATGCCATCAGGTCCGTTCGCCTTGTTCACGTCCAGGGTCTGCAGGATTTTTAGGATCTCTTTCTGGTGAATGCGCACTTCTGCCATATAGCAGTCAGCACGAGATGAGATTGGTGGAGTTTTCCCAGCAGAGTCCAGACGCGAATTCTCCGCAAAAAGAGAGACAAATAAATTTGCTTTCTCTTCCGCAGAGTGGGCAAGAGAACCGTCAGGCTTCAGCAATGGTGGTAGGGATGGCCGACTGAAATTGGATTCAACCGCTTTTGCCAGGGACCAAAAAACCTTACTACCTGGGGGGTAAGAGGCTAATTTAGCCCCGATCCGGCTTATGTGGTTGAATCGAGCTCTGCGTAGTGTCCTTTTACACGACTTGGCGGCTTGGTTAAAGGCTCTCTTCAGAAAACGAGTATTCGAAGACTTGCGTGCTCGAGCTTCAGCCCATGCGGAATAAGCAGACACTTTCAGCGCCTCAGCACTACGACAGTCAGCATTAAACCACGGGCGAGCTTTGCCATGTGATGTTACGTTCGAGTACGGTATAAAATACTCCATACCCTGCCGTATCACCGCGGTAACGGCTTCAGCACAGCTCGTCGGATCTCCTGAATTGAAGCAAACCCTCCGCCAAGGGTAGGACGAGAAAAAGTGACGCATTTCATCCCAATCTGCTGACCTGTATCGCCACACCCGTCTTGGGCCACAAGGGCAATTTTCAGGTGGGGAATAAACGGATACAGATTTAACCAGACAATGATCAGAAGTACCCAGTGGAGCAGAAACTGTTACTGAGTATCTGTCTGGATCTGTGGTCAGCAGAAGGTCCAAGCAATTGGCAGTGTGTGAGTCGACATCTGGCACTCTCGTCGCACAGTTTACAAGCTGAGTGAGATCTAGTGACAATGCTAATTTACGCACCTCTCTCCCAGCATATTCGGTCAGCTGGTATGGGAACAGCCACTCTTGATGGTGGGCATTAAAGTCCCCTAGGATGACTAACTGAGCTGATGGATAACGCTCTCGACCCGCATCTGCCGCTTGACTAAGGTGGTCACACAATCGAGTTGTCTCATGGTCTCCACTATGCGAACGGTATACACAGGCATATAGGATTTGTTCATGGCCTGTGTCCACTAGGAGCCAAAGGACAGAGAGACTGGACGTTTCAAGGTTCTTGAGACGCTTGATACAGATGTCATCACGAGCATACACACAGACTCCGGCACGAGATATAAACCTGTGCTCCAGAGAATACCCAGGGTATCTGAGGTACGTCGTGTCAGCTGGACATCTGATCTGCGTCTCAGTAAGGAATAACAGCTGCGGTTTTTCTGTCTCAAGGTGGTGGTGGACAGGTTCGAGATTTGAGTGCAGTCCTCGGATGTTTGAGAGGTGCACTTTGAGTGGGAGGACGTGCAGCCGCTGTTTAACGTTTTTCCTTAATTTCTTTGACATAATTTTTGTTTGGGAGAGTGAATAGGAGGAGAGTGGCAGTTGGGCGAGGAGGCATCCCGCCCATCAGATGTCAATCTCGCCACCGCCGCACGGAAAGGAGCCTGACGCGGAGACCGCGGGGACGCCCGAACCCCCCCCAGAATGGCTACCTGGTCCTCCCATCCGGTCGCCAACCGGCAAGGTAGAGCAATCTGGGATTTTTCGTGAGGTGGCGGGGCAGCCTTTGACAGGTGGCTAACCCGCTACTTGGGCCCCCAACTTCCTACGGTCGGCCAGCGGCGGCACCGTGCTTCGGATCCCGCTGCTCTCCGAAGCCAGGCACCCGATGCGGCGGTGACGAGCAGTCATCGGCGATTACACAGAGCGCCTCAACTGCCCAGACCCATTCTCCTGGTTGGCTACACCGGACATCGTGGCGGAACACGGCTTAAGCCGTTTTGCGACACGGCTTTGTCCGGAGGGTGGTGACCAGCCACGGCCGAAGCCTACCACCGGAATAACTGTTGTCCATTTGGCACTGCCCAGGGGTCACGTGTAGGGTAACGTAAACGAAGTAACGATTCCAAAAACTCACTCTATAAAACTCTGCCGGCTGATGCCGAGCACCATCAGCGTCTGGGACGCGTTGCGGATGGCCAACCGGTCTACCACTGCCGATTGACGAACTCTTCAATGTAATATTAATGACTTTTGCATACTCACTCTATAAAACTCGGCCGACTGATGCAGGAAGGGCTTCTCGAAGTCCTCCTCGTAGACGGAGCGCGAGTTGATGCCGAGCACCATCAGCGTTTGGCAAGCGTTGCGGATGGCCAACCGGTCTACTACTTCACCGCGACGCTCGCGGGCTACTAACTCTAGTAATGTCTGCCGGAGGTGATCCCTAATGCAGCCGTAGCGGACGACCTGCACAAACACAATATGCTTGGTCAGTTTTAAAGCCAGAAAACACATCAAAAGTACAATTTTTTGTTAGACTTGAAAGGCTGCGTTTTTACAAGAAAGTTGTACGAGGTGATTAGCGAGTCATGAGGTACACACAAAATTACTTAAATTTAAATGTGAGCCAAGAAAACTCGGTAATGCTATTGGTGATTTTCTTGCTTACACACCAATCAGCTACACTTCACAGCTCTACACAGCACCGCTTAAGCCATGTTGATGAATGAGTAGTTGTCTTCACTGGAGGACGCACTCTACCTGAGATTAGTCATTAAACATAGCTGCTCATAGTATATAACATACTAATCACTGATAAATAATAAAGGTTTGACCTAGCCTAAGATGTAGCATACAGCAGTAGCAGAGTTGACGCGGTAGTAGGTATTATTACATAATTAAATAATATGTTAGACTGTTTAAATTATAATTAATATTGGCCAACATAGACAAAAATAAATGATTCAATAAAAAAATGAAAAGTTATTTTTTCAGGAATGAATTTGTAACTGAACTATCATTTCAGGGTTGATTGGACAATCAATAAAACTAGGTATCTGTTTCTGTTTTTTTTAGTAAATACATAACTATTACATACAATTTTTATAGTTTAAAGGAATTTTTTGATAAGAAAAACGATACCAATTTTTTGACATTCAGGGACTTGGACATCGCAATTTAATTATTTTTATTTTATTCTCTTTTTAATTTTATTAGTTTTAGACATTTGTGATTGTAATATCTACTTTTATCTCTATTGACATATATTATCGACATTTTTGGCAGCTATATTTCTATTGTTTTATTATATTAATTGATTGATTAATTTAATTTTATTGATAATAATTTTATAAATTGTATATTTCGTTTTGTGTAACGCCTGTAAAGGTGGGAGCCAGTGAAACTGTATTAGCTTTAAGATCTGGATTTCTTTGTAATGTACCTGTGTTCCTTGCACAATAAATAAATCTAATCTAATCTAATCTAATCTACAACTACTGAGAGTTTGAATCACATTTTTGACAAGCGAGTGCATGTGTGATGCGAGAATCATTTATTTTCATGGATTATTTTATAAATATGATATATAAAAAATATCAGTATGAAAATCATAAAGTACTACAATATCTAAAAACTATAAATAAATAATTTATTACCTGATCTCTAAAGATAATGAGCCCCAAATTGTAAACATTATCAACTTCATTCTGTTGCACATATACCCTGTCCATATACATTAGTATGTCGCGAATCATGACCATGCTGGTTTGGTGATCTGTCCAGGCATTGTTCAGTGTTTGTAGGAATCCATTGTGTAATGAGTGGAGAACATCTTCTCGGACCTGAAAATGAGAACAAATCACAGTTTTACTATAAACAGGTCTCAAACTAAAAAGTTTATCATTTTTCAGTAAAAACAAGTTCTAAAGTTATTGCTTCAGCATAAGTGATAACATCCATAACCGGTTGTTGAGGATCTCCTCAACAACTCAAAGATTTCCTTGGGGGGGGGGGGGGGGGCTTTATCCAGCAGTGGACGTCTTTTGGCTGAGATGATGATGAAGTGATAACACCCAACCAATATGCTCAAAACTGAATTAAAACTATTTAAGGTTCAACAACATACACTAGTGTTACAGGAGCAAATTAATATAAAATAAACTTGGCTATACACAATAATACATTCATCATCAACAAATTAACATTGCATCACTATGCACAGGTTTTCTTTTATGAACTTCTCTGGTAGGATGTCATGCCCCCTTAACCTATGATTGAGATTAAGAAGACTTTTAACATCACTGTTGTTATATAAAGTCAACAGACTTCAATAAGGTAGTAAAGTCTTAAGTCTCCCCGACCAACCATAACTAAAATATATGTATGGTTGTGACGCTTTAAAAAAAATGATGCATGCTTTTTAATTAAAAACATTGCAGAATCATGTCAGTTATGTCCTATTAATAATTATATATTTTTAATCATTGTAGTGTACGTATTTACATAATGTATATTATAAGACATATGTATGTATTGCACACATTTAAAATGATTTATACTGTACTGATACACATTAATCATCGCTCATGATTGCACCCTACCAATGTTAACTCTGCACCACCCTATGGTTAAGACATAGACATTAAGTCCGCCATGTAATGTATGTTGCAAATTTTTTATTAAAATAAATAAACAAATATGTTTTAAATACCTTTGTTTCTAAATGATGAGTGACCACCTCTTTTAGCCCAGTGTAAAGTCTTTCGCCATGTTTGTGGAGGACCATAGTATAGGCATTGCGATAGAGTTCTTCAAAGGACAGGCCAGAATTGTTTTTCTTTTGTATTTCCTGTATTGCATTTTTCAATAAACTCCATATACTCTCTACATATTTCTCGTCCATTGTCATCTGTAACAGAAAATATTGCTCATAACCCGATATAAAAACAAAGATATCATTTTATTTATTCTAAACAAAAGCAGTAGGTATCTAATAATTTTAATAACACTTCAAGACAAACCACAAAAATAATGTGTATAATGTACAGACAGTAAAATAAACATACTGACATCAAAACCTTCTGACTAATAAGAGGGAAAGCCCTACAAATAAATTTCATATAAATAATTATATCATCATTAGTGTATAAAATAAACATCCTGACATGGGTACTAGCCTTCCCACATGACACTATTCATAGGTTGATCAGGTAACTGGACCAATGCAGGTAGGTGGGTGTTAATGCCTGACTATTCTACAAGACAATATTTTTTTTAATTATATTTTTCATTAGTCATAGTTAGTAGTTCATGTGAACTTTTTGGGAAGCTTTTCATCAATAACAATTCCATAAACATCATCATAATCATACAAGAGATAATATTTTGCCATTAAGATTATATTAACTATTAATATCAAACATCTACAACATGCATACAAACAAACCCAAGTGTCCGGATACATTTGGTAATATGGTTCTGAGTAATTCCATACTTGAAATTTTCTTGTCATGATGAAATGATCAACTTATAATATTGCTACACAAACATTGTATAGTATCAAAATAAAACATTAAATAACAATACAATATACTTATATATTTGGTTATTATCTTTGATTTTTCAAACTTGTCAAAATATAATCATGACATATAAACACAGAAATTTTGTTCCAAACTGAAATTAATTGTTTCTATTTTTAAATAAAGTGACAGATCAGCATTGCCATAATCAGGTTATATTAATTATTGAAAATAGGTGCATCAATAATAAATTTTGTCATTTGGATCTGCTGTATTGTGTTATTTATTTATCAATAATACAAATATATATATGTTGTAAATGTAGCTAGTAACACTTTAAATTGTTTGAGTGAAATTTAGTCTGTCCCAAAAGTTTTTTTGTTGTATTTTTGCAATAACAAATAAAATAAAATGTTTAATAAATAAATAAAAGCCTGAACAAATTAATTATTATAATATCACCCACCAACCTGCCTTGGGATAATGTGATAGGTTATGGTTTATTCTCTTAATGTGCAGTTCACGAGGGACAGGCTCAGCAATGACACAATTAAAGGATGATATGATTTTAAGTAAGTAAGAACACATTTGACTCATCGGGACCTTTTTTGCACAAAAGATCCGGATGGGTCGCAGTGCTACTGGGAGAGTGAAACCTCGGCAACTAAGATAAGATAAAGATAAGTTAGTAAAACATTTATTGCTTTTTTTCTCTTTATAGCTTTTACATTTAAACCATTTTAATATTATAAAAATTGCCTATGGCTTTATTGGGCTCTCCAATTATATATTTGCAATAAATATATTTGATCTATTGCTTTAGTGGTGTTAAAGAAAACTCTTTGACAATATAAAGTACTGGTTAGACTTTAATTATTTACACAACTTTTTATGGTTTTCACTATATAGTAAAAGATAAAGTCGCTTCCCGCTGTCTGTCTGTCTATGTATGTATGCTTAGATCTTTAAAACTACGCAACGGATTTTGATGCAAATTTTTTTAATAGATAGAGTGATTCAAGAGGAAGGTTTTTAGTATCAGCATTGCACCCGTGCGAAGCCAGGGCGGGTCGCTAGTTAATTTAAAACAAACAAATTAGTAACTACAAAAATGTAAATATGCATTAGCAAACTGCTGCATGCTCATGAGCCATCTTTATTAATAAGTTTCATCAAAATTGTATTTTTTTAAGTTCATAAATTTTCTGTTTAGTGCAGTAAATTTACCAAACCAGATATTTAGAAATATAATATGTACAAATAAGTTTATCATTTTTTGCGATAATAAACTAGTAAAATTCCATATAATAGCAATTAACTATGTTTATACATTTTATTATTGCAAGGTTTATTTTGTGTGATAACTAAAATATCAAGGCAGAACACTCACAGGGAAAGCTCTGATCCTCATTTTGCCTGATTTTTCTTTTGGCAATGCACTCTTCATTATTGCGGCTACAATCTTCTATACCAACAAAATAATATAAGGATATTATATGTTTCTTCACTGTTCATTTGCAGTCACAAGAATACTTCATTGTTACTCTCATTTACATCTGAAATTAGAAATTAGTTTATTCAATGCGACTAAAAGCGAACGTCATTCGTGGGATAAACACGGGCAAACAGCGATGTACTTACCTACATGAGCGCTAGCTTTTCGTGTGTGCTTTTTGTAATGAAAGCAGGTACTAATTGTAAAGCCACAACTATAAATGTTTTGTACATAAGGTCAAATAAAATAAATTCTTCGACTCAAGAATAATAGACGTACAAATTATAAAAATCAGAATAGATTTACAGAAGTGACAATGCAATGACAGCTGCGCTAATCGGATTTCTCTTTCTAACTCATGTCAAAGCTTATTAGCTAGCGCTCAATTGAGTAATTTTCATTAACAATCTAAACAATAAGTGTGGTATTTCATTTAAACTATAGTTTGTCAACTTACAAGTTTTACAGATTCCTGTTGTTGTGGCTATATTTTCAAGGTTTTGATTTGTGTGTAGTGAAAAGTACATGCCACTAGAACTACTACAATTTTTTTTTATTTCCTTCCTTTGTTTTTTAGTTTTAAACCATAGAGTAGATTTCACAGATAAAAAAGTGGTTGCGCTGTCAAAGTAAAACGAATAAGGCATGCCATTCACTGTGCACCGCACCCGTAAGCATTGCCTTCAAAGAGGAAATTATTGCCTTATAACGACTCAACTGGCCTGGGGGCACGCAGGCGTTGCCTCACGCTGCCACTGCACGGAACAATAATGTGGTCACCATAAAAACATAAATTACATAAAAGTCTTAGGGACTAGTCATAAATAACAGGCGCACGAGGCGCGCGCTCAATACGCTGCGTTTTGGGCGCCCTATTAAAATTGTATGAATCTATAAACAACGAATTACATCAAGCGCTGCCGTCGACTATTTATAATGTTGGGTATAGATGTGCCTCTCATAAAAAATATGGGAAAGTAGTAGGTTTCCTGTACAATAGATGGCGGTAGTTTGCGTGCGCGTTTACGCTTTTTCCCGATAGATGGCGCTAAAAAAAACTAGTTAATTTTTTTGTGTATAATATTAATTGTAAGATTGATAAAAACATACTAAAAACTTATAAATTAACATAAAAATCGAAAAGTTATTAATTCATTTCCGAAGGATCGAGAACCTAGAACTTCTCTAGCACGATGCGTCGTCGCAGCTGCTCGGCCAATGAGCTCTTTAAGGAGATGACGAAAAATGTGGCTATAAGAAAATTACTAGAAAATAACTAAACGTAACTTATTAATTTAAAATGCTATCTATACTACCGCCATCTAGTGACATTATATAGATAACCAGTTAGTAACTTGAGGTTCCTCTTACGGAAGATGGCGCTGCCGTATATGAAATTTTTGTAATTATTTAATGTATGGAAGATTCACCCCACTGACTAGCCCCAGCATTTTTTTTTAAATAAGTATTTTCACTTTTTTTTTCCTTTAGTTGATGGCTTCGTGCGATTAGTACATTTAGCCAGTGTCAAAGTAATTTTTCTTACAAGTAATACATAAATAAAACAATATTTCCTTCTTGTATAGATGATGATGAATGATAATAGAAATGAGAAGTGAGAAATGATATACCCTCCAACCCCACGAGTATTTCAGTAAAGATGTATGGCTTTACCACAGTTTAGCAAGCATACAGTTGCGCATCGAAGGTACTTTCGCAGAGTAAGGGAGGGGAACCCGCGGGGAAGCGGGCGCTGCGGCGAGTGTCCCACAAACAAGCGCAGTTTGTGGGAGCTACCGTAAAAAGCAGCCACGTGCGCGTATTGCGTATTTTAAACGTTTTTTGAATTTACGTTCAATGATTCCTATTGAATATAGTGGTGCATACACGTTGTTCTGTATACGGTTGTAAATCGACGTCGAAACACAACAAGAATTTAAAATTTCATAGATTTAGATGACTAAATAGTTTCTTTTTTCTTTTGATTTTATTCATTTAGCCAACTTTTAATTGATTAATAATGAATGTTTTTACAACACATAACTATTAACTAATACAATTACAAATATCAAATTCTAATTCATCACAAACGCTACAATTTTCACTTGTTTTTTTTTCGTATATCTACAACAGCTTCCATATATTTTATTAGGCTTTTTCTGTGTTTTTTATTATCAATTAAATCGAATTTTTGTTAACGAGACCATCTATCTTTTGCTC
The DNA here is from genome assembly GCA_947562085.1 of Eudonia lacustrata. Taxonomy (NCBI): domain Eukaryota; kingdom Metazoa; phylum Arthropoda; class Insecta; order Lepidoptera; family Crambidae; genus Eudonia; species Eudonia lacustrata. The sequence continues at coordinate 14,523,124 of OX387312.1, read as the reverse complement.
TAGTTCTTGTTTCGCCCTGGCGTTTATTGGGCATTCTGTTATTAGATGTAAGATGGTATCGTTAGCATCTGTATCACAGTTGCACAACGGGCTCTCCTTACTAAATAGTTACTTCGTAACTCTAACTCCAACCTAGCGGCTTTTCTAGTGTAGGTAGGTATATTGTATTCTTTACGGCGCAAGCTCTTGCGCAAAGTGTAATCAATATGTTTACAACTTCTTGGAGTAGTTGGGACGTCGGACACAGAAGGAGTAGGTATTTGTCTAATATCCAACTGTTATGATTTATTTAAACCAACAGAAAAAGAGGAGGTTCTATATTCACCTATTTTTCAGGGTTTATATTTAAAATTTCTGGGTTTGTTTCTTTTTTTTAATTTTTTAAGCAAACCGAATGCGAATTCAATAAGTATATTTTTTTAATAATAGAAAATTTTAATCTTAAAATAAACCTTCACGTTAATTTAGCAGTGCAACATTTGTAAATATGTATATATTCTTGATAATAAATGGTTATTTTATAAAAATATTAACGATTATTTGATTTCGAATTTTATGACAACCCTTGCATATCGGCGAACGATCGCATAGGTACAGTCGGCGGCAGATCAACCTACCCAAATCTGTCAAATTTCTCCAATGAATATTGATCCTTAAAACGAAACAATAAAGTTCAAAATTTATTGTAGAAATTTTACAGTTTTGGGTAGGTTAATCTGCCGCCGTGTGTACCTACGCGGGCGGCGGCATCGCCCCACATCAAAAGCGATGCCCTACTGTATGAAATAGTAATACTGTGGTTTTACTAAGTCCTCGGGCGAAATTCTTGAGAGAACTTGAAAAGTGAAGTTGCACTGTTTTGTTTCATTTGCCAACACTCATGCGCACTTACGAACTCTTAACGGTTAATAATACACCATTATTTCACATTAATATTCGACATAACACAAATTTTCGGCAATAAAAAAAAACCGCAGACATGACTTTTCTCTTTCCCGCCAAGAAGTTCCTACTATCACTTTTTTTAATAAATATAATAATATAAAGCTAACAGGTCGCGGGAAGCCGCTGGATGCGAGCAGCACAAAACTGGTCGTTTTGGAGATCCTTGGGGGAGGCCTTTGTCCAGCAGTGGGACGTCTTTTGGCTGAGATGATGATGATGATAGTGATGATCGTATCTCTACCTAGTTTGTGATGATGATGATGAAAGCTAACAGACATGTCATCAGCAAACTGTCTATAGTTTTTCGTGATTAATAAGTTGCGTTTATAATTTACCGATATTTTCTCTTTGTGTGCAATCTGTGGTTAACAATGATATTTTTAAGAACAACAATTATATTAATCTGAAGATATTAAGGGTGCTCCGACAAAAAAAATGCCAAAAATGCAGTTACGGTTAAGTAGATATAATTGAAAATACTATCGTATTAAATGAACAAAATATATATTTAGTATCATAGGGAACGTGTTTACAATTTGTCAGAACCATAAATTCATAACACGCTATAGTTTTTTCTACAATATCATTTAAAGTTGGGCAAAAATCATGAAAACGAGTGGCGGCGTTTAGTAGATTTCATATAGTTTATCTAAATTATTGTACCTCTGATTTTGTCTAAACAATCATCAATGGATAAACTACAAATTGCTAGACTACATTTTTGATTCATCAAGTGGTTATTTAAATAAATTTTTTATTAAGCACCTTAAATTCCCCATACAAAATTAGTATGGCCGCGCGGCATCAAATAAATATGGACGACGACATTTCAAATAAAACATATGACACTTGTCACTTATGGACGGCGCACCCTTAAAGCTTCATGGATGTTATATGTAAAATACTTCAATACGTCACACTCCGAATAAAATAAGGCAATTGTTTCCTTTTAGCCGCAGTCACTCGCTCTTGAAGAAAAAGTTAAAAAAACCTAGTAAATTGTTTTTTTTAAACTTAGTTTTTTTAGAAAAATGCCAAATTGCAAAATATTTATTTATGAATAAAAGGAAAATTTATTATCAGATTTTTTTTGCAAAGTAACTACTTCTGTTTTTGCCGCCTTATATTAATACATGAAGCAAAAACTTTGTTCCCCTTTTATACAAAAAATGCGTGGATGGAGGAGTATGAAATTTCGCACACTTTTATTTTTATTTTAGTTGATGGCTTTGTGCGATTAGCACATTTAGCCAGTGTCAAAGTAATTTTTTCTTTCAAGTAATACATAAATAAACAATATTTCCTTATATGATGATGATGAATGATATTAGAAATGGGAAGTGAGAAATGATACACCCCCCAACCCCTGGAGCATCTCAAAAAAGAGTTATAAGTTCAGAGTAGGTACTTTCAGTCGGATTATGAACACAAGTATGTATCCACAAGTGGCTAAAATTTCTCAGAACGACTTAACTGCTGGAGATTGTACGTCTTCTCTGGGTTCATTGAATTTATCAGTACTGGAGATCGAGGAGGTTTTATTAATAAGCGTGCTGGTTTAGATGCTATACCAAACATATTACTAAAAATGTATGCCGAGAATCTTGCGGGGCCATTGTGGGGCCATTACAAATATTATTATTACAAATCGTTTCAAATGGTATATTTCCATCACAGTGGAAATCGGCACGCCTAACTCCCATTTACAAAGGTGGTGATACAAATGTTGTTTCCAACTGTAGGCATGTATCTATTCTTCCGGCGTTGGGCAAAGTCTTAGAATCCAAAGTGTAGCAAAAAATGTATTGGCATGTCAAACAAAAACTTCATCATGAAGTTACAGCTCAATCGGTTGAAGATATCTGCTTCAAAATTAAGTTGCAGGATTCCACCACCTGAACAAACATACCTACATACATACATACATTGCAAATTAAATAAAAGCTTGTAAAAATAGTTGGCTATCTAACAGAGACTCTCAAACAGAAGGAACCGCAAAACTGAAAAACATGTATTTTCATGGTTCCATAACGCAGATCAATCTTTTATGTGAGTAACGTAGGATCTTAAAGGAAGACTATGAAAATAGAACTACATTACTACATTTGGCTGGTCCGAATCTTGACAATTTTAGAAAATCTCCTGCCTCGATTCAGGCAGGAGATTTTCCAAGTATTTAGATAAAGGTTTTTCATGTCTGAAAAAACATTTCTTCACCCAAGATTTCGATCAACCGATACCAGTAGCTGAAGCGCATGAGACAGCACTTCTGGGCTCGGTCGCGAGTTTTCTTCTGTGTACTTCAACAACGCGTGAAATGGCAAAAAGATTGTCAGCGAAACATACCTAAAGGTTAGAGACATGGTTGTTATTAAAGAGGAGCACCTTTCACCGATGAAGTGGACCCTAGGATGCATCAACAAACTATACTATGGAACTGACGGTGTTTGCAGAGTTGTGAACATTACTACGTCCAAGGGCATTTTAAAAAGAGCATTAACTAAAGTTTGCGCTCTGCCCATAAGAGATTCTCATGAGCTCTTTGGAACCTCAGCTTCCAAGAGGGAGGAGGATGTTAAGCATACTGACTGCAATGGGGGAGGGAGCAAGGACGACGCAGTGACACCAGCGACACCAGCGACGGACATCTATCTATCAACGAGATTTCAGCTCGTACGCGCGTCCCTATTTTATTCCGTATAAAGTAATTTCTAAAAACATATAAACGTATAAACTGTTTCTTCGGTGTATTACTTAAACTAGGTATCGTCGTAAAAAATGATAATCAATAAATTTTACCTCATTATTTTTTTTGTAAACGAAAAAAATTAACAACAATTCAATAATCTTTATTTTTATTGTAAATATTTCAAAGAAGTTATGATTAGTTTTTTATAATAATAAAAAGCACACATTTTTTTAATAATTTCAAAGTTGCCACGGCACGCTGTTGGGCTGCAGTAAAAAACAAAAAGTTTGAAATGCTGTGAGCAAATTGTGGGCGTTTAGGAGTCCACGAAACATGATTTTCACAAGCTGGGATCCAAATATCTCCAATAAATGCATCTTTTGGAAATCTGAAAAATAAATAGCCAGAATAAACATTATGATGAAGTCGATATTGATGTTTTGTTTTTGTACTGTCGCAGCTCTAATTTTGTTCTAAAGAACAAGAGCGAAGTACTCGAAAAATTCAAAGAATACAAAGAATACGTCGAAGTATATCACGGAAGTAAGATAAAAAATCTACAACCCGACAACGGTGGCGAATATAGATCAAAAGAATTTGAGAAGTTTTTAAAGGATCATGGTATTCAAAGGAACCGCACCATACACGCCGCAACAAAATGGCATAAGCGAGCGAAAAAACAGAACACTCTCAGAAAAAATGAGATGTATGCTATTAGAAGCAAACGCACCTAAGAAATTATGGGCTGACGCTGTAAACACAGCAAACTACTTGATAAACAGAAGCCCAGCAACGGCACTCGATGGAAGATCACCATACGAAAAATGGGTTGGTAGAAAACCATCCGGGCGGCACTTGCAAATCTTTGGGAGCAAAGCATTTGTCCTGAATAAGAGACGACACGGAAAACTGTCTCCAAAAGCGACAGAAGGCGCATTTGTGGGATACGCTACATACTCAAAAGCGTACAGAGTTTACGAACCAGAGAAAAATGATATCGTCACCAGCAGAGACGTAAAAGTCATAAACAAAATGTACTTCAATGATGACGAAGAAAACTATAAAGATCTCGTTGACATATCGGAAGAAAAACCTGAAAAAGAGAAAAAGAAAGAGATTATTAAAAATAAACAAAATAAGAAAAATAAAGAATTTGTTGTTGAAGTCAATAACAAGAAAATAAACGAAAAACTTATCTCAGATCAGGAAACTCCATCAATCTCGAAAGAGAGTCAACAAGAGAGATTGAATCCAGATACCGTACCGGATAACCCTGCAACTGAAGAAGCATCATCTGAAGAAGAAACTTACGTAGACGCACCTGAAACTGAATCAGTAAATGAAAGACCCAAAAGACAAACAAAACAACCAATCTGGATGAAAGACTACTCGACAGGAGAAGATGTGGAAAATAATATGTTAATGTCAGAAGTCACTTACCAGTCAGAAGGAAGCGTTGACGATGATGAGTGGAGCGATGCAATTAGAGCAGAAATCAGATCACAAATAAAAAACGGTACATGGAATATAGTTAAGAAAGAAAATGACATGAAAGTCATAGACTATAAAATGGTTTTGCGAAACAAACTGAGCCCAGATAACAAAGTAACCAAAAAGGCTAGACTTGTGGCACGAGGCTTTACACAAAAACCAGGAGAAGATTACAACGAAACGTTTGCTCCTGTAGCAAAATTGAGCTCTATTCGAACTATTTTCGCAATTGCCGCAGAAGAAGATCTACTTATAAACCAAATGGATGTAGTAACGGCGTACCTAAACGGAAATATAGAGGAAACAATATTTATGAAATACCCAGACTACATAGAAAGGTATGTCAGAGAAATACTCGTGGCAGAATCAGAGTCTGAAGACCTCACCATCTACAACAAGGCTAGAGAGGTACTTGCGGATATCAAATCCATAGAAGGTGAAAAAGTATGCCAACTGCTAAAAGCGCTTTACGGACTTAAGCAGGCAGGGCGGCAGTGGTATATCAAACTTGACACCGAACTGAAAAACACCGGATTCAAAGCATCTAAGGCTGACCCATGTGTTTACACATGTTCGCAAGGAAGAGACCGAGCCATAATCGGCATATACGTCGGTGATATAATTATCGCATGCTCAAGTCAAGAAAAGCTAGATAAAATAAAGCAGATGCTAAATTCAAAATTTGAAATGAAAGATTTAGGAAAGCCAAGGCGTATACTTGGAATGGAGGTGTCGTACAGTGGTAAAGATATAACCATAACAGGGAAAATCGAGGATGCCCTGAATATATTTAACATGGAAGAATGTAAACCAACAGCCACACCAATTGAACCAGGCATTGGGCTAAAACAAAACAAGACTACAAAAGTCGAACTACCATACAAAAATTTGATTGGTACACTGTTGTTTCTGGCTGTAGCCACAAGACCGGACATAGCATTCGCTGTGAGCTACTTATCGCAATTTAATGATAGCCATGATGAATCACACTTTAAAAGTGCAAAAAGGGTCTTAAAATACCTAAAAGGTACAAAAGACGTCGGATTACGATTCAAAAGAACCGGAGAAAACATCTATGGAATGGCAGATGCCGACTGGGGATCGAACAAAATCGATCGGAAATCTTTCTCAGGCTATTGCTTCAAATTAGCTGGAAGTCAAATAAGCTGGGCGTGCAGAAAGCAACGTAGCATTGCACTATCAATGGCAGAAGCCGAGTATGTCGCACTCACCGAAGCTTGCAAGGAAGCCGTGCACCTAAAAGCACTACTCAACGACTTGACCATAAGTCAAGACAAGATTACCATCTTGAATGACAATCAGGCTACAATAAAGTTATGCCAAAAAGAGACTGTATCAAAGACGGCATAATCGAAGTCAAGTATGAACCTACAGAGCAAATGGAGGCTGACATACTGACTAAGGCACTATCAGGTCCAAGACTGGCACATCTCAAGGGCAACATGGGCCTAATACCTACGGACGTGAGGAGGAGTGAAAGGAATCGAGATTAGGCACGTCTCTATGGAACGTCTGTACTGGGCCTCGATCGCGGTAAATTACAAAAGCTGGGAACGACATTACCAAAACCAAACCTCGACCAAAAACGTCACGTTCAACACATTTCGTATCGCGCTAAATATTTTAACGACAATGATTTGGTAAATACGTTGGCGCAACGATCGATCTTTGGAGCTAACGAGCGATCGAAGTTTTCCTTTTAAATCCGTATCGCGGTAGGTTTTTGACAGCGGTATCGACCAAAGGTGTGACATAGGTGTGAAGCTGGGAACCTATCTAACGCTGTCAAATGAACGTTTTTGAAAAAGTTCCTCCAGAGGTACTTTTCCATTGGCATTATCGTTGCGTAAGGCTAAAGTAAAGAAAGATGCTCTAAGTTGCGTCTTCTTTTCAACACTATTGATAATAGTAGATTGTACACCAAGGGGATAAAGCACTGTATTATGTCACGGGCGCGATATTTGAATCCTGAGCGTAACGAAGGACTCCAGATTTAACTCCCGAGCGTAGCGAGGGGGTTTTGAGTTGATTCCCGAGCGAAGCGAGGGAATTAAAATGGAGTCCTGAGAGCAGTGAAGGATTTAAGCGCGCCCAAGGCAAAATCAGTTTTATCCCTGAGGAGTATACTCTACTTTTCTCACCTTTTGCGAGACAATAAAAACCAAGGCTACTAGAAAAAGTATTTTATTTATTAAAATACTATTTTCATTACTAATTATATATAATTGGCACAGTAAATAACAATAAAAAGTAAATTAAAAATTAAAATTGATGTTTGATACATTAGTCCAGTTATGTAAAGATATGGTTATATTTTTTGGTACGCTTATGTTAGTTGAGGTGGAATTTATTTGAGTAGCAGCACCCAATACATCAGAACCTTGCGTGTAAGGGTCGTTTGGCACAGTAAAGGTTGGGGAAGGTGGTGCTTGAGGCAGTGGGCTTGACGGGATATATTTTGAGCTAGATGGCTGTGGTGGCAAAGGTTTCCAAGGATCATCAATAATGGACGTAGTTTTCAGATGAATGTTGTCACCAATACGACAGCTTATCTTGTTTTTGTTTTGTATGGAATTCTCTATGTAGCCCTCCGCTACTGCATCGGATTTATTATTATATTTATTATTTTATATTAGAAGGAGGCAAACGAGCAGGCGGGTCACCTGATGGAAAGCAATCACCGCCGCCCATGGACACCCGCAGAACCAGAGGAATCACAGATGCGCACAGCCACCATGACGTTTTATCTGGGCCATATCTGCTCCTGAATCTGCCAACAGACTTGCCGATGTTCTCCTCAAACAATGACCTGTATAGAGCTCGGGATTTTGCAATTTGAGGTATTTTGCAATTTCTTTTGGCATGGCGCTGATTTTATTCTTGCCAATGACTTGCCTGGTGCATTTGCCATTACTGTAACCGATAAAAAATCTGTTGGTGTTTATATTAGAGGGGCGCAGAGCTTGGTACTTTTCAACAATTCTTGCATAATCTTCACGAACTATGAACGAACGTTCTCTATTTGTTTTGGTATCTGGTAAGTTAATCAGCAATAAATCTGCATGTTTTTTGATATCATTGACTTTTATGTTTACGAGTTCATTTCCACGACATGCGCCATTCACTCCAAAAATCAAGGCTATCTGTAACAAAAAATAGGATTGTGAGTAAATAGATAGATACACTACTACATTTTTTGACCTTTATATTATAAAAAAAGCTTGCGACAAAACCTTAGAATGTGTATTTTTAAATGTGTGCCATTTAAATACCCTTTTATTCATTAACTATTTTATAGAGCTATTATAGATAGGTACTAGAAACGTAATTAAAAAGTAGGCAGTACTCATACTTACTTTCATGGCCAGAAAGCTGTGATCAGGAGCCTCATTCAGAAAAGTTTCCACATCTTGCGCTGTCAATACTTTTGACTTCTTTGCTCGATGACCATCTGATTTCCTCTTTAAAAATGCCAATAACTTGCTATGTATTACCTCTCCATATGCGGATCGGTTACATGTAACCGCTGCAATATTCGGTCAACACCCGGACGGTTACATGTAACCGCACCCGACCACGCGACTATAATAATTAATATCGATAGGTTAGAGTATACTTTTGTATGAAGATGTTTGGCTATAGACAAACTAGAGTAAATTTGCTATATTAAAAACACAAGACAAGGTTATTCTACTGTCGTTTTTCGTGTTGGATGACAGTTCGAACATTTGTCATTTGTGCATCAAGGTTACTTAGTGCATTGAGGAAAAAACTGGAAATACTCATGTAAGTAGTGTTTTATATTAGAAACTGTTGTAAATCATCTTGCTGAGTTTATAGTGAACGTTTTTAGCTATAAGTTTTCAACGAATATCGTATCTAATAGTGATTTTTAAATTTTCGATTTCGGAGTGATCCCAGAGTGATTTTAGTGCGTAAATGCATGTACAGTTTGTTAGAAATACAGTAAAATGAATAAAAACAGTGTATGAGTAATGGAAACTAGTTTACACAAAGAAATAACGACATTTATTATCATTTTTATTGAAATAAAATTACGACCGTTTCATGTACTGACATTCGAAATGGCCGAAATTTTTTGCCATACCATTTTGGGCTATATTTGTATAGAGCTTACGGCCATACTTGCCGGCAGACAGTGTGAAATTTCTTTCTTAGTAGTAGGAGGATAGTGTCGATAGCTTTTACGATATCATTTTGTTATTTTCGATAGTAATGGTGATATTCTTGTAATGTTTCTAAATTTACTTTTGTATTGAGACAGTTATATAAGTATGCTATATTGTGTTATTGTGTATAAGTATGTTGTATAGCATATTATTTTATGTTGTTTGTTTGATTTTGATTATAGAATGGCTAATTGGAGAATTGGGAGAGATGAGGAGGCTCCAAGCGACTTTTGATATTTTATACGACGAGGCCGACGCGGAGGAGGAGCGCGAGGAAGTAGTCAGTGATGACGAGGTTAGTAGAATTTATTTCATCATCATCATCATCAAATAATCTGTTTATTGTGTTACAAGGATTGTGCTAGGATTATGCGATCGTATGGCGCCGGTTATTTATTTCACCATCACCACCATCATCATCATCATCATCATCAAGTAATCTGTTTATTGTGTTTGGTTTATACTGGTGATGTGTTTATTGTGCTAGGATTATGCGATCGTATGGCGCCGGTTATTTATTTCACCATCACCACTACCATCATCATCATCATCATCAAATAATCTGTTTATTGTGTTTGGTTTGTACTGGTGATGTGTTTATTGTGCTAGGATTATGCGATCGTATGGCGCCGGTTATTTATTTCATCATCACCACTACCATCATCATCATCATCATCAAATAATCTGTTTATTGTGTTTGGTTTGTACTGGTGATGTGTTTATTGTGCTAGGATTATGCGATCGTATGGCGCCGGTTATTTATTTCACCATCACCACTACCATCATCATCATCATCATCAAATAATCTGTTTATTGTGTTTGGTTTGTACTGGTGATGTGTTTATTGTGCTAGGATTATGCGCTAGGATACGTATGGCGCTGGTTATTTATTTCACCATCACCACTACCATCATCATCATCATCATCAAATAATTTGTTTATTGTGTTTGGTTTCTACTGGTATGATTGTAGTAATAACTGTTTCACTTTTTTGTATGTTTTAGGGCGAACCTTCGCCATTGGCTCCTGCCTACTCTCCGCTCACATCTCCACGACGCCATGAGGAGGTTGACTGGATGGAGGTCAGTTACATATACATATATACAACCGCTCCGTTCTCCGAGCACTTCGACTTCTCAGCGTGGCTGCTGCCGTGGTGGAGGAGAAGAAGATTTTATTAAACATTTTTTTATTGTATTTTTATTTGTATTGTATCATTTGGTAACGACATAAGTATTGTAAATGTCGTTACTTCTATAATAAAAACTGTGGAGTTAAAAAATAGACGTCCTGAATGGGTACTAGGTAAAAAACATTGGACGATTTTCAATATTATTTCATTATTTTTACAATTTACTATTTTTACAATATACAATTTTTACTTTCACTTTGACTTTGACTTTGATTTTATACCTATGATGATGATGATGATGATGAAACAAAATAAAATTGAGACTGACATTGTACATTTCATTTATTCATATAAACTAGTAGCTTACAAAAATAACATAAAAAACAACTATCGATGACATTACAAAAAGTGAAGTAACACCCCTAGTTCATTTTTTGCTTTCGTAGGTCGTATTTCAAGTGTTGTTTTTGTAAACATCTCGGGGTTTTTTGTTACATTGTTTACACAATTAGACAGCATGGGTGCTTGTTCTTTGTTTTATGTACTACTGCGCGTTTATTTCTTGTGATTGAGGCCATAATATGGTTCGTAAAGTTTGATCATGTATGACCAATAAACTATTTCTATAATCACATATATCTTGATACCTGCCGGAAAGGAAATTTATCAATTAGTAAATTGCCGTTTACAGAATGATAAAATATGATCTGGTTGCAACGTAATCATTATTTTTGTGAACATCGACGATAGGTATTCGCCATTTTGCGAATTACGTCATCGGCACCCGTGCTGTCATTTTTTTGGCATTGGACTTGAAGGGTTAATGTCGTGTTTGATGCTTATTGTTAACCTGAGCATCGAATAGATACACCACAGGCTGCTGGACTTCTTTGTACACGATAAATACTCGAAATAAACAAGAAGCACTGACTCCGACACAGACTTTGCGCCTTTTGCAGTTTTCCATTTGTGGAAATCGTCGTAAGCTTTCAAGTATTTTTCCTTCGACTTCTCTGGTAGTAGGTTATTAACAATACCTAAGGCGTCTAATTTAATGGACTCTGGAGTTAAATCACTTTTGTCACTCGACATTTTCTTAATGTTTTATTCTATCTTCTTTTGCAGTTTTGTCTGATACTGATTGCACCATATTGAAATACTCGCGGCTTTTGTTTTAAGTATTGATTTTTTTTCGTTCGGCTTGCCGTGGCGTGGCCAGCTCGATTTTCGAATAAGTTCGATTTTCAAATAAATGAGGCGCGGCGCGCGCCGCCGTCCACCTCCTCGCCGTCGGCCACCAGCAGCTGCAGCAGCCGCGCGCCGCGCGATTTTGACGAAATTAGACTTTAAATGCATAACAATAAGAACTAAGAGAAGTGAGAATCACATTACTGCCCGGCGGGTTATAATGAAATTCAGTACAACATTACACCCCGGCAAAAGACAAGGGCTATAATGATTTACTTTGAGTAAGGTTTGCATGATATATAATGAGGCATTGTCGAGCAGGAGGTGTGAAAATATTATTACTAACTCTTTGGTCGAATGACACTTAGAATGGTTTTTATTAAAACTTAAAATTTGTTCTGAGGTTTTTAACTATTGTAGGTACCAGAGTGAAGATGTTTTTAGTTGTTAATTAGGTAAATAAATAAATTGTAGTCTGCTATGCCCATATCAATGACTGGAGTCGGCAAATTGCTAAAGATAATTTGTTTGAAGTGTGCATATTAGGACTATAGTAACATTAGAAATTTTAGCAAGCCAATTACGGTCAGAGTGTCGCACATTTTAAATTGATGTTTACTTATATGTTGTTTACACATGCTTTTCATATCTAGGTACATATTGTGTACGGACTTAGAATGAACTTTTAGCATCCGATGGTACCACTATACACGACCTCTGTGGTGGGTGTACCCACCAGTCGGCCAAAGATCTATATGCCTATATGCCCCAGATTTGATTCCAAGGTGCAGGTACATATTAATCAGGAGCTCGATGGCGCAGTGGTTATCGCGCCCGTTCTGCGAGGGCCAAGGTTTATCAGTTTTGCTACTATTAACCAAATCAGTTATTTACGACTAAGCAAATCTGTTATAAATAGCTACACGAATGGATTTGATAACAAAACATTTAAGCGACTCTCGCAAAGGCTGGTCATCGGATGAGTGACCCACAGTTTATCATCTCAAGCTCTTCCATGCTTGAGAAGGCACGCAAAGCCGTAGGTCCCGGCTGCTTTAGCAGTCATTAACAACAACCAATCCGCAGTAGTGCCCGCGTGGTGGTTTATGACCCTGTTCTCCCTATCCGATCATAGGAAAGGCTCGTGCCCCAGCTGATAATTATGCCAATATTAATGACTAGTCGGCAAATTACTGAATATAATTTTCGTTTTGTTGCTTGGAGTTGTTTAGTCGCATAATCCCTAATTCGCAAAATGCCTAGTTGCTTTTTATATCCAGGTACATCTGTTTGTCCTTAGGAGTGTTGGGATGAACTTTTAGCATCATCCCACAGGCCAGACAAAGATATATGCCCCAGTTTTGATTCCCAATAGATGTACATATTAATGTGCTGAGTTTGGTTGGAAATAGGGCTATCTTAAGTCTGCTTGGCTAACTACCACCAACTTATCTGTCTGTCACCATAATAACAACATTGGTAGCATTATCGTTTCCAAACAAAAGAAGAGCTGCTAGTTCTTTCAATGTGCAGTGCGCTTAAACCATCCATCACTTCATATTATTATCATCACTTACCAATAAGTGAGAGAAAAGCAAAGCGCTTTCTCATTTGAATAACATAAAGAATTAGGTATATAAAAATAAAAATATTTTATAAGATTCACCTACTTATGTTTCTGATACTAAAAGCTTCATTACTATTGTCAGAAACTTAACAATGTTTTAAAATTATTATTTTTTGGATTAAAAATACCATATTATTGTGAAGTGTAAAGTGTTTTATTATTTTATAGCCTCAATATTAAAATTAATTATTACAGCCTTCAGGTACCTCAGTCAGGTCCACATTCCTAAATGGTCCACTTGCCTGAATGGTCCACTTTCTCAGACTATTTTCCCAAACTGTCTACAAAGCCATAGAATAGAATATTAATTAATAATTAATTAACTAATTTAATATAATAGAATTATTAATTTGTGAAATATAATATTTGTAAAGCATGTTTGTTTGTTGTACCCATAAAGTAAAGTAAAGTCCCATAAAACCAATAGGTATATTCTCAGTTTGACTGTGGGAACAACAGTCTATAATAATAACTTAGCATAAGGTAAGGAATTAATTGTTTAAATTGTCTTATGAGGCACAACAAATCAAATATTCTGCAGCAGACTATGTATTTAATATATTTGTCAGATGACATCTCATATTATGGTTACTTACGACTAGTTACAACACCTAAGTTGGGAAATATCAGAAATTAACTGTGGTGTTGAAGTAGCTAGAGACAAATAAGGTGAATGAATGATTATTAATTTAGTCACATTTATATTTAATAAATACAATTTTTTTATTTGACATTCTAAAGCAAATGGAAATAAAATAATGACAGGTAATATTTATTTAATTTGCCGAGCATACAATTTACATTCAAAACTAAATTGATATCTGATTGAGCCTTCTGCTTCTATTTAAGAACACTTTATGCTTCCTTGTCCTACCAGCTTTAACTCAGCATGCACAATATAAACTTCGGCACCGCAGAAATCGGGGAGTATCCAATGTAAGATCAATAATTATTATGCATTATACTAGCTTGTCTTCAATAGATGTTTATTTCACCAACTTAACTTTAGCTGTTCCCGGTGGTGTACTATGAGAGTAGATAAATATACGATAATATCTCTGCCTGCAACAGTAAGGTACCACGTCGACTTTGATAATCCATTTCTTTGTTCAATCAGAATATTTTATTCATCATCAAACTTATGGGGTAAGGGGGTGAGACTGTTTTCATCACTGCATTTTCGCATTCCACACCTTTGATTCAAACACTGGGTGGCTTAGTCCTTGCTCTTTTACATCTTCCATTACTTTCTGTGGCTGTGATGTTTTCAGTCTAAGGATTTTGTTTGGGTTTATTTTCAATTTAATTTTTTTTGTTCAGTTTACATTGCTATGATTTATTGAGTATTTGAGAGCCAAGCAATGCGAACTAGTGTTGTGTAGTACGCGTACTAAGTACTAATAGGTAACGGTACTCGGCACTGTACGAAAAGAAACGTTACCGAACGCAGGACAGTCGAACTATTAGTACACCGTCTCCCGCTACACTCAACTCAAGTGCTTTATGTTGCTTGTCCGAATTACTCCGAATGTCCGAGCGAGAACGAACAAGGAACAACGTAAGTACTGTATGTAAGAGAAAGCGAGATAGTCGTTGCCTGCCAATCGCTATCGAAAACACACACATTAAGCGAGATAGCAAATCAATCACTTACGCCGACCGTGCGTTTTATTGATAGAAAATCTTGCTCAACGGTATTTAGCGCTAGGATTGCTGAAACTGTTCAAAATCCAGTTAGTGTGTACGTAGTGTGAGCGAGTGATCGCGCTTTGTTAAAGTGCCCTGAATTAAGTAATCTGTGGCCCTGACGTGATTGAGTATTTGAGTCTGTGTGTAATAAGAATAACGTCTAATATTTATAGCTTAGCTTTACCCAGTTCAAAAATACAAAACAATTTTAAAATGGTTTCGAAAAAAAAGTTTTTACTTTTGGCAAAAAACAGTTTTAAAGCTGCCAAAATAGATTAAAACAGCAGTGAGTCTATAGAGGATAGCGCACACTATCTATATTACATTACAGTTACAGTGTAAGTACTTTTATAGAGGTAACTATTTTATTTCCGTGTACGGTTAGGTACTATTAGTACTAATAAGGTGTACTAGTACTTTACTCGGACTGTACTAGTACAGTACATAACCGAAAAGTGTCCGATTAAGCACAAGACTAATGCGAACCGTGTAATTTATTTCACTATTTTCACTATAGTTTTGTTTTACTTAAGTAGGTAGGTATGTACTTTTTTTTTTTTTTTTGTGTAGTTTGTTCCTTGAGGAACCGGCTAAGGTCATAGACCATGCTGCCATGTCATTAGTTTAAGTAATACATAAATAAACAATATTTTCATATATGATGATGATGATGAATGATATTAGAATTGGGAAGTGAGAAATGATATACCCCCCAACCCCTCGAGTATCTCAGTAAAGATGTGGGGCTTTACTAAGTCCTCACGCGAGCTTCTTGAGAGAATTTGAAAAGTGACGTTGCACTGTTTTGTTTCATTTGCCAACACTTATGCACACTCACGAACACTTAACGGTTAATAATCCACCATTATTTCACATTAATATTCGACATAACACAAATTTTGGAAAATAAAGCAATACCGCAAACATGACGCTTCACTTTCCCGCCAAGAAGTCCGGTAGGTATGTACCTACAAAATATAATGTCACTGGTTCTCATTTATTGATCAGACCAAAGGGATCTTGTTCAAACAGGCAATTGTTTAGTTTTTTTGTGGTAAATGGTGATTTATATAGTGGTAATTAATTAATTTCATGAAAAATTATAGACAATTAATAAAAAATTGTAATTTCCCCCTTAATCCTTAAGTTATAGTAAAAAAAAATATTTTTTTAAAGACACTTAAACGTTAAAATGAAAATAAATTTTAAGTTCTAGCTCTTTACAATATCTGTCGAGTATTTTCATAGTTTCTACTTGTAATTTTGCATAAGACCATAATTTTGCGTGTTTAAAACAATGTGGCGGTGTTTTCAACATTCTTAATCGAGTATCGATTACAAATATCACACCTAGTATTTTTAATACTCGTGGCAAGCACTAAACGATTCAACTTTGAGGAAAATTCACTAACGCTAACACTACGACATTGGTTTAATCGTTAGGAAAATTTTGCGCGATACCATTTTTGACATCGGCTAAACCAAAACCGAACCAAAACTTTATCGTTAACGTTTGAACGTTTGAGTCATTTTGAGATGTTGGCAAATAGCGCGATTGAGGCCCAGTTTTTGTTTCGAAGTGTGCGTGACAGCCGCGTATGACACTAGCGCTGAACGGGTGTCAGTGTGCGCGAAAGGTTGCCAGTGTATACGTAATTCCCGATAAAGTAGGGAAAAAATATTTATGCACAATCACAGAACAACTAATGGCACAATACAATTTTAAAATGAAAATAGTAGTTTTAAAATGGCTTCGTTGATAGATTTTATTTGTGTTTACGGTGTTTGGAGTTGGTAATTGTTACCGACAACTACTAGGAAAGTATGTAACAACTCAACTCAGCAAATTATTCATCATAATTCATAACATAACATAACTTTTAAATCAGGTATTTGTAGGTATAACGCATCAAAGTAGCTGGTGTGTTCAGAATTGATGGATGATTGAAAGCGAGAGCGAGTATAATAAAATTATGCGTTAATGGAAGCCTGCGTGCTTGTGATATGTTTATATAGTATATGTAGGGTTGAAAGAGGAACGACAGGCAAGATGATTTACATTTAATAGGTAGTCAAAATCGTTTTTTAAAATTAGTTTTTTTTTATTATAAGCAAAACAATTAATGGCCTTCTCTTTGTATTTGTTTTTAAATAACTTTCGTTTTGACGTTATATCATTTTCCATGTTCTCTAATTTCATAATATTTTATAAATATTTTTCCACCACCAGCCTTATTAGGTGCACTTGATGTAGAAGACCGCATTCATGATCAGCTGGTACCTGGGATTGGAAGTAGATCACCCTACAGCCAACAAAATTGCTCATTATTTTTGACAGGATTTTTTGATATGTCATTGAAGATATTCGCGGCCTTTTTAAAAAAAAATTATTACTACTTCAGCGCTTCTGCAGACTGAATACACATCATGTGAGGCATAAATTAGACCTTCGTCCCGCAAATCGACCAATTTGTGGAACCTTAATTATTATTCATTTGATTTCATGGATTCGATGCAGGCAATGCACTTTCATTCATCTGCGTATACAATACATCTGACTACGCAACCTGCTATGTAACCAATAATTTGTTCCTTGTATTCATACAGTTCTATGTCATCCATAAGTTGACTCATATTTAGATAATGGTTAGAAATATCTCTAATAAATAAGTCTATAAAGTACGCAACGTATTATTTGTTAATTTAAATAGTAAATTCGTCATAAAATAGTCAAAAAGCACTTTTCCGTCTAAATGCACAAAAAATCAAAATTATTTCTACATGATTTCAACTGTCTTAAATTTTTGACAAGTTTTTGAACGAAGAATTGTCTCATCTATGTAATCTATAAATGTCAATACGTCAAAATCGTATGTATTGTGATTATTTAAAAAGGTTTTTTTTAGAAGACTAGAAAACTGTATGTTTCCTCACAAAATTATTATGTGCAATAGAATCTCTGATTTTTTGACAATAACGTAGCCACCTCGTTTTATACACATTCGCGCATAAAAACTCTAAATCCAAACTCACATACATAATACCTTCTTACATAAATACTTACGTACATTAAATTCAAACAAAATTATTATTTTACTCATTTCGAATATTGATACCATACCACAATAATAGTTAATATGAATAGTAAAATATTATAAAATATAACAGTATTATATTTTTATATTCTGCCACCAAAAATGGGATTGGGAATACTAGCAACACGGCCGCCTTGCTTACGTAATGAAATCGATTATTGTTAAAATAATAATTATCATTAAAATTTATCTATAAGAACAGATGGAACGTCACTTTCCTTTTCGAAAAGATCTTTTCTTTGTAGTTTCGACAAAATTTCATTGAGCAAACGGTAATTTTGCGAACAAATTCACCAAAAAGCGAGACTTTATTACTGCTTGACGGCACAAATGACACTGACAGCCGGAGGAGCGCGTCAAGCCAATACTGGCCCGATAATTTTTGTACGTTTTCTGACGGCCAGGCTCTATCTAGACAGGTATATAATCAAAGCATAGGCTATATTTATTATTAGAAAAAAAAATTTGCTTAAATAAGATTTGTTTGTTTTGTTGTAACAGAAACTGTCAAAGTAAGCGGTATGAAGTCCGCCGGGTCAGCTAGTCGATAATAAAGTCGATAAAGTCACCACATTATCCAAATATTACGTCATAATTTCTGGTGACAGAAATCGAAATTATGAAAGAAAAGGGACAATCTATCTTTTTCCAATACATGACCTAGGTTCATTAGTAAAAATAGTACGAACTGATGTATTTGTGTTGCTATTTTGGTCCGGTTTCTATCTCAGAATAATAACTAAAGCTATAGAAGAAAGGTTTAAATAAAAAACGTGCAATTATGTTTAGTTCTGTTCTATCTTATGGCTAGAAAAGGAGGTTGGAGTGCGACAAATGGTTGACACTTAGTTTTTATTTTTTGTATTTGTTATGTCAACGGTCATCAGAAAAATAAGACCTTGAGTCCTTTTGCCCGTCCAAGCCCCGCCAAATTCAGAAGTACATTGATTTAAAAGCTGACAGTTCGCTTTAGATATATTTGACTTGTTCGCGTATTAATCGTATCGACTATCAATAACTTCGGACCATAACATTGTCATAATACCTCATAATTATTTCAGATTTTATATATTTCTGTCTAGATTGCACAAATGGTTTGGATTATTAGAAATAGTGAGTGTATGGTCTATGTGGCACTATTTCTTGTGTAGTTGGGGGCTGCAATTTCTAATAATCTCGAAACGAAAATAGTCATGGACTATTGATTTTCAATCGGTATGTTTTTGCTATATTATTTGTCAAATGTGAACTGATAAGCAAATAAAAATACAAATAAAATTTGGTAGAACCATTTTGTAGCAAAAACCAGCCGTTAATTTAATTTTTATAGCAGATTTAGTATTAATTCAGAAATGGCATCGGATTATCTATATCATGTATAGTGACGTAAACAATGTGCAATTTTTTGTCTAAATCGATATATCGATACTTTTATTTTACAGATTTCCTAAAGACCATGCACTAATGTCCACGCTAAAAACGAATGGAAAAATAATAGTGGATATATCGTATTAGACTTCAAAAAGGCATTTAATAGCATTTGTTCTAAGCATTTTATTATGGATTCATTTCTATGTAAGGGAAATGTGAAATGAACGCGACTTAGAGAAAATGCGGTTCCTACACTATTTATTATGGATGGATCTGATGAAATGGTATCATCATCATCATCATCATCACAGCCAAAAGATGTCCACTGCTGGACAAAGGCCTCCCCCAAGGATATGAGGGATATTTGCCGTAATCGCCACGCTTGGCAGGCGGGTTGGCGATCGCAGTAGGTTGAGGGTAACCTCAGAGAGATGCTGCTGCCCATCCTCTGGAATGATCCCTTAGTCGGCGACAAATAATTATAATGTTTTTTTTTCCCTTTTTTTAAATGGTATAATATGTATTAATTCATTCAATTCATGTTAGCAATTACTTGCAAAGAAACCTAACTTAAACGGTGAACGGTCAAAACTTGATATGAAACTTGGTAGGTATGAAACTTAGTAGGTGATGCGAAGTTCACCGGGTCATCTAGTGTTTAATAAATATAGTGACAAAAGAAATACTATGTAAAGTTGATAAAGTCCAAATATGAAGTCACAAATCTGGTGACACCTTCGTGGTGAAATAACGAAAGAAAAGGAAGAGATCGATTGTCAATTCAATTTCGAGAGCCATCTTTCAAGAAATTGAATTGACAATCGATCTCTTTCCAATACATCACCTAGGTTCATTAGTTAAAAAAGCGCGAACTGATGAATTTGTGTTGCTATTTTAATCCGGTTTCTATAGCTTTAGTTATTGTTCTGGGGTTTCTGTATAAAGCTTTATTTCTATTTCTGAGGGCCGAAATCTGTCAATGCCAATGCCAACACAAACTCACATTCTATCTTTTTAAATTTTTCATTGCTTAGGATACAATCCGTGCAGCCTTAATAAAATTACGGTCGAATTTCGACCACTGGGCGACCACTAGTTGCTATAAAAATTGCGCTAACTATTTCTTTTACATCATTTGACAATGTATTAAAATATTAGTTGAAGTAAAAATATATTTTGACCCTCACAATAATAACCTGTTAATAGCTTAAGCTATGATATTTTTTTTATTGCTTTACAAAACGAGATTTACAATCTTGACTTTCACAGATACATAAAAATTACATACATTTTAGTAAATCCTTCTTGATGTAAACACGACATGCATAAATTTAAAAAAAAAAACGACGGGTTGCACTCTGGGAGTGCCGGCAGAAGTGAAAACTTGAATTTTAACGTTGTGTATTTTTGATATTTTGGAATGGTTAGGGAATAATTTTGCACGAATTGCTTCAATTATCAGTATAAAAGTACTATCATTTATGTGGTAGAATACAATATTTATTTATTGCGCTATCGTACACAAACATGACAATTTATATTACATTAAAAAGCACTCGAACATTCGCGCAAGCGCCCTGCGTCGCCTAAACGAAACAGCAGGCATACATTTTCGAGCATTTTCGCCGCGCCGTAGAAAGAGAGGGGGATACTTCCTCTCCTACGCCGCGCCGGCTGTCATCCGTCTTACGAATTTTCGATCAGGCCACGTGTCCTAACGTGAAATTAACATTTTTTACCCATTACAAAAAAGTGTATAACGCCGCTAAAAAAGTTTACACTTCAAAAATTAAAAACGAACCCTTTGCAGGGTCCGTGGTCACAGGGAGACTGAGGTGTTGGTCAACTCATAATTAGTTGGTACCTCATTTGAATTTAATCAGGTGCGTTCCGTTCTACGCAGAAAGAGCTTACAGTATCTTTTGGTCTGGCAGTATGGTGTTGGGGCTGGGATTTAATATTTTGTATGATGGGATGGTGGTAGATTCCAACCATCTTCTCTATTGAAATTAGGATGTTTTTTAATTTCAATAGCCTCGCGTATCATCCTAGGGATGAATCGTTCTCTAGCGAGTATTGTAGCAGATTTGATAAACCACAAATACTCGCTAGAGAATGAGGGTATACAAGCTACCAACTAATTATGAGATGACCAACACCTCAGTCTCCCTGTGACCACGGACAGGATAAACATTAAGTAAGTAATGTGTAAAATAAACGCGAGTAGAACCGTAAAAGTTGTTTCATTTCAATGTGTAGTGTTCGCGTAAACTTTAGAAAACAATAAATAAAAAGAGGTAAAAACTTACAATAATGATTTGACAAAACGTGAGTATAAAAAATAGAGGATAAAATAAGTTTAAAACTGTATATAATATAAAATAAGTTTAAAACTGTATAAAACTGTATAAAAGATAAGATAAGATAATGACCACATGACTCTATCTCTCAGCTGACAGCTCTACTCGTGGATCTACCATGAAGCTGTAAACAAGTGCTTACTACTGTTTATGAGTTGTTGGATTACAATAGGCTTGTGTCCACTATGAATGAATTTAATGGATAGGGGTTTATAATGATTAATTATATCATGGAGAAGACAACAAACAATTTTAATTGTTAAAAGCGTTAAAGATTAATAATATTTTAGAGAAATAAATTTCGTAAAAATAAACTTTTAGTCACGTGACAGTGAACACCAATCAGAAAGCCGTGACGTCACGCCGTGCCAGACAATGTCAATGTCATTGACGTTTCGAGTTGTTCGAGTATCGTTAATTATCTTACTAAATTTTGGTTTTTAGCAAATAATATCAAGTTGATACAATTTTTGCTAGTTCTAATTGAGAGAACTCACCATGGAATCTGGATTCAGCAAAGCCGACAGTAATAATTTGTCCAGAATCGATGCCGTTATGCTTGGAAATTTTTTCGCGTCGAACAGTGACTTCTGCTCATCTGAATTTCGCAATGTTAAAACTTCCTTGTAAGTAAACATAAGTTATGTTATAAAGTATTAATTATTAAGCTTAAATGCTATGTAATATTTCAGTACGGTACACAATAACTTAATGTTTTGACGTACATTTTGCAAGATAATTGATACCTATTAATTTTGAGGTTAGATTTACAAAGTATGCAAAATAGTAACAAACTTGTATAATTTCAGGTCTTCGCGAGCTTCATATGGAGATGACGCCATAAGTTATGTCCATGTGACGGTAAATTTTGTACTGTAAAGTGCAAAACATGTCCTGAACACAAGGTTCATGCAATACTATATGGATGCACACTGGTTGGTGATGAAGAAGATGATATTATTATCTCCGTTCAATGTCAAGACTGCGTAGCTTCACAGTGGGGATGTAAACACGCAATAGCATTTCTTATGTGGGTTCATCGCAGAAGTGAGGAACCATCATGTACTTCGGTGGAATGTCATTGGAGAAAATCTAAGCTGTCTAGAGTCGGTAGTAGCCTTAAATATATGACAGCAAAAGACTTGTCCGAGGGCAGGCCCATGTTGCCAGCAAATTCATCTGTTTCAATGAAGTTTTTGGAAGAGGTATTTAAGAAAAAAATTAATAACTGGGAACTTTTAAAATATCAAACCACTTATTGTCAAAGCGAAGAAAAGGCTCTCTCTATGCATCAACTGATATGTAATTTCAAAAAGAAATGTGTTGATGCATTTTTATAAAAAGTTCACATATCACCTTCATTAATACAGAGAGTTGAAGAACAAGAGAACAATCTAAGAGCAGCCTATGGTTTGAACTAAGGTATGGTTGAATTACGGCTTCAAAAGCCTTTGAAGTTAGCAGATGTAAACTACTGATGGCACACTTTTATTGCTCATATTAGGTGGTAAAATTCCAGACACTACTTCTATGAAACGTGGCCGTCTTCTAGAAAATGAGGTAAGAAAAACAGTGGTAAAAAAAATGAAGAAAAAGATAAATAAGTGTGGCCTGATATTAAATTCTAAATATCCAATGATTGCTGGTTCCCCAGACGAATTTGAAGATGGCATAATCAAGATTAAATGTCCTGTTAATGCTAACACATTTAAAATTTATATAAAAAATGGAAAAGCTACTGAAAAATATTATGCACAAATGCAGCTTGATGTAATAACAGAAAAGAGAAATTACCCAGATTATAGTGAAAATCAAAATGTGGAGATTTTAAGTGTGCCATTCAATATTGAGTATGTTGAGAATTTGATTAATAATAAATTATTAAACTTTTGGGAAATTAATGTATACCCATTGTTATATTATCAAAGCCTGGAACTAGAACTGTAACTAATATATAACTAAAAAATTGGAGGCTGGTCTGCTCTTGCATACTATTATTTTTATTATTGTTAACTATAGATTAACTTTGTTTTTTTTTCTTAGACAATTTTTGCCCTTTTATAGTACTATGACATTGTAAAAATTTTAACTGGTCACTGATGTAAATTTGCAAACTTAGATAATATTATTATTTTTCTCTTTTGTTTTTCTTTAACATGTGTGATTGTCCTTTATATTTTGTGTTTTTATTTGTGATGGAAAGTGTCCTTATAGGATAGGGTATTTTCCAATATTTTTGACTCTGTAAGGGAGAAAAGAGCTTGACACTTGCTGAGTTTCTTGCCAGTTCTTCTCAGTATAAAGTCTACCGCCCAGAGTAGACTTGCGAACTGATGGCATAATGAAGTTCATAAGAGCTATTTGTAGCCTAAACTGAATAAATGATTTTGAATTTTTAACATATTTGAAATAAAAAAACAATCTTATAGTTTTCCTTAGTTTTATTTTATTATCAACACTTGGAGGTCTTACTAGTGTAAAACCTGATTTTTTAAAATATTGTTCTACATGTTTAAAGTCCCTATCTGCCATCATGCATAACACACATACCACTTTTTAAAGTCTTCATAAAATCACACAATTCAACTAAACATGTGTCAGTGATTCTGCCTCCGAATCCTGGAGAAGTATAGTTCACTAGTTAGTTTGGTGTACAGGATATTAAATACTTTATAGTATTTGCTTTTTGTACTCTGACCATGTCAGAGCTTGATTTACTGCCTTAGATAGCTTTTGCATATTATACTTATGCCTGAATGAAATATGTAAGGACCTTTTAATCATTGCACTATCTAATTCCACAGTAAAAAGACGCGTGACACTGGCTATCATAGGTATATTTTTTTTAAATATCTTGCTTAGGGCGTTTTTCACCATCTACAAGTTCCCATTAGCCTTTACTTTGACAGATAGTCCATACAAATACTTCACTTTAATTGCCAAGTATCACCTAATCAGACATTGTGAAACAGACCCTTAGACTCATAAAGAAAATGGTATACTTTGACTCAAAACTTTCAAACTCAAACTTTTATTTGCAAACTAAGTGGTACATAGATGGTGTTTACAATGTTATAGTGTCCTTATTACTTAGTCACCTTGTATAGGTATAACAAATAATACTTATATTAACTATATAATCCAATATGTTATAAAAATATATACCTATATTTATATAAAATTGATATTAAAGCTTTAATTATATTATGAATTAAATTGTATTAGATTATATTATATTATATTACCCAGATCGCCAAACGTAATCACAAATCAACATATTGCATGGTTAAGTATTCCTCTACAGTGTAAAAACATTTATTTATCAAAAACTTTTTTAAATTTGTTTTAAAAACTGTAGTTTGGTTCAGTATGTAATTCGATCGGTAATTTATTATATATTTTTACAGCCATAATGATGTGGGCTATGATTTAGCATTTTTATTCATGAGGGTGGCAAATGTAGTCTTCCTTTGTGGCGAGTGTTAATGGACTCGATGGAGTCATTCCATAATCATCTGACAACTGATTAAATTTACTATCTAATCTTATTTTATTTAAACAGAGTAATAAACATGGTGTTTGGGAATATTTATACAATCTTTTATTAAATCAATTAAGTGGTAACAACTAATTGTGTAAGACTACAGACTGTATAGTCTTGGCTTTTTCTCAATTTTTTAAATTGTATTCAACATGGCCTTTGTTGATTCTATTTTTTTGTCTTCTTTGATTAATTCACTACAATCAGAAGATGATTTGACTTGTAGTGAAGCCATTGATAATGAGGGACTATTGGCAGCTACAGATGGTAATATAAAGAAATATCACTGTCTGAATGTTCTTCAATAACAATATTTTTTTACAATTTTGCTTAGACTAGATACAGAAGGACTTGATTTTGTAGCGGTTACAGTTTTAAATGGGTATGTGGACCTCGATGTTACAGAAGGTTTCAATGATAATGCCTGATCTATCAATTTCACATTGGTTTGCACAGCCTTACATCTGAATTTGTAGGTTATAAATGCTTGAACAGATTTATCTATTGACTGTTGACATAACATTTCTGGCACATTTCCTCCAACTGTTTCAACTGAAAAAGAAATAAAACAAAATAGCTTTTTAATGCTAATAACTGGCTATTTGCCATTTCAAACTTTAAGTATGTTGTTTGTTATTTATTATACATACTTGAACTTGTATCAGAAGTATCTAGAGGAGAACTTGGAGTACAACTTTCTTTTGATTCATTCAGACACTGCTATTATCATCTTTCTTTGTTTTTTTTTAGAATATATGGTTGTCTGTACTGCTGCATGTTCGTTTTCTTGTCTTGACATCCAAATTTACTTGGCATACAACCTGGTTTCATGTCACTTGTGATACTCCATCCATATAATTAATCATATCACTTGGCAACTAGAATAATAAAAAGAGTTTATTTGTAACATTACAATATTAAAAAACTAAAATAAAACGTTAATCCTAAAAGTGAAACAACTTAACCTGAACTCATGTATTTATTTGGAAAATAGAGATTCTACAAAACACATCTAGTTTGTTCAAATTTAAGTAATAGACTGTGTTGTGTGAAATACATCAAAATGATCTTCATAAAAATACATTCTTGAACCTATCAGGTTATAGATAAACTATGAGCATCATCTCTTCTTGCAAGTTTTAGCCACTTTTTCCAATGACCTTTTTAAAATATCATTGACTTTTTCCGTATTTCTCCATTGTTTGGAATATATAACCTAAATGAGTTATTATTTAGAATAATAACTTGTTTGGCGTTTTTATAGTCGTGCTATTACACTGGGGCACTATACAGTACTTATAATATGGGAAATTCATTTTTATACGCTAAAAACTAACTATTATCGAAGACACGATCACTCAGTTTCCATATGTAAACAACAAGTTACTTTGTGCTCTTTGGTTTGTCTGGCACGGCGTGACGTCATTCAAGACGCCATGATAGTCTTGTGCGTTTTGGAGCCAAATTTAAATTGATTTTTTAAAACGCGAAATTTATAATGTAAATGCTCAATTAATAGTAGTTTATGCAACTGTCATATAATGAAGGGTATTAAAACACGAGTGTGAGTTTATGAAACGAACGCAGCGAGTTTCATAATAGTAACGAGTGTTTTAATACCCGTGTTATATGCAGTTGCATACACTACTTTATCTTCACTAATGCAATTAGTCAAACAACAAGAGTAAAAGCTGACAATAGTTTATTTATAATAATTGTTCAAATTTTGGATGGTACAATTTTGAAAGTTAATGTTAATTATTGATCCAGCAGCTGTAGCGGTCGCGGGGCAAGCAGTAGAGCTCGTAGACGGAGTTGGAGTATTTATAATTACTTCATTCGTCTTGTTTTCTATACTGTTCAAGATCGTATTTGAGACTTGAATTTTATTCATTAAAGACTCATCAATGTAGCTTTCAGCCACAGTAGAAGACTTCCACCCCCCGTGTCGTTTCAGTGCGGTCAAATCACCACCGCTATCTATGAGAAGGGTCGCCGAGGTGCGCCGGAAGCAATGCCCCGTGTACAACGCTGGGTTAGGCAGATTCAAAAAACTTGCGATAGTTTTTCCCAGAGCACCAAATTTATTAATACCAGTTCTTTGATCGACGCACTTCCCCGATCTATAGCTCAAGAAAAAGGCAGGGTTTCGACAGGGGGTGGGTCGAAGTTCCATGTATTTTTTACATACGGCATAGCAGTTGCCCGTCACAACGAAAGAACGATCTATTTTCGTTTTTGTTTTCGAAACTTTTACCATGATTGTACTGTCGTCTATGTTAGAGACTTCATCGAACTGGATGTTGTATAGCTCTTGCCTTCGGCATGCCCCCATTATGCCGAAGATTAGTGCAACCTGTAACAATAAACGATATAATAAGCTTGAGGTACATAGCCAAGGCAAAAACTATGATTTATGAAGTAGTAAAGTGTAGGTACCTACTACCTAATTTATACACAAAGCGCTTAAACGGAGTGTCTAGATAACTTGCGTGTGTAGTACGTAAGTACTAGGTAGATTAAATAACAGAACTAAAATACACTTACCTTTTCAAAAAGATACAAAATATCTGGTGAATCTTTCAGGAACATCTTTATTTGACCTGATGTAAACGTCAAGGACTTTTTTTCCTTGTGTCTTTCTGAACTGCGTTTCAGGAACGCTATGACTTTTGAATACTTCGTGATATCAATATTGTTGTAGATACTCAGTGTGGACTTGAGCATAGAATATTTAGCTCACATAGAAGATGGCTTGAATTTGTCGGAGAGGTCTTTGAGATACACAAGAATGACATTTTCAGAAAATGATGTAGTTTTCTTTTCGATCTTCCATGCTAAAAAGTTATTATATTCTTTTTCATATAATTTTCTAGATTTTTCTGGCAAAAGATTGTGAGTTACTTTTGTTGCCAATTCTAAAATATCCGGAGGCGTACAAATATCATCGTCGCTGTCCATTTTTAACTTTTAATTTGTATTTTAAAAACAAAACACATTGCGAAACATTAAATTCACGCGTACGTGTATTGTCACAGTGAACTTGCCGCCATTAAAATCTAACCAATGAGAGCGCAGCTGCGCGCGCAGGGCCAATCAGGAACGAGCGCGCGCTGTTCTTTTTTTATTTAATTGGCACAAGATCTTACCAAAGAGTTTTGTGTATGTAAGTTTAGTAGTTTCGACGAAGTTTTCACGTATAACCCAACTGTTTTCAAAAGCCAGCCTAATATCAAAGTTTTATACAACTTGTATGAGGATTTTGACATAAGGCTCGCCAGGTTAATTGGTCGCGTTTTATTGATGTTATAATGAGATTTTACGATATCGATGTGGATATTATACCATCATGTGAAATTGCTTAAATTGAGTGTTTTGTTGTCTGCGCTATAACAGTAGTAATTATAAGTCAAGTATTGGAAACATAAGTAGAATGTTACAACATTAGTGTAGATAAAAATAAATAAACCGTTATTTTCGATAAAAGGCATAATAAGCTAAAGTATTAAGCAGTTATTGAAATTTAGTCAACTAGCCTAATATGTTTTTGGTTTTTGTTAAAACCTTTTTCGTACTTCAATATCATTGTTGTGTGCCAGAACTCAGAATAGGTAGGTAGATATAGTTATTGTTCTGTGGGTCAGAACAATAGAGGTTGTGTGCTTTCCTTTTCCTACCCTCTATGATTTTGCCTCGTTTTTCATTGCCTTGTCTTTCTTTGTCCCTGACGTCTAAGTCTATTTGTGAATTTTCTATCTTTGAGACGGAATCTTGTCGGTATTTTGGAATGGGGCGTGCTAATCATAAACAGGTACATATTTAAGGTCATCTTTCCAGTTGGTCTTTTGAAGTTGACTGATTCTGAGACGTTTTAAAATATCCCTATTTTGACGTTCTACCTCGCCATTTTGCTAAGGCCTATTGATTGGCTAAGGGGTTGTATTGTTTCCATAATTTTGATTTCTTTGTATCGACTAAAATAGTCGATTACCACAAACAGGTAATAATGCCCACTAGGTAGGTAATGGTCCTTAAAAATGACCGCTACGTCAACCCAGGCTTGTGCCGAAATTTCGCGGCGCTTCTTGGGGTTAGGTGGGTTAATAGCCGAGACTAAGGTACTATACAACCCTTACAGACCTTAGCTTGCGTCTCAGCGTCTTGGTCTATCTTGGGCCACCAAACCTTTGTTCCCAATCGCGATTTCATTGCGACAATGCCGGGTTGTCCTTCTTGTGCGGCTTCTTAGGCTAAGCGTATGCTGAGATGCAGGCGACGCAGCTCCGCGCAGCGCAGATTTTGTAATGCACGGTCGTGCCGAGAGCTGCGTACGCAGCTGCATCGCAGGCACGTGCGACACAGACATGTGCCTGCCCTGCCCTGCGCCCAGTGTTGCCAACTTAGCACTTTCAGTGCTAGATTTAGCACTATTTTCATGAGTCCAGCACGAAACAACAGCATACAGCACCTAGCACTAAATAATAGGTACCTACTCATCCACTCAAACGTCAGGAGACACTAGGGTCAGGCATCTTGCACTCCGTCATACCTACCGCGATAAGCACCTACAGCGCGCGACAACTTGAAGTTGTAAATAAGTCAGGGCCCCAGCGCGCTTTCGAGCACTCGCACAGGTATAGTTTGAAGTGGTCTCGGATCGCAATTTCGATTTGTTTAAAAATCCTCTCAGATATCAGTAAATCTACAAGCTCCGTAATAATGGTGAAACGAAAGTGTAATAATGTTGTGTGGAAAGCTGTCGAAATAAACAGAAACATTCGAAGTTATCTTTTTTTACGTTACCGAAAGATTCTGGAAGGTAAGATTATATTTAATTTATTTTACACTTAGTTTGTTTACAGACCAAATAAGGTAGGTAGGTAGGTAGGTAGGTAGGTAATACGAAAGTAAAGGTAGGTAGGTATTTACTTATTTATATTTCGCCGTGCGATCGTGAGCCTGTGACTGTTGTTATGTAGAAGGTAGGCAGGCACCTAATCTACCTGCGTAACTTACTATTTATAGTGAGTTCGTAAGAGTTAAAATCGCCAGTAGGTACTTAGCATCATGTAGGTAATAGGTCGTACATTACGTAATAAAATGTGGTTTTCGTTATATTTTCAACTCGTCATGTCGTGAGTGTGAGTGCTTGTTTGTTAGATAGGTAAATAGGTAAGTAACTAACTTACAGAACTACATTTTACTTAGGTGTGCAATCACAGAATAGATTACTTACCTACTAAGGTAGGTATTGCGTAGTAGGTATGTATATTTAGTCATTGGTTAGTAGGTATGTAGGTATTTATTTACCTATATTCAGTGCGCATATTAATTAGGCCATTCATTTTATCTTGTGATAAATATAAATAGATGAAGAAATTTTGATACACAAAGCAATTTTAGAGTAGGTATATATCACTACCTATCTACCGTAGTCAAAATTTTACTTTGCTGTCATCCCTAACACACGAACCGACGGCGTAGGTACGTTCGGTACAAAACGCATCACAAAGTAATAAAAAAAAAAAATATATTTCAGACCTGGGTCCATAGTGTTAGTAACATTCTTTAACTTAGCCTATGTTAGTGCACATTATTTATTTTATAAAGTTATTATAATTATTTTTTGTGTCTTTGACGAGGTGGACGCAGGTCCAGTGCCGCATAATGGTACTATCTACGTCCAGTCTCGCTCGTCGCGACTGTCCTCAGGATGCTGTTGGCGCTGCCCCGCACCCGATGCATCAGCGACGCGATGCGCTTTCTAATGATAGCTGAGAGGCTATCAACTTCAGCTGCTGCTAGCATCCCTGATGCACTGCAATGTCGGGGCAGCGCCATCAGCCCCCTGAATGCATTGTTATATTGAGTGCGCAGGGCCCCGTACGCTGCTTGGGTATAATTCATCCACAGGCTGCACGTGTATAGTGAGTGACAATAGGCTTTGAAAAGTGTAATTTTTACATTTTTTGTGCAACGTGCAAACCTGTGGGAGAGCATATTAGCCCTTACGCACAAAGCCCTGCGCTCCCTTTCCATGTCGCGGTCATCCTTAAGTGACTCAGTGACCCAATGTCCCAGGTATTTAAAACTCTGTACTTGCTTTAATGGAGCGCCATTGAGCTTAACAGATGGAACTTGATAAGTCTTATTGTTTGATTTAAAAACTAGCAACTCACTTTTAGCAGAATTATACCTGAGACCGTGTGCCACCGCGTACCGCTCACAGATACCAAGTAGCTTATTGAGAGCACTGATCGATGGGCACAGCAGTACCATGTCGTCGGCATAACTTATATTGTTAACAAATATACCGTCAACAGAACAACCAACTCCAGCACTGCTGAGCCCACCGATCAGCTCGTTCATGTACAGATTGAAAAGGGTTGGTGAGCGAGTGAGATATTAATGACTTGCCATTCTTTGTAGAGAACTTCTGTGAAATCGTATTATTTGCAGATGATACTTCACTCATTTTTAATGTAAGTAGGTGTAAGAATAATTACGACGATGTAAACAAAGCACTCTCTGATGTACTCAGTTGGTTTACTATTAATAATTTGCAGCTTAATGCTAAGAAAACAAAATGTATTAATTTTAAATTACCAAATGTCAAAAATGAACCAACTGATATAAGAATAAACGGTGATCGATTAGATTTGGTAGACTCAACAGTTTTCTTAGGTATAACCCTTGACTCAAAACTTCAATGGAATCCTCACATTTCGAAATTGGCCGGTAAACTCAGTTCTGCTGCTTATGCCATTAGAAAAATAAGGCAGTTAACAGACGTTGAAACTGCTAGAACAGTTTACTTTAGTTATTTTCATAGTGTCATGTCGTATGGCCTCTTACTGTGGGGAACAGCGGCTGATATTGAAACTATATTCATTTTACAGAAACGAGCAGTAAGAGCAATCTATAGACTAGGTTCACGAACTTCTTTAAGAAATCTTTTTAAAGAAATTGATGTCTTGACAGTGGCGTCTCAATTTATTTATAATTGTATAGTTCTTGTACGTTGTAATATCAATTCATTTGCTAAACACAGTGATGTACACAATTTTAATACTAGAAATAAGTCAAAACTTGCAATGCCACTGTTCAGGTTACAGAAGGTGCTTGGTTCTTTCTTGGGGCAAGGTATACACTATTACAATAAAATACCAAATACTGTACTAGATTTACCTTTAGATAAGTTTAAAAACATGTAAAGTCTTCTTTATTAAAAAAAGGTTATTATACAGTCAAAGAATATTTAGAAGATAAAACAGCCTGGCTATAATAAAAAACGTATACATAATACTACTTATAAATAGTGTCCTGCAGATAACAAAATAGCGTTGCATTGAACATTACAATTAGTTTTATTTTTATTATTATTAACTAAAGTTTTTTTTGACTTTTACTAGTACTGTATGATATTGTAAAAAAATAAACTGGTAAATTATGTTTTTGCTGACTTAAATATTTTATTTAGTTATTTTTTATTTTTTGTGTTTTTTTACATGTTGTGATTGTCCTTTACATTTTGTGTTTTTATTTGTGATGGAAAGTGTCTTTTATGATAGGGCTTTTTCCAATGTTTATGACGCTGTAAGGGAGAAAAGAGCTGGACACTTGCTGAGTTTCTTGCCGGTTCTTCTTAGTACAAGATCTCCCGCCCAGAGTAGATAGACTTACGAACCGATGGCTTAAAATGACGTTCATAAGAGCTTTTTGTAGCCTAAACTGAATAAATGATTTTGAATTTGAATTTGAATTTGAGCTGATCCCCCTTGCCTCACTCCGCATTCCAAGGTGTACATGCTCGAGAGCTCTCCCGACCATTTTACATAGTTACACTGTTTCGCATACCAATATTGTAGAATAGCAATATAATCATGAGGCAAATCAGTGTCATCATAGAGCTTCCTCCAAAGAACATCGTACTGAACGAGGTCAAAGGCCTTTGATAAATCCAGGAACACTGCGTATACAGGTGTGTTTCTTGTGGTATAGTACTGCACAGTCTGCTTGAGGCATAGGACTGCAGCTTCAGTAGATAGACCTGGTCTAAAGCCGAATTGAGCATCATGAAGCTTGACATGTTTACTCAGCTGCCGTTCAAGCAGCCTGTCCAGCACCTTTGCCACTATGGTAGCCAAAGATATTGGCCTATAGTTAGTTTTATCGCCAGTATTGCCAGTTTTATTTTCAACAATAGGTATAACTTGAGTTTTCAAAACGCTATCTGGTAAGTATTCATGACTTAAGCAAAGGGAATAGAATAACGCTAGGACCCGAGGCAGGTGGGCACCAGCATATAGCAGATGTTCAATACTTAAGTGATCGTGGCCCGGTGATTTACCTCGTCTCATTTTTTCTAACACTAATCTAACTTCCCCCGCCATAATAACAACTGACTTTTTACGAGAGCCGCGCTCATCGGAACGACCATGTATCTTATTCCGGTGAGCACAGTCAATCCCAGTTGACCCTAACGGTGATTGAACCTTAAAATGATCTTTGAACATTTCAGCTATTTGTGAGGGTTCATTCAACCCCTCAACACTAACCGGAATGGTTGGCTTGGGATTAAGCTTTTTTGTATGTTTCCAAAAACTAGAAAACTCCTTATTAGAATGATGCATAGCCAGAATGTTCATCTTTATTTGCTGCTTATTTGTTTGACACCATTTCAATTTAGACTTAAAAATGTTTCTAGACTCACACATCACCTTATAAACATACCCATCTCGAGGTTTGTTATATAACACCCAATAGTGAAACCACATACGAGCCTCACTATGCGCGGCCCTTACATATTTATTCCAACCGCATACATACTTATTTTTATTATTGCAATGCTTCTTATTAGAACTATAAACCGAAGCCTCATTAAACACATTTACAATTTGATTATACATTTCATCCAAAATTTTTCTATGATTATAATTAATACATTTACCATCTGCACATCCAGCAAACACTTCAGGGAAATCAATATGCTTTAATTTATTATTACAATATTCAGTGTATAGCGATATTTGAGATGCATCCCGTTCTCCCCATAATGTATGGTTAATGCTAACATTAGAGTACACAGTTTTCGACCGTAATACACTGAGATTGTTAAGGACTGTTTATAGTTAAACCTCTTTAATTTATAAAAGGTTTTCATAAATTAAAGAGGTTTAACTATAAACAGTCCTTAACATCCTCCCTTTATGGCAACCCTTAACGGACCATACCAATTGTCTTTGCTATGGATTCAATCCGTGGCTTATGCAATGCCTTGGTCAGAAAATCCGCCAGTTGGAACTCGCTGGGAACGTATTCTACGCATATTTCACCATCAGCGACGAGTTCTCTTACATAAAAATGTCTAATAGCAATATGCTTGGTTCTTCTGTGGAGTTCTGGGTTATGTGAGATCTTTATAGCTGCATCATTATCGACCTTTAGTTTAGGTATCTCTTTCAACTCAGATATTTCACCGAAGAGTCTTTTGATTCAGATAATCTCTCTGGCTGCTTCACTTGCAGCTACCAGTTCGGCTTCGGTACTGGATATGGCAACACATGTTTGTCGTCGACTCGCCCAAGATATGGCTCCTCCAGAGTATAAGCATAAAATACCAGACGTCGAGCGTCCGGTGTTTCGATCACCTCCATGATCGGAATCACTGTAACAATCCAGGATTCCAGCATTGCATCTCATTTTAAAAATTATTCCATAATCTGCAGTGCCCTTAATGTATCTTAGGATTCGTTTCAGCTTCTGGATGTCCTCTTTAGAAGGATTTTCTAGCGATCGAGATACTACGCTTACCGCATATGCTAAATCAGGTCTGGTTCCAACAGTTAAGTATGCAAGTGCTCCGACAGCTTCTCTATACGGAAATGAAGTAGGCTCTACCACCTCTTCATTTATATCTGGCACTCCATCTTTCTGTATAGGAGTTGTGACAGGTTTGCAGTTGCTCATACCGAAGCGATCTAACACTTTCAGAGCGTAGTGCTTCTGTGACACTTTTATGCCATCATGCTGGTGCTTTATTTCTAATCCTAGAAAATACGATGCATCTTTTATAGTGATTTTGAATCTTCTTTTCAATTCTCTCATAATTTTTTCGGAATCTTCCTGATTAGTTGCCGCAACCAAACCGTCATCTACATAGAGAGCAAGAATGATTTTTCTACACTCACGGTTTCGTATAAATAGGCAGGGGTCAGTATTACTTTGTTTAAATCCAATAGTCTTCAAATGATCCACCATGCATTTATTCCAGCACCGAGGTGCTTGCTTGAGACCATATAGACTCCTCTTGAGTCTACACACCTTCTTTGATCCATCGGAGTAACCATCAGGTTGACTCATATAGATTTCTTCGTTCAGGGAACCATACAAGAAGGCGGTTGATACATCAAATTGGGTGAGTTTCAAACCTTCATTTGCAGCAACGCTTAAGACCGATCTAATTGTCGTCATCTTAGCAACTGGGCTGAAAGTCTCTTCATAGTCTATGCCCTTTTTCTGTGTATACCCTCTAGCAACTAGTCTTGCCTTGAATTTATCTAGCGAGCCATCTGCATTGGTCTTGATCTTGTATACCCATTTACAAGATATAGGTTTTCTGTCTTTTGGAAGATCAACCATTATCCAGGTTTTGTTCTCCTTTAAAGATTTCACCTCATTTTCCATTGCTTTGACCCACTGATCTTTATGCGGGCTAGAGATTGCTTCCTTGTAGGTTTTTGGTTCATTGATCTCATTAACAACATCTGCTGACATCATAACATAGTCTCCAAATCGATTCGGTGCTCGAATCTGACTTCTGTCCCGTAAAGTTATTCTTGTAGCTATGTCAGCTATGTCATCTACATTCCTTGGTGCCTCAGTATCATCCTCATCATCGTCATGACATCTATCTTGGTTTCCTACTTCCTGACTCTCAACTTGATCTGGCGATGTGGCAGGCACAATCGAACTAGGCTCATCAGAGCTACTTGCAGTGCGATCCGAGCTGTTTTCGTTGCGATCATCCCCCCTTGCATCACACATCGGTTTTGAAAGTGGAAAATAGATTTCTGCTGAGTGCTGTTCTTCTGAATCACCTAGGCCACACGGTGTAAGTACTGACTCATTAAATATAACGTCTCTTGACCTTGTTAGTTTTCCACGTTGACTCAATAAGCGGTAGCCTTCATCACCGTTATAACCAATCAGGACGCATTTTTCAGCCTTTTTAGACATTTTGACTCTTTTTTGTTGAGGAATATGAGCGTAACATTCACATCCAATTATTTTTAGGTGGCTAATTGCTGGTTTTTTCTTAAACCACAATTCAAATGGCGATTTACCATTTTCTGGAGTTGGGCCAGTTCTATTTAGAACGTACGCAGCAGTGTTAATCAATTCTGCCCATGTAGCGAGAGGTAATTCTTCATGAGCATGCATCATTGTGCGTGCGGCTTCGACTAAGGTTCTATTTTCACGTTCGCTGAGACCATTTTGTTGCGGTGTATAGGGCATCGTGAGCCTTTGTCTTATTCCAGCTTCTCGTAGAATGCACTTTACATTCTCATTATCAAATTCACCTCCGTTATCACTCAGAAATTCTTTAACACAGTGTCCAGCCACTTTACATTCTTGTAACATATGTCGGAGCTTCAGGTGGACTTCCGATTTCTGTCGCATGAAATAAACGTGACGATACTTGCTGAAGTCGTCTTTGAACAGAACGAAGTAACGGAATTTATTGAAGGAAGGTGGAAAAGGTCCGCACACATCAGCGTGTATAATTTCTGCAGGTTCCTTAGCTCGTTCTCTCGTTCCAAATGTTTGCCGGTGTGTTTTTCCGTAAATACATCCGGTACACAATTCAGAATCTAGGCGAACTTTAATTCCTAGTTCCCGTTCAATAACTCCTTTGACATGTTTCTTATTCTGGTGGGCTAACCGTTCGTGGTAAAGTTGTAGAAGGTTATCTGCTGACAAGGCGTTCAGATCAGGAGTTGACTTTGTAATAGTCTCTACATTAAGCTTGTATAGTCCTCCGTTCTTGGCTCTTTTGCCAGTCAGTATCATGAGTCCATCAACTTTCAGCGAGCAGTGTTCCCTTTCAGACATGAAAACACTATTGTTTAGTCTGTCTTGAGTGGCCAGTACAGAGAATAGGTTTCGCATAATATCAGGTACGTACCATACATCACAGAGTCTTAATCTGGATTCCTTGCCATTAAGAATAGTTTTCAAATCAACAGTACCTTTGCCAACAGCTTTGACAGTAGCTCCATTAGCAGTCGTCACTGTACGTGTTTCTTTAAAATGCTCGAAACTAGAGAAAAAATCGTTTCGGCACGTGACGTGCGACGTTGCTCCATTGTCTATGAACCAACTTGCTGTATCATAGTTAGTATGCATGGAGTTCACATGCGTAGTGACTGGCAGGAGCATTAAATTCAAATTGCTTGATGTCTGTTTATTCTCTGGCTTGGCTGGTTTCCCGTCAGCTTTCCATTTATGACACTGTTTGACCTTATGACCGACTTTTCCGCAGTACCCACATTTTTTCTTTGCTCTATTGATATTCTGTAGTGCTAGAGCTTCGGCGGGACCTCCAGTTTTGGATGAAACTGAACGCTCATACGCACACAGCTGCGTTGTCAGGTTTTCTATAGTTTTGTCTGTCTTTGACATCAGCAACCAGCTTGATTTGAAGGCACAATAGGATTCAGGTAGTGTATCTATAATTTTGCAAATTAATAAGATATCCGGTAACTCTGATTTCTCTATCTTCATTAGTTCACCTTTTAAATCTGACCAAATTGTTTTTATTTTGGATACATGAGTAGTGATGTCATGTGACGGATCTTTGCTATAATCGAAGAACTCCATACAAAGAGCGTAACTCTTGTCTTCAGACTTTCCATCGAATAAACAATGTAGTTCGTCCCAAACTTCTTTTGATGAGTTGAAACGCATGATTTTTTGAAGAGTTTCATCTGACATGTTTGCAGTGAGCAGTAGTAATGCGGAACTATCAATTTTGTTGTAATTATCGAGAGCTTTAGTATATTGTGAAATTTCTTCGGCATTTTTGTTGGTTGGGGTCACAGGTTTCTGGAGAGCACCGTTTACCGCATCCAATCCACCGGGCATACCTCGTAGTAGTAATGTTGCCTTAAATTTCCAAGTAAACCAGTTTTTTACACCTTCCAGGTGACCGATGTTAATTTTGCAACTCGATTGCATTTTGAATCTTCGTCTTCCCGGATGGTTTTTGAAACTTGGTATATCCCACACTCGATTATTTATAACTCTCACTCGATTTCTTACGCTCTGCTACCATGATAAAACTAATTTGTCAATTAGTTTTATAATGTCACTAAAAAAAAAAAAAAAAAAAAAAAAAAAAAAAAAAAAAAAAAAAAAAAAAAAACCTCTTTAATTTATGAAAACCTTTTATCTTATGTCACTCCTTGTTCTTAGCAACAGTTTGTTGATTCATTAAAAATGTTTAATGTCACTAATTCACGAGTCTCTTTTTATAATTGATAAATTAGTTTTATCAGAGGTTACATACCACCTCCAGCGGCAAGTGATCAGACCAAAACACATTGCAATTAATAGATGCACTCATCACCGTGTGCCTAGTACCTTGGGTTACCAAACAATGATCAAGCCAGCTAACAGTACCATGGCTGTCACTCACATAAGTATATGATCCAGAGTCTATACCCAGTATATCAGAGTCAACACAAATCCAGTTCTGGCCTCGACAAAAATTATATAGTTCGTCACCAAACCGCCTACCCGGATGAGCATTAAAGTCACCAAGAATATACGCATATTCTACATCATAACTATCAATAATCGCATTTAACTCACCCAAACAATGTGTAAATTCCACCAAGTGAGTCGGCTCATCGGTAGGCATGTACACAGAAAAAACTAGAAACGAACACTGCGCCGTCGTTACCTTAATTGCAATGAGACGATCACTAGCACAGTTTACCGCGGTAACGGACGGAAAAGCACTTTTACGCCACAGTATCGCGACTCCGCCGTAGGGACGACCACGCAGTACGCCCGCCGAGGTATCAACGGCTGACTTCCCCGTGTAGTCGAAATCTTGATCAACAGTGCCCAGCAGTGGGATATCATGCGGCAGTAGACAAGTCTCTTGTATTGCAATCAAGTCAGATGTCTTACATAATGATCGAATACAGTCTATAGACCGTATCAGTGATCTGCAGTTAAAAGTAATTAATTTTGTGTAGCAACTATCCATTAATTAGGTTTTAGTATTTACCAACACATCATTTTTAAAGTAATGATGACTCTTGTCGAACTTAATAAAACGACGAAAAGCTACCCCTTCAGGCCACAAGGTGTCATTTAAAAATAAGGGCAGTTTATTTTTGGGTACATAAACAATGTAGGCGTTATATTGTTTAGGTTGTTTAGTATTCACTTTTCTCAGCTGTACATTAACTTGCATTTTATTGCAAATATATTCGGAAATGTCCGCCTCCGTAGTGTTTTTGTCAACATTGTTTATAAACAAAGGTATTTTTATGTCTGCTGCCTTAAACTTTTCCAGTGGGTTGGTGGTGGCTTTACCCTGGACACTAGCAAAACGGTTCCTCGTTCGTTTACGTTGCACGCTAATCCATTTCTCTGTAGGCATTTCTTTTGTCCATTCTCCTTCCACGGATACTATTTTTGCTAGGGTTTGCGATTGAACTGAAACCGGCGGCGGCGGCGGCGGCGTTGACGATTGCACTTCCTTGTTATTAGTTGTAGCGGTAGCTTTGTTTATTTCACGTAACGGAGTCTTGGGGGTGTCCTTGACGTTCGCGTGAGAGGATTCGAGCAATACGCCTGCGTGCGAGCGAGGTGGAGAAGGCATGTTTGTTACGACATCGGTTTGTTGTTGTGTTTCTGGTATGTGAGGTAGGCCGAACGGTCCGCTGTCCATACAGTAACTAATTTGACATCCACCCCCTCTTTTTTGATTAACGAAATGATCAGGCCCGCTAATAACGGACTCATGTTTTAAGTACATCATTTCGGCTTTAACATCTTGAAGTTGTTGCTGAGTGACGAAAGTATCCTGCATTTTATGTATTTGACTCTTAAGGATAATGATATCTTTTAGCAATCTTGTCGCGTCTATATGGTCAAAGGTTACCGGTGGAAGTTTTTGCAACTCTTTAGCCACATACACAGGCAGGTCATCCGGATTTGACTCCTTAAATACAGCAATGACATCATATAGGTCTCGATACGCCTTCATCTTTCTTCTTGTGATTTTGCGCTGAGATACAGCAGTAAATAACAACGTCTTGGCGTTATCAATATCTTCATCCGAGAAGCTCGATAAGCACAAAGTAACTAGCGACTTTTCATCCATAACATCTTGCTTATTTTGGATAAAGGCAAGAAGTTCACAAATCACGATATTACACGTCGAACACTTCAATGTAGATGACATTGTAACACAAGATATGTGCGTGCGCACCCGGTGCGTCCGCTCACTAGCGCCAACGGGCAAATACTGATAATAACTACTCTCCGCGTATAGTGATTAGGTGTTATTTTGAATGCACACAGTGCCTATCTAATATTGTAGGTTATTAAAACGGCGGCTTTCTTCAATATCAAAGGAGTGCAACTTCTG
Source organism: Eudonia lacustrata (assembly GCA_947562085.1). Classification (NCBI taxonomy): domain Eukaryota; kingdom Metazoa; phylum Arthropoda; class Insecta; order Lepidoptera; family Crambidae; genus Eudonia; species Eudonia lacustrata. The sequence continues at coordinate 14,482,115 of OX387312.1, read as the reverse complement.
TACGTAGTACTATTATTTATTCTGTGCTAGGGTGTCCAAAAAGTATTTTGCATCTTACGTCAGGAGACACTTGAGTGTCCTCTATGGGCAAGTGATGAAAAAACGTAAGTGATTCTAAAAAGCACCGTGGCGCTTTTTTCGTTCGTATTTAGGGGCAGGACACAAAATGTAGATGGCGTTACAGGCGTTAGAACAACGTCAAACGTACATATTTTTAATAAACTAAGGAATAAAATGAACTCTGACTCTTTAAATTCGATTATTCATATCCGAACAGGGCTTAAAAATTTTAACAAGACTTGCCATACATACGAAATTCTCCGAGATATTATTAATAAAATAGGCAAAAAAAAATGTACACATTTCAATTAAAAAAGTCGGCTGAAAGCCATCGTGAACAACCATCCACTTCAACGGCGGCAGTACAAGGAGAAGAAAATACGGCAGCGGATACAGATGACAGTGAAGATGACAGGATATAGATTTAAAATAATTATTACAGCTACATTTTGCTTATAATTTTTATTTTCATTTACATTATGTCATTTTATTAATTATAAATTATATTATTATATATTATATTATTTTATTTCAAGTCCAAAAAAAAACTAGCACTATTTTTAAAAATCCATATTTATCTAGCATTTTTCAAGACCTAAATATTAACAAATTTTTGTTCGGTTAATTAAAAAAAATAAAAGGAAGCGTAATCAAATATTTAACAACAAATACAAAAGCTCTTAACAAATTGGAAACCGGAAAAATATCTTTAAAACAATTTATAACAAAAATTACATTCATACGTCTTTCATCAGGATACTGATGGCTCAATCTTATGAAACGGAAGCATCACTTAGTTAAAGAATTAATGTGTTTGGTCTAGAAGTATGTTTATTTTATGTTCTGTTTTTATAATATGTCAGAACTTCATTAATAAAAATTTTCATTTCATTTCATTTCATTCAAAAATCATGTTTTAAGTTGAAACTCATATATTTCAAAAACCAAACTAAAAAATACCGTTCCCAATCCAATCGTAAATGAAGAAACTCAAAGAACTCTATCAAGGTCACACTACTGCATGACACATCGATAACAAACAAATTTAAATTAATACAAAAATCAATCTATTTCACTTTAAAACTAATAGACTAATTAACGTTTGAAAAACACTTTAACTCAACACTTCATGAGGATATAGTCCAAGAATTTGTTAAAACCGTTTGATATTATTTGTATTATAGTAATTTTCTTATAAAATTTTTATTTATCACTAAGGATTGATTAACTATATTATATAATAAAAAAATACATTTATGCCTACCCCCGACCCAGCCAGGAATAGAACCTGGGTCTTCCACACTCCGGGCGGCTGCACTGACCTTTATGCTACCGGGAAGGCTGACGTATGCACAGAATTTTTTCACTACTTTGATTTTGACTGATATAAGAATTTATATTTTATTTAACATCCTGGAACCCAATACTTCCACAACCACGCACTACAAATTTATGGATCATTTTACTGAATAAAATAATCTGCTACGCGAAATTATCAATACTAGTAGTCGCCCAGTGGTCGAAATTCGACCGTAATTTTATTAAGGCTGCACGGATTGTATGGTAAGCTATGAAAAATTAAAAAAGATAGAATGACAGATTTCGGCCAATTTTTGAAAAACTTATGAAACAATGCTTATTTAATTTAATGTATTTTTTATGCATAATTTAAAAAAATATTATCATTCTGCACTCCTTCTCTATACAGGATGGTCCAATTAGTGACGTCAATCAATTTTTTTTAGATTCCTCACACCTAGGGGTATCCAAAAATACCCCATGTATGTTCCGTGATTTTTTGTAGTTTTCGAGTTATAATTTTTTTTAAAGTTTTTTTTAATGTATTCTGCCAGCGAGGTTTCAAAATTTCATATCTTTTTATCTAGTAAGTATTTTGCAGTTTCTTTTTGTGTGACATGATTGTATTAAATGTTGTTTTACTTAACTAGCCTTTTTTGTTGTAATCGGCTTTCGAAGGCGGATAGGGTGAAATCATTGAAACCCGATTTAAAGTTATTTTTCTACTTTTTATCATTATGATTTTAAATTAATTTTAATTTTAAAAATGTGACCATTTGTCAAAATTGCTAGCTGTGAAATTACCTGTTTTTGGATAAGAGCTGGTGTACGCGACGAAAAGCAACAACGAAACAGAATTAAGACAAAAACTTACAGAAGTAACGTAACTTTTTAAAACGTTGTCGATTATGTATTGAAGTTGGAGGAAGGAATTTTGAAAATATGCTGTAGTAAATAGTAATTTTTCAGTAATTTGTGCCTTTTATTTCTTATCCAAAAACAGGTAATTTCACAACTAGCAATTTTGACAAATGGTCACATTTTTGTTAGACCAAAATTATTGTAAAAATTACACGAGCTACAGTTATTTTACAGGAATTTCAATTAAAATTAATTTAAAATCATTTTTAAGTTTAATTTACCCTAAGAATGATGAAAAAAAAACAAAACAAAAAATACAAAAAATCGCGGAACATACATGGGGTATTTTTGGATACCCCCAGATGTGAGGAATCTAAAAAAAATTGATTGACGTCACTACTTGGACCACCCTGTATAAACTATAAGTGTGCGAAATTTCATACTCCTCCGTCCGCGCAATTTTCGTAAAAAGGGGTACAAAGTTTTTGCTTTACTTATTGATATACGAGGGTGAATCAAAAAGTTCTTGGAATCTATATTAAAAAATGCAAAAATTTAAACAAAAATATTTTATTTTTCTACATAACTTCATCATATCATAAATTCATTCAATCATAAATTTTGGGAGATAATGTAGAAAAATATTTCTTTTTGCAATTTTTTTTTTGAAAATGCATTGCGTTAGAGGCGTCCAATGCAATGCATTTAGAATAACGCGTTTCTAACTTCCTTATACCGTGAGAAAAAAAATGTTTTTCTTGACTCTCGAAAAACTCCTCTACGGCAGCCATAACCGGGTCATTATCGTGAAATTTAGTTTCACGAATTTCCTCTTTTTGGGAATAAGTGAAAATCACTAGGGGCTAAGTCCGGAGAATATGGTGGGTGGTCAAGGAGATTGAAGTCAGCACAGCGGATTGCGTTGAGCGCAACTTCCGATCGATGAGCAGGAGCGTTATCATGAAGAAACAACACGCCCAATGACATTTTTCCACGACATTAAATGATATCTTTAGAACCTCAGCTATATGTTTTATAGTTATTCTTCTGTCTGCCAAAACCAGATTCTCAACCTTTTTGACATTTTCTTCCGTAACGGGGAGATCGAAGGCCGCCCAGAACGCGGGTCATCTTTACAGCTCAGCCACCCAGTAAACAGCTGTAGATTTTTTTTCAAGCTGATATATTTTATCATCACTCACTTTTATCCATAATTTTGCGTTTTTGGCAACTACTTAGTTGCACAAAACAATTTATTACGTGCGATCGAACTGACAAAAACAAGTGACTGTTTGCATAAATATTGTGTGATTAATGTATGGAACAGCTGAATTTTATTTTCGAGTTAGGGAGTTGGTCCAATAGTTCGTTTGTATCACGGGAATCATCTCAGAAGGAAATGCCATCGCACACTGGACGACCTGTCGCTGCGTCTAGTCATCGCGTCTAGTCGCGACGTGCACGCGCACACACGACGACAGTAATTGTTGTGAGCGTCAGTTTCGCGACTCCCCTAGCTTGTCGTCGCAACTCTGCGACTGACATAGTGTGCGGAGCTTTGAACGAAATATTAGGTCCTTACCTATGAAATTGACCAGTTCTTCATATTATTATACATCTTGAATTAGGACTATGTTACTTAGGCTTCAGTAATAACAATGATTATTAATTTTGCATCTTTATCGCCCAATATTTTTTTTAAATTGACTACTTTTTTTGTTTGCGGAATTGTCTTTTTGTTTCATTGTAGCTTTTGAAACACACTACTCTACTATTTTTATAGTGTTAACATAAATAGATGTGAAAAATTAAAAAAAACGTTTGTATGAAAAATAAAATTTGTCGATGCCAATAATAATGACATAGCCCGAAAATTTTAATAGTTAAAATCAATCACATCAACTTATTTAATTTACTTGTTTATCTACACAAGTAAATCTCGCAACAAGCTTTTATATTATATAATTGTGTAATGACGTTATAAGTTCAGAGTAGGTACTTTCAGTCGGTTTATGATCTAAAGTATCCTCAAGTGACTAAAATTTCTCAGAACGACTTAACTGCTCGAGATTGCATGTCTTTTCTGGGTTCATTGAATTTATCAGTACCGGAGATCGAGGAGGCTTTAATAATAAGCGTGCTGGTTTAGATGGTAAACCAGCATGGTAACCAAACATATTAATAAAAATGCATGCCGAGAATCTTGCGGGGCCATAATTACTATAATATTATTATAACAAACCGCTTCAAATGGTATATTTCCATCACAGTGGAAATTGGCACACCTGACTCCCATTCACAAAGGTAGTGATACAAATGTTGTTTCCAACAATAGGCATGTATCTACTCTTTCTTCCTGCATTGGGCAAAGTCTTAGAATCCAAAGTGTGGCAAAAAATGTATTGGCATGTCAAACAAAAACTTCATCATGAAATTACAGCTCAATCGGTTGAAGATATCTGCTTCAAAATTGAGGTGTAAGATTCCAACTGAACAAACATACATACATACATACATACATACATTGCAAGTTTAATAAAAGCTTGTAAAAATAGTAAGCTATCTAACCCAGACTCTCAAACAGAAGGAACAGAAAAACTGAACAACATGTATTTTCATGGTTCCATAACGCAGATCAATCTTTTATGTAGGTAACGTAGGATCTTAAAGGAAGACTGAAAATAGAATAACGAAATGAAAAAGAAACTTTCCACATTTGGCTGGTCCGAATCTTGACAATTTTAGAAAATCTCCTGCCTCGATTCAGGCAGGAGATTTTCCAAGTATTTGGATAAAAGTTTTCATGTCTGAAAAAACATTTCTTCGACCAAGATTTCGATCAACCGATAAAAGCAGCTGGAGCGCATGAGACAGCACTTTTGGGCGCAGTGGTTGCGAGTTTTCCTCTGTGTACTTCAACAACGCGTGAAATGGCAAAAATATTGTAAGGGAAACATACCTAAAGGTTGGAGACATGGTTGTTATTAAAGAGGAGCACCTTCCACCGATGAAATGGGTCCTAGGACGCATCAACAAACTATACTATGGAACTGACGGTGTTTGCAGAGTTGTGGACATTACTACGTCCAAGGACATCTTAAAAAGAGCATTAACCAAAGTTTGCGCTCTGCCCATAGGCGATTCTCATGAGGTCCTTGGAACCTCAGCTTCCAAGAGGGAGGAGGATGTTAAGCATACTAACGGCAATGGGGGAGGGAGCAAGGACGACGCAGTGAAACCACTGACTAGCGACACTGGCGACGGCCGGACAATGACATCTATCTATCAACGAGATTCAGCTCGTACGCGCGTCCCTATTTTATTTATATTTTATTCCGAATAAAGGAACTTTACTGTTTCTTCGGTGTATTACTTAAAACTAGGCATCGTCGTAAACAAATGGTAATCAATAATTTTTACCTCATTATTTTATTTTCTAAACGAAAAAGAATTAACAACAATTCAATAATCTTTATTTTTATTGTAAATATTTCAAAGAAGTTATGATTAGTACTTTATAATAATAAAAAGCACACATATTTTAATAATTTCAAAGTTGCCACGACTCGCTGTTGGACTGCAGTATAAAACAAAAAGTTTGAAAATGCTGTGAGCAAATAGTCCACGAAACATGATTTTCACAAGCTGTGATCCAAATATATAAATATAATAAATACATCTTTTAGAAATCTGAAAAATATATAGCCAGAATAAACATTATGATGAAGTCTATATCGATGTTTTGTTTTTGTACTGTCGCAGCTCTAACTTTGTTGCAGTGTGGCTAATGTAATTAAATTTAAATTTCCTATTTTCGGGATAAATGACGGAACGTCAAACTATTATATTAATGAAGTAGACCGATCCTAAACATACAGTTTCATAGTATTGAAATTTTTTAAAGCAATTTAGTTGCAAAAAACGTTGGAAAACGAAAATAAGTAACAATTTATAAATAGTGATTTATTATTAATTAAATAAGCATTTGTATTAAAAAACAGTTTTAGCGATAAAGAACGTGAAGTATAAATTGTAATTCAATGTTGGCTCATTCAATTTTAAAAGTTACGCAAAGTTGCAACTTGACGTTTTAGTGGCAACACTTTTTGATTGACAATATTTTTTCAGTTTTTTGCAAATTGTTCTTTTTGCTTTATTCCCTCGCTTCGCTCGTGATTTAAAATTCAAAAAAAATTCAAAATTCAAAATAATTTATTCAGTTTAGGCTACAAGTAGCTCTTGTGAATGTCACTATGCCATCGGTTCGTAAGTCTACTCTGGGCGGGAGATCTTGTACTGAGAAGAACCGGCAAGAAACTCAGCAAGTGTCCAGCTCTTTTCTCCCTTACAGCGTCAAAAATATTGGAAAATGCCCTATCATAGCAGAACACTTTCCATTACAAATAAACACAAAAAATATATATAAGACAACCACAACATGTAAAAAAACAAAATAAAAAATGTAAGTTAACAAATTTACATCAGATAATTATGTACAAGTTTCAATTTCCACAATGTCATACAGCACCACTACAGTACTCTAGTAAAAGTCAAAAATTGTTTAGGTAAAACAAAGTCAAACTATAATTAATAATACTAAAAATAAGATAAGTATGCAAGAGGAGACCAGCCTCCACAGGCGGCACCCGTTCACGAGCATGACATATGAATCAGCCATCGCTTCGCTCAACCATATTTTAGGGAACGTAACGACCCGACGTACACGCCACCACCGCAGAGACAATTAAGAGAGCATGACACACTCAAGATACTCTAAATAAAAACTTAATGATCTATTTAACGCAACGCTGTTTGTTATCTGTAGGACAATGCTGTTAAAATAAAAAATGTAAGTTAACAAATTTACATCAGATAATTATGTAAAAGTTTCAATTTCCACAATGTCATACAGCACCACTACAGTACTCTAGTAAAAGTCAAAAATTGTTTAGGTAAAACAAAGTCAAACTATAATAGTTAATACTAAAAATAAGATAAGTATGCAAGAGCAGACCAGCCTCCACAGGCGGCACCCGTTCACGAGCATGACATATGAATCAGCCATCGCTTCGCTCAACCATATTTTAAGGAACGTAACGACCCGACGCACACGCCACCACCGCAGAGACAATTAAGAGAGCATGACACACTCAAGATACTCTAAATAAAAACTTAATGATCTATTAACCGCAACGCTGTTTGTTATCTGTAGGACAATGCTGATAAAGGCTACCATATCAGTATAAAAATTATAAAAAATAATTTTAATAAATTGATTCAAATATAATGTGATTTTTATTATAACCAGGCTGTTTTATCATCTAAATATTCTTTGACTGTATAATAACCTTTTATAAGTAATAAAGACTTCACATGTTTTTTAAACTTATCCAAAGGTAAATCCAGTACAGAATTTGGTATTTTATTGTAATAGTGTATACCTTGCCCCAAGAAAGAACCAAGTACCTTCTGTAACCTGAACAGTGGCATTACAAGTTTTGTCTTATTTCTAGTATGAAATTGTGTACGTCACCGTGTTTAGTAAAGGAGTTGATGTTGCAACGTACAAAGACTATACAATTATAAATATATTGAGATGCAACTGTCAGGACACCAATCTGCTTAAAAAGATTTCTTAAGGAAGTTCGTGATCCTAGTTTATAGATTGCTCTTATTGCTCGTTTCTGTAAAATGAATATAGTTTCAATATCAGCCGCTGTTCCCCACAGTAGGACGCCATACGACATGACACTATGAAAATAACTAAAATAAACTGTTTTAGCAGTTTCAACGTCTGTTAACTGCCTAATTTTTCTAATGGCATAAGCAGCAGAACTGAGTTTACCGGCCAATTTCGATATATGAGGATTCCATTGAAGTTTTGAGTCAAGGGTAATGCCTAAAAAGACTGTAGAATCTACCAAATCTAATTGATCACCGTTTATTCTAATATCAGTTTGTTCATTTCTGACATTTGGTAATATAAATTTATTACATTTTGTTTTCTTAGCTTTAAGCTGTAAATTATTAATAGTAAACCAATGGAGTACCTCTGAAAGAGCTTTATTTACATTTTCATAATTAGACCTACACCTAGTTACATTAAAAATGAGTGAAGTATCATCTGCAAATAATACAATTTCACAGAAGTTCTCTACAAAGAATGGCAAGTCATTAATATAAATCAAGAATAGAAAAGGACCAAGAATCGACCCTTGTGGAACTCCCATTTTTACATGAGAACCAGATGGTTTAGTACCATTTATGTGGGGGTAGCTGTGTCACACAAAGAAATGGTGCTAAGGGCAGACTTCTGTGTTTAACTATAAATTACTTCTTATTTTAAAATAAATCTAATTGAAATTCTGTATATTATTGGTACAACTACAGACACAGGATAAAGGAACAAATACTAAAACTAATAAGTAGGCTACATAGTAGGGTACATAGTAATGTAGTTGATACTGATTATTACAGTACAGTACCTAGGACTTTATTAAATTATAATACTGAAATGCTGATGCCAAAGTTACTTTTGCAGTTTAGATGCAAATCCTTTGATCTAATTACAAAGTAGAAAAATAACAATTAATTGGCCTAGTACAGTCGGCGGCAGATCAACCTACCCAAATCTGTCAAATTTATCCAATGAATATTGATCCTTATTACTAAACAATAAAGTTCAAAATTGATTGTAGAAATTTGACAGTTTTGGGTAGGTTGATCTGCCGCCGTGTGTACCTACATTGACACTTACAATTTGAATGAAGTGATTAGTTAAGATTTACACTTATGTTTCTAGTATCTTTAATAAATGGAATGAAAACAATACTCCCCCAGTTTATGTTGATGCAGCCCACGGCAAAAATATTTATTTCAACAACTTTTTGTAAAGTTTGTTTTAACAGTCAGCTGGTGATGACAGTTGGAAAATTACATTACCAAATAATTTAAAAACTACACAATATTTGTCAGAGAAAACACTAGTAGATGTTATTTGTCACTTAATTTAATCACTATTTACAAATTTAGTAATAAATAAGCATAAAAATAATTTATATCTAATTTTTAATAAAAGCTAATTATTTTGACAACTTAACCGGACAGTGTTGCCAGTCGAAAAAAAAAAGTTACTTTAAGTTTTTAACACTCTCGCTACGCTCGGGAGTAAACCTCGAGTCCTTCGTTACGCTCGCGATTTAAATCGTCACCCGCGGCAGAAGACACTGCTTTATCCCCTTGGTTAATAATCTACTATTATCACTTTTGACAAAAAATTCCATTACAATAAAATTTTGCTAAGGCTCATAGTCAATAATGACAACGTATCTGTCACTTGGTATTTTAAACAAAAATAGAACTTGTTGTTTTGTTATATGCAAACGAAATTCACTCCTAAGGTGGTAAAGCAATTTCATTGTCGACTATACAATATTTTTGTTAGCCCATCTTTAGCTAAGACCTTAGCTAACACAAACAAACTGGATGGTCCACTGGAGAGCATGCCGTGTATAATTTTCCGTGTGAAAAACATAGTGTGCTCAAATCTAAGCCACAAACAGACATCGTTTGGCCTTGGGACTTATTGATAGTCATTCCTACTCCGTGCTGTTTACTGGGTGAGAAGTGACACCGGTAGACGCCTGGCGGAGACAACTGATCAAGTGATTAATATGGCTATAAAAAATAGGGGTTGGTGATAGAAGGGTGAAAATTTAGGGTTTAATGTATTTTTTGATGCCAAATATTTTAAACCAACAGAATAAAAAAAAATCAGAAAAAAAATAAAAAAATTGGTGTATATATTACTTTAACGTGCAACCCAAAATGGATAGAAATCACTAATCTGTTATTATCCGGTCAATCATCCAGCGATCGTCATGACATAATAGAAATTCCCGAAGTAAATCTTGAATTGTATGAAATAGTGAAGAAGCACATGATTCATGGACAGTGTTGTGAACTCGACTTGCATTACGCGTACGCCGACCGATATTTTGACGACTCACAGGTGGCATTTTCTTACGAAACACCGATATTACTTTTGCAAAAGAAGCAGTAATGACGTATTGTCCGCTTGAAGTTGTCAAATGCTGACTGAAGAACTGTACGTCATTCTGTGACATTTACTCACTCACTTTTCATAACATGATATTTAAAAAAATCATATTTTAGTAAAAATATCTTTTTTTCTTTTAATTTTCTTCTCTACAAACCTTGTCCTACAATAACAAACATAATAAAAAAAGAATTATCCAATTTTGTGCAGTCGATCGGAATTTATGCGCATACATTTCAGTGATTCATTTTTATTTATATAGATAGATGAATACCACTCACCAAACAAGTAGGTACATTTCTAGGCTGCCTCACAAACAGGCCTCTTCTCTTATATCTACAGCTTCATGGTTCTGAGACCCACTACTCTTTGCTGAGACCTACGTGACTTGTGTGTGCACAGATAAAAAAATCCGCTGCGTTCAAAATTCGTACGAAAATTTGCTAACCAATTTTTTGTGCTTGATTTGTATCTTTCGAAGATTTGTAAACCACCATATAACCTATGTACCTACCTTTATAATAGCATTGATGGTTAAAAGCGAAACCATTGTCAAAGCAGCTCAGTGGAAAGAAAGGGATCCCCTTTCATGGATATAAGTCCCATCGGAGGCAACTGGAGGGAAGTCTATTTTTCAAGAGAAAGACTTACTCGATTACCGCGGTGTTGACGTCGAGTGGCGTAGTAGATTAGCAAAGCGCTCGGCCCTATATTCGGAGGTCCTAGGTTTAACTTCCAGGGGGGTGATTCTTAAAATTAAAAGGGACGTGAAATACATTATGAATATACCTTTTGCATTATATACAATTTGATTATTACGATAGGTACAACATGCCGTTCGAGAGTTATCAGTGTCAAAAATAAGTTACCAAGAATTAGAGAAAATGGAACACTCGTAACTGATATCATAGCGTGAGAATTAGGCAAAGTGTGCTTGATTAACAACATGTAAGTATTTGGTCAGCGTGGATTTTGCCGTCTATCAATGGTATCGATGAATTGATGATGGATGGACACATTTCTCCAGCATTGGGACAGTACCTATATATGCTAATTGCACAATTACCTACGTAGCGTCCATAAAAAATCATAACAATTTTAGTAGTTAGGTACCTCTAAGCGTCGTAGTAGCACCCACAGTTATCTATTCCGTGGTGGCACCAGTAGTGTCGCCATAAAATAACATAGATTTTCATTGACTGGATGACACCTGTAGCTGGTTTGTATTTTAATATTCTAATTGTTACTAAATACTATAATCAGTTGTGGTACCCTATTTTTAATGATTAGAGAGAAAAAAACGATCTTTGGTCTCAGTCGAACACTGGAACCACTAACCTACCTATTTCTTATGATGAAGTTGTAAAGGAAAAACAAAACTCAACTCCAGAAAATTATGGCTTTATTTTTACTTAATAACTTATAACAATAAATAATATAGAGTTAGGTAGGTACACAACACATAAGAACTCAATCATATTCTAAACTAGTAAAACAATTTGTAGCTTCTTTGGATCTAGTATCTATACTTATATATCTGAAATATGCTTAATTATATCTTGATTCTTTATTATGAGGGGTTTAAACATCCTCTTCGATGATAAACTTAGTACTAGGTATCTATCACCACCAGCTCATTATACGTCCCCACTGCTGGGGCACGAGCCTTCCCTATGGATGGATAGGGAGAACGGGCCATAAACCACCACGCGGGCCCAGTGCGGGTTGGTAGGGTCAGGTATCTATACTTCTTGAAAATACTTATGTTTTAATACTTTTTGTACGTAAAGCGATATCTCGTTTAGTACCTATGTAGGTACCTTAGTTATTGTTCTGAGGGTATACCAAACTAATACGGAACAAAGACAAAATGAGACAAAACTGGATAAGTCAAACACTTTGAACAAATAAAACGAACTCCTTTGCCTCCATTTAATCAAAATTAAAAACAGGCCTCACATGTAAAGGATAATTTGTACTTAGAATTAAAATGACGTTAAGTAACTTTATTTACCAATATTAAGTTATCTAACTTACTGCAGCACTCAGAGACATCATTTAACATTAATGATTACCAGGCGTGCCTTTAATTACTCATTACAAAGAAGTGCTTAGGGTAGGGCTATTTGACACATTTTTTAACAATTTGAAAATCATTGTCGCAAAGTAATCATTAGTTAGTTATATTTAAAGAATTATCACTACAATCAGTTCAGCGGTATCATGGATGGTCGTAGTAAGCGGGATGTGCGTGTAGCACCCAGCGTAGAAGTAAAAGGGTGAAGCAGGCCACCATAAAGAAGGAGACCATCACACGTAGGGTCTTCTCGGAGCG